>CM035135.1:53542402-54222402 GCA_020205605.1 Panax ginseng | reverse complement strand
GCTAAGGCTTAAGCCAATGACAAAGTGTTTTTAAGCTTTTACATTTTATTTTCTTTAATAATTCAAAATTAATATGTGATAATACTTGAAAAAGGCCCTACTATGCACAACACAGGATTTACCTTCACAAGACTAACAATTACCACATGATTGTACAGTAAGTCCCACCTTCATGTGAAAAAAAATCCTGTGTAAATAGTGCTCCCTAAAATATTATCAGAGTATTTTAACATCATTGAAAAGATTAGAAATCATCTCATTCAAACAAAGTGCAACTGATCATTTATTAGAATTATTTTTCCCATTGTGACGTCAAGTAATGCCATTACATACAAAGTTTACAACCACCCTATTTCCTATGACCAGCAAACTAAGAATGCACATATAAATTTTAAAACCCCAATTGAGATACATATCCAACCTGTTCTTGAAGACGACAAAAGCATTATCTCTAGAAGCTATTTATAAAGGCTTCTTGCAGGGAAAAGCCTGGGAAAAACAGCTTCAGAGTTTCTTATTATAGCACCTGTTATTTGCTTGCACATTTTCACTGTTTCAGTTTAGAAGAAATGGAGAAATTACTAGACATCACAACTGTCTTCAATACAAGCAAGAATAAAACAGACAAAATAGAGTGTGATATGCAAGCAATATATCATGACATAGAAAATGGGAATACCTTGGCTCTATCTCTATATTTGTCCCCTCTCTGTATCTTCAGCTCTCATGCCACCAACAACAACACTATCTGATGAGCTCCCCTGTACAGTATGAGATGAAGAACACCGGCTTGAAGAATTCCCAGCTGATAGGCTGCTTTCCTTCCTCGGAGATTTCTTAGATTTCCGTTTCCCTAATGAAGAATCCTGCAATCAAGTGATGATAATACAAACGTCGTCATAATTCCTCAATAGATTCTAATGGTTTCCAAGCAATCCTTCTAGAAACCAAGGTATTATAAGTTATTAACTGACCTGATCAGCAGTAGATCCAGGTGTCTTGAGCTCTAGTTCTGTTGCAACATCATTAGAATCCTCGTATTTATCAGTCTTGCTTTCCCCTTGATTGGATGATCTGTTTCTGGAATCTTGTTTGCTTGAAACACGGGACCTACTACTTGGCGGCACTACTGGAGATACATAATGGGCAGACTGCCGTTCAATAATGGTATTAGGAGTTAAATATGGAACGAAAGTTGAACAAGGATTAGGAACAAGTGCAGGATTTTGATTTCCAAAGAAGGGGCAAGGCTGTAAAGATGGATGCATAGGAATTGGTCCAGGAGGTATTGGCATTGGCACTGGATACGGGTAAGAAGGTGGGTGCATTATAACCGAATGATCCATGCCACCCCATGGAAACATGGCCCTGTATCTTTGTTGATACTGCAGATTCAAGTTATCGATATCAGATTTAAAGGATGCCTTCTCTTCTTTAAGATCATTCTTCTCCTGAGTCAACTGATTTAAAATGAAAAACGATTAATATTGCATAGACTGAATGGACCAACTAATATAAGATATTCCAATATAAAAACAAATCACCTCACGAGATTCTTCAGTAAGTGAAGCATACTCTGCTTTTAATCTGTTGACTTGAGCAGTCAAATCTTTTAGTACTTGGATCGTATCACCGAGAATGGATGCTTTGTTGTTTTTAGGCCGATCAGGATCTGCATTTAAATTTTTTATTGTGATTATTTAGTAAAACAGTTTTAAATTATTTATTGTATTCTCTTCTTAATTAATTTGTTTCATCTTTTTAGATTTTTACCTTTTTCACTCTTGCGCCTAAATATGGAACATTGTTGAGCTATATCAAAACAGTTTTAAATTTAATGTAACATTTTTTATACATAACTTTCACATGAACTAATCGTGGAAGTCTTAGAAAGAACCTCACTGAACCTATATTACACGAGCTTTTCACTTTTTCCTTGACACTCGGATAAGGGTACGAGTACTGGACACTTTATTTTGGTGTAAGAAATTGGCAAAATTGAAGAGTACTGGTAGAACGTAAAAAGGAAAAGAGAATAGAAATTACTAGTCTGTAGAACTCTTCAAAAAATATTGTGTCCAACCAAACACTACATCCGAGTCCATGTAACCGAATTACTGCGTTTATTCGAGTGATCCACAAACGACGAAAATTTCTCATAGCACAAAACCACTCAGGGCTTCTAAACTCTTAAAGCATTAATTAACAAGAAAGGCCAGATGTCCTAATTATATCTGCAACCATGACACGACATTTTAAAAGATTCAGTAGCATCACCAGGCTTAACAATTCTCTCCTAAAGTAGACTGTGAACTTCAGTTCAAATGAACCAATTTTTTCTGCAGTTAACACTTTTTTTGGCAAGTGGATAGCTCCGATCAACAAATTTTTTTCCCCAGCCCGAAAGCATTCTGAAAACTGCCACAAGTTCATAGACCTGTTGTCTTGGGCTTATTTGAGTAGCGGTTTTCTCTAACTTATCTTCTCTTGCTAATGATAAATTTAGAAATAAACAGGTTGACGAATAATGTTAGGCAATGGAAACAGCATTTGAACGAGCTAAAAATGAATCTATAAGATGCCTAATGCATCTAGGATTTAAGCATTTTTGAATCCTCATATAAAAGCAGTGAGGTTTCACAAATCACAACTTCCATCAGAATACTGAACTTCAAAATAACTAACATAATTTGACAAAAGAATGCTCTAATTGGCTGTGTTACTCGGACTCGCCATATTTGGTGGAGTACCCGTGTCAACACGACACGACACTGGTACGGGTGCTGGATTCGTACGGGATCCGGCCACATAAATTCGGATACAGCTGTTTTTGCAAGTGGTTCATTGGAGAAGAAGAAGAGATGAGGAAGGAGGTGGAAGAAGAAGAAGAAAGAGAAAAAAAGAGAATAAGAAAAAGTGGAGAAAAGGAAAAGGGCCCCACCTCGGTATTGTTGATGAATACAGAAAGTTGTCTCCTGGGAATTCAAAGGGCAAAAATCAGCATTGTATTTTACCGAAAAGTAATTGTGATACAACTGTGCGGTACAGCTATTAAACATGCTTTTAATGAGAAGTAAGTTGTGGGGCCAAAAGCTCATCCCACCAGTCTACGCATGTATTGGTTAGGAGAAGGACATAGGTTTACTTTTAATATCAACAATTCGGACAGGCTATGCCCACATGAACAAGTTGACCAGCATATGACTAGATAAAGAAAAGGCAATATTAAATCTTCATACCACTTTGCTTCCAAAACAAATCAGTGGTTATGCCAAAAGGCACATCAAAGAGCCGTAAAAAATGTTCCATTCTTTTAATGTAAAAAATATTTATTATTTGACATATTAAATTTAAAATATTAAAAAAATATATTATATGCCGTATTCCCGCACCCGTGTCCAAATTAGGATTCGTATATGCGTAACCTCTATTTTTTGACTTCACGTGTACGACACTAGATTCGTACCCGCACTCGATACCCGCACCCGAGTCCGAGTAACACATTAGGCATCATTAACTGAGTTTGCTTCTAGTGCATGACATTAGTACTATATATTCACAAAATGGTACACTGTTTCGATAAAGAACAACAAGAAAGCCTCATGGGGGAGGGGGAGGAGTTGGTCAAACGAAAATTAGTCAAAACAGAAGCAGCACTGCTATACTGATCCAATCAAAGAAAGGAAACTGAAGAATTAGCTAAAGCATTTTTACATTATTAGCTAAAGTATATTTACCAAGTGTATTTCCCAACTCCATGAACTGCTCATTTAAACGATCCCTCCTCAATTTCTCACGGTCAGCCTTCTGAACTTTTCTTGCAACATCGCATTCTTTGGGTCCTGCTTCTAGCCTGTGATCATAGAAATATTTGTGACTAAGAAGAAGATGAAAATAGAGAAAAAAAATATAGAGACGCACAAAACTTTCAAAAGCATAGCTCATAAAAATGGTGGCTACTAAAAAAACAAAAGATCAAGTGACAGAAATACATAAATGACTGACTGGTTCATAGATATTTTATGAGTTAACCAGGTTAATACTTCAGTAAGCTTTAGCTGAATTTTAAATCCATGGAATTGCAAATGTGCTTTCAATTCCAATTCTAAAAATTTGAAATTGAATTGCCAAACATAACGTAAGTTTAATTTATCTGATTCACAATTTTAGGGATCTCCTTATTTGACAGCATTACAATTTCCTTCTTCAAGTATGGTTTGATTTTAGACTTGCGTGTATTTAAGTCCTTAATATGTCTCTATATTTCTTCCTCTTTACGCCTTGCATTATTACCACCTCTCACGACAATCATATAAACAAAATCAACATTGTTAAATCCTAAGAAGAGGGAATGGCCTCAAGGTTCTATTAATTAAACCTTACAAAAGTCACATATGCAGTTAAATTAACTACTTCCCACTTTTTAGCCTAAAATCTCAAGAAGCCAAGTAGATTGTCACTTTACTTTATTGAACTATAAAATAATTTCTTAATAATTATATAAAATAAATTTAAAAGTTCAGTAAATTAATATATCTATACATGCACATCAGTATTTGTGAATTCAGTGTATAACTACAATAAAAATCACTACTTTTAACAAATCAACAGGTCAAGCAAATTCGGACTGTAATTAGACAGCGTAAACCCTCCCCTTCCCCTCTAAACAATTAAACATACGTTAGATGTATAAAAGAAACATGAAGGTGGAGCAAACCTGGAATCGGAATGTAATCGAGTGGAGTTTGGTCGTTGATTGAGCTCTGGTACGGATTGAATTGGGGCTTCAGTTGATTGACCGAAGGCGTTGTTATTAAATTGATCCATTTAGGGCACTTGCTCATTCCGGTAACATTTCTTGGGTTTCCGCCCAATTGATATTTCTTCTACTGTAATTTACACGTTTTCCATGTTGGAATTAAAGGGGTAAACGAGTCGAATACTCAAATTCGTTTTAAAATGATAAATTTGTACTCGAATTTAATATAATTCTTACTTTCAGATTAAATTTCATTTCGAATATTTATTCTTTCAATTCGATTCGACTCGATTATAATATTTATTCAAACTACTCGCGAGCTTCAAATTCAAGCTCAAATTCGAATCTCCACATAATAACTAGTTTTATAATAAATATAATTATAAATTGAATTTATTATTTTACTTAAAAAAGAGAAAATATATTTATAACACTTTACAAATATAAAATAACAATTAAAATTAAAAACAAAATAAAATAATAACTAATTATCACAATTTGATTTAAATTTGTATATATTATAAGAGAATGTATCGAACATCTAATCGAATATATATTAACCGAGTATGTATCAAATCACAATAAAAAATTCGAGTAGTTTGAATCTTAAACGAGTCGAGTATAATCTTGCTTAGATTCTACTTATATTTTTATTCGAACTATTTTTAATGCTTAGATTTGGATCATATTATTATTAATCAGAATCTACTTCAGTATTTTTTTGAGTCGAGTCCGAATCGAACTCGAACTGTGTTGACTCGTTTACGGCCTTAGTTGGAATTAAAAGAAGCATTATTTGCTCAAATTGGGGGTTTATCCCTTATCCGGTCCAACCCAACCCATTTTAAAATTTTTTGATGCTTTCTTATCGCATCATTAGCCCATAAAGTTTCTGAATTTCCACTTCAAAACAATATGCCCTTTTCTAATGCCCCGTATGGGTGGGGGAGAGACAAAAATAATGGAGTATACTTTTAACAACATTTTTTTAAATTATAAGTAATATTTGTTATATTTTATTTATAAGTAAGATTTTGTCTAATGATATTCACTTGACATGAAAAAAACAATAAAAAAAATATAATAGAACAAATATGATAATCTAATAGCTTTACTTTTAACGTACAAAATTATTAGTTTGAGTTTATCTCTCTGTAAAAATTATAAAATTTTAAAACTAGTCAAGACATAAAATAAAAAAAGTTTTTCGTAGGTCATAGGTCCCTCCATAACTCTCTCTCTCCCTAACTCCTTATTCAAGTCCTCCTTAGGTTCTATAATGAAAATGTAATAAAATAAGTTCTTAATCGGGAAAAATAATTTGACCATTTTGTAAGACTCAAATTTTATGAATAAATATTTAATTTTTTTGAAATATTTTTTTTGAATATTATGGTGTGGATTTGATATAATATTATAATTGGGGGTAATATTTACAAATTTTACAAAGTATGCAAGTTGTTATAAAATATTCGATTAGTCGGAGAATATTCGTTTTAACAGGGAATATTAGTACGACCGCACAATCATTGGAGAACCCCACAACGGAAGTATTATCGGAGTTATAAAACGACGGAAATATCTTCTATAAAAATAACGGCGAAAATTTTACCGTTAAATTGTTGAACTACCCGGTAATAAAAGTACAGTAATACGCGTGGTTGCATAGTAGCACACGGTATTGATTATTGATGCTTACGTGAGAAATCACTCAATTATACTCAATTATTGCACACGATAATTCACGTGATAATATATCTCATATTATTGATTCAATTATTGTCACAAATTATCATCTACATAATATTTTATATTATTAAATCAATAATTGAGACGACGAGGTTATTCATATTATTATTTGCAATATTGACGATGTCTAGAAAGTTCTGTCGAGGAGAGGTTTGGTCACCTAATTGCACGTCAATAGGGAGAAATCCTTATCGGAAAGCCCCCTCTTTTTTGGGAATGATCTGGTTGTTAAATATTGTGAATTATAATATTAATGATGAATAAGTTCGTGTTAATTAAAGATGAAATTGATATTTCCATTGTGTTGGAATTATTAGTGTTAGTGGAAATTGACATTTATTTTGATAAGGTTATATTGATCAATCAAGTAGTTAATCGGATAAATGAGCAATTAATTGCTATTAATTCACATGTTTATAACTATTTGTTCACATGTATGTACTATTGATTCGCATGTATGTACTATTAGGGGAGGTGGTGCAAGATTGATAATACTTGTAGGACTAAATTAAAAATGGAGGAAAAGATGAAGGTATTATACTGTAATATTTTGAGCCCCAAAACGTGCAATTATCGAAACTATATTTTTCTATAAATAGAAGCTCATTCTTTTTTCATTCTCACCAATTCACTAAGACTCACAAGAGCAATTATAGAGAGAGAAGCTATAGAGAGAAAGAAGAAGAGAAGTCTGCTACTTCACTATTCCAGTATCCAGTCTTCTTTTGAGGTAAGGGGTATTATTTCTTTCGTATTCGTAAGGGATATTATTTTTGTTCAGTATTTATAAGGAATAATATTTTCTTCCATACTCTGTAGTATGTGAGTAATATTATTTTGTCTCATATTCCTGATTATACATTCATTCTGTTAAAGTATTACTTTTATACTCTGTGAAATTAGTAGAATATCCTTGATATTTGCGCTTCATCCAGTATCTTTTCATGGAAATATTATTCTGAGCTTTCTTGATAATTATTGATCTTTTCATGTCGGAATACTATTCATGAGTTACTATTTACGAGTTACTATTTATCCAGTTACTATTCACTTGAATATTATTCACTCGGGTATTCGGGGCACTTTTCATGCCGGAGTACTATTCACAAGTTACTATTCATGGGTTACTATTCACCTAATTACTATTCACTCAAATATTATTCACTCGGGTATTTGGGGCACTTTTCATGCCGGAGTTCTATTCACGAGGTACTATTCTCAAGTACTATTCATTGTGGTGCATTCACTTGGGTCTTATTCACCCAAAAAATATATTTCTTTTCTGTCCAAATCATTTTTTGATACATGAATATTATTCTTGAATTTTACTCTATAAAGCAGTATCATGTTGATAATTTGGATATTTTTAAACTCTGGATAAATTTAAAGTCTTTAATATTTTTCCTTGATTTCGTTTGATTAATGCTTATATCATTGTCATCATCCTCATGCTTATATTGTGATGAAAGTCATCTTTGGTTTACGTGCATAGATGGACTGTTGATTGGTATGATTATGACCAGTGATCATTCGGTATAATCATGACCCGTAATGTTACAAATGATGTGGTACAAGTCCTTATTGGCCCGTAGTGCATTGATGGACAATTGTTGATATGATTATGACCAGAGATTATTCGGTATAATCATGACCATTGTGATTACATGAATATCCTTGGCCCGTAGTGCAGGGATGATTCGATGATGTGGTTTATTTATTAAGCCGAGTCTCAGCGATAAAGTTGATGAAATTTTTTTAAAATCATAGAAGATAGTAGATATCATGCTCTACTTGACTCTTCTAATGGATTGCTTGTTTCGCTACAATTAAGCTTGATGTTTATTGTATTTTATCAGTTTAACATTGTTGAAGGCTAATGATAATTTATTCTGCATTATCTTAGTCATAATATTTCTTACTGGGCTAGTTGAGCTCACCCTTTTGCTTTCATTGTTCTCTTCAGGAAATGAGAACGTAGCAGGGACTAGTCGGGGAACGAAGTGATGGTCCGAGATGGTGTCATAGTAGTCCTCACTATTCTATAAAATAGTATGATAATAAATGTAATGAGGACTCCATTTGAGTTTTGATATTGTCTAGAAGGCAATATTCGTGTAAACACTCTCAGCTCATGTTGTATAATTAAGTTTGTAGTTGTATTTTGTACCACGTATTTGGCGACTCAGAATGGGTGATGTATACCTATTTTGGACGTCTCATAGTTGGTATCAAAGCTTAGGGATATGATCCCTGGTTGAGATGTGAGACTAGAACTAGGAGGGGAGAGATATGTAATTCTTTCGCTAGTATGACCTACCTAAGTTTATTTGTTATTTAATTGGTCGGTTAGAATATAGGGATAATTTGTGGCATGTCAATTAGCCCTTATTTTGTGATAGTGTTTGAGAATGACATCTGAAAATGTTGAGATAAGCAATGAAACACATGAGACTGTTGTGTCACCGATGATCAATAACCAGGATAATGTGCAATAAGAAGGCAATACTCCTCGTGTAAACAACAACACCAACCAAATGACAAACGATGGCATGTTTAGGAACTTTTTAGAATTTATGCAAAACCAAACGAAAGAGACTCCTTTTCAAAATGCAGGTGTAAACACTGACAACTCACGACTGGTCACCTTTATGTAGTTCAAGGAGATGGGACCACCGGAGTTTTCTAAGAGGTTTGAAACCCGAGATACGTCAATACCTCATTTCTCACAAACTTTACTTGTATTCAGATGTAGTGAATAGGGCTAAGTTATTGGAGCGCGATAATGAGCCAGCCCAATCAAAAGGCAACGACCAACAACACGATAATAATCGTACCGGTGGCAACGACCATCGGAACAACGATAACCATCGTGGAGGAAATTATCATGCCAGAAATGGTAACCACTTCGATGGTAATTATGACCAAGATAATAGAAGAAATGATTCAAGTGGAAAATTCAAGAAGAGAAGATTTAACGATGACGGGAAGACATTGACAGCAGCACCAACACCAACACCATCAACAAATTCTAGGGGAGGAGAACGACCGCCATTTAGATGCTACAGATGCGGAGAGGAGGGACACATAAGTCTATACTATTCACAGCCTTCCAAGGTATGTTTTAGTTGCGGAAAAGACGGTCACATAGCTCGATTTTGTCCTGTAACGAAATCAAATCCAGCTTGGACGGTGGCACCAATGGCAGATACAAACAAAACAAAGTCGGTAGTTTCAGGAAGAGCATTTTTTGTGACTTCTTAAAAAACGAGTAACTCGAACGAAGTTATCACGGGTTAGTTAATCATAAACTCTTGCGAAGTCTATACCTTGTTAGATACCGGTTCTACCTATTCTTTTATTTCACCTAGTTATGTTCAACGTTTGAACTTGACTATAGAGAAATTAGACTTTGACTTATCTGTTGAAACTCCGTTGGGAGAAACCTTCATTACATCCACTGTTTATAAGTCTTGTTTGATTCAAATCGGCAACCGCGCGTTACCTGTCGATCTTATTTCTTTGAAAATACTTGCATTTGATGTGATTTTAGGAATCGACTGGTTAACTAATCATCATGCTAAAATTGATTATTTTTGTAAGGTTGTTAGCCTTCCTAACCAACCTGTTATGCGAATTCAAGTAACCAAACCACTAAAGTTAATCATTTTCATATTAAGCCATAAGTAAAGAGCCCCAAATGTGACACCCCCAAATCTAGGTACTTCATTCCCACAAGATTTGGTGCTCACTATCCATACATTCATACTATCTACCCAAATAAAATAATATTTAAACTATAAATCCTCCCTTTAAATAGGGTTACATCATTTAATTCCAAAACATCCCAGGTTGTCTAACCTTAACATCATAAAAGTGCGGAAATAAATTTATTACATCACATCATTATTTGAAAGTCTAAGATCATCAAAATAAATAAAATTACAAGTCTTCATCACTTGTACATTTTTCCCTTTCCTTTGCTAGTTGAAGGCTCATCTACATTCTCAACTTTAGCTGCAATAATAATATTTATGCAAGAGTGAGCAAAACAATTGCTCACTGGATATAACAATGAATCAACATGAGAATAATAATAATAATTGCCAACAATAGGCTCATCAAACTGAATAGTACTATAACAATGACAATCAGAAACTGGAATCTAAATTATGGAATATATATAACTGAGGGTCATAAGACCATGAACTATGTCCACAGTTGCGAGTAATCTTTCAACTCCAACTTTAACAGTCATATGACTATAAGGACTCTTCGTACTTAGGGGGATCAGCCCTTCCTACAATGTATTATGCACAAACATTTCAATGCTAAGCGTAAATTATCCCCTAATAATAATAGGGTTGTTCATCTCAGTATTTAGAGTACAAGTCTGCACCAAAGAAAGTTTGGTTTGGATAAGCTTTCAAGGGTAATTTGAAGTTTAACGAACATCAACTCGAGGACTAGTTGAATCAATAGTGTTTGATAACACAATAGTTGTTTAATAACGACATAACATAGAACAATTGAGAATTATAGGTGAACTGACTATACATATTAAACTCATGCTTGAAATAACTATAGAGCACAAGTATTCAACAAAATGAATAAAATGGTAAACCTTTGCTTGAACAATAAATAAGCTAAGATTAGGGTCTTATAACATTAGAAATGAAATTACTGAACGTACATTAACTGATAGCAAGCTGAAAACTAAAAACTTGCCCAACATAGTATTAACTCATGCAAAGAAATAAAATAGCTCAATAATAGAGATGAGAGTTCAAAAACTGCGTTCATTATACAAGAATAGAACTTTAGAAACTTGCTTAATTATAAACAAGTTAGAATGAATCAACCATAATGAGAATTCCAATAACATTAGAGTTAAAGTTTGCTCAAATGAAATTTAGGAACAATTGACTTGCTCAATAATAGTTTAAGATAGAAAACTTGCTCAATCAAAAGAATAAAGCTACACAATGTAATAATAGAACTAGCTTAACGAAAGTGTAGAGATAGAAAACTTGCTCAATGTAAAAAGAGAAGTTTAGAAAACTTGTCTCGAGCGTAAGCTATAAAATTAAACTCACGATCACCTACACATAGGTTTAGAACCACAATATCTCTTAGACATACTAAAATACCACAACATATGCATTTCTAGTTAGACTTGTTATGTTAACACAAGTCTTAAGCTACTATTCAAATATCAAAAAATCCAAGTGTTAATCTTCGCAACACCTATATTTACTATTTATCATGCTTAATAAATCAAAACACGTCAATTTCATAGTTTACCATTTTTTTTATAACGTTCGAATTACTAACCACATTTCACTATGTTGTTGTAATCTTGTCATTACTCATTTGACATGCTAACACAACCCTAACCCATGTTATGTTGCTATTCCAAGTCTCAATGCAGAGTTAGTAAGTCAAGATCTCAAACTGTAGGTATGGCTCACCGCGCCATACAAAGGCTCGACCCAAGACAATTTGCCATTTTTTTTTGCTTTGGCACTCATAGCAATTGCTATTTGGTGCTATGAAGAAAGCGAGATGGTGATGATGAAAAGATGTAACTTTAGCCCAACAAACATGAATTTCACCCACTAGATAGTAATATCAACATGTACAATTGATACAAAACTATTGTAAATATGTTTGTTAACATTTTCAACCAATTAGAACAATTTAACATCAAGTATACTAGTTTAATTATTCAAATTTCACATTTTCATACAAAACTCAATTTTTTTTAACATCCTTTGCAAAGTTCACCACTGTAATCTCTATACTTGGCCAAATCACTTCATTCAAATTATGTTATGTTCATTTCTTAACAAACTAGCATAAACAATACTAAATTCCCAATTTAGCATACAAATTAACCACTAAAATTAATACTTTCATAAGCCATATAAGAAATATATACACTAACATTATTTTCTTCCTACTGTCAAACGAAATTAGCATGCAATTCTCGTTTAAGCACAATCTCTAATCATCATAAACTCATATAATCACAAGTAACCCATTGTATAGCAACAATTCAACAAATTTGAAATTCACAGAATATATAAAAGTTTGCCGTAACCTCATATATGTATATACATATATATATATATATATATATATAATATGGTGATTATGGAAATACCTTTTTGTTGCTTTAAAATCCCTGCTAATTGCAGAAAAATCTTTCTCAAATTCTCTCAAGCTCTAACAGGTTTCTCTCTGAACTCTCTTCTCAGTTCTCTCAGGCTTTGCACACTAGAATGTGTATAGTAAACAAAAGCTAAGCCAATTAATAGAACGCATATTCTAAAACTGATAAACCCTTAATAATATTATTAATTGCAATTTCAGTTACTAACTAACGTATATAATATAAATATATTATATTTTTTATTTCAATTTATTTTATTTAAATTTAAAAATTAGAAATTCAAAAGCCATAAGGCTTTGTTTGGCAAAACCCTTTAATTTTTAAAGAGTTAATATATTAAGCCTTGTTTGGCAAAAACTAAATTAAACCCTTTTTAATTTATTTACATAAACACTTTAGTTTATAATTTGTAATTACATATTATTTATTTGGATCTCCATATCCAACATTAACCAATTAAATTAATCACATACTATATTTCAATTAAATATACCATTTTAGCAAATATCACCAAATTATAATTTTCATTATAACTTTATTTAATAATTCAATATACCATCTAAATTATTAAATCAAAACAACAATATAACATCTCATGTTATATTACAGCTCTCTAAATTATAAATTAATTTAATTTAGAAAATTCTCTAATAAATTTAGATTCAACAACCATCACATCCATAAAATATTTATTTCATCAATTCAACCATAGACACATTAAATAATTATTTATATTATTCAATAAATATTTAATATTACAATTTGAAATTCTAGATTGTTACACCAAACCTTTCGCTGGTGACTTTCAAGTCTCGGAATGCACCGAAGCCAGACTTTCGATAGGGGACGCTGTGAATAACGGTGACAAGTTGATAGGTATCAATGTGACGTGCTATCCAAGTCTTGGATGAGAGTCACAGTTTTTAATGATATTTCTATCGTTAATAAATTTCTTGACGTATACCCTGAAGAACTTCTTGGCCTACCCCTAGAGCGTGAAATCAAATTTTGTATTGACCCCAGTACAAAACCCATTTCTAAAACCCTTAAATATTTCTTCACCCAAAACTAATGTAACTCATGCCGAAGATGTTGGCTCGAGCTGTAGAAGATTACAACCATACCATTCAATACCATCATGAAAAAAGCGAACGTGGTAGCTGACGCGTTGAGTAGAAGATCATATGCGATTACGAGTGCGACGTTGTTAACACAAAGACCTATTTCGTACGACATACAAAAGATGGAGATAGAGTTAAAGACTCCAAGAACCAACGTGAAGATAATGAATATATGATTAAAATCGACTTTAATCAATTAAGTTAAAGTCGCTCAAGCTACAGACTCAGAGCTGATGAATGTGAAGGAGAAAGTGCAAGAAGGCGTTATTCTAGAAGCAAGAATCGACGAAGAGAGGAAATCTCAACCCTCTATTTAATTGGTCCATTTGAAATACTTGATCGAGTAGGAACTGTGGCCTATAGACTTGCCTTACTGCTAAGTATGTCACATGTTCATATCATTTTTTACGTATCGATGTAACGTAAATATGTGGACGGCCCAAACCACATTATTTAATTAGAACTAGACGAGATAGCAGAAGATTTAATGTATGAGGATATATATGTTAAAATCTTGGATAAGAAGAAACAAATTCTACGCTCAAAGGTTATACCTCAAGAGTTAGTGTTGATCGATTTCAAAATCAAAACATACGTGTAAGTATACACAGTCAACAAGTAATAAAGTGATAAAATTAAGTGTCGAACCCACAGGGAATTCCAATCAATAAACTCCAACTACTAGTACTATACCAATTCAATTTTATTTAAACAAGTACAATTTGTTAAATTAAGAAAACTAAATTTACTAATTAAACTAGATTACTTTTAAAAATTAATTTAAATAAATAAAGGTTAAGACTACAATATCCCCAATTATGAACTACAAACCAATTATCCAATTAACCCAATTATTACGCCACCATAATTGTTAACAGGAATTCTAATTGTTAAAAGTCCTTTCCCAAGTGAACAACTAACTTTTATTCAATTCAATTAATCCTGCGATATTCCTATGCAAAATAATTAAATTAAATCCGTTAAATTCCAATTCCCAATTTGTTACCTGCAGTGAACAGATATTCCTATTCAATTCACAATCCTAATTATTCATCTCATGCAAATAAATAAGCATACATGTTATCATGTCCAATTCCAACCCTAGATTTCATCTCTCGAATCCTTCTAGAGTAACACAGTAATTATTGGCTAAATAATTAATCAATACGCACAAAACATGATAAACAATTCACCTGGACATAACTAATTGGATTAAATTAAATAATTAATTCATAGACATACAAGGTTCAATTTGTAGTCTTAATTGAAAATTAGTTCATAACGAAAAATAAAACCAACAATCTCATGAAAATCATCTCGAAAGAATTATACAAGTAAAAATAAGAAGTAGAAGAAACTCTAAAAGAAATCTTCCAGCTTCAATCTTCAATTGGAAATCTGCTCCTTAATTCTTTGATAAAAAATTGATTAATCTCCAGCTATGATTGATTCCCCTTTAATTTCAGATAATTGTTCTTTTAAATACTCTTTTCCATCTTGCCCCAATCCTAATCCAAGTCAACATCTTGCTCCATGCATGCGCCTCGGTCAACAAAAATCCGGACCTCGGTATACCAATTTGAGATTAGTGTGGGAGTAAAGCGCCCTTGCCATTGTAGTTCCATAAAATTATGATTTTGCCACTCACATGATAAAATCCCCAATTTGTCCCTGCTCCGCCTCAATCTGCAAAATAAACACAATAAAAACTCTTCTAAAAGACTCGAGAACAACAACAATTTAAACCTAAATGTAACCAATTCATGGGTATATTACCCATTCATCAAATACCCCCAAAATTAACCCGTTGCTTGTCCTCGAGCAACAAAACATAATGCAACAAGAAAAACTAAATACACCATGCAAATGCAATTATAACTATCTAAATGTTTATAATTCCAGCAGTCAAACAGAACAAAATATACTCATCAGGCCTCAGAAAAATCATAATAACATGCTAGTACACCATATCAAGACAGATCAATAATATCCCAACAATCATCAAATCTAAACCTGTTATTACTGATATCGTGCGTGTATGCTCAACAACCATGCTAACTGATGAAAAGTAAAATAAGAAACATAATAGATTTTTTGGAAGGCATTATACAGTATAAACTCGAGAACTCCAAAAACAAACTAGATCTAGCCAAAATCACACACTTATCAAAGTCCATGGGTCATGATGGGATACTTATGCTTTATTTTTATTTTATTTTATTTTATTTTCTAACGGGAGCTTTTTGCACACTTTTTTCCATTTTATTCATTAAATAATATATATATATATATATATATATATATATATATATATATATATATATATTATTAAAAGCTTTTATACCCCAAATATTTTCCCCAAACTTAAATTCATGCCTAACTTCAACCATTACTACCTATTCTTGTTATTCTTTCATTGAACTAGCATTTATCCTTTAGAAATCCATTATCTATCCATTTAGACTTAATCAGTCAACATGGTCATTTCTTAGCATGTGCTATCATGATAATATCAGTTTCAAACAGATAAAGATTTAAATCATGTCAAGAAATCACATCACAGGCTTAACAATCCTTACTAGACTTGTTTATGCAATTTCAGTTTCATCATTGGCCCCGAATATACTTAAACTATTAAACAGCTGGACTTATGTTGAATCCTAAATGCAACACTTAACGAGAAAAAAAAATTAACATTAAGTTTTAAAAACAAACTAAAACATACTCACAACCTAATTTCCACACACTAACATAAACATGCCACCTAAAAATGCAAATAAAACTAAACTACCCCCAAACTTATAATGAGCAATGTCCTCATGCAACAAATATAGCAATATAAAATAGAGGACTTCCTTGACAAGCTTATTCCTCAGGCGCATCATCTTCATCCTCGCTCATCTCTTGATCAGAAGGGGGAAACACATGCAGTAATGTGAGCAGAGAGGAAATGGCTAAGATTAACTGTGGTACAACCGAAAGCATACATAGCGATGGGCTTGGAAGTAGTCGACTATAAACTTGTAAATCACATCTTGGCGTTCAGACAGGTGAACATTTTGGGCTTCGAGATTATAGAACCAACCGTCAATTTCACGCTGAACCGCATCAAGAACAACACCACGGTGAGCTGCAGAAGAGGGACCATAAGTAGGTGGAGCAGGAGCTTGTTGAGCTGCAACTTGAGGAATTATAAAGCCCAATCCGCGTGGGTGATTTGCTCCACCAGTCCACACCCTATACCTGCTGATCATTTTATGGTCCAACACTGACATTGGGGATTGAATACTTTCATCCGACTTCCATTTGACCCCAAACTTAGAACATAAAGCACAAATAAGAGAAGGATGGGGTAACCCTCCCATGGTACCTCCTCGTGCAGCTCTCAGAATGGATTGCTGAATAATCAAGCCCACATCCATCTTCAATCCTTGGATTATCGAATACAACAACACGGCCCTTTCCTTGGTGACATGGCTAACATGTGTGCACGACATTAATTTGGCACATATGAAGGCGTACCAAGCCTTCCCATAAAGACTGAGGCGCGAATGGGGAAAGGTCATACTGCCACGTTCATGCATTGTCCAAGTTGTTCCCGGTTGACATAATTCACGGATGATCACTTCATAGTCTGGTCCTTGGCTCACAAAGCTAGCATATTCATTTCGTTGTCCCTCTAAGGTAGTTGGTAGCAACCGTTGATGTCCTCCTCGCTAAATTCAACTGTCTTGCCTCTCACATACACTCCATAATGGAAGTGCTTTGAAACATTGGCGTAGAACTCTTTAACGACTGCAATCACTGGCGGGTCGGGTTATTCGGTGAGTGTCAATTCCTCTCAGCAATCATGACCGTTATGTCCCCATCCTTGGATTGATCGGGCCTTAAATCGTGTTGGGGGACGAGAGAGCGGGTGGCCATACGGTTGTAGCGTTCTTGGGCGGCATCACTCACAAACCGTTGGTTGTCAAATTTTGGGGGAACCGAGGCGGATCCAGAACCTTCTCCTCGTTGACGCTTAGAGGCCATTTGAGAAATCTAAAATTGAAAACACACATGTTAGAAGTTGGTTCAAAGTGTCTAAGTATGCGCATAAGTATACCACAACCCCCAAAATATGGATTAAAAGTGCATTGGGAAATATGGGTTGGGGGTATGAGTAGTTACGCAGTATCATGAAGCTGCACAATTGGAACCGAAAAATATACAATATCACTAACATGGTCAAATGGCAACCACAATCGTGATACCGACAAACACGTAACATAAATGTGATAATATGACATTAAAGGAAACCATGTCATGATATTTCTGTACACTCATGTGCAATTCCTCTTGACCCATAGCCCACAAGTAAAATTAGACCTTATCCTAGGAGAGAAACTCAGACCATGAACATGCAAGGATAACTACATAATTAGAGTTAGTGATATACATGCCTGTGGTGGGAAATAGCAAAGGAAATTCACTTAGGCAATATATCGAACACCTAGTGGGCAATATATTACTTCTCTGACACCATATGCTTGTAGGGTTTCGACACAGAAACGCACAGTGGAAATAAAATAATTTAAAGCAATTTTCGAAACCCTAAACAGGATCCATACGAAAATAATTAATTCAGTGGTTAGAAATTATACTGAATATGAAAATGCTTCTAAAATTGATGCGCTCGAATCTTCAACGCAATCCAAACGAATCGCTACTTCTACGGTATCCACACTAACACCCAAGAAACCGTCAGACGATACGATCTGCGAAGAAACTGAATCAGCAGATTAGCCACCAAAAGGAATGGATTTTAGAAACTGCTTTCTCTAGTCTCTCTCTAAGAGTAATTTAGGTTATGATGTTATGATATATCCCTAAGTGGCTACTATATCATATATATAGTAGTTAAAAAGGGATTAATCAAAACCTAATTTCATAAAATCAATATTATATATATATATATATATATATATATATATCTTAATTAAGTCTTACTTAATTAATATACATATATATTAAATTATCCTTTTAATTTAAATTGTGATTTAAATACTATTAATCATATTAATATATTTAAATCCTTAAAATTTAAATTAATTCCATTTTAAATTACGCTTCTATGTGTGTGACTTTATAGGTTATTATTACGCTGGCAATAATTTTAAAATCATATTATAAAATTATAAACAAAGTGAGCTGACATCTAGTAATGCATCATCGCTACCCAAGTAATAATAAGATCGATGATTCGATGCAACCTTTTCGTGACTAATGTTTCAATGCAATTTAATCCTTTTAACCTTAATATCCTAGATTAAACTCGAGTCATGGAATGTGTCATACTCTTCATAATTTAATCTTAGTTTTCTTGATCAATGAGTAGACTATATGAAACAAATCACTATTTGAGCATGACCATGCATTTCATAGTCCTACTCAATCAAGAGGCCTATGGATATCACCCCTAATATATAGGAGGGTTAAATTACATCTAGATCACTCGTATTCCTCACACGATTCATGATGTACCCAATAATTACCTTTATAGTCCACCCTATTAAAGGTGACATTTGATGATATCAAAGTACATAAATTCCCGTGTAGTAATATAGTGATTTTGTGTGGGGACCATTACATCATTATCACTATGAGAATTTCTAATGACACTTCGCATAATGCTCCACATAGAATTCTCATGGTGGGTCCGTCCAAAGACATCGTTTCAATATGTACCTCCACGCATCGACTTAATATCTCATATATTTATGACCAATGAGATTTGGTCATCAATCGATCCACATACTAGTCTCAATGCATCAATGTTGTCCCATCAACAATGATACTCGACTAGGGACATTTAAGAACAATGATACTAATTGTAATTATATAATCTCATGTTCAAGTCACATACTTGAAACCATATAATTTGTATCACTATTCTAAGGAATTTTATTATGTTAACAATTATATAACGCAAAGAATAAAACCATAATAAAATCAGCCATTTATTCAATCAAATATAATATCAAAACGTTAAGCAATTATATCAAATAATTGGCCTCTAGGGCATAAACTCTAACAATGATCTAGCATGAAAAATTATAAGTCCATAGTCATATTAGTGCCATACAATCTCTATGCCTTACCAAGTATGAAAATTACAGATGAACATGAATGAGAAGGGCAAGCATCATAGGTTAAGAGGGGGTGCAGAGCATACCTTATATCTGGAAGGAATAAACTGAAATCAAATAGGAAGAGGAAACGATTGAATCGTAATATGATATCTCAACAAAGGCAAATAGCTTTACTTAACGTGATGAAATTTTGAATAGATTACTAGAGAAATAACTAAAAGGTGAGATGTGTGTAAGTGGTGGAGACAAGTTAAAAGTGTAAAAGAAATAGGATTGTGGGGCATGAAAGGTCTTTTAACCGAAGCCGACATCTTAAAACTGATCCCTGCGCCGGGGCGCTGGTTTTTAAATTGGTTTGGGCGCTGGCCTTCAGTAGCTAGTAGATGACCCTAGCGCCGGGGCGTTAGTCTTGTACGAGAAAGGAGCGTTGGGCGTGACGATGGGGCAAGAATTACAGATGGGTTATTATACGGGCGTTGGATTCTTGTTTTATCGAGCGCCGTATACTGGTCATGCCATGAGGCTATCACGCTTACTTGCCATAGGCGCTTAGTTTGCTTTGATTTTGGGGCGCCAAAGCGCAGATGCTATGCAATGGGGCTTTGGCTAAACTTCCTACCACAGTAAACACTATGTGAGTAATAGTAAAAACTTAAAAATAATAATAA
Source organism: Panax ginseng (assembly GCA_020205605.1). Classification (NCBI taxonomy): domain Eukaryota; kingdom Viridiplantae; phylum Streptophyta; class Magnoliopsida; order Apiales; family Araliaceae; genus Panax; species Panax ginseng. The sequence continues at coordinate 54,201,802 of CM035135.1, read as the reverse complement.
ACATAAAATAAAATAGAATAAAACTTCTACTATTAGCACTCTAGATAATTCTAAAATGAAGTAATTAAAATATTGCAAGAGAGAAAGGACAGAAATAAAGAATAAAATTTCTTGGGGTTGCCTCCCCACAGCACTTGGTTTCAAGTCATCAGCCCGAATTTGCTGTGTTGCTCAATGGTCCACTGGATCAGAGAGGTGCATCACCATAGGTTGGCGATCGATGGGTCCACTCTAATAATGCTTAAGCCGTTGGCCGTTCACCTTGAAGGTTCGCTTCGAATTAGGTTCCTCGACTTTGACATTCCCGTGTGGAGTGACAGATACAACCATGAAAGGCCCTGAGCAGTGAGATTTCAATTTACCAAGAACTAACCTCAATCTAGAGTTAAAAAACAATACTTATTGTCCTGGTTCGAACTTTCGATCAATGATTTTCTTATCATGCCATGTTTTGACTTTCTCTTTGTACATTTTGGCGTTCTCATAAGCATTATGCCGAAATTCGTCCATCTCATTTAGCTAAAGTAACCGTTTCTCCCCAGTTGCTTGTAGGTCAAAGTTTAGCTTCCGAATGGCCCAGTATGCACTATGTTCTAATTCGACTGGGAGATGACACGCCTTTCTGTAGACCATCTGGTAAGGTGACATACTGATAGGGTTCTTGTAAGCTATTCGATATGCCCATAAGGCATCATCTAATCGCATGGCCTAATCTTTTCGTGACGGATTGACCACCTTCTCCAAGATTCGCTTAACTTCCCGATTTGAGACTTCCGCTTGGCCATTGGTTTGGGGATGGTACGCGGCTGCAATCTTATGACAGACCCCATACTTAATAAGTAATTTAGTGAACTACTTATTACAGAAGTGAGTTCCTTCATCACTAATTATTGCCCTCGGTTTCCCAAATCGTGTGAAAATATTTTTCTTCATGAACCATAGAACCACCTTGGCATCATTAGTTGGTAAGGCTGCGACATCTACCCATTTTGAAACATAGTCGACCGCCAATAGAATGTACTGATTATTGAAGGATGATGGGAAGGGTCCCATGAAGTTAATTCCCCACACATCGAATAATTTAACCTCCAAAATTGTGTTAGAGGGCATTTCATTGCGTTTGGAGATATTGCCTACTCGTTGACATCGATCACACTTTAACACATAGAGATATGCGTCTTTGAATAGGGAAGGCCAGAAAAATCCTGATTGCAACACCTTGGCTGCTGTCCTGTCACCCGCGTAGTGACCTCCGTAATTCGATGAGTGGCAATGACCTAATATGCTATCCATCTCCTCTTGTGGCACACATCGTCTAATCATTTGATCCGCACAAGTCTTAAATATAAACGGTTCTTCCCAAAGTATTGTCGGACATCGTGGAGGAACTTTTTTCGTTGTTGCGAGTTCAAATCCGGAGGTAACACATTACTAACAAGATAATTCACGAAATCTACGTACCATGTTACTGTCTTTGTTACTTGAAGAAGTTGTTCATTGGGAAACATCTCATTAATCATGACTTTATCTTTTTGCTGAACCTCCGCATTTTCTAATTACGAAAGATGATCCGCCACCTGGTTCTCGGTACCTTTTCTATCTCTGATTTCTAAATCAAATTCTTGTAGCAAAAGCACCCACCGTATTAACTGTGGTTTGGCATCCTTCTTCGTAATCAAATACTTAATAACAGAATGATCAGTGTAGACGATTACCTTGTTCCCTATTAGATATGCTCTGAACTTGTCGAAGGCAAACACGACCGCAAGTAATTCTTTTTCCGTGATCGTGTAATTCAACTGAGCATCCGTCAACGTCTTGCTAGAGTAGTATATAGTGTAAAATTTTTTATCGCGACGTTGTCCCAATACTGCTACCACTGCGTAGTCACTGGCGTCGTACATCAACTCAAAGGGTAAAGTCCAGTTGGGAGCCATTATGATTGGAGCTGAGACCAATTTCTTCTTTAATATTTTGAACGCGTCTAAGCACAACTGATCCATCTTAAATGACACATCTTTCTCCAAGAGGGAACACAAGGGTTTTGAAATTTTGAAAAAATCTTTAATAAAGCGTTTATAGAAACCCGCATGTCCCAAGAAGCTCCGTATTCCTTTCACAGATGTTGGAGGAGGTAGTTTCTCAATCGTCTCAATTTTGGCTTTATCAACCTCTAGCCCTGCTACGAAAACCTTATGCCCCAGAATTATCCCCTCTTGTACCATGAAGTGACACTTTTCCCAGTTAAGGACTAGATTTGTCTCCACACAGCGCTTCAACACTAAGACCAAATTCTTTAAGCATAAGTCAAAACTATCACCGAACACGAAGAAGTCATCCATGAACACTTCCAAGTTATGTTCTACCATATCCGAGAAGATAGCCATTATGCACCGTTGAAAAGTTTCCAGAGTATTGCATAAGCCAAAAGACATACACCGGAAGGCAAACGTACCGTAAGGGCATGTGAACGTGGTTTTTTCTTGATCTTTCGGCGCTATGGCAATCTGATTATATCCGAAATATCCATCCAATAGACAGTAAAACTGATGTCCCGCCAATCTATCCAACATCTGATCAATGAACGACAAGGGAAACTGATCCTTGCTTGTGGCTTTATTCAGTTTGCGGTAATCCATACATACTCTCCAACCTGTAACTGTTCTAGTGGGGATAAGTTCATTTGATTCATTTTTCACTACCGTTATTCCCCCTTTCTTTGGTACGCACTGTACAGGACTTACCCATGAACTGTCCAAGATTGGATAAATAATGCCAGCATCCAACAATTTAATGATCTCTTTCTTTACTACTTTCTTTATAATGGGGTTTAGCCTTCTTTGTTGTTCAATGGTTTGTTTTGCTCCCTCTTCTAATAAAATCTTATGCATACAAAATGACAGACTAATTCCCCGAATATCCGCTATCGTCCATCCGATTGCTGCTTTGAACTCTCGCAATACCCTTAAAAGTTTTTCTTTTTGCATGTCGGTCAAATCTGCTGATACAATAACTTGTAGGGTGTCATCTTTTCCCAGATAGGCATATTTCAAATAAGATGGGAGAGGTTTTAATTCCAACATTGGTGGTTCTTCTATCGATGGCTTAAACTTTTTCTCTTCCATGGCCGGCCGATCAAGGGTGTCGAATGGTTGTTTGAACTTCCTAGGAGCTGGTAATGCATCTAGCCATTTGACATACCTAATTTCTTCCTCAATATTGTAGTCGTCCATCCCGAGCAAAATAGATTCTAATGGGTCATCTGAATAATGTCTGCTGAGCTTGTGATTAACTATTTCTTCCATAACATCTATCCGCAGACATTCACCCTCTTCTTTCAGAAATTGCATTGACTTGAATACATTAAAGGTTACCTCTTGGTCTTCAACTCGCATTGTTACCTCAACTTTTTGTACATCAATCAAAGTTCTCCCCATTGCTAAAAATGGACGCCCGAGAATGATGGGAATTTCCCTGTCTACTTCACAATCCAAGATAAAGAAATCCGTCGGGAAGATGAATTTATCCACCTTTACTAAAATGTCTTCAACAATACCTCGTGGATATGTAACTGACTGGTCTGCCAACTGCAAACTGATATTTGTCGGTTTTGGTGCCTTAAGTCCAAACTAACTATAAACGGATAGTGGCATCAAATTTATACTGGCCCCCAAATCATACAACGCTTTTTCTGAAAACTGATTACCAATCTCGTATGGAATGGTAAAACTACCTGGATCTTTTAACTTCGGGTGTAATTTATTCTGGATAATTACACTACACTCTTTGGTTAACGCCATTGTTTCAAACTCTCCCAATTTTCTCTTCTTCGAAAAAACCTCTTTCATAAACTTAGCGTATCTAGGCATCTGTTCTAAGGCCTCTGCAAATGGTATGTTGATATGCAACTTTTTGAAAATATCTAAAAATCTTGAAAACTACTTATCTAACTTGGATTTTTGAAACCTCTGCGGATATGGTATGGGAGGCATTAAAAGACTTTGTTCAGGTGCTTTCTTCTCTAAATCCTCATCCTGCCGGTTTCCAGTTTTTGAGACTTCCTCTTTTTCCACGGTTGCTTTATCCATCTTTTCCTTGTCCTTGACTGTCTCTTGCAGTTCCTTTCCACTGTGTAAAGTCACAGCCTTGCAATGCTCATCTCTGCTTGGATTTATCTCTGTATCACTGGGGAGTGTTCCTTGTGGACGGCTATTCAACGCATGTGCTATCTGCCCCATCTGATTTTCCAAATTCTTTATCGAAACAGCTTAACTTTTCACATTCATATCTACATGACTCAATAACTTGTCTTGCTCACTTAACCTCTTATCGGTAGCTACAATAAATTTCGCTAACGCTTCTTCAAGATTTGTTTCCCTCTCTGGATGTTGTTAAGTTTGATTCTGAAATCCAGGTGGGTTTGGCGGTCTAGGAACTTGAGGTTGATTATTACTCCAAGAAAATCCCGGATGATTTCTCCACCCCGAGTTATATGCATTCTGATTCGGATAAGGCTGAACTGATCGATTATAGCTTCCTATGAACTGAGCTGATTCGACATTGATGGCATATTGGTCTGTAGCATGAACCCCAACACACAACTCACAAACCATTGCTACTTGCGGTATTGATGGTGGCCCCAATGTTTCAATCCTCTTAGTTAATGTGGAAACCTGTGATGTCAACACTGTCACTGCATCCAATTGTAACTTTCCCGGTGTTTTCAGAGGATTAGACCTAGTCATTGGCCACTGATAATTATTGTTAGCCATCGTCTCTAACTGTTGATAAGCCTCATCAAAATTCTTAGCCATAATCGCTCCACCTGATGCTGCTTCAATACTGGCTCTTGTAGACACATGCAAACCATCGCAAAATATCCCAACTTGCATCCACTGTATAATTCCATGATGCGTACATTTACGGAGCATATCCTTAAATCTTTCCCAAGCCTCATATAAGGTTTCTGAGTCGAACTGTGTAAAGGTGTGAATATCATTCCGTAGTTTTGCCGACTTTGCTGGTGGGAAAAACTTAGCTAGGAATTTTTGAGCTAAGTCGTCCCAAGCAGTGATTGAACCGGGCGGCAATGAGTGTAACCAACTTTGAGCTTTATCCTTCAACGTAAATGGAAACAACCTCAACCTTATAGCATTTTCTGAGACATTATTGAATTTGAAGGTGTCACAAATTTCCAAGAAACTCAAGATGTGCTCGTTCGAATCATCTGTTGAATTACCCCCAAACTGAACTGTATTTTGTAGCATCTGTATTTGTTCTCGGTTTGATCTCGAAACTATTTGCATTAATTATCGGCCTCTGAATACTAGTCTGTATATCTATGACTGTCGGTATGGCATAATCCCTAAGTGATTTTTGTTCTTCCCCTGCCATGTCTACTGGAATTTCTTGTGCCGCCAGATCTTCTTCCAATGGTATAACCTCACTAGTCAACCGTAATTTTCGGAACTTCCTTTCGATTTCGTCTGCGTAAGGAAAAAGTTCCTTCTTTGACTTGGATCTAGTGTGCATACACTTACAAAGAATTCCTGCAAACACAAGAAGAAAAATAAGTAACTAACGTTTAAATTAAGACCGAATTGATTATAACTAATATGGAATTAATATTAATAAACAATTCCCCGGCAATGGCGCAAAAAACTTGTTGATCGATTTCACAATCAAAACATACGTGCAAGTATACATGGTCAACAAGTAATAAAGTGGTAAAATTAAGTGGTTAACCCAAAGGGGATTCCAATTAATAAAGTCCAACTACTAGTACTATACCAATTCAATTTTATTTAAACAACTGCAATTTATGATTTTTAAATTAAGAAAACTAAATTTACTAATTAAACTAGATTACATTTAAAAGTTAATTCAAATAAATAAAGGTTAAGACTACAATATCTCCAATTATGCACTACAAACCAATTATCCAATTAACCCAATTATTACGCCACCAGAATTGTTAACAGAAATTCTAGTTATTAAAAGTTTTTTCCCAAGTGAACAACTAACTTTTATTAAATTCAATTAATCCTACAATATTCCTATGCAAAATAATTAAATTAAATCCGTTAAATTCCAATTTCCAATTTGTTACATGCAGTGAACAGATATTCCTATTCAATTCACAATCCTAATTATTCATCTTATGCAAATAAATAAGCATACATGTTATCATGTCTAATTCCAACCCTAGATTTCATCTCCCAAATCCTTCTAGAGTAACACAGTAATTATTGGCTAAATAATTAACCAATACGCACAAAACATGATAAACAATTCACCTGGACATAACTAATTGGATTAAATTAAATAATTAATTAACAGACATATAAGGTTTAATTTGTAGTCTTAATTGAAAATTAGTTCATAACGAAAAATAAAACTAACAATCTCATGAAAATCATCTCGAAATAATTACATAATTAAAAATAAGAAGTAGAAGAAACTCTAAAAGAAATCTTCCAGCTTCAATCTTTAATTGGAAATCTGCTCCTTAATTCTCTGATGAAAAATTGATTAATCTCCAGCTATGATTGATTCCCCTTTAATTTCAGCTAATTGTTCTTTTAAATACTCTTTTCCATCTTGCCCCAATCTTAATCCAAGTCAACATCTTGCTCCCGTATAACGCGCCTCCAATCAACAAAAATTGGACCTCAAGCCCGCACACAGAGTTCCATAAAATTATAATTTTGCCACTCACATGCTAAAATCCCCAATTTGTCCCTGCTCTGCCTCAATCTGCAAAATAAACACAAAACACAATAAAAACTCTTCTAAAAGACTCGAGAACAACAATTTAAGCCTAAATGTAACCAATTAATGGGTATATTACCCATTCATTAGTTAGAATCTGACAACGTATCCTCACCTCTTCGACATACCAGGTATGTACGTCAATTTCGAAGATGAAATTTCATAAAAATGGGAGGTTGTAAGACCCCAAATTTTATGAATAAAGATTTAATTTTTTTGATTTTTTTATTGAATATTATGGTGTGGATTTGATATAATGTTATAGTTGGGGGTAATATTTTTAAATTTGGCAAAGTATGCAAGTTGGTTATATAATATTCGATTGGTCTGGAGAATATTCGCTTTTACAGGAAATATTCGTACGACCAAGCACAATCATTGGTGGACCCCACAACGGAAGTATTATCGTAGTAAGAAAACGATGTAATTATCTTTTATAAAAATAACTACGAAAAGTGTTACCGTTAAAACCGTTGAACTACCCTAGTAAAGTAAAAGTACAAAGAATACGCGTGGTTGCATAACAAGCACACCAGATGGTTATCGATGCTTACGTGAGAAGTCACTCGCTTATACTCAATTATTGCTACAAAGAATTGTCGCATCATATCTCTCATATTATTGATTCGATTATTATCACAAGATCATCTCAGATAATATGATATATTATTAAATCAATAATTGAGATGAAAAAGTTATTCATATTATTAAATTGTAATATTTACAATGTCTAGAAAAGTTTCACAAGGAGAGGTTTGGTCATCTAATCATGCGCTACCAATAAGGAGAAATCCTTATCTGAAAGCCCCCTTTTCTCGGGAATGATCCGTTGTTAAATATTGTGAGTTATAATATTAATGATGAATAAGTTCGTGTTGATTAAAGATGAAATTGATAGTTCCATTGTGTTGGAATTATTAGTGTTAGTGAAAATCGACATTTATTTCGATAATAATTGATGTCCTGAAGTTATCTGTAATTAATCGGATAAATGAGGAATTAATTGTTATTAATTCACATGATTATAACTATTTGTTCACATGTGTGTACTATTGATTCACATTCATGTACTATTAGGGGAGTTGGTGCAAGATTGATAATACTTGCATGACTAAGTTAAAGATGGAGGTATGTATGGAGGTACTATATCGTTATTCGTATTTTCACATGATTATAACTATTGAATCACATGATTGAACTATTGATTCACATTATTTACTATTAGGGGAGGTGGTGCAAGTTTGATAATACTTGCAGGACTAAATTAAAAATGAAAGAAAAGTTGGAGGTATCAGATCGTAATTTTTGAGCCCCAAAACGCATAATTATCGAAACTATATTTTTCTATAAATAGAAGCTCATTCTTCCTTCATTTTTCACCAATTCACTAAAGCTATAGAGCAATTATTATAGAGAGAAATTATAGAGAGAAAAAGAAGAGAAGTCTCGCTACTCTCTATTCCAAAGATCCAAATTTTATTCTAAGGTAAGGGGTATTATTTCTTTCATTTTCATGAAGAGAGCTATTGTTATTCCATTCCTTATTATTATGTTGAATAACTCGCTCTATGAAGTACCGCATACATGGTGAAATTCTTCGTTATTCCATTCTTTATTATTCTCGTTGAATATCCTCGTCTCGCGTAGACATGCATGACCCGGTTCCACTATTTATTATTCTCGTTGAATAACTCGTTTATGCAAGTACCGCATACATGGTGAAATTCTTCGTTATTCCATTCTTTATTATTCGTTGGAATATCCGTCGTGCGCGACACGCATGACCCGGTTCCATTATTTATTATTCTCGTTGAATAACTCGTCTGCGGCCTATCGCATGCATAGTGAATTTTTTGTTATTCCATTCTTTATTATTCTCGTTGAATATCCTCGTCTGTGCGGATTTCGCATGACTTGGTTCCATTCCATTTTTATTATTCTTGTTGGAATAACTCGTCTGCAATGGCCTATCGCATACATGGTGAATTCTTTTCGTTATTCCATTCTTTATTATTCGTTGAATAACTCGCCCATGGATTACCACATGCATGGTGAATGATCCTTTGTATTCATTCCTTATTAAATTATGGAAATGATCATCACGGATTACCGCATCGCATGCGTAAAAATCCATTTGCAGCTTCATATATTCTATTATACTCAAATTGGTTAAAGTTTGGCTTTTATACTCCATGAAATTAGTAGAATATCTTGGATATTTGCGCTTCATCCAAAGATCTTTTCATGGAAATATTCTTCTCGAGCATTCTTGAATTTTACTCCACAAAGCAAAGATTCATGTCGATAATTTGACGCTTTTTGAGTTCGTGATAAATTAACTTATAAATCTTTAAAATTTAATTTTGAACTTGTTTTATTGAATTATTATGTCATTATCATCATCCTCATGTTTATATTATGTTGAAAGTCATGTGGGTCTGTAGAAGCATAGATGGACTTGGTATGATTATGATCGTGGATTATTCTAAGATAGTCATGACCGTAATGTTACAAATGATGTGGTAAAAGTCCTCATCGTCCGTAGTGCATTGATGGACGCTTGTTGGCATGATCATGACCATTGATGAAAACACGAATAATATCCTTGGCCCGTAGTGCATGGATAATTTGTGGTCGTGATACTAATGAATATCCTCGTCAGAAAAGTGGATGACGTGGTTTATTTAATGTCGAGTCTCGCCGATAAAAGTGATGAAAACCTTTAAATCATAGAAGATAGTAGATTTTATTCTCTACTTGACTCTTCTAATGGATTGCTTGTTCACCGCAGCTTAAACTTGATGTTTGTTATATTGTATCGGTTTAATCATTGTTGAAGGCTAACGATAATTTATTCGCATTATCTTAGCCATAATATTTTTTATCGGGCTAGTTGAGCTCTCACCTTTTGCTTTCATTGTTCTCTTCAGAAATGAGAACGTAAAGTGGACTAGTCGGGGAACTGGAGTGATATCCAGATGATAGCATTAGTAGTCCTCACTATTCTATGAAATAGTGTGATAATAAATGTATTGAGGACTTATTTTGAGTTTGAATATCGCCAGAAGACAATATTTGTATTAAAACTCACACTCATGTTGTATATTTAAGATTGTATTTGTATTTTGTACCATGTATTCATGCACTCGTAATAGGTGATGTATACCTATTTTGGGGGCGTCACAGCTTGGTATCAAAGCTTAGGATATGATCCCCGGCCGAGATGTGAGACAAGAACTAGGAGGGAGAGACGGGAATTTCTTCGCTAAGTATGACCTACCTAAGTTTATTTGGTATTTAATTGGGCTCACGTAGTATAGGATAATATGTGATATGTTAATTAACCCTTGTTTTGTGGCAAGATTTGAAAATGACATCCGAGAATGTTGAAAATAGCAATGGAGCATGTGAGACCGCTGAGTCTCCACAGATCAATAATCGGATAATGTGCATCAGAAGGCGATAATCCTCATGCAAACGATAACATCGACCAAATGATGAACGATGGAATGTTCAGAGGCTTTATGCAATTCATGCAACATCAAAGCGAGAGCGCGGCCTCGCCAAAAAATGTGTGGAAACACCGGCAACTCTTTGACGGCCATCGCTAAACAGCTTCAAGGAGCTGGGACCACCGAGTTTTTTGGAGAGCCAAAACCACTTAAGGTGGAGACGTGGATAAAGCAGATCAACAAGATATTTGATGTCTTGGGATGCTCCGAGGAGCAAAAGGTTCCCTTTGCCACCTTCATGTCATGGGCAGAGGCAGACATCGGTGGGAATCTGTAAAGCGACTCAACCCGCCAGATCAAGATGTCTTGGGAGAAGTTCCAAGAACTATTCAACGACAAGTACTTTCCGAAAGTATTCATCACATGAAAGAGGTAGAGTTCATTAAACCGAGCAAAACAATATGACCGTGTCGCAAGACGGGTTAAGTTTGCCGAAGTTGTCCCGATTTATGCCCCATTTGGTTGATAATGAGGAGAGAATGACGCGAATGTTTCTAAGAGGTTTGAAACCCGAGATACGCCAATATCTTATCTCTCATAAACCGTGGTTTGTATTCAGATGTTGTTAATAGGGCTCGCTTATTGAGAGCGCGATAATGAGTCAACCCAACCAAAAGAGAGCAAATTGCAAAATGATAATACCAAATGATAGTAGCCATAAAGCTGGTGACAATAAGCGTGGAGGAATCAACATGCCGTAAATGGTAACCACTCAAGTGGTAATCATGGCCAAAATAATAAGAATGGACATTTCAAGAAGAGGAGATTCAACAATGATGGAAAGACGTCAAAGATCAAGACCCGTTGTTAAGGAAGGAGAACGACCACCCATCATATGCTTCAAATGCGAGGGAGGGACATATCACCCAAACATGACGCAGCAGCCCAAAACCTGTTATAATTGTGGAAGAGAAGGTCACCTAGCTCGATTTTGTTGTTCAGTGGAAGGCAAGTTCATTGGGATGGAGGCACCAAAGGTCATTCCCCGTAAAAGTCAAAGCCGGTAGTTCAAGGAGAGCGTTTGTTGTGACCTCCCGTAAAGCAAGGAACCCGAACGAGGTCATCACGGTAAGCTTATCATAAACTCTAATAAGTCTATACCTTATTTGATACCGTTCTACCCATTCTTTTATTTCTCCTACTTGCGCCAACGCTTAAATTTGACCGAGAAATTGGACTTCGACTTATCTGTTGAAACTCCGCTGGGAGAAACCTTCATTACATCCCATCGCTTATAAGTCTTGTTTAGTTCAAATCGGCAACCACACGTTACCGTTGATCTTATTTCTTTGAAAATACTTGCATTTGATGTGATTTTAGGATTGATTGGTTAACTACTCATCATGCAAAAATTGATTATTTTCGTAAGGTTGTTAGCTTTCATATTCCTAACCAACCTATTATGCGAATTCAAGCAACCAAACCATTAAAATCAATCACTGTCATCTCAAGCCATAAAGCTATTCATTTATTGAAAAATGGATGTCAAGCTTTCTTAGCTCATGTCACGGATTTAAACAAAAATACGTCAGTTTTGAATGATATTTCTATTGTTAATAAATTTCCTGACGTATTCCCTAAAGAACTTTCGCCTACCCCTTAGAGCGTGAAATTGAATTTTGTATCGACCTTGAACCCCAGACAAAACCCATTTCCAAAGCCCCATATCGAATGGCTCCTATTGAACTTCGTGAGTTAAAGACCCAACCGCAGGAATTGTTAGACATCGGTTTCATTCATCCTAGTACTTCTCCTTGGGGTGCTCCTGTTCTATTCGTGAAGAAGAAAGATGGGAGTATGCGACTTTGTATTGATTATCGGGAGTTGAACCATGTCACTATCAAAAATAGATATCCATTGCCTCGCATTGATGACCTGTTTGACCAGTTACAAGGCGCCAAATTCTTTTCAAAGATTGATCTTCATTCCGGATATCACCAATTGAAGATTAGAACCGATGACATTCCAAAGACGGCTTTCGTAACTCCAGACGACGGCATTATGAATTCCTAGTCATGTCTTTTGGATCGACTAATGCTCCCCGCCGCTTTCATGGACATGATGAACCGAGTATTCAAGGAATATTTGGATCACTTTGTGGTCGTCTTTATTGATGACATCCTCATATATTCCAAAAGCCGTGAAGATCATGAGCAACACTTGAGGCTGATACTCCAAAAGCTTCGTGAAAACAAGCTTTATGCCAAGTTGAAGAAATGCGAGTTCGCTTCGAGGAAGTAGCATTCCTTGGGCACGTAGTATCAAGTCATGGAATATCCGCTGACCCAAAGAAAGATTGAAGCTATTCAAAGTCGGGAGCAACCTAAATCAAATGATCAAGCACGTAGCTTTTCGGCTTAATCGGTTATTATCTGAGATTCGTAGAAGGGTTTTTCTAATCGCTACTCCATTAACTCAAATTGACTCGAAAAGATACAAAGTTCGGTTGGAGCGAAGAATGTGAGAAGAGTTTTCAAGAACTCAAGAGGAGACTTATTTCAAAGACTATTCTAACAATACCATCCGCTCTTGAGGGATTTGTCATCTACAAAGTGATGCTTCTGCAAAGGGTTAGGATGTGTTCTCATGCAACATGGGAAAGTCATAGTTTATGCCTCTCTAAGAACTCAAAGAATATGAGAGGAATTATCCTACTCATGATTTAGAGTTAGTCACCATTGCTTTTTAATGCTTAAGATTTGGAGGCATTAATTCGTATGGAGAGAAGGTGGAGATCTATACGGATCATAAAAGCCTCAAATATTTCTTCACTCAAAAGGAACTCAACACGCAAGAACGACGCTGGCTTGAGATGTTGAAAGATTATGATCATACCATCCAATACCATCCTCGAAAAGTGAACGAAGAGTCGACGATCGAGTAGAAGATCATATGCGCGCACGAGTGCATTATTGTCAACGCAAAGGCCCATTGTGTATGACTTGGAAAGGATGGAAATAGAGTTAAAGACCTGTGGACCCATGATGATGATGGAATAATATACGAGTGGAACCGACTTTAATCGATAAAGTTAAAGTCGCTCAAGCCATGCACCGGAGCCGATACATATGAGGAAGAAAGTACAAGAAGGTGCTATTCCGTAAGCAAGAATTGATGAAGAAGGAATACTTCGAGTCAACTCCAGACTTTCTGTTCTTAACGATTTTGACTTGAAGTATAAAATCATGATGGAGGCGCACAACACACTATTTGTAATCCATCCTGGGAGTACCAAAATGTATCGTGATCTTCGACATACATTTTGGTGGATCAATATGAAGAGAGAGATAGCGGGGTTTATCTCAAGATGTCTAACTTGTCAACGAGTCAAGGTGAAGCATCAAGTGCCAAAAGGTCCATTGCAACCACTTGAAATTCCAGAATGGAAGTGGGAGCACATTACCATGGATTTCGTTACTGGTCTTCCCAAGGTTTCTCAAGGCATAGATGCGATTTGGGTCATTGTTGATAGATTGACCAAGTCTGCTCATTTTTTATCGATACGAGAAACTTATACACTTGAACGTCTTGCTAGTATGTACATAAACGAGATTGTAAGATTGCATGGTATGCCAGTATCCATAGTTTCTGATCGAGACCCAAGATTCACTTCAAGATTTTGGGTTAGTTTGCAAAAAGCTATGGGCACGGATTTACGATTTAGTTCGGCATATCATCCTCAAATGGACGGACAATCAGAGAGGACTATTCAAACTCTTGAGGATTTATTAAGACTCTGTGTCCTTGACTTCAAGGGAAGTTGGGACAAGTTCTTACCATTGGTGGAGTTTTCCTACAACAATAGTTATCAAGCAAGTATTGGCATGGCTCCATTTGAGGCGCCAGATGGAAGAAAGTATCATTCTCAAAGATGCTGGGATGAGGTGGGTGAAGCAACGTTGTTGGGACCGGATTTGGTAATGATGACTAAGGAAAAGATTCAAACGATCCGACAACGTATAAAAACCTCACAAGATCGACAAAAGAGTTATGCTGATCTTCATCGAAAGGACGTGGAATTCGATATTGGAGATCATGTGTTGTTACGTGTTGCTCCATGGAAAGGAGTTACAAGATTTGGAAAGAGAGGAAAGCTCAATCCTCGATTCATTGGCCCATTTTTAATCCTCGATCGAGTAGGAACTGTGGCCTATAAACTCGCCTTACCGCCAAGTATGTCTCGTGTTCATAACATTTTTCACATATCTATGTTACGTAAATATGTGAAAGACCCGAACCACATTATTGAATTAGAACCGGACGAGATAGCGGAAGATTTAACGTATGAAGAGGTACCTATTAAAATCTTGGATAAGAAGGATCATATTCTACGCTCTAAAGTTATACCTCAAGTCAAAGTTTTATTGAGAAACCATGATGTTGAGAAAATGACCTGGGAGTTAGAATCTGAAATGAAATCAAGGTATCCTCACCTCTTCGACATACTGTGTACGCACCCTAATTTTGAGGACTAAATTTCATAAGAAGGGAGGTCAGTAAGACCTCAACTTTTATGAATAAAGATTAATTTCTCTCGAAATATATTTTTTAATATTATGGTGGATATAATATAATGTTATAGTTATGGGTAATATTTACAAATTTTGCAAAGTAAGCAAGTGGTTATATAATATTCGATTGGTCTGGGAATATTCGCTTTTAACAGGAATATTAAATGACGATGGCACAATCATTGGTGGACCCCACAACGGAAGTATTGTCGTAGTAAGAAAACGATGTAATTATCTTTTTATAAAAATAATCTACTAAGTGTTACCGTTAAAACCGTTGAACTACCCTAGTAGTAAAAAGTAAAGAATACGCTGCGTGGTTACATAGTAGCACACAGTATTGGTTATTGATGCTTACGTGAGAAGTCACTCAGTTATACTCAATTATTGCTACAAAGAATTGTCGCGATCATATCTCTAATATTATTGATTCGATTATTGTCACAAAGATCATCTCAGATAATATGATATATTATTAAATCAATAATTGAGACGACAAAGTTATTCATATTATTAAATTTCAATATTTAAAATGTCTAGAAGTTCTGTCAAGGAGAGGTTTGGTCATCTAATTGCACACCAATAAGGAGAAATCTTTATCGGAAAGCCCCCTCTTTCCTGGGAACGACCTAGTTGTTAAATATTGTGAGTTATAATATTAATGATAAATAAGTTCGTATTGATTAAAGATGAAATTGATAGTTCCATTGTGTTGGAATTATTAGTGTTAGTGAAAATCGACATTTATTTCGATAATAATTGATGTCTAGAAGTTATCGGGTAATTAATCGGATAAATGAGGAATTAATTGCTATTAATTCACATGATTATAACTATTTATTTACATTTGTGTACTATTGATTCACATTCATGTACTATTAGGGGAGTTGGTGCAAGATTGATAATACTTGCATGACTAAGTTAAAGATGGAGGTATAGATGGAGGTACTATACTGTTATTCATATTTTCACATGATTATAACTATTGAATCACATGATTGAACTATTGATTCATATTATTTACTATTAGGGGAGGTGGTGCAAGTTCGATAATACTTGCAGGACTAAATTAAAAATGAAAGAAAAGTTGGAGGTATTCAGATCGTAATTTTTCGAGCCCCAAAACGTACAATTATCAAAACTATATTTTTCTATAAATAGAAGCTCATTCTTCCTTCATTTCTCACCAATTCACTAAAGCTATAGAGTAATTATTATAGAGAGAAATTATAGAGAGAAAGAAGAAGAGAAGTCTGCTATCTCTATTCTAGTATCCAGCTTTATTCTAAGGTAAGGGGTATTATTTCTTTCATTTTCATGAAGAGAACTATTGTTATTTCATTCCTTATTATTATGTTGGAATAACCTATCTATGCGAAGTACCGTATACATGGTGAAATTCTTCTGTTATTCCATATTATGGTGAAATTCTTCTGTGCAATGTATTACGTTATTCCATTCTTTATTATTCATTTGAATAATATCATGCGGCACCGCATATATGGTGAAATTCTTCGTTATTCGGTTCCATTATTTATTATTCTCGTTGAATATCCTCGTCTCATGTGATATATACATGACCGTTCCATTATTTATATTATGTTGGTGATGCCCGGTGAATTCTTTTGTTATTCCATTCTTTATTATTTTGTTGGAATATCCCGTCTCTCGCGTGTGATTTCGCGCATGATTCGTTCCATTATTTATTATTCTGTTGGAATAACCTGTTTGTGCGGTCTATCGCATGCATGGTGAATTCTTATGTTATTCCATTCTTTATTATTATTCATTGAATAACTTATCTATGTGGATTACCACATGCATGGTGAATGATCCTTTGTATTCATTCTTTATTAAATTATGGAAATGATCTGCTCACGTGGATTATTACCGCATGGGGCAAGTAAAATCTATTTGCAGCTTCATATATTCTATTATATTCAAATTGGTTAAAGTTTTGGCTTCTATACTCCATGAAATTAGTAGAATATCCTCGGATATTTGCGCTTCATCCAAAGATCTTTTCATGGAAATATTCTTCTCGAGCATTCTCTGAATTTTACTCCACAAAGCGAAGATCATGTCGATAATTTGGACGCTTTTTTGAGTTCGTGATAAATTAACTTATAAATCTTTAAAATTTAATTCTTGAACTTGTTTTATTGAATTATTATGTCATTATCATCATCCTCATGTTTATATTATGTTGAAAGTCATTTGTATTCTGAAGTGTATAGATGGACTTGGTATGATTATGATCAGGATTATTCGGAGATAGTCATGACCGTAATGTTACAAATGATGTGGTAAAAGTCCTCATTGGCCCGTAGTGCATTGATGGACAGCTTGTTGGCATGATCATGACCATTGATGAAAACACTAATATCCTTGGCCCCCGTAGTGCATGGATAATTTGTGGTCGTGATACTAATGAATATCCTCGTCAGAAAAGGAGGATGACGTGGTTTATTTAATATGTCGAGTCTCAAATGATAAAAGTGATGAAAACCTTTTAAATCATAGAAGATAGTAGATTTTATTCTCTACTTGACTCTTCTAATGGATTGCTTGTTCACCGCAGCTTAAACTTGATGTTTGTTATATTATATCGTTTAACATCATTGAAGGCTAACGATAATTTATTCTCGCATTATCTTAGCCATAATATTTTTCATCGGGCTAGTTGAGCTCACCTTTTGCTTTTATTGTTCTCTTCAGGAAATGAGAACGTAACATGGACTAGTCGGGGAACGGAGTGACGGTCCAGATGATAACATTAGTAGTCCTCACTATTCTATGAAATAGTGTGATAATAAATATATTGAGGACTTATTTTGAGTTTGAATACTGTCTAGAAGACACTATTTGTATTAAAACTCACAGCTCATGTTGTATATTTAAGATTATATTTGTATTATGTACCATGTATTTGGCAACTCATAATAGGTGATGTATACCTATTTTGGGGGCATCAGGTGTACTATTCACGGTCTTATTCTCAAGTACTATTCATTGTGGTAGTCTTCATTCACGTAGTACTATTCATTTAAAAAATATTTTTTTTCTGTCCAAATTATTTTTTGATACATAAATATTATTCTTAAATTTTACTCCACAAAGCAGTATCATGTTTACAATTTGGATATTTGTAAACTCTAGATAAATTTAAAGTCTTTAATATTTATCTTTGATTTTGTTTGATTAATGCTTAAATCATTGTCGTCATCTTCATGCTTATATTGTGATGAAAGTCATATTTGGCTTACGTGCATAGATGGACTGTTGATTGGTATGATTATGATCAGGGATCATTCGGTATAATCATGACCCGTAATGTTACAAATGATGTGGTAAAAGTCCTCATTGGCCCGTAGTGCATTGATGGACAGTTGTTTGTATGATTATGACCTTTAATTATTCGAAGATAATCATGAATTATTGATGATTACATGAATATCCATGCGGGGATGATTCGATGATGTGGTTTATTTATTAAGCTGAGTCTCAACGATAAAGTTGATGATTTTTTTTTAAAATCATAGAAGATAGTAGATATCATGCTCTACTTGACTCTTCTAATGGATAGCTTGTTCCGCTGCAGTTAAACTTGATGTTTATTATATTTTATCAGTTTAACACTGTTGAAGGCTAATGATAATTTATTCTGCATTATCTTAGTCATAATATTTCTTACTGGGCTAGTTGAGCTCACCTTTTTGCTTTCATTATTCTCTTTAGGAAATGAGAACGTAGCCTGGACTAGTCGGAAAACGGAGTGATGGTTCGAGATGGTGTCATAGTAGTTCTCACTATTCTATGAAATAGTATGATAATAACTATAATGAGGACTCTATTTGAGTTTGGATATTGTCTAGAAGACAATATTCATGTAAAAACTCTCAGCTCATGTTGTATAATTAAGTTTGTATTTGTATTTTGTACCATGTATTTGACGACTCAGAATGGATAATGTATACCTATTTTGGGTGCATCACACCTTATAATTTTACTTGAAAAGTGGATCCCAATTATAGTTTTTTTAGTTTGCATAACGAAAATTTAGAATATAAGTTAGACACACTTATTTTATAATAATAAAGGTCATCATTTTCACATGCTAATATTATTTTTAATTGAATTGTTTTTACTCGTTTCCTTAAGACATGTTCAATAATATTTAAGTTGCCATTTTTAAAATTTAACCGATCTCTTACTATTTGATTTATTAATACATAATATTTATAGTTCGTAATTTGCTATGACATTATGTTAAAAGACAAAAAATGTAGTCCAACGCAAAGATTTTTTTTAAAAGAGTGAAATAATTAAAATAACGAAACAAGATCATGTACCCAACTTCCCGAAACTTAAAAATACGTTTTACACAAAAGGTTGTCTTTGAAAAATCAGTTTGCGTTTAAGTTTTTCCATATTTCATACCAACATCATTACTTCCATTCTTACTTGCATTTTAATGTATATTAACACATGAAAAGCACATATAACCACCAATATAACCACCTTATATCTTTGTCAACGTCGAGATTTTTTATTGTTTAATTTTTTGTTCTTGTTTTTTGGTATTTTCATGTTAAGTGAAATTTGTTTGAAAAAACAAGTTATGAAAAGGTCCGACATGTATATGTCGACGATTTGACTGTAAGAATCGCCAGTTGATTTTTTAAATGGTTGTACCAACACAACTGAGGAAAGGTTAGCACATTGACCCAGTGATGTGACACTGCTAAACGGGTCTGTGAAACCGAGATACACAGGGTTTGAATTTATGTAAAAATTTAGTTTTAAACAAGATATAACAGTGATGTTTTACAAAAAGAGGTTTTTCAAACCTTGTGCTCAATAGTAATTGAGACCTTTAATACTTCCATTTTATTAAATGTTCGGCTTGATTGTTTTTATTTTCGAGATATTAAGCATCTTCGAGAAAATAATATATAACGATCTTAGAAATCCTCATGGGCATGAAAGCCATCTAAGGAAATTCAAACATAGTGAATAATTTACAAAGTCATTTATAAATTGAAAATGTCCATCATGGGAATCGAATCTAGATTCAGTTGACTGAATTTGTGATCACATGATTCCTAGGCTCACATGATGCCGCATAATTTATATGAAAGTAGTAGCGATTATATATATAAAAGTCAGTAAATATATATATATATATATATATATATATATATATATATATATATATATATATATATATATATATATATATATATATATATATATATATATATATATACATGATCAACCACCACGCAAGCACCTCCATGGGGGATCGAAATGTAAATATAAAAGCGGTAAATATATATAGAGAGACATGATCAACCACCACG
This sequence comes from Panax ginseng, assembly GCA_020205605.1. Taxonomy (NCBI): domain Eukaryota; kingdom Viridiplantae; phylum Streptophyta; class Magnoliopsida; order Apiales; family Araliaceae; genus Panax; species Panax ginseng. The sequence goes on along the minus strand of CM035135.1, from coordinate 54,181,645 downwards.
AAGCACCTCCACGGGGGATTAGAAATGTAAATAAAGCAATAATACGATCAATCGCCATGAAGTAAACTCCAAGCGGGACGAAATATAAATAAAGCAGTAAAAAGCCACGAAGTAAACTCCAGGCCAGACAGAAATATAAATATATATATATAAAAGCGGTAAACACAGAGGATATAAATCGATCCCGGCTCGGTTTATCATTTCAACGATTTGTCGCTATATATATATATATATATATATATATATATATATATATATAAAAGCGAGAAAATATAGGATGTAAAATCCAGGCTCATCGTAAGCGAGTTTGACAACACTTTTATATATATATATATATATATATATATATATATATATATATATAAGTAATAAACGCTCGAGATGTAAAATCCAGGCTCATCAAACAGAGTTCGACAACAGTTAATATTTATAAAAGTATATATGTATAAGCAAATAAACGCCCCGGACGTGAGTCCAGGCTCAATCGAGGCATAACTCGATACTGTTAGTCCATATATATATATAAGTATATATATACAGACAAAAATGAAAGCCATGGACCGAAGTCTAGGCATAAACGCACGCAACACGACTCTCAATGTGTAGAAAAGTGTGTGCAAAGATGAAGAGAAAGGCCTTAAAGTGTGTAAGAAGGCTTATAGTGGACTGCCAAAGAAGACTTCTATAGCTTTAAACGGATGAACACTCAATTCCTGCAGGTAAAAATATGACTGAATATAAGCTCACAAGTGTTTAAAATGAGAAAGCACTCAATTTATGGTGTGTACAGAGCAAATTGGACAGGGCTTACTTGCCATTTTCTCTTGAAATATGGCCACCCCAAGCCCTCTATTTATAGAGGGGGGAGCCGCAGGTACACCTGCGATAGCCACAAATGTACCTGCGGCTTCCCGGGCTGCCCCGGACTCTGCGGGTCCTGCCGTCTTGAAGTACGTACACGCGTGCAACATGATGTCTACTCGAACTTGCAGAACTTCAACCTGAGCCTCCGATTGAGGTGTATAAGACCTTTTACGGAGTGCTGTTGTTGAGAGTTACGCCATGACATGTGATTAGAGGTTGTCAGAAGTCAGGAAGATGGGACCATGCCCTTGGTCTTCAAGCTTCAAATTCTATTCGGTGTGCTGCCTTGCGTAGTAGTCACTCAGGATTGGAATTCCTTGGTTCTTGTGGGACATTGTTGTGTAGAATGTATGTTGAATTGTTGTGTTGAGATGGCGCAATGTGGGATCGAGGTGGCAAAATGATGATTTTTCCCCTCACCGAGGTTATCTCCGGTTTTTGGTGATCAGCGATCGTTGCTCGGGGTTATCTCTAAGATTGAAATTTGTTGTAAGTCTTTGACGCGTCCTCGTGGTTGTCTCTAAGGTGTGCCTGACCTCTCGGGATTATCTCCGGGTTTGGAGCTGAGTTCCTTGGTGTGAGTGCCGAGGTTGAAGCTGACTGCATAGGTTGAAACAAGCATCTCCGGGGTTATCTCCGGAACTGCAACTGCACTCCTTGGGGTTATCTCCAAGGTTGACATTGTCTTTCCCGATGTTATTTTTGGGACTGAGACTGAGTATATCGGGGTTATCTTCGAGAAGAAACGACCTTCTCCAGTGTGATTTATGGTATTGGAACTGCATGCCTCGGGATTATCTCCGAGGTTGGAACTGAAACTTTAAGTGATATTTTCGGGATGAGTTGAGCTGTCCTCCAGGGTTATCTTTGAAAGACGATTATACTCTCCTGCAATGTTAGTAATAGGTATGCAGAAAATTTCGAGTGTCTACAGATGGCCCTCTTTATCATATTCATGCAATGCAATGGCATGGATAGGATAAAGAATACTAGACACTTGAAATGCAACAAGATGATCATGATGCCATGTACAACAACATGATGCGAATGTATGTGGTTTTGTTGGATTATTTTCCAACATGGTGGGATGATTCTGGCTCCCTTAATCGCTATTCTACGGTGTTGGCGGTTATTCTCGATAACCACGATGAATTATCTTGGACGTACAATCCAATGTTCTCAGGAGCTTCCAGGATGTTGACGTTGGGGTTATCACCAAAGTCCTTATTCCATGATACAGACTTCACATTGAAGATGCATCTCTCATGTACAAGAGATTCTATGGGGATAGAGCTTTGTCTGTTGAGGATGTGTATAACATATTCCATCATCGGTCCTCCCCGATGAGGATGTTCTTCTCTGGTTTGTACCGCCAGGTCTTTCCGCTGCTTTGTTGGAGTTACTACCAACAGTCGATGTTGTCAGGGTTGCCTGACCTTCATTGACATGTGTGTCAACTGATGAGATCCATGTTGAGGATAATGTCAAGGCTGCTTGACCTTCGTTGACTTGTGCATCAACGGATGGATTGTATGAAAACCCGCTGGGGAAAAGGTTTTAGGGTTATGACCCTGCATTAATGGCATCAGACATTCGTGAGGTATTGCCGAATGTAGTTTGCAACAGCTGAGATCATTGGTATAGTGTACCCTGTGTTTGGGCGAATACCAATGAATGATATGTAAAGTCACAACTTGACCCGTGAAAATCAAGATTTCAGGCTATTCTGCTCAATCGCATAGCATTTTTATTCCTAATTTGGCTTTTTTAGCTTGTGAGAACTCCTTTGCAACTCGAACTGGACCGAGCCGGAGGGGTGGGCCCCACCTAGGGGAGCCGCAGATACACCTGCGGCCAACCGTAGGTACTTTAAGCCTGCAGGTTGCTTTCATAAGTCATTTTTATATAGCATCGCGAAGGAAATCCAAGAGCTCTTCTTGATTTCTTTGGTTCAAAGCGTCTTTCGCAGAATTACATCACACCGTACAAGTGTTCTACACTGTCCTGGTAACGTATGCATGTCTTCTTTTCCAGTTTTTATCCGTTGGAAAATGACTTGTGATATGAAATGCATCTAAACACATAGTAGTGAACATGCAAGCTCATATGATGTGATAAAAAATATTCAACATAGCAAATATTAGTATTAAACCATGCTGAACATAATTATGTGAAAAAATTCAACTTTAATTTGAAACAGTCAAATTGGCACCTTTTTTGGCCATTTCTCATCCTATTTGAGGAAAAATGAGCTAAGGTGAAAAAGAAAAATTGTGACACCCCCAAAATAGGTATACATCACCCATTCTGAGTTGTCAATACACGGTACAGAAACAACTACAACTTTATTATTACAACGAAAGAAAGCGTGAGTTTAAATACGATATTGCCATCTAAACAATATCCATATACAAATAAATCCTCATCATAATTATTGATACATTATTTTACAAAAATGGTGAGGACTACTAAACAACTCTCTAAAACCATCATTCCATACCCAGGCTACGTACTCGCTTACATTCTCGCCTCACGAGAAGAAAAATGGAACAAAAAGGAAAAGGGTGAGCTCAACTAGCCCAAAGAAAGAATATTATGACTAAGATAATATACAACAAATTATCGTTACTTTCAACAGGGGAAAAATTTAATAGAATACAATAGACAACAAGTTTTAAATCAATACTCATGATGAAAAATATTAATTCATAGAAGAGTTACGTAGAGGATGAAATCTACTAATATCTATGAATTTAACGGTCCATCATCAATATTTTTATCCTCAGAACATCAATCAATATATATATCGGAATCGAGATATTCATCCTTGCACTATGTGCCAAGGACATTCACCACGATTGGTCATGTTCATCTAAACACTGTTCATCTTTGCACTACGGGCCAAAGATATTCATCGAAATCATTCATCTTTGCACTACAGCCAAAGATATTCATCGAAATCATTCATCTTTGCACTACAGGCCAAAGATATTCAATAATATCATCATTTAAGACTGAGGATGATGAAAAATATATATATTTTTTAAAGAAGCGAATCCAGTGAAACAAAATGACAAGGATTAAGGATTCAGTACTTGCGTTTTATCCACGTCAAAAATACCTCAAAAAAATAATCATAGTGGTGTAAAATTCAAGAATGATCAAAACATGGATACAATCAAAGCTAGTATCCACAATAGATATTTTAGACGAAAAGAAAAATTTTCATTTTTCGATGAATAGTCCAGATTCGTGAATAAGATCAGATATCGTGAATAAGTGTCGACACGTGAATAAGTAACTCAGAACACCAAAAGTTCCAAATTTGATAAAACTTGAGATCAATATTTCAAAGATAATGATATTGAAGAAATAATATCATTACGAAAAAAATAATATCCTTACCTCGGAAGCAAGTACTTTAAGCTGGAATCTTTGGATATAGGCTATAACTTGAACTTTCACCGTATAGCAATACTCAAAGTATACTCAAAATACTCACAAGAATAAACTCGATAATATAGAGAGAAAACTTGATTTACGGTGTGATTTTCAATTCTAACCTAAGCACCTATTTATAGGAAATCGCTTAGAACACCAAAAGCGTAAAATTTAATATAATATTAATATATATAAAAATATTATACGTATTCCTTGAAATCTTAATCTCAAAGAATTCACACATGCCAACCTTCTAGAAAAAAAAAAAAAAACGTTTTCTAATTTAAAATAATTTAAACTTCCAAAATCAATTATTTGAGCTTGAACTTCAATAATTCATAATAAATAGCCCTTTTATCGGAAAATTGAATCTCTTTTTTTTTTATAGGAAATTCAATTCTCTACAACTTTGCGAGAAGAAAGTTTTCCAAATTTCCAACAGAAATAAATTGAAATCCACAAAGCGGGTGATTTTAGAGGCTATACTCAAATTCAGATCGATAAATGGGGTCCACAGAGCATGTTTAACATGTTTTAAACATTTATTGCAACAAAAATACTCTTCCTCCTCGTATACTCATATATCCCACATTCGTTGTAAAAATATCACCATTATTATATTATTAAAATATAATAATATATATTTAAATGAATTATTTTATCGAGAAAAAGATAAAATTTCAATTTTCAACAATTGTCACATTAAAAATTTTCTCCATCTATATCCACATAAAATCAATATTTTCCTCATCATATGAATCAATAATTAATTATTCACAAATAATATTACGAGAATCACAATATTGACAACTGTGCAGGTTCAGGAAGAGGGGCTTTCAATAAGAATTTCTTCTCACTTGCGCAATTAGGTGACCAAACCTCTCCTTAGACGAGAACTTTCTAGACATTGCCAATAATGTTATCTAATAATATTATTCGAGATAATATGAATTATTGTTTACGAATGAAAAAAAATACGTGTAATGACAATTATTAAAACAAATGACAATATAAAATATCAACATGACAATTATTGAATCAATAAAATAAAACCTTTGTCAAAGTAATTATCGTAACCATTATTGAGTAGTGCCTTCTTACGTAAGAGTCGATAATTGGTGCAATACCGTGTCTTCTGGATTCAACAACGCGTATTCATTTGTGTTTTAACCAAGGGTATTCAACGATTATAGCGGTAACAACTATAAGTTATTTTTAAACAACTTATATTTGTCATTTTCTTCCTCCAATACGCTTTTTAGTTATGGGGCCCACACATGTTACTTGGGCCGTAAATGCGAATATTCCCAAACGATCTGAATATTCCACGACCAAACGAATATTCCCCAAACAACAATGAATATTTTATAACCACTTGCTTATTTTGAAATATTTGCGTATTTTACCCGTAATTATCCACATTAATCACATCAACCCTTACTATTTCAAAATAATAATTAGAGGAAATTAAATTTTATTTATTAATTATTTGGGATCTTCTGGATATAATGGACCTTTGGGACACCGTGTCTTGAATCAATTTCTTTCACGTACAGTTTTGCCAACCGATCTAGCTTAAATCTATTCTTGATTGCCAAAAAGTGTGCCGACTTCGTCAATAGATCAATAATTACCCAGATGGCATCGAAACCTTGCTAAGTCGTTGGAAGATCTACCACAAAATCCATTATATGCTCTCATTTCCATTCTGGTATCTCCAACGGTTGCAACAATCCACTTGGCCTTTGATGTTCAACTTTAACTTTCTGACACATTAAGCATTTCGCCACACACTCAGCCACGTCCTTTTTCATATTAGGCCACCGAAAATGATGTCTGAGATCCTGGTACATTATCACCGGTATGGAGTTTGGAGGGGATTCAGTGCTATGTACGTCGGATATTACCCCAACTACCGTTCGATCCTTGCTAGGAGTTTCGGCTGAGGCGCTCAAGGTCAGGACCGTTTATACAGGTCCATTGAGCGTGGATGCTATAAGCGGGCTATTGAGTGAGCCCATACCCGATGATGTGAGAGTCAGGGATTGCATTCTTCGGCGATTGTTCTTGATGATCTTTAGGGTCTGTTTTATAGCTGATAACTCTTCTATGGTGTCATTCGCTTTGGTGAGCGCAAAATGACATGTGGACCGTATCGGAGAGTATGACTTGGGTTCCTACACCTTTGCAGGGCTTGAAGGAGGCTTGGCTAGGATTTTACCCATTTTTGCTGGTGAGTATTTCTCTTGTAATTTCCCATGTATAGGTTAAGAGTGTTGACTGACAGCAGATGTTTGCTTTTGTGTTGGCAGTTCTGGGCCTATGAGAGGCTCCCATATTTACGTCATGTGAGTGTGTTAGGCTTGGAGACCTATCCACGAGGACGGCGATGGCATCATTCCATATTGGCGGAGGTCCCTGTAGCTGAGGGTTTTACTCATTGTCGCCTACAGCTGGAGTTATTGACAGCTGATGCCATTACTTGGATTCCCTATTCTGGGGAGCACTTGGCCATCGATTTTGAGGATGGATACCCGACTGTTGTCGAGTACGTGATTTCCACCAGTACAATTCCTATCTTTACAGATGGAGGATGGGAGCTCTATTTAGGAGAGCGTGCTATTAGGAGCACCACATGAGAGATTCGTATACCGATCTTGCCTCCTTCCAGGCATTATTGACCTGTTTCACAGTCAACCATCATTGATATCCCTTTGATGGGTGTTGACGGTTTCACACTGTCAGAGGGTCCACATACCCAGGCTATGTTCCAGCATTGGTGGTCCCCTTGTACCATCAAAGCCCAGACCTGCGCCACGTAGTTTATGGGGGATATGGTTCCTGGATCCGTGATGATGACAGAATAGATGGCCTGTGTCAGAGATCCGACTCATTTGACACAAATTGACAATTTGACCCGACAGTCGGACCGGGCACATTTCTTTATTCGGCACTTGGGCAGAGATCTGGAAGAGGTAGATACATTTGATCCTTCCAGCTCAAGAGCTGGCCCCTTAGATGATCCATATGGCTTTACCGGTGCAGATCCTCCATTGTATAGGCCTAACCTCCCCGTTAATGGAGATCCAATGACTCAAGAGGAGTTACATCAGGTGGACATGATTGATGTTGTAGACATTGACACCATTGTCTTCTTCTAATGTATATTCTCGTTATATCTTTTGATAGGTCCCTGTTCGACACTGGGTGGCTGTGCCCCATTCTCGCTATATCTTTTGATAGGCCTCTGTTAGTAGTTGGGTGTCTGTGCCCTATTTCCCTGTATTTTTAGCTGTACAGAGATGTATTAGATGATGATGTACTTAGGAATGTATATACTGTTATTCCCTACATCATATTGCCATCTATTGTTGATCATGCATGTATTATATTATGCATATGTATGTATGTCCAAAGATATTCAGCATTAACCCCTGGATGGTCTTATGATACGGCCCGTACAAATGTCTTCTTCGACAGTTAGCCGTATTGATCATGCCCCACCAGTATTGGCGGCATCCCGTTTGACATCGTGGTATGATAGTTTGTCACCTTTAAAAAGGGTGACTATAGATCAGTTATTGCAGCATACTATGACTCTCTTGATGTTTCAGGTTCCCGCAGGCTTCATAAAGGGTATGCTAGAGCATTGGATACCGAAGAGGCAGGTCTTCCGGTTTGGTAACCATGAGTTGACTCCTACCTTGGAGGAGTACACACGGTTGAGGGCGCTGCCACTGGACAGACCTTGCGCGCGAATGGCTATCGGCGACATAAGCCGATAGTTCATGACCCTCATCGGGCTGAGGCGTAGAGTTGTGAAGGATGAAATCACATCCGGCCACGTTGTATCCCAAAGTTTTCTGATGGACATATTTTGCTCAGAGGATAGTTATACACAACACTCCGGGGATTTTACCATGCCAGAAGATCATTGGCATTTGGCTAGAGTAGATGTACTGCTACTGTGCGTATTATCATATGTATACATGCCACGGTACATGGATGAGCTAGACATTAGCGTCATTATGACAGTGAGAGCTCTCAGGGAGGGTCACACCATCGTACCGATGATTGTAGCAGAGACGCTGAGATCAACTACATATTGCAGCACCTACTCTACAAGGGAATTCACACGTAGTTTGGTCATGTTGTACGTGTGATTTATGTCACACTTGAGATCAATTGGCACATTCCGACGACATGGGTATTGTTTTACCCATGAGATAGCCATGTCGTACTCCTTTTAGCGTGCGGAGTACAGATCCTGCATCTTGGTCCGTTTTCCTTGCAGGGATTGGAGATCTATTTGATATATTTTCGTGTACGGGGCTTTGTTCACCTTACACCTTCATTACTCATGCTCTGGGTATGGATTATCTCCTCTAGCTAGTTTGAGGGGCATGACTACTTGCCACACACTGGCCGTGATGTGTCAGTTTGACCAGTTCTAAGATTTCCATCCTTTTGAGGGGGCATTGAGTCAGCGTTTGGCTTTCCGCCATTTTTTAGCAGAGGACAGATCCAGGCTGTATGCCTGTTGGGATCAGCGTGAGCTAGCTGCATTTTTTGTTAGCCATCCGGGTTGTTCTGCAGAGTATTCTGCATGGATGGAGACAGAGACTGCATCGGCTGTGGTAGTATCCACATTACTGGGGATTGATTCTAATGATGGGGAGCCCATAGAGGACATTGATATTCCCACGGATGATGAGCCATTGACTGGGTTGCCAGCAACTCTTGCAAATTCTCCTAGTACGAATGCCACTGTGATTCAACATTCAGCACAATATCTAGAGCAGAGTCTTCATGTGATGACCTTTGAGAGAGATCAGGCTAGGGCCTTAATGTTGACAACTCTTGATGGGAGAGACACCGCTCTATTGGAGAGAGATGAGGCCAGATCAGTCAGAGATGCATTGATTGTTGAGAGGGATGCTGCCTTATCTGCCTGGGATGTGGCCGTTACAGATAGTACTTCAGTGAGATCCCTTACGACTGGGATCCTTACAGATATGAGTGCATATATTGATGAGTATCATGCCACCATGCAGTTGGCCTCGAATCTGCTAGCTCGTGTAGATACCATTGGGCAGGAGCTTACAGTGTTACCTCCTTCTTCGGAGAGAGATGCTATGTTAGATCTGATAGTCCACACACATACAGATCCGTAGATAGACTTATATTTTCCTGCACAGACTAACTTAGCTATTTTGTTATGTACAACACATATTGTATATATCAAACAACATTATATATGGAAGGGAAATATATTTTAATTCACTTCCCTTTTAGTTGTGCCTTAATACTTGCTTGATATTTTTTTGCTTCTTCTGGGCTTGTGATCTTGATGTATACTGAACTCATCCTTGATGTATGGACATTGAGACGTCATAGGATCTCTCAGAATGGATCATTGATCTATGTATATCCCTACCTCTTTGGTGTCTTGAGACTGATTTTTGTATGGAAATGTGTAGAGGAGTGTGACTTTTCCTCTCTGAGATTCACCACACCACAAATGGTCGCCAGTACTCCTATTTGAGAGGAGCCCAGTTAGTTCCATCTCTTATGGATTGGTGTTACTCTTCAAGGAATCAACCGCAGCTTAGATGGTCTCCAACTCTCCCATTTATGGGGAGGCCAGGTAGTTCCATCCCTTTGGTTTGAAGCCGATGAAATGTGGTGGATTGAAGTTTGATCCCAATACCGTTGACAAGTATTTGTTTTGGTAGGGGTAAGACTGAACCATAAATGGCTCCCTACGTACTCCTATTGAAGAGGAGATCAGGTCTGCGTAGTTCGAACTTGATGTAAGAGGTTCAACGTTGTATGTGAAGGGTAGAAATGTGTAGGAGTATTTTTGTTGTTTTTGTTTATAGAGAAGGGTGTAGAAATATTTTTGTTGTTTTTTTATTGCGACTGAGCCATATAAAATTGGGACGCCCCCAAAATAGGTATACATCACCCATCTTGAGTCGCCAAATACATGGTACATAATACAAATACAATCTTAAATATACAACAAGAGCTGTGAGTTTTAATACAAATATTGTCTTCTAGACAATATTCACTCTCAGAATAAGTCCTCATTACAATTATTATCACACTATTTTATAGAATAGTGAGGACTACTAATGCTATCATCTAGACCATCACTCCGTTCCCCGACTAGTCCCTGCTACGTTCTCATTTCCTGAAGAGAACAGTGAAAGAAAAGGTGAGCTCAATTAGCCCAGTAAGAAATATTATGACTAAGATAATGCAGGATAAATTATCATTAGCCTTCAACAATGTTAAACTGATAAAATACAATAGACATCAAGTTTAACTGTAGTGGAATAAGAAATCCATTAAAAGAGTCAAGTAGAGAATAAAATCTACTATCTTTTATGATTTAATACGTTTTTTCATCACTTTTATCGCTGAGACTCAGCTTAATAAATAATCCACATCATCCATGCACTACGACCAAGGATATTCATTAGGGTCACGACCACAAATTATCCATGCACTACGGGCCAAGGATATTCGTGTATTCATCAATGGTCATGATCATGCCAACAACTGTCCATTAATGCACTACGGGCCAATGAGGACTTTTACCACATCATTTGTAACATTACGGTCATGATTATACCGAATAATCCCTGGTCATAATCATACCAAGTCCATCTATGCACTACAGGCCACAGTTGACTTTCAAAAATATAAACATGAGGATGATGACAATGATATAAGAATTCAATAAAACAAGTTCAAGAATTAGTTTATCCAGGAACTAATAACATCCAAATTGTCAACATGATACTTCTTTGTAGAGTAAAATTCAAGAATGCTCAGAAGAATATTTCCATGAAAAGATACTGGATGAAGCGCAAATATCAAGGATATTCTACTAATTTCATGGAGTATAGAAGTCAAAAAATTAACCAACTGAGTATAATAAAGAATGGAATAACAAAAGAAATCACCAGGCATGTGATAGATCGCATAAGTAAAAGTTATTCTAACGAGAATAATAAATAGAACCAAGTCCTACAGAAACGTCATGATGTGATGGGATATTCCAACAGAATAATAAAAGGCGGAACCAGTGCGGCGAAAAACTAATGCAGACGAGGATATTCCAACAGTAGAATAATAAAGACGGAACCGGTCCTACAGTAAAACGTATCTGACGAGGATATTCCAATGTAATAATAAAGAATTGGAATAATGAAGAATTTCACCAAGTATAGGGTAGCTCAGCGTATCTGAGTTATTCCAATGTAATAATAAATAATGGAATAACAAAAGAATTTCACCAAGTATAGGGTAGATTGCGTATACAGGTTATTCCAACAGAATAATAAATAATGGAATAACAGGAGTTCTCTTCATGAATACAAAAGAAATAATACCCCTTACCGTTAAAGAAACTGGATATCGAAGTAGTGAAGTAGCAGAAAACTCTTTTTCTTTCTCTCTCTAGAGTTTCAGTGAATTCGTAAAAATAATAAAGGAATGAGCTTCTATTTATAGAATAATAGATTGAATAGTAACTAATTCATGAACGGTCCAGATTGATTTACTTTTAAATGGACTGTCCAAATTGATTCACTATTAAAACTTAAACCAGCGATCCATACTGATTCACTATTAAAACTTTAAACCAGCGATCCATATTGATTCACTATTAAAACTTCAACTAACGGTCTGAAAAATTAGCACATCTCCTCATGGAATAATATTGTACCCAAAAATATTTGGACCGAAAAGAAATATATTGTTTGGGTGAATAGTAACTCGTGAATAGTAACTCGTGAATAGTACTCCGACACAAAAAGTGTCCCGAATACCCGTTTGAACAATATAACCTCCAGACATCAATTATCATCAAAATAGATGTCGATTTCTACTAACACAAATAATCCCAACACAATGAAACTATCAAATTCATCTTTAATCAACACGAATTTATTCATCATTAATATTATAACTCACAATATTTAACAACCAGGTTGTTCCCAGGAAAGAGGGAGCTTTCCAATAAGGATTTCTCCCTATTGGCGCACAATTAGGTGACCAAAACTCTCCTTGACAGAACTTCTAGACATTGTAAATATTGCAATTTAATAATATGAATAACTTTATCGTCTCAATTATTGATTTAATAATATAACATATAAAGCAGATGATATTGTGATAATAATCGAATCAATAATATGAGAGATATGATGCAGCAATAATTGAGTATAACTGAGTGACTACTCACGTAAGCATCAATAATCAATATCGTGTGCTACTATGCAACCACGCATATTATTATCGTATTACTTTTACTCTGGGATAGTTCAACAGTTTTAATAAATAACACCTCCGCGTAGTTATTTTTATAAAATATTTTTCGCTTTTCTCAATCCGATAATAATTAATTCAGTTGTAGGTCCACCAATGATTGTCTTAGTTATGCGAATATTCCTCGCTAAAACGAATATTTCAGAACCAATCGAATATTATATAACAACTTGCATACTTTGCAAAATTTATAAATATTACCCACAACTATAACATTATATCAAATTCATTCCATAATATTCAAAAATAATATTCATAGAAAAAATCATCTTTATTCATAAAATTTGGGGTCTTACAAAAATGGTTGCCTACGTACTCCCAGGTATCGGGGAGATCAGGTCGACGTAGTTCGCCCCATGTTCAGGACGATTTGCAGCCGAAAAAGTTTGATCCCATGTTCAGGATAAACTGTGGGGAAAAGTTTGATCCCATGTTCAGGACAAACTGCGGGTGTGAAAAATTTTAATCCCATGTTCAGGATAAATTACAGGGAAGGGGTTCAATCCCTGGTGGGATAACCAAAATTGTATGGAGTGTGAAATAAAAGATCTGATGATCTAAAAATCAGGCTGCTGGCTTGAAGAGTGTGTTTCCCTGATGGGGAAAATGGGTATGAAGAAAGGGTTGTGTGTAGTAAGGGTTAGAAAACCTGAAATAACTGGTGATCTGGTGATCCAAAACCAGGATGTTTGCTTGATGGCAACTTCAGACAAAGTACCATTTCACAGTGTCTGAGTTGATGAGCTGTGGAAATTCATCGCCATCCATTTCTTGTAATCTGAGAGCACATCTTGTCAATACCTCCTTGACAATAAACGGGCCTTCCCAATTTGGAGCGAATTTTCCCTTTGATTGATCTTGGTTGCCAATGATCTTTTTCAAAATCAAGTAATGTTGTTTAAACTGCCATAGCCAGACTTTTTTATTGTAGGATCTGACGATCCTTTGTTGCTATAACTAACCACGGAAGATAACATCATTTCGCCTTTCGTCTATTAGAGACAATTGGTGATATCTGTCTTGTAACCATTGGTCTTCATGCAGCTGAGCATCAATCAACACTCTGAGGGATTCCATTTCCACCTCTATGGGGAGCATTGCTTCCATCCCATAGGTCAATGAGTAGGGTGTTACCCCAGTGGAAGTACACATTGAAGTTCTGTAGGCTAATAGAGTCAGAGGCAAGAGGTCAAGCCATCCTTTATGATTGGCGAACATTTTCTGCATGATCTTCTTGATGTTCTTATTAGCCGCTTCAACAACACCATTCATCTTTGGATGGTAGATGATGGAGTTAAGGTGTTTGATGTGGAATTTACTGCACAACTCCTCCATCATTTTGTTGTTGAGGTTCTTAGCATTGTCTGACACAATTACCTCTGGTTGTCTATATCGACAAATGACATTATTTTTGATAAAAGCAATGATGACTTCATTGATTACCCTGGGGAAGGAGGCTACGTCTACTCATTTGGTGAAGTAGTCGATCATGGTGAAGATAAACCGATGCGCATTACTGGCTTTGGGCTCGATGGGCCCGATCACGTCCATTTCCCACATTGAGAAAGGCCAAGGTGAACTCATATTATGGAGTTCTCTAGGAGGGGCATGGATAGCATTCCCATAAATTTGGCATTGATAGCACCTCTTGACATGATCATCACAGTCAGCGTTAAGCGAGATCCAATAATTCCCTGTTCTGAGGATCTTCTTAATAAGTAAGGGGCCACTCATGTGTGGGCCACATATTCCACCGTGGATTTCATTTATGAGCCTCTGAGCTTGGTCCTTGTCCAGACATCTGAGGAGACCTTGTCCGGCATCTCTTTTGTAGAGTGCATCTCCGCTCAGGTAGAACTTTATAGCTAGTCGATGGATCCGCCTTCTTTCAGTTGGGCTTGCCTCAGCGGGTGTAGATCCATCTCGTAAGTACTCCTTAATGTGCTGATACCAAGGGTGTTGGATGAGAGGTAGCTCATCTGATACTTCTCCAATGTAATTCCCATAGGCTGGAGCCTTTTGTAGGGTAAATGGGATGCTTGGCATGTTTTCTTTGTCACGTATGTTGATCAAGGAGGCCAAAGTTGCTAAAGCATCTGCAAAATCATTCCTATTTCGAGGAATGTGGAGGAAGTTTATTTCTTCAAACTCCGAAGCCATCTGTAAAACTTGCTGATGGTAAGGCAGCAACTATGGCTCTTTGGTATGATAGATTCATGTGGTTTGTCTGATTACCAATTCTGAATTCCCAAAGATAGTTAACCACCTGATACCCATTGATTGGGCAAGTTTGAGTCCCATAATATAGCATTCATACTTAGCTGTGTTGTTGGTGCTGACAAACTACAATTTGATGGCAACGAGATACTACTCCCCCATACCGGATACTAGAACTGCTCCAGCTCTAGAACCTTCCATGTTAACAACTCCATCAAAATACATTTTCCACGTATGACACGCATTGTACTGATGGTGTTGCTAGACTGTCATTACCCCTTCATCGGGGAAGTATGTTTTCAAGGGTTTGAAATCCCCTGCAGGTGGGGTGGCCAGTTGATCCGCAATTCCTTATCCTTTAATGGACTTTTGCGTCATGTAGACAATGTCAAATTATTGTAGGATCAACTACCATCTGGACAGCCGACAATTCAATATGGGTTTACTGAACACGTACTTGAGAGGATCCACGTGGGATATGAGATGAATTGTATGACCATGGAGGTAATGTTGTAACCTCATGGAAGCCCATGCTAAAGCACAACAATTCTTCTCAATTAGAGTGTACTTGTGTTCACGGCTGCTGAATCTTTTACTAAGGTAGTAGATAGCTCATTCTTGGCCTCTATCTTCTTTTTGTCCCAGCATGCAGCCTATGGCATTGCCATTAATGGACAGGTACATGAACAGGGGAACACCATCCCTGGGTGGTACCAAAACAAGAGCGTTAACTAGCTGCTCTTTGATTATAAGGAAGGCTTTTTGACACTCATCGTTCCATTTCATGGAGGAGTTCTTCCTTAACAGCTTGAAGATAGGCTCACAGGTTGCTTTGAGTTGAGAAATAAACCTGCTAATGAAGTTAATTCTTCCCAAAAATCCCCGTATTTCCTTCTCTATCTGAGGAATGGGCATTCCCTTAATGGCCTGGATTTTGGTGGGATCCAGCTCAATCCCTTTGTGGCTGACTAGGAAACCTAACAACTTGCCTGATTTAACGCCAAAGGTGCACTTGGCTAGATTCAACTTTAAGCTGTACTTACGCAACCTGTTGAAAAGCTTTCTGAGATGTTCTAAGTGGTCTTCTTCCCTTCAGGATTTGACAATGATGCCATCTACGTAGATCTACGTAGATCTCTATCTCTTTGTGCATTAAGTCGTGAAAAAGAGCCATTATAGTTCGCTGGTAGGTTGCTCCAGCATTAATGAGGCCAAATGACAATCGTCTATAGCAAAAGGTTCCCCAAGGCGTGATGAATGTAGTTTTCTCATGATCTTCCTCAGCAACCATGATTTGACGATACCCGTCAAGCAATCAGCAAATGAGTACATGTCGTATTGAGCAGTATTATCAATGAGAGTGTGGATAAATAACACAGGTAGACCTGGCAAACATCGCCCAAGCCCGCGTGTAAGACCCCGAATTTTATGAAATGAAAGTATTCAATTTTCTTATAATTATTATTTTATTTCGTAAATGGTTATAAAATATGCGAAAAGTATGCAAAGTATGCAAGTTGTTATAAAATATTCGTTGTGTTGGAGAATATTCGATTGGTCGGGGAATATTCATTTTAACAGGGAATATTCGTACGACGACATAATCATTGGTGGACCCCACAACGGAAGTATTGTCGTATTTAGAAAATGACAAAATTATCTTTTTATAAAAATAACGGCGAAAGTGTTACCGTTAAAACTGTTGAACTACCCGGTAGTAAAAGTACAGTAATACGCGTGGTTACATAATAGCACACTGTATTGATTATTGATGCTTACGTAAGAAGTCACTCAATTATACTCAATTATTGCTACAGTAATTGCTGCATCAAATCTCTCATATTATTGATTCAATTATTGTCACAGTATCATCTGTATAATATGTTACATTATTAAATCAGACGACAAAGTTATTCATATTATTATTTGCAATATTGACAATGTCTAGAAGTTCTGTCGAGGAGAGGTTAGATAATTTAATTGCGCGCCAATAGGGTGAACTCCTTATTGGAAAGCCCCCTCTTTCCTAGAAACGACCTGATTGTTAAATATTGTGAATTATAATATTAATGATGAATAAGTTCGTGTTGATTAAAGGTGAAATTGATAATTCCATTGTGTGGGAATTATTAGTGTTAGTGGAAATAGACATTTATTTCGATAATAATTGATGTCTGGAGGTTATATTAATCAATCGGGTAATTAACCGGATAAATAAGCAATTAATTGCTATTAATTCACATGCTTATAACTATTTATTCACATGTTTGTACTATTGATTCACATGATTTACTATTAGGGGAGTTGGTGCAAGATTGATAATATGACTAAATTAAAAATGGAGGTATAGATGAAGGTATTATACTGTAGTTAATTTTTTCACATATTTAGAACTATTGAGTCACATGATTTACTATTGATTCACATGATTTACTATTAGGGGAGGTGGTGCAAGTTTGATAATACTTGGATGACTAAATTAAAAATGAAGGAAAAGATGAAGGTATTATACTGTAATATTTCGAGCCCCAAAACGTGCAATTATCGAAACTATATTTTTCTATAAATAGAAGCTCATTCTTCCTTCATTTCTCACCAATTCACTAAAGCTTTAGAGCAATTATTATAGAGAGAAATTATAGAGAGAAAGAAGAGAAGTACGCTACCTCGGTATTCCAATATCCAGTTTCTTCTAAGGTAAGGGATATTATTATTATAGTAAGGGTATTATTTCTTTTGTATTCATGAAGAGAGCTATTGTTATTCCATTCCTTATTATTATGTTGGAATAACTTTGCATACATAAGTAATCTTGCATACATGGTGAAATTCTTCTATTATTTCATTCTTTATTATTTTGTTGGAATATATCGCATCTGCAAGTGATTACGCATGACTGGTTCCATTCTTTATTATTTCATTGGAATAACACATGCATGCGGTTTATCGCATGCCCAGTGAATTTCTGTTGTTATTCCATTCTTTATTATTACATTGGAATATCCTGTTTGTAAAGGTCTATCGCATGCATGGTGAATTCTTCTATTATTCCATTCTTTATTATTACATTGGAATAACTTTGTCTATGTGGATTACCGCATGCATGGTGAATGATCCTTTGTATTCATTCCTTATTAATTTGTAGAAATGATCTGTCTACGTGGATTACCGCATGGCGGGTGAAAATCCATTTGCAGTTTCATAATTTTTCTGACCCTCAAAAATTCTAGAAAATTTTTAAATGATAATTTGATGAGTTTTCTATATTGTGTCCAAAGATGACGAATTTTGGATGTATAGATTAAGAGTTATGGATTTTATGGAAAAAGACTATTTTAAAAGTAAACCCTTATAACTCCTTGTGGTTAACTCCAAAATTGGTTAAATTTTTATTGGGAGTACATGTATATAACAGGAGTATACCCTGTAAATTTCGGAATTTTTGGACAAAAGTACAATTTTTGATAAATGTCTAAATATTCGGCAGTTTTAGTCATATGAAAAATAGTAAATGAATTTTAAAAATTCTGAGAAAAATATATGTTCAATATGGGTCTATATTCTGCTAAATCCCAAAAAAGAAATATTTTTGGGACTGATTTGGTATTTTTCATGAAAATAAACTAGTTATGAGTAAATGAATTAAATATGTTATGTGAAGTAACAAAATTGGAAAATAGAATTTTATGGCTTGGGAATCCTATATAGGGTATATGCATATTTTTGATGAGGGATTTGATCGATGAAATCTTATGAGTATGGCATTTTTGAATGATTAAATGCATTATTTGGTAAAGTGTAAACAATTGAAATAAATTATTTATGAGTTTAAGAAGAGATTAAAATATTGTTATAATATTAATAATATTAGATTATGAGTTTATTAAGTGATTGATAATATTTGGATAAATTTAAAGTCTTTAATATTTATCCTTGTTTTCGTTTGATTAATGCTTATATCATTGTCATCATCCTCATGCTTATATTATGATGAAAGTCATCTTTGGCTTACGTGCAAAGATGGACTGTTGATTATTGATTTTACAGTTGTATATCTTTGGCTTACGTGCAAAGATGGATCGTTGATTATTAGTTTTCTGAGTTGTATATCTTTGGCTTACGTGCAAAGATGAACTATTGATTGATGAGTATCTTTGACTTATGTGCATAAATGAACTGTTTATTGGTATGATTATGACTAGGGATCATTCGGTATAATCATGACCCGTAATGTTATAGATGATGTGATAAAAGTCCTCATTGGCGTAGTAGTGCATTGATGGATGATTATTGGTATGATTATAACGGGGATTATTCGGTATAATCATGACCATTGATGATTACATGAATATCCTTGGTCAGTAGTGCGGGGATGATTCGATGATGTGGATTATTTATTAAGTTAAGTCTCAAATGATAAAATATTGATTATACACTTTTAATTAAGTAAAAGATAGTAGATATCATGCTCTACTTGACTCTCTAAAAATACGGTTGTATGTCTTTGGCATGTAGTGCAAAGAATAAATTGTTAATGAATATCTTTGGTCGTAGTGCAAAGATGAATTTATTAGTATGATTATGAAAGCAGGAATTGTGATTTGGTATAACCATGATTTTTGATGTTTGGTGAAGATAGGTGGCGAAAAATTATCTTCGTCACAGGTGCGAAGAGGAATTTAGAATCACAATTATGATTATGAGTTATTCATATGATTGTGGATGTGGAATTGTTGATTGATGTTACAGGAATAAAACATTATTGGTGGACTTTTAACATGGAGAAGATAATCGACACGATGGTCTATTGACTCTTCTAATGGATCGCTCGTTCCACTCTGCAACTATGGTTGAAAAGTTTTATCATCTACGTATATGTTCTAAATCTCGATTTATTCTTGACGAAGGCTATTGATAATTTAATTATCTTTAGTCATGATATTCTTTCTTTGGCTATTTGTGCTCACCCTTTGCTTCATAATTCCTTTCAAGTAATAAGAGTGTAGCTAGGTCGGAAGCGGGGATAACGAGGAAATAGTGTGATGGTCCAAGATCGTGAAGTTTCTCAATACATTATAAAAGCGGCATGACATGCAATGAGATAATTGTATTGAGGACCTAAGATGTGTGTCATATTTTATCGTCACTTAATAATTAATTTTGGCGAACAACAATAGGGTGATGAGGGCAGACTTTGAAAGCGTCAAAAGTGCACCTCATTAGAATGAATATGATAGTAATCTTCTCGTTCTTCTTTGGGATCGTAAAATATTTGCTGATGTATTTTATATGGCATTGTAACAATTTAAGTTTGGATACTGTCTACGAGACAATATTGTATTAAAACTCACAGCTTATCTGTTGTTGTACTCTGCACGACAGTTCAACAGTTGTATAAATGAAGTTTGTATTTAATTTTTATAAAGTGATATCTGGCGACTCAGAATGGGTCGTGTGGACCTATTTTGGGGGCGTCACAAATGGTATCAGAGCTTAGGGATATGGTCGCTGGCGGAGATAAGAGTCTAGAACTAGGAGGGGAGAGACGTGTTATATACTTTGTTAGTGTGTGACTTACCTAAGCTGAAATTGTTTACTTGATAAGTTGATAAATTGTGATATATCAATTAACCTTTTTTTTGAAGATATATTCTAGAATGATATCTGAAATACAAGAGATGAGCAATGGAAAAATCATGATATAGAGGATATAACCGGGAAGGTACAATTCGAAAAGAAACTACCAGGTACGTAAATTTCAAGGGCGAAACTTCATAAGGAGGGGAGATTGTGAGATCCCGAATTTTATGAAATAAAAGTATTCAATATTTCTATTTTGGTAAATAGTTAAATTGATAAAAGTTTAAAGTTAAGGGTGATATTTGAAATTTTTTCAAAGTAAGCCATTTATCATAAAATAATCGGTGATAGAAGTACAGTAATACGCGTGGTTGCATATTAGCACACGGTATTGATTATTGAGGCTTACGTAAGAAGTCACTCAGTTATACTCAATTATTGCTATAGTAATTGTTGTATCATATCTCTCATATTATTGATTCAATTATTATCACAGTATCATCTGCATAATATGTTATATTATTAAATCAATAATTGAGACGATAAAGTTATTCATATTATTATTTGCAATATTGACAATGTCTAGAAGTTCTGTCAAGGAGAGGTTTGGTCACCTAATTGCGCGTCAATAAGGAGAAATCTTTATCGGAAATCCCCATCTTTCCTGGGAACGACCTGGTTGTTAAATATTGTGAGTTATAATATTAATGATGAATGTTATTAAAAATCGAATTTGAGTTCAGAGTTGAATTTGGAGACGCGAACGTGATATTTGAGTCCGGAACGATGAAATTAGTAGAAATAGACTATAAACACAAAATTTGTCGTGGTTGACTTTTTGGTCAAAAAAGTCAACAGTTGACTTTTTTCGAAAAAGTCAAACTTCAAAATTTCAAAAATGAAATTTTTGAAAAAAATATTTCCATTGTGTTGCGATTGTTAGTGTGAGTGGAAATCGACATTTATTTCGATAATAATTGATGTCTAGAGGTTATATTGACCAATCGGGTAATTAATCGAATAAATGAGCAATTAATTGCTATTAATTCACATGATTATAACTATTTGTTCACATGTGTGTACTATTAATTCATATTCTTGTACTATTAGGGGAGTTGGTGCAATATTGATAATACTTGCATGACTAAGTTAAAAATGGAGGTATAGATGGAGGTACTATACTGTAATTCATATTTTCACATGATTATAACTATTGATTCACATTATTTATTATTAGGGGAGGTGGTGCAAGTTTGATAATACTTGCAGGACTAAATTAAAAATGAAAGAAAAGTTGAAGGTATTGTACTGTAAGATTTCGAGCCCCAAAACGTGCAATTATCGAAACTATATTTTTCTATAAATAGAAGCTCATTCTTCCTTCATTTCTAACCAATTCACTAAAGCTTTATGGCAATTATTATAAAGAGAAATTATAGAAAGAAAGAAGAAGAGAAGTCTGCTACCTCACTATTCCAATATCCAATTTCTTCTAAAGTAAGGGATATTATTATTATAGTAAGGGTATTATTTCTTTTGTATTCATGAAGAGAGCTATTGTTATTCCATTCCTTATTATTATGTTGGAATAACCTGTCTATGCGAAGTACTGCATACATGGTGAAATTCTTCTATTATTCTATTCTTTATTATTCTATTGGAATATCTTGTCTGTGCGGATTATGCATGACCCGGTTCCGTTCTTTATTATTACATTGGAATATCACATGCATGCGATTACGCATGACTGGTTCCATTCTTTATTATTCTATTGGAATAACACATGCATGCGGTTTATCGCATGCATGGAGAATTACATTGTTATTCCATTCTTTATTATTACTGTTGAAATATCTTGTCTGCATGCGGATTACGTATTTGACTGGTTTCATTCTTATTATTACATTGGGAATAACTTTTGTTTGTGCGATCTATCGCATGCATGGTGAATTCTTCTGTTATTCTATTCTTTATTATTCTGTTGGAATAACATGTCTATGTGGATTACTGCATGCATGGTGAATGATCCTTTGTATTCATTCCTTATTAATTTGTAGAAATGATCTGTCTACGTGGATTACCGCATGGCGGGTGAAAATCCATTTGCAGTTTCGTAATTTCTCTGACCCTCAAAAATTTTGGAAAAATTTGAAATGATAATTTGATGAGTTTTCTATATTGTGTCCAAAGATGACGATTTTTGGATGTATAGATTAAGAGTTATGGATTTTATAGGAAAAGACTATTTTAAAAGTAAACCCTTATAATTCCTTATGGTTAACTCCAAAATTGATTAGATTTTTATTGTGAGTACATGTATATAACAGGAGTATACCCTGTAAATTTCGGAATTTTTAGAAAAAAGTACAATTTTTGATAAATGTCTAAATATTCGACAGTTTTAGTCATATGAAAAATAGTAAATGAATTTTAAAAATTCTGATAAAAATATATGTTCAATATGGGTCTATATTCTGGTAAATCTCAGAAAAGAAATATTTTTGGGACTGATTTGGTATTTTTCATGAAAATGAACTAGTTATGAGTAAATGAATTAAATATGTTATGTGAAGTAACAAAATTGGAAAATAGGATTTTATGGCTTGGGAATCCTATATAGGGTATATGCATATTTTTAATGAGGGATTTGATCATTGGTGATGTAATCTTATGCGTATGGCATTTTTGAATGATTAAATGCATTATTTGGTAAAGTGTAAACAATTGAAATAAATTGTTTATAAGTTTAAGAAGTGATTAAAATATTGTTATAATATTAATAATATTAGATTATAAGTTTATTAAGTGATTGATAATATTTGGATAAATTTAAAGTCTTTAATATTTATCCTTGTTTTCATTTGATTAATGCTTATATCATTGTCATCATCCTCATGCTTATATTATGATGAAAGTCATCTCTTTGGCTTACGTGCAAAGATGGATTTATTGATTATTGATTTCTGAGTTGTATATCTTTGGCTTACGTGCAAAGATGGACTGTTGATTATTGGTTTTATAGTTGTATATCTTTGGCTTACGTGCAAAGATGAACTATTGATTGATTAGTATCTTTGGTTTATGTGCATAGATGAACTGTTTATTGGTATGATTATGACCAGGGATCATTCGGTATAATCATGACCCGTAATGTTATAGATGATGTGGTAAAAGTCCTCATTGGCCTGTAGTGCATTGATGGACAGTTATTGGTATGATTATAACCAAGGATTATTAGGTATAATCATGACCATTGATGATTACATGAATATCCTTGGCCATAGTGCAGGGATGATTCGATGATGTGGATTATTTATTAAGCTGAGTCTCAGCGATAAAATATTGATTATACACTTTTAATTCGTAAAAGATAGTAGATATCATGCTCTACTTGACTCTTCTAAAATACAGTTGTATGTCGTTGGCCTGTAGTGCAAAGAATAAATTATTAATGAATATCTTTGGCCGTAGTTCAAAGATGAATTTATTAGTATGATTATGAGCAGGAATTGTGATTTGGTATAACCATGATTTTTGATGTTTCGGGTGAAGATAGGTGATGAAAATTATCTTCGTCCTGGGTGCGAAGAGGAATTTAGAATCACAATTATGATTATGAGTTATTCATATGATTGTGGACATGAATTGTTGATTGATGTTACAGGGATAAAACATTATTGGTGGACTTTTAACATGGAGAAGATAATTGACCTGATGGTTTATTTGACTCTTCTAATGGATTGCTCATTCCGCTGCAACTATGGTTGAAAAAGTTTTATCATCTACCATATGTTCTAAATCTCTGATTTATTACAGACGAAGGCCATTGATAATTTAATTATCTTTAGTCATGATATTCTTTACTGGGCTATTTGTGCTCACCCTTTGCTTCACAATTCCTTTCAGGTAATAAAAGTGTATTTGGGTCGAAGAGGGATAATGAGGAAAATAGTGTGATGAATTAAGATCGTCGAAGTTTCTCAATACATTATAAAACGGCATGACATGCAATAGATAATTGTATTGAGGACTTAAGATGTGTGTGTCGTATTTTATATGTCACTTAATAATTAATTTTGGTGAACAACAATAGGGTGATGAGAACCTGACTTTGAAAGCGTCAAAAGTGCACCTCATTAAAATGAATATGATAGTAATCTTCTCATTCTTCTTTAGGATCTTAAAATATTTGCTGATGTATTTTATATGGCATTGTAACAATTTGAGTTTGGATACTGTCTACGAGACAATATTGTAT
Source organism: Panax ginseng (assembly GCA_020205605.1). Classification (NCBI taxonomy): domain Eukaryota; kingdom Viridiplantae; phylum Streptophyta; class Magnoliopsida; order Apiales; family Araliaceae; genus Panax; species Panax ginseng. Next base: position 54,156,945 of record CM035135.1, on the reverse strand, counting down.
TAAAACTCACAGCTTATCTGTTGTCGTATGCATCGCATACGACGTTCAACGATTAATATAAATGAAGTTTGTATTTGATTTTTATAGAGTGATATCTGGCGACTCAGAATGGGTCATGTGGACCTATTTTGGGGGCGTCACAATTATGACCAGGGATTATTCGGTATAATCATGACCGTAATGTGACGAATGATGTGGTGAAAGTCCGCATTGGTTTGTAGTTCATTCATGAACAGTTGTTGGTATGATAATGACTAGGGATTATTCGGTATAATCATGACCATTGACGATTACAATAATATACTTGGCCGTGATGCAGGGATGATTCGATTTTATTTATTAAGCTGAGTCTCAGCGATAAATTTGATGAAAAACTTTTTAAATCATAGAAGATATTAGATTTTATGCTCTACTTGACTCTTCTAATGGATTGCTTATTCCGCTGCAGTTGTTGATCTAAAACTTGTTGTCTATTATATTCCATCAGTTGTTATAATGTTGAAGGCTAAGGATAATTTATTCTGCATTATCTTAGTCATAATAATTCTTACTGGGCTAGTTGAGCTCACCCTTTTCTTTCAATGTTCTCTTCAGGAAATAAGAATATAGTTGGGACTGGTCGGGGAATGGATTGACGGTCCGAGATGGTGGCTATAGTAGTCCTCATTATTTTTATAAAATAGTGTGATAATAATTATAATGAGGACTCCATTGAGTGTGGATATTGTCTAGAAGGAAATATTCGTGTTTAAACTCTCAGCTATGTTTTGTCGTATTTTCACGACAATTGTATAATTAAGTTTGTATTTGAGTTTATGTACCATATGTATCTAGCAACCCAAGATGGGTGATGTATACCTGTTTTGGGGGCGTCACACCGCGGGTCGGCCCGCACTACTGCCAAGCCAATTGAAGCTTTGTTTGTATTTTTTAATTTAATAAAATCCGGGCCTTTTGGCCCGTCAGTTTTTTCTCTTACTACCAGTGGGCCCATGATTTTTATTTATTTATTTAAACAAAATGTTGCTACTTGTGGGTTATGATGCTTGAACACAAGACTTGTAAGTAAATAAATAAGAGTTCAAACCAACTGAGCTACAACAATTGTTTATTTTTAATGCAATCTTCAATATAAAAATATATTTTTATACAAAAATATCATATGCTAATACCATACAAAAGTTAACAAGCTTCAATATAAAAATATATTTTTATTCATTTTTAGCCTTGTTTATTTTTAGGCTAGAGCAATAATTAATGATAGAACACATTTTAAATATTATTAAAATAAATATAAAAATATCGTTACTTATAATGTAGTTCAGAATAGGGTCCAACCTGAACCAGGTTTGTCATTTTGAACATCATAGTTCCTAGATTAGTGATCTACTATATTATTTGAATTAGTTCAGTCTTTATTTGAAATAGTTCTTCAATTTCAAAGTATAAAACTAATAATTATTAGTTTAAGTTAGATAATATAATTATAAAAATTTAAAATTATTTATATATTGGTATTAATTACAGTATTTATTATTTTTAAAAGTTAAATAAATTATATTAATTTTAAAGTATAATTTTAAAAAATCAAATTTGATTATATACTATTAAAATTTTAATTGATTGAGATATGTAGTTAATGTAGGTAATTAGAATTATTATTTATTATAAATTATTTTATTATTTTTAATATTTATTATTATTACTATTTTTGATGTAACAAACTTTTGCAAAAAAAAATAGAGGAAGAAGTTCACGTGGTACCTTTACTAACCTAGGCACGGGTCTCACATTATCAGCCCGCCAAAACCCGGGCCATTTTGGCCCAGCCCGGGCCCACCCGCCCGTTTGCTACCTCTAGGCACGGGAAAGCTATCCTTAAGGCAAGCTTTATTCAGACCCCGATAATCCACGCAAACTCGCACCTTTCCTCCTGGTTTAGGCACGGGGACTATATTTGATAGCCATTCAAGATATGTGGATACCATGATGATGTCAGCTTGAAATTGTTTCACAATTTCTTCTTTAACCTTTAAACTCCACTCAGGTTTTAATCGCCTGAGCTTCTGCCTAACTGGCCTGAATCCCTCTTTAATGAGAAGGCGATGGATGACGATGTCCGTGGATAAACCCACCATGTCTTCGTGAGACCATGCAACCACATCCTGGAATTGGGTTAATAGCACAACCATGTCATTCCTTTGGTTTGGAGTCAGGTCTGTACCAATCTGGATCAACCTAGGGCTCTCTAAAGTTTCGAGATTGAATGATGTGGTTTGATCAAGATTTGGTTTGGGCTTGTCCTCGACCCATTCCTTGATCTCCTGAGGTATCTCAATGTCCTCTTGTATTTCCATCAAGTCTGAGTCTAACTTTTCATCAAAGTTACAGTCTTTGTGGAGAAAAGACACCTCATCAACAAGTACAAGCACATCTAAATTCAGAGTCCTGAAACAAAATATGCTTTCACTTAATATATGAAACTGTTCAATCATACAAAAGTGTTAGCATGTACTGATAAAACAGCTGCTAATACTGTACAAAAAAGTAAGTAGTTAAAGCTATCTACAGGGCAGAGGGATTCTACCCTTTTTACCCTTAGCGACAAATGCAATGAGTGCTGCTCCAATTGTCAAGGATGAAGTCCTGGTGGACGGCAGTAATGAAGTGATTGCCATCGTCCTCCTTTTCCCAAATGATGACCATAATATTGGGACAATCATCGTCTGGAGTGTATCTATTTGTGTGCTTATCATGAAAAAGGATGCGTAGATGAGACAATCTCCTGGCGATGTCTTGTTTAAGTCTCTGTTCCTCTTCTTCCACTTTGGGATCAAGAATCAGGACCTCTTTTGCTTTAACCGGTATCTGTTTGGGGAATAGCATAGCCATAACGTGGGCTGGAACCTTTACCGAAGACTATACAGGCTCAGGATCGATAGGTGGAGATAATCGCCTTATGGATGAAGATGAAGGAATCTGTTTATGCTTGTGAGGATTCATGTGACTGAAGCTAGCAGAATAGCCTAATCCAGTTGTCCCTGTTTGACTAGGAACTTGAATTGGGTTCTTAATACCCTGATGATCTTTGCCCAACCCCTGTCCAGGTTGATGACCCAATGATATCATCTCTTGAGTGGCTGACATTACTTCGGCAGAAATCTTGGGTGTGAGAGGTGGCACCCCAATGGGATGGTAATGAGTGTTACTCACCTCCAGGGCATGGAAACTGACTAACTCAACTTCTGAATTGAAGCTGATGAGTGGTATGTCACCTTATTCAGGACATTCTGGTTCAGCATTAATAGTGACTAGGCTATTGTTGATAATGTACTTGAGTTGCTAATGAAGGGTGGAAGGGACAGCTCCAGCCATATGAATCCACGATCTTCCCAACAGCAGATTGTATCCCGTAGCTATTCTAAGCACGTGAAAGGATATACTGAATGTATGTGGACTAATCTCCACTGGTAGTTTAATCACTCCAATGGCATTTCGTCGGGACCCATCAAAAGCTTTGATAACTGTATGGCTGCTTTTGATCCTCTTGGGGTTAATATTCATCTTCTCCAAGGTAGCATAAGGACAGATATTCAGAGATGAACCTCCATCTATCAAGACTCCTCCCACCATGTATCCGGAGGACAAAACCGCTATGTGCAATGGCTTGCAATGACCAGTCCCTTCAGCGGGTATGTTGTCATCAGTGAAAGATATCACATTGTTATTAAAAATGTGATCAACTAGATGTTGGAATTTTTCCACATCCACTAATTTCGGTAAATGGGCCTCTTCCAAGACCCTTAGCAATATCTTCTTGTGATCTTCGGAAGAGAAAACCAAGTCCATCATGGAAATTTGTTGTGGAGTTTCTCTCAAGCTTAAAACCACCTTGGCTTCATTATGGCCCATAGTACGGAGGAACTCTTCAATTTTCTCTATGGGAACTTTCTCATTTGACTTGATGGTAGGTTTCATCACCCGATGGGGAAGATACAGTGGATTCTCCTTCAACACTGCAACAGTTGTATGTGATGTAGATCCTTCAGCCTGCCCATAATTTCATGAGACTTTTTTCAAGCTGACAATAGGATACTGTGGCCTAGATGGCAAGAGAATTGGCTCTGGTGCAACCACTTTGAAAGGATTATCAGCACCTTTGAGTTGAATTACTTGTATTGTGAGTGGTCTTGCAGCCAAATCTGTGACGCCCCCAAAATAGGTATACATCACCCATCTTGCGTCGCTAAATACATGGTACTGAATAAAAATACAAACTTAATTATACAACATGAGCTGAGAGTTTTTACACAAATAGTATCATCTAGACAATATTCAAACTCAAATAGAGTCCTCATTACATTTATTGGCACACTATTTTATAGAATAGTGAGGACTACTATAACACCATCTCTAGCCATCACTTCGTTCCCCGAACTAGTTAAGCTACGTTCTCATTCCCTCAAGAGAACAATGGAAGTAAAAGGTGAGCTCAACTAGCCCAAAGAAGAAATATTATGACTAAGATAATGCGAATAAGTTATCATTAGCCTTCAACAATGTTAAAGCGATAGAATATAATAGACAACAAGTTTAGCTGCGGTGTGAACAAGCAATCTATTAGAAGAGTCAAGTAGAGCATGATATCTACTATCTTCTATGATTTAAAAAGTTTATCATTAACTTTATTCTTTGGGACTCGACTTAATAAATAGATCACATCATCGAATCATCCTTGCACTACGGGCCAAGGATATTCATTAGTATCACGTCCACAAATTATTCTTGCACTACGAGCCAAGAATTATTCGTATAATCATCAATGGTCATGACTATACCGAATTATCCCTGGTCATAATCATACCAATCAACAGTCCATCTATGCACGTAAGCCAAAGATGACTTTCTGATAAGTAGGTTTTATACCGACTTATCCGGTATTTGTTACTTGAATTAGTTGCTTGTATTCATGTTTTTTTAGTTACTTTTCATACATTCTATGTTATTTTGTAGGATATGACATGACATTGGCATGAAGAAGCAAGGAAAAGCAATTCGGACATCTTTTGGACTAAAATACAAAAACAAATGCAAGAAGGGAATATTGAAGGACTTTTAACACCAAGTTGGATGCATGTTCTTGGCTTGAAACTTAGAATTTATTGTAGATCTACTTCTTAGCTTTTCGGAACATCTTGAATCATCTCAATCGGAGTTCGAATGCGAGAGTTATGGCTTTTTTTATCAATGAAGATCAAAGCTAAGAGTTGTCATGTTTGCCATTTACATAGCATCTACTTCAAGCCCGATTTCCACCTTGATCCATTCCGAATCTGTCAATTGTCAAATAATGAAAGTTGTAGATCTCGTCGCTATCTTCGATTTGATAGGTGACAGGCCCCATAACTCCAAGCAGATCAAAAGTTATGCATGCTTTACCAAAGGACGTCGTAACAGAAAATAGAGTAGCGCGGACGCGCTAGGGGCGCGCTAGGCCACCAGAAACTCTGTAATAGAAGCGCGGAGCACGCCCAAAATGACCTAGGAACAGCGTGCGGCGCACTAGTCGGCGGGAAAATAGCTGAATTGGGTTATTTGATGTCCAAATTGAGCTAGAATAGGATTCTTAGTTGCCTAACTTGCTAGGATATCCATTAGAACAATAAATACTTGAGTTTAACTTGGATTGGGAGGCTAGTTCTAAGACTCCAAAAAATCCCTCTTGGGATAGATTTCTATTAACTTATTCTTTACTTTCTTTCTTAGATTAGGAACCCTAGATTAGATTAGAATTGGAGATTGAAGCAACTTGGACACCATTGAAGATCAAGAGTAGGAGCTTGAGGAAGATGGAGATTTGCTGACAACAGATTTATTCTTTACTCTACTCTTAGTTTTTTTCTTTTAATGTGTATTCAAGTGTGGATTCTTAGTTTTAATTCAATGAACTAATTCTTTGTTTGAGATTACAATGGATCTTATTGTGTAGTTTATTTTAATATGCTTCGCTATCAATTATTATGTTCTAATGTGAGGATTGTCTATTGTGGTTTGGACTTAATTGTTTAATTGATTGGCCATTAATTATCGTGATAATCTATATGAACTCGAGAGATGAAGTATAAATTTAGATCTGATCATGATAGCATGTGTTTGTGATTTCTGCATAGATGGAATTCATGATTCGTGTTAGGATAGAGATATGCCTTTACGCCATATATAATCTTATAGAGAACTTGTGCTTTAAGTCCTTTTTAATTGTAATTCACATAGAGATATAGTGTATTAGTTAATTAGGGTGTCTTGCTTAATTTTATCATCTATGGATTTAAGTGAGTATGAGTATTATCCATCGAGAGGTGGTTTTATCTGCTTTAGTGTTCTTGATTAACAATTCAGGATAGAGAATAATTGATGAGAAGTGTGTTAACTTAAATGAAGCAATAAGTGAAGTTGTGATCTTAAATCTCCGTAATCTTAATTTAACTAGTGGTAATTAAAATTAGTTTACTTATAAATTGAAATTCATTCGTTTAAATAAGATTGAGTTGGTTACGGGTTAGTACTTGGTGATTTTTATTAAATAATTCTTTATGGGAACGACACCCAACTTATCACTTTCTTACTTGTTGACCACGTATACTTGCGTGTTGTGCGTAATTGGATTTTATCCAACAAGTTTTTGGCGCCGTTGTCAGGGAATTAGTTTAATATTTTTTTTTACCAATATTAATTTCAATCAAATTATTCTTAATTTAAACATTTTTTTTAATTCTCTGCCTATATTTCTCTCTTTTCAGGTACCATGGATGACTTTGCGTATCAATGGCCATACACAAACATTAATCAACTAAGGGAAACATGGATTGATGGACTTAATGCATTTTCCGCAATATCAGCACAGATTGAAGAACTTTCGAGGACGTTGGATGTTATTGTAGCCCAAAAAGGAGTCGAAGGATGGCGATTCACGATGTGACTATTGTCTTTGGCGACCATCAAAGTCATCAATGCCGTCAATTTTGAACTAAGGTACAATATGGTGGTGAATACCTCAACGAGTATACATATGCTAATTATCATCAAGTTTGGGGGTATCACCCGGATTCGTCATGGAGCTATACTTATGAACACCAATACTATGCTCCAAATCCAACATACACACCAGAATTTTCATGTAAACCTCCATTGCCACAAGAAGAAAAGTCAAATTTAGAGGAATTACTGTCAAAGCTCATAACAAACCAAGAGGAGAGAAGGATTAATCAAGAGCGGTCAATTCAGAATCAAGAGATATCAATTCAAAATCTGCAGAACCAGATGGATCAAATACTCAAAGTCTTGAACAATTGTCCTTAAAATAATTGGTGTTATGACGAGGATTCTGAGATTGATGAAGTGCCCGAGCCAAATCTACAACTGGATGAGACACAAGATGTTGAAAAAGAGGAGATAAGTGGGGAGAATGAAAATAAGGTCGGTGAAGAACTAACTATGAGTACCAATGAGGATGAGCCGATGTTATTAGTACCCCAAGTTCCTTATCCGCCAAACATCAAGGGTCCAGTTAGATTTGCAAAACCGTGCCCACTTGGTAGTCATGTCGTCGGCGAAGCTCTTTATGACATAAGAGCGAGTGCAAGAATGAAGCCATGGTGGGACGAGAAAGAGAAGATAGACGAAGAGCCCATTGTGTTTGACACACTTCCATGCCCAAATATGATCACAAACACAATGGAGATAACACCTAGTTATTTGCCCTTCCTCATGGAGATTATATCGAGTCAGAGTATGCTAGGTGACTTTGATGCTATGACCATCGCTTATGGGAACCTCCCAAAGGATTATTTGCTACTGATGGATGGAGGGTTCCTCAATTTTTGAAGAGGAATTGGATAGCGTTGACCAGACAAAGTCGGGCTTACGACGTTAAAACTAGCGCTACTTGGGAGGCAACCCAAGCTCTAAACCTTTTCATCCTTATTTATTCCTTATATTTTAGTTTATTGTCTAGCTCAAATATTTAGTTTTCAACGAATAATGACTCCATAATGGTATGCTCGCAGGTAAGGCAAGAAAAAGAGAGTCACCAAGCTACTAGCCCCATAGTGCGGGACGCGCCACCTAACGCATAGACACAGCGCGGGGCGCGCTACTACTCCAGATCCTATTGACCCCATAGCGCGAGGCGCGCCATCTCAGGCATACATACGGCGTGGGCCGCACCGCTCGGAAATCCCAGGCGTTAAAAGTGGTTTAATTGCAATGTTAGTCAAGTCCAACTCAAGTGTGGTGCCCAATTTATTCCAATGTGTCTGGCCTATTCTTCAGACTTAGCAGACAAGGAGGAAAATGCTGTATTTTCAGGGAAGTCCTCTCTTTTAATTTTTCCTATCTTAGCCATTGAGGACAATGTCTGTTTTAAGTTTGGGGGGAATTTTAGTGTCGTATTACATATAGTTAGTTATTTACATTGTAGTTCATATAGTTACATTTAGTTTTTGCATTTAGTTTCTTGAAAAAAAAATTTAAAAAAAAATTAGTAGTTAGTTTACTATGTTTATATAGCATTTAGTACATCTTGCATGAGTCTAACTTGTTGGAATAATGCATATTTTGATTTGATGTTTAAAGTAAATGCTCATGATTATATTTAAAGTCCTTCAAGGAATATATGTACAAGGACTTAGTGATAAAGAGATCAAAGATGTTAGGTTGATCAATGACTTGAAAGAAATAGATAGGCCTTGAAAAGAATTGCAGTCTATCAAGCTGATCAACAGAATGTAGAAGCTAAGGTAGGATCGTAGATCTTAGAAGACCGTAGTGTATCTGCATTGAAGGGCCTCTCCAGAAATCGTAGAGTGGTCCAAACGCTTGCCGAAGCTAACTCAGAGATCGTAGTGTACTTTCAGAAATGTAGAGCCTGCAAGACGAGCAAATGATGATCGTAGTGTGCAAATCCTTGAGAGAGATCGTAGTGTTCTCTTCAGGCCAAGCACCAATGTGACAAGACACCATGATATGGATCGTAGCGTATAATCTGTCTTGTGTCAGAAGCATCGAGCCCTACTTTTGTTTAAAGACAAATTCCAACAAAAGTGGAATGGGTTTGAAACGTTGAAGTCCTCTCCAGTCCCAATGGTACAAAAGATATCCTTAGTATTCAACAAAAGGAACGTATTCAAGAAGCTAAGGAAAGGACCATAGGACAGAAGAAAAATACCTTTTCAGGTGTTAGGTGAGAAAGCGATCTCCATCGTGTCGGTGGGCGAATGCAATTCAGAAGGTGTGCAGAAAAGTCTCCATCAAAGTTCAGAAATGTCAAACGTATTTAATGCTTCAACAAATGGCTTCAACGGATAGATTTCAAGGATCACATATATGTAGAACATATGGAGATGAGAAATCTAAGCAAGCATAGAACAAAAACGCACAAGAACACTCAACGCTCAACTCTATGATCTGAGAAAAAGAGGAAGCTTGCTCAGCTACTCAGTTCTTTCGAACAAGTGCTTAACTGAAACTGAGTAGCATCAATCACGAACTCAACAACTACCAACCAACTGAAGTAAGAGTTCCAAGTCAGAAGGAGTTGAAGAGTTCTAAGTGAACTGTGAAGAACCAAGTCTCCTGGACTTGAAGAGTTCATGAGTGAACTAAGAAGTGCCTAGACTGCTGGTCTAGAAGGAATCTGTGAGATTCAGAAAGTGTAACAGACATCCTTAGTGGATTTCCTACTCGAGGAGTAGAAGAGTGGATTAGGAGCCTAAAGTGCTCTGAACCACTTAAAACTGTTGTGTCTATTATATTTATGTTATAACTGCTATAACTGTTATAACTGCCATAACTACCTCACTCTCATTAATTCAAGATATTTAAAAGGAGATTAAAAAAAATACTCATTTCGCTGTGTTTTAATCACTATCAAAACTAACTAGTTAAAACGAAAAGTTTTTAAATATCTATTCAACCCCCCCTTCTAGATAACTATTGTGCCTCCGAGAACTAACAATTGGTATCAGAGCAGGTTCTATAATATAGCCTACAAAGCTTGAGTAGATCCAATGGCACACTTACCAAGCGAATCAAAGACTAGAGGAGGCAGCAAGCCACCTATGTGCAACAAAGATAAATTTTCTAACTGGAAGGTTAGGATGCAAGCTTACATGGATTCAATAGATGAAGATCTATTTGAAACTGTTCAGAATGGGCCCTATGTTCCTACAAATCTTGTGCCAACTACAGACGACCCAAATAGAATACAGATCAAGGTCAAAGGAGAATGGACAGAAAATGAGAAGAGAGCTGTCCAGCTCGACAAAAGGCCAAGAACATCTTATTTCAATCCTTAGAAGATGATCTGTTTGAAAACGTGGTCAATAGCAAAACAACAAAGGAGGTTTGGGAAGCATTACTCATCATGCATGAAGGAACAGAAGAAGTCAGAGAAAACAAACAATCTCTCTTGACTCAACAATATGAGATGTTTGCTCACGTTCAAGGAGAGAACGTCACTGCCACCTACGAGAGATTTAATGTTCTGCTCAACTCTCTATGAGCCTATGGAAAGATCTATCCAAATAATGATCTGATAATAAAGTTCATGAGAGCCTTACCAAGCAAGTGGGATGCCAAAACCACTGCCATTAGAGAATCAAAGAATTTACATGAAATGACTGTTCAACAGTTATATGGTAACCTTCTCACATACGAACTGGAGATGACTCAACGAGCAGAAACTTTGTCTGAAGGAAGAAAGAAGGATAAAGGTGTTGCTCTCAAAGCAACTGAAAACACCTCCAAAGTCAACACTGAAGTTGATTCTGACTACGATGAAGATGATGATGAGGAGCAATGTTGGTGAAAAGACTAAGAAGGTTCATGCGACAAGGCAAAACCAAAGAAGCGAAAAAAAAGTCAAGAATCACAACTGGTGACGAGGAGCAAATGAATGATCTATGCTACAATTGCAAGAAACCTGGCCACTTCATTGCCAACTACAACAAACCTCTCAGAGAAGAATTCAAGAAGAAATCACATTCAAAGAAGGAATACAAAGGCAAGAAGAGGCCTCAGAAGAAAGACAAAGGCCTTGTAGCTGGAGGATCGTGGAGTGACTCAGACAATGACTCAACTCCAGAATCTGGAGATGATGAAGATCCTCAAATGAGAAATCTTTGCCTGATGGCCAAAAATGCAAGGGACAAACAGAACTCCAACATACATGAAGTAAGTATCGATGAGGTATTTGACTTCAACTCTCTCGATGTAGATATTGATGACCTAAGGCTGACTTTGCATGGCATAACATCTGATCTGCATCAATACATGAAGTGGTTTAGAGTTCTGTCTAAAGACTATTCACTTCTTCAAAAGGAGAAAGAATAGTTCAAGAAGAACTGAAAACAACCCTTATCAGTACTGACTCTCTCTCCAAATTTGAAGCTGAGAATAAACTCTTGAAACAAACAAATGAGCTCAATGCAAAAAGAGAGTCAAGTCTAAACTCTAAAATTGAGGATCTAGAAAAGACAATCTCTACATGGAATAAATCCTCTTCATCCATGGGCTCCCTAATAACTAGCCAGAGAAGTGTCTCTGACAGAACAAGGTTAGGCTTTGAGAAATCTACCTCAGAGCCATGTGTGGAAAAAATAAAGAAAACTAACACTAGTAATGCCTCAGGTTTTAGTAGAGGCATTATATTTGTGAAATCCTCACAGAAGGATGAGCTTGTCAAACCCTACTCAGCTGATTCAATTCATATTCCCAGGAGTAAGGGATCTCATGTCGGTCTGGGTTTCAGAAAAGAAAAGAGTAACCTAGCCACTACTCACCAACCTCGAAGGATCGTAGAGTCCAATAAGCTCAACTCTACGAACCAACTGGAAAGGTACAGTAGAAGTAAGATATACTCCTCACAAATCATGAAACACGAGGACACATGGAAGAAGGAATATCAGCTTAACAGAAAGATGACCAATAACCCACAAAAGTCCAAATGGAGGAAGAACATTCACACACACACAAACATGCATCATATCAAATGTTTTGTGTGCTACAAAGTTGGCCACAAGGCTGCAAAATGTCATTATAATTCCATAATGTGAAACCCAAAATTAAGCAGATTTGGGTCCCTAAGGGCACTAACAAAGTAGGACCCATGCAAGTATGGGTACTAAATAAGGGTTTAATGTTACTACAGGAAAAGAGCTCCACGATCACAACCTGGTATCTGGACAGTGGATGCTCAAGGCACATGACAGGGAACAAAGCCCTTCTGTCTAACTACATAGAGAAGGAGGGTCCCTCGGTCATCTTTGGAGACAACGACTCTGGCAAGACAAGAGGATATATATGGCTCAGCTGGAAATGGTGCAGTATCCTTCAGCAAAGTGGCCTATGTGGAAGGACTACAACACAATCTTCTAAGTATTAGCCAACTCTGTGACAAGGGTCATCAAGTAACATTCCTCAACAATCAATGTCAAGTCCGAGACCTGAAGACATCTGCTGTAAAGTTAACCAAAATAAGAGAAGGAAATGTCTACACAGTAAACCTTGGAGAACTAAGCTCAGACGAGACTATATGCTTTCTGGCTAAAGCATCTGAAGAAATGAGTTGGCTATGGCATCGAAGATTATCTCATCTCAACTTCAAAAACATGTCAAAATTAGCTTCAAAAGATCTAGTTGCAGGCTTACCCAAGTTCAACTTCGTTAAAGAAAGGTCGTACAATGCCTGTCAACTTGGAAAGCAGACCAGAAGCTCATTCAAGAGCAAAACCGCCAACTCAATTGACAAGCCTCTGCAGTTGCTACACATGGATCTGTTTAGGCCAATTCCAACGACAAGCCTTGGGGGAAAGAAATACTCTCTGGTCGTAGTCGACGACTACACCAGATTTACATGGGTGTTCTTTCTAACCTCAAAGGATGAAACAAGCTCTCAACTGATCAAGATGTTCAAGTTAGTGATGAACGAGAAAGGAGAGAAAATCAAGGCTATAAGGAGTGATCATGGCAGAGAATTCGACTTCTTAGAATTGGACCAGTTCTGCACAGACAATGGCATTAGTCACAACTTCTCAGCTCCATGAACTCCCCAACAAAATGGAGTAGCTGAGAGAAAGAACAAGACACTGATAGAAGCCGGAAGAACTCTACTAGAAGCAATGACCCATCTCTGCTGAATACTTCTAGGCGTAAGTCACAACAACCTTGCATGCTACACTCGAGCAGATCGCTTCATACACTCTACGATTAAGAAGACTCCTTATGAAGCTGTGGAAAGGAAGAAAGCCAGTGTGTCGACTACTTTCATGTTTAATTTGTGCATGCTACATTCTCAACAATGGAAAGCAGTACTTGACAAAATTTCAACCAAAGTCAGACGAAGGAATCTTTCTTGGATATGCCATAGACAGTAAGGCCTACAAAGTGTTTAACAAGAAAACACTGAGCGTTGAAGTCTCGATTCACATCATCTTGGATGAGACAGACTTAGACAAAATTGTGCTTCAAGATACTACGACCAACAGTTCAGACACTATGAACGAGGTCGTCGAGCTCAACACTATGATTGTAGTACTAGATAGTGAAATCGTTGAGCAAGGAAATGAGATCGTAGAGAGGCCTATGACAGACAACGAACCTCCACACCAAGAAGAATAAATAGATCTTAAAGATCTAAGACAAGAAGGCATAAGAACAGATGTCCCAACAAGAAGTAGATGTGCAAGAGATCATACTCAAGATCTAATCATTGGAGATCCGAGTGCAAAAGTCAAAACAAGAGCTGCCACCCAAAAATAATACTTTTATCTAAGCTTCTTGTCACAAATGGAACCTAAGAAGATAGAGGATGCTATGGAAGACTCCAACTGGATAGAGGCCATACAGGAAGAACTTAATTAGATCGAAAGAAGTAAAGTATGGAGATTGGTGCCAAGACCAAAGAATCATCCTGTTATTGGAACCAAGTGGGTCTTCAGAAACAAGATGGATGAAGATGGGGTAATAACCAGGAATAAGGCAAGACTAGTGGCCAAGGGCTACTCTCAGGTAGAAGGCATTGACTACGATGAGACATTTACACCTGTTACCAGACTAGAAGCCATCAGAATATTCCTTGCCTTTGTTGCTCACATGAAATTCAAGGTCTTTCAGATGGATGTCAAAAGTGCATTCTTGAATGGTGAACTTCAAGAAGAAGTCTATGTAGAGCAACCTCCAGGTTTCATCAATCCATCTCTTTCTAATTATGTCTTTAGATTAGACAAAGCCTTATATGGTCTTAAACAAGCACCTAGAGCATGGTATGAAACATTAACTAACTTTCTTATTGAAAATGGGTTCACTAGAGATAGAGTAGATACCACACTATTTCTTAGAAAGCATAAAGATAAAGTCTTACTAGTTCAAATATACGTTGATGACATTATTTTTGGATCTACTAATGAAAAGTTATCTGAGAGATTCTCAAGCTTATGCAGAGAGCAAGTTTGAAATGAGCATGATGGGAAGTGAACTTCTTCCTTGGATTGCAAGTAAAGTAAACTGATGAAGGAATCTTCATAAACCAAGCCAAGTACATTAAAGACTTACTTAAGAAGTATGGCATGGAATCAGCCTCACCCATGAAAACTCCAATTGCTCCTACTACCAAACTTGACAAAGATGAAAAAGGAAAAAGTATTGATATAACTCAATACAAATGTATGATAGGCTCTTTTTTATATCTAACTTCCAGTAAACCAGATATAATGTTTACAACATGCATCTGTGCTAGATTTCAGGCTAATCCTAAAGAATCTCATTTAACTACTATAAAGAGGATTTTCAGGTATCTCAAGGGTACACCTCACTTGGGGCTTTGGTATCCCAAGGAGTCCTCATTTTAACTAACAGGATACACAAATACTGATTTTGCAGGCTGAAAAATAGATAGAAAGAGTACCAGTGGCACCTATCAATTGCTAGGAAACAGACTTGTGTCCTGGTTTAGCAAGAAACAAAATTCAGTATCTACTTCAACCGAAGGTTTGAATACATTCTTTCTTTGGCATTTCTTTGTGCTCGAGATCCTATGGATGAAAAAATCAACTAGCAGATTATGGGTTTGAATTCAAATCCATACCTATTCCTTTTGTGATAACACAAGTGCAATTGCAATAACTCATAATCCTGTCATGCATTCTAGGACTAAGCATATAGAAATAAGGTATCACTTCATTAGGGATCATATGCAAAATGGAACTATATCTTTACAATATATCCCTACTGAAAGCCAACTTGCTGATGTCTTTACAAAACCTCTAGATGAATCCAGATTTAACAAGTTAATAAGTGAGCTAGGAATGCTTAACTTACAACCATAAAAAATATGCTTTAGTTTGTACTAACTATACAGATTTAAAGGCTATGTTCGAAATCATAGACATGATCAAAGGAAGTCCACGATCGTAGAGCTGAAGTGTCGTAAAAGACAACGATCGCAGTGTAGACTCAACGATCGCGGTGCAGACTCAACGATAGCAGAATTCCATCAACAAAATAAAGGAGCATCCTGTGATAACGAAAGTTTAACAAAACAAAGCAATCTCTCTGATAAGCGCCTCAGGGACAAACCTAACCCTTGATTCATTCAATGAGGTTGGCCCTTCCTGAGTTACCTTAAACCAAGAAGAATGCTAAGTCAAAATTTCATCACAAGGACTTGGTCAGACTCGACGATTGCAGTCCAGACTCAACGATCACAGTTCAGACTCGACAATTGCAGCTCAGATTCAACAAACGTATAACAGACTCAATAATTCTAAGGACCATCTCAACGATCGTAGTCCTTCTGAAGAATATATTAGCTCAGAAGGAGTTAAGGGCAATTCAGTACAATCCTCTTCAGTCAGATTCATAGAGCCAAGCAGAATTCGACACCTGTCCCACTAAGCAAAAATGGAGAGATGGAAGTTACTTGTACCATTTGAAGGCGCCTTTTTGAAATCAGAAGTTCAAAAGCTTATCTCTCTCCTTATCTCTGCAAGAAGAAACCCTAAACTATCAAGAAAGCTCAATCAACCATACACTCTGCAAAGAAATCAATGGCAACCTCCAACGTCATTCTGGCTACAGACTCTATTTGGATGAGTTCAAAACTGCTGAACCCAAATTTCACAAAACTCTATCATTAATAGAGAAGGCTGGTCTCGAAGAAGCTCTGGGTATGGCCACATTGATCTACCCTAAGCTAGTGAAAGAATTCTACAGTAATAGTGTGTTCGAAAACGACGTCATCACCACTAAAGTCAGGGATGCGGAAATCAAGCTGAAGGCTGAGGATATCAACCTAGCCCTAGGTTTCAAATCTGAAGGGTACTCGTTCATAGATGGCATAGATTTCCGTGAGGGACTTAAAAGGATGCATCACAAGAAATTCCCATCTGTCAAAGGATACAATAAGAAGGAGTTTCCTCAGAGGTACGAATTTTTAGCTGACATTGTCAGAAAATGCATATGCTGCAAAAGCTCAGGCCATGATTCTGTAAATGAGGTACAACTCAAGCTCATGACTGCTATAAGTTATGGAATACAACTTAACTATGGAGCTCTACTACTTGACTAGATTGGAAAATGGATCTCAAATTTAGAAGAAATCAAAAAGCCTTTGGGAAGATGCTCTACAGGCGATTCATCGACATTATTCTCTGATCGCCTTGGGCGATAAAATTGAGGATGATGAAGGTGAACAAATAAATTCGAACAGAAGAATGACCCAACAATTGTTTGAGAACTGGAAAAGGAATCTAGCTGAAAACGTGCGAATGATGTCTGAGTCCAGTGGTAGGACTACTGATGCAAAGGAATCAGGGATTCCAGGGAATATGTTAGTTATCAGGGAGACTGAAGAAGAAGAATAAAAAACTAACAAGGAAGAACCCATTTCCCTGATCAGAAAAAGCAAGGGCAAAAGAAAGCTAAAGGCTAGAATGGCAGAAGAACCTCAAGGATCAACTACTGATAAACCTGTAGAGTCCTCTGACATTGAGACTCTAAGGATCCTAAGAAGGAAGCAACAAAGAAATTTGAGGTAGAAGAAGAATCTGAGCTAACATATCACAATTTCTTTGAAGAAGAATAAAATCAGTCACAAATCCAAGAGGTCATATGTCTCTTCAATCGTAGAGTCTCTACCAATCGTAGAGACCAGATTGAATTTCAATCAAAACTCTTGCATCGGATGTTTTAGGTGATCAATGGACAAAAGTGAAGCTCAAGAAAGTCCTAAGGATGTGACCTGTACCTAGAAAAAAAGAAAAAGCTGGTTAAGAAGTATATCCTTGTTAATGAAGGAGTACTCAAAAGGAAGAACAAAAAATAAAAATTGCTAAAAAGGAACTGTCCAAAGAAAGCTAAAAGGACTGAGCTCAAGCTGAGGGGGAGACACCTGAAGTTCTACTCATAGAGAATACGCCAGCTGAGAAGGAAATGCCTGAAGCTCTCATCCTAGAAAATGCTCCGGTGAGGGGAGCTACTAATCGTCTTGAGGAGGATGATCATCTTTGAGGGGAGACTCATGACATCCCCATGACAGAAGAAGAGGTTCCTGCAAAAAATGAGGGAGAACCAGTGCAAAAATATCATGAGGCCATTGATATAATGGAATCCTCAAACAAAAATAGAAAAGAGGATGAAGATGACAAGGTCGAGATCATAGCTGTGGGCATTGATGGGTACAGAAAAGCTAACTATGAGCAACTATTTTCCTATCTACCCATGATGCCTTTCCATCAAGCTCAAATTCTAAACTCCTGGAATCACATGTTTTGGAGCTTCAAAGAATATCCAGCCATCTCTGTGCTAGCTTATGGATTCCCAAGAAGTTTCAAATTTGCCAAGAAGTTACTCACAAATAACTCCTCTTCAAAGAATGAACATGAGGTACTGTGTATTCCAACCCTCTTCAGAGTTAATCACTTTCCATCATCCTCATTCAGTCAATTTTATGAATTCCCACGATGGTTGGAAGTGATTCTACATCCACTAAATAAATTCCAGTTGCAGAATCCCAAAATTCTGTAACTGATGAACCAAATTTGACCAACTTTATACTGCTCCCACCTCCTATCATCTCTACGATTACAGACTCTAACCCCAGTATAGAGTCCCAAGTCCAAATCATAGAGCCACCTACTACACACACCCAAACACAGGCCCCTCCATCCGATATTCCCTCCTCATCTAGCAACGAATACTTTAACCTTGATCTTGCCCTCTACTCATTGCAAGATCAATTCAAGAGCACACCACCTCCTTCACAAATTCCCCATCTCAATGAACTTACATCGAGGCGCCCACTCAAAGGCGATTTGTCAAGAATGTCCAAGAAAGTGATCAAGGAACTCGATGAGAGTCTTGAAGAACACACTGAACTCATTCAGATGAGATTAACAACAATGATCAATGTTGCAAATAATCTCCCAAGCTCTCTAAGCTCTACTCTCACTAAGAAACTTAAAGAGCTCATCAAGGAAATGATTCAGAGCATAAAGGACAGGGATGACATTCACTTTCTTCTAGCGACCCGAAAAAGACTGAGAGATGTTGTTCTTGTTTTCTGATCCACTGGGAAGCTCATAATAAACTGATGATAAAGAACTTCCTCAATCTGCAAACTGTCGTAAAAGAGTTCTAACAATTTTACGTCATCCAAGGACAGCAGACTGACAACATACTGGCCGTTCTTCAATAATGGGAAGCTCGATCTAACGTGCTGATTCAAGAAAATCGAGAGGATATTGCTTAAACTCAGAGTCAACTCAACGAGCTTGTCCAAGGAGTGACTCGCCTTTCAGAAGACATTCGAACCCTTGATGCTGACATAAATGGGGAGAATAAAGGAAAAGGAATTCAAGGCGAGAAAGGAGTTCAAGGCAAGGGCAAAGGTCAATCTTCAAGGAATCCTCCTACAAGGCAATTCCACCAACAGACTCCACGATCCAGCCATCAAACTCAACGATTTGATCAGTAGGAAGTTTTAATGGCTCAACCATTAAGAAGTCAAAGGCCTTCTCCCAGCTCTCATGAGGTGACAACAACAGGCCTAAGAATGCCAATTGGAGATCCTGCATTCTTGAATAGGCATGATCACAATCCAAGACTAAGCCCAAGTGAGCTGGAAGATCTAGCCAGGAGATACGAAGCAAGCAGAAAAAGGAGAGCTGAGGAATATGCAAATTCTTATTGATGTAGTCAAACTTAAATGTAATATCTATCTTCATACATCAATAATTCATGCTTATTCTCTAGAAATTTTAGCTGCTCACTGAAATATTAAGTCATATTTACTTTGCAGCAACTGCATATAGAATTTGATAATCATGACAACAAATCTCCTTGGTTATGTCAACATCAAATAGGGGGAGATTGTTGGAAGAATGCATATTTTGATTTTATGCTTAAAGTAAATGCTCATGATTATATGTAAAGTCCTTCAAGGAATATATGTTCAAGGACTTAGTGATAAAGAGATCAAAGATGTTAGGTTGATTTATGACTTGAAAGAAATAGATAGGCCTTGAAAAGAATCACAGTCTATCAAGCTGATCAACAGAATGCAGAAACTAAGGCAGGATCATAGAGCTTAGAAGATCGTAGTGTATCTGCCTTGAAGGGCCTCTCCAGAAATCGTAGAGTGGTCCAAACGCTTGCCGAAGCTAACTCAGAGATCGTAGTGTACTTTCAGAAATGTAGAGCCTACAAGACTAGCAAATGATGATCATAGTGTGCAAAGATCGCAGTGTGCAAATCCTTGAGAGAGATCATAGTGTTCTCTTCAGGCCAAGCACCAATGTGACAAGACACCACGATATGGATCGTAGAGTATAATATGTCTTGTGTTAGAAGCATCGAGCCCTGCTTTTGTTTAAAGACAAATTCTAATAAAAGTGGAATAGGTTTGAAACGTTGAAGTCCTCTCCAGTCCCAACGGTACAAAAGATATCCTTAGTATTCAATAAAAGTAACGTATTCAAGAAGCTAAGGAAAGGACCATAGGACAGAGGAAAAACACCTTTTCAAGTGTTAGACTCTTGAAAAGAGCAAAAAAAACCCCCGTAAAGCAAAGTAAAGCATAAGTATCTCGGATTGGACTCTTGAACTTGGTGGATGTTTGACTTTAGTTGGATCTAGCTTGTTCGTAAATTTTGTGAGTTTTCACTGTATGATGCCTTTAAAGAGATCTATTATGTGTTGTATTTAGCATTATATTAGTTAGCATTGTTGTTGAGCATACACGCACTATATTAGTGATAACAGTTTAAGATTTGATGATTGATTGGGAAGTTAATGATTGGTTTTGATATGAGGTATTATCATGTTTACTTGATTTCTTTAAGGTCGGTTGAATAGACTTGTTTTTGTCATTACTGCTGGATTTGTAGGCATGTAGATTAGTTGCATTACATAGCATTGTTGTTTTGTGTTTTTGCTTGAGGACAAACAAAGGTTTAAGTTTGGGGGTATTTGATAAGTAGGTTTTATACCTACTTATCCGGTATCTGTTACTTGAATTAATTGCTTATATTCATGTTTTTTTAGTTACTTTTCATACATTTTATGTTATTTTATAGGCTATAACATGACATTGGCATGAAGAAGCAAGGAAAAGCAATTCGGACATCTTTTGGACTAAAATACACAAACAAATGCAAGAAGGGAATATTGAAGGATTTTTAACACCTAGTTGGATGCATGTTCTTAGCTTGGAACTTGGAATTTATTGTAGATCTACTTCTTAGCTTTTCGGAACATCTTGAATCATCCCAATTGGAGTTCGGATGCGAGAGTTATGGCTTTTTTTATCAACGAAGATCAGAGCTAAGAGTTGTCATGTTTGTCATTTACATAGCATCTACTTCAAGCCCGATTTCCGCCTTGATCCAATCCGAATCTGTCAATTGTCAAAAATTAAAGTTGTAGATCTCGTCGATATCTTCGATTTGATAGGTGGCAGGCCCCGTAACTCCAAGCGGATCAAAAGTTATGCCTGTTTTACCAAAGGGCGTCAGAAAGCGAGAAAATAGAGTATACGAACCGCGCTAAGCGACGAAACTCTCTATGAAGCGAAGCGAAGGCCTTAAAATGACCTAGAAAGCGAAGACAGGCGCACTAGTCGGTGGGAAAACAGCTGAATTGGGTTATTTGATGTCCAAATTGAGCTAGAATAGGATTCTTAGCTGCCTAACTTGCTAGGATATCCATTAGAACTATAAATACTTGAGTTTAACTTGGATTGGGAGGCTAGTTCTAAGACTCCAAAAAATCCCTCTTGGGATAGATTTCTATTAACTTATTCTTTACTTTCTTTCTTAGATTAGGAACCCTAGATTAGATTAGAATTGGAGATTGAAGCAACTTGGACACTATTGAAGATCAAGAGTAGAAGCTTGAGGAAGATGGAGATTTGCTGACAACAAATTTATTCTTTACTCTACTCTTAGTTTTTTTCTTTTAATGTGTATTCAAGTGTGGATTCTTAGTTTTAATTCAATGAACTAATTCTTTGTTTGAGATTACAATGGATCTTATTGTGTAGTTTATTTTAATATGCTTCGCTGTCAATTATTATGTTCTAATGTGAGGATTGTCTATTGTGGTTTGGACTTAATTGTTTAATTGATTGGCCATTAATTATCGTGATAATCTATATGAACTCGAGAGATGAAGTATAAATTTAGATCTGATCATGATAGCATGTGTTTGTGATTTCTGCATAGATGGAATTCATGATTCGTGTTTAGGATAGAGATATGCCTTTACGCCATATATAATCTTATAGAGAACTTGTGCTTTAAATCCTTTTTAATTTTAATTCACATAGAGATATAGTGGATTAGTTAATTAGGGTGTCTTGCTTAATTTTATCATCTATGGATTTAAGTGAGTATGGGTATTATGCATCGAGAGGTGGTTTTATCTGCTTTAGTGTTCTTGATTAACAATTCAGGATAGAGAATAATTGATGAGAAGTGTGTTAACTTAAATGAAGCAATAAGTGAAGTTGTGATCTTAAATCTCCGTAATCTTAATTTAACTAGTGGTAATTAGAATTAGTATACTTATAAATTGAAATTCATTCGTTTAAATAAGATTGAGTTGGTTACGGGTTAGTACTTGGTGATTTTTATTAAATAATTCTCTGTGGGAACGATACTCAACTTATCACTTTATTACTTGTTGACCACGTATACTTGTGTGTTGTGCGTAATTAGATTTTACCCAACACTTTCATCACAATATAAGCATGAGGATGATGACAATGATATAAGAATTCAATTAAAAGAAAGTAAAGGATAAATTTTTAAAGATTTATAATTTAATTTATCGAGAATTCAACAATGTCCAAATTTTCAGCATGATACTGCTTTGTGGAGTAAAATTCAAGAATAATATTCATGTATCAAAAATAATTTGGACAGAAAAGAAATAAATTTTTCGGTGAATAGTACCCCGTGAATAGTACCCCGACATGAAAACTGTCCCAAATACCGGAGTGAACAATATTTGAGTGAATAGTAATTGGGTGAATAGTAACCCGTGAAATGTAACTCGTGAATAGTACCCCGTCATGAAAAGTGCCCCGAATACCCGAGTGAATAATATTATAGTGAATAGTAACTGGGTGAATAGTAACCCGTGAATAGTAACTCGTGAATAGTATTTCGGGTGAAAATATTGATATTTAATAAGAAAGTTCATATCAATATTTAGGAGTGAGCAAAAAACGGATAAAACCGAATTACCGAACCGAACCAAATTTTTTTAACCGAATTATTTCAGTTTTTCTGTTTTTTTTCTTATTTCGGTTATATCAGATTTATTGCTCATTATTCGGTTTCGATTTTGGTTTTAAAAAAAAGATAATTCGGGTACCCGATTAACCGAATATTAATATTTAAAAAATAATAATTTTATAATATTATCTAATACTATCTACAAGTATTCAATATTCACTTATTATTGCCCTAGCATGCTCAACCTCTCTTCCACTTATTCTGCGCAGCCGCCGCTCCCAATCCCAGTTCCCAGATCTCAAACCAATCCCAACCTCTCTTCTTCCTCATCTCCGGCCTCTACCTCTCTCCGTTACATTCTCCGTTACATCATCTCCGGCCTCCGCCTCTCTCCGACTCAATCTCTTCTCCGGCTTCCTCAGTGGCGCCACCCTCCGCCGCCACTCGACACCCATCAGATCCCGTTACCGCCGGTGGCCATCCCATCACCACCGCCACAACTCCTCCACCAAGATTATTTCTTGAATGTTTGTGCTTTCAGTAACAATAACATTAACAACAATTGTGGTAGACTGAATAGGAAAAGAGGTTTTTGTGAAGGCTCTGATTCTTCCACATATGCCAAGTATCAGAGGGTTGTCCTCAATTAACCAAACTTTGTTGGAGGATAATCTCATAATCCTAGTAATTCAGTAGCTTTTAAAATAGTATTACTATTTACACTTTAGGTTAATTAATGAGAATGAAGGAGTATGATGGATATGCAGCTGATCTAGTATCATTTTGTAATTTGTATAGAGGCTTGATTTAGAATGGGGAAAGGTCCCATAGTTAAGTTGGATTCAGTTTTTACCCGAATACTTGAAATTACTATTCGGTAATTCGATATTCGGTAAGTCGGTTATTTTCAAATTTTATTTAGTAGTTCGGATAATAGAAATAGCAATAATTCGATTTTCAGTTATAACCGAATAGCTTATTCGGTTCGGTTATAATCGAATGATCACTCCTATCAATATTCTAATAAAATGATACTGGATGATGCGCAAAACTCACGGATATTCCACTAATTTCAAGGATTATAGAAGCAATACTAACCATAGTAAGTTTAGATTTAAGAATATGAAAAGAGTTAACATCTGAAAAGCGCAGAATGGATTTTTCACCATCATACGATGCGTAATCCGCGTAAGGCAGAGTTATTAGATATACTAAAGGATGAATCGAAAAATAGTATTCCTTATGAATACGAAAGAAATAATACCCCTTACCTTAGTAAAAAGCTGGATACTGCAAAAGTGAAGTAGCAGAATACTCTTCTTTTTGCTCTCTATAGTGTCTCTTGTTAATCTCAGTGAATTGGTGAGAATGAAAGAAGAATTAAGCTTCTATTTATAGGAGAATGGACTAAATAGTAACTAATTCACGAACGGTCCAGATTGATTCACTATTAGAACGGACGATCCATATTGATTACTATTAAAACCACAACCGACGATCCAGATTGATTTACTTTTAAAATTACCACCGACGGTCCAGATTGATTTACTTTTAAAACCACCACCAATGGTCCAGATTGATTTACTATTAAAACCATCATCAATGGTCCAGATTGATTTACTATTAAAACCACCACCAATGGTCCAGATTGATTTACTACTAAAACCACCACCAATGGTCTAGATTGATTTAACTTATTACACTTTAGTACCCCTAAGTTTTCCAAGTTTGTATTATTCCCCTCTAACTTTTGTAATTCAATTATCTTCAATAAACACATTCTTAATACTTCAACAATTATTCATCATTAATATTATAACTCACAATATTTAACAACTAGATCGTTCCTAGGAAAGAGGGGGCTTTCCAATAAGGATTTCTCCCTATTGGCTCGCAATTAGGTGACCAAACCTCTCCTCGACAGGACTTTCTAGACATTATCAATATTGAAAATGATAATATGAATAACTTTGTTGTCTCAATTATTGATTTAATAATATAAAATATTATACGAGATGATAATGTGACAATAATTGAATCAAATAACGTGAGATACTATGCAACAATTCTTGTAGCAATAATTGAGTATAAGCGAGTGACTTCTCACGTAAGCATCAATAATCAATACTGGTGTGTGCTACTATGCAACCACGCATATTATTTGTACTTTTACCACCGGGGTAGTTCAACATTTTAGCAGGTAAAACTTCCATTTATTATTTTATATAAAAGATATTTTTGTCATTTTCTAACTACGACAATACTTCCATTATGGGGTCCACCTATGATTGTGTAAATCGTCAATACGAATATTCCCCTGTTAAAACGAATATTCCCTAAGCCAATCGAATATTCACTGACACAATGAATATTTTATATCAACTGGCTTACTTTGCAAAATTTTCCAAATATTACCCACAACTATAACATTATATCATATTCACACCATAATATTCAAAAATATATTTCGAGAAAAATTATTCTCATTTACTAAATAAAATAATAATTATAAGAAAAATGAATACTTTCATTTCATAAAATTCGGGGTCTCACAAAATCATCCTCAGCGGATATAACTGCTACGTCGTCCTTCCATTTTGTAGGACATGTGTTCCCACTCTCGAGTAACAAAGTGTCGTCATCTGTCATTTGCAGGACACTGCTATCAATTAAATTATGAATGAGGTGGCGGAGTGCCCAGCATTTTTCTATGTTGTGACCGCGAGAATGGGAGTGATACTGGCATACTCCATTAGAATTGAACCGTTTGGAATGGGGATTGATTGGAGGTAGAAGGGATGTAATTCTTCCTTCATTGATCAGCATCTAAAATATCTCCTCCATAGGTTGGCTAAGGTATGTAAATTCCCTTTTATTGGCAAAATCCCGACGGGCTTTGGCACTTGCTCTTTTCGCAACTTTATCCTCCAGTGTTTCACTTTCTGAAGGCGAGGATGGAGTATTCAGGACAAAAGGAAGGAGACTAGCATGCTCCTGACTGACTAATTGGCATGTGACTTGATGTTGATAGATCACCAGTTCTGCCAATTGGTCTACTTGCTTACAAAGAGCCTTAATCTTTCGTTCCATCATAAACTAGAACTGCGCATAATCCCATCTGTCAGCACCGTCTTTGCTGGTCTGGGAAGGTTCAACAACGTAATTAGAACTTTGTCCATTGCTCTAATTAATCATATTGACCTCTTCTTCTTTGTGTTGAGGAAGAGGGTTGTCTTGCACATGAGGTTGGTCTGGTTTAGTCACGACAATCTCCCCATTGTCGATTAAGTCCTGGATCTTGTGTTTTAAGGCCCAGCAATGCTGAGTGTCATGTCCCGGTGCCCCGGCATGATAAGCATACTTTCGCGTAGCATTGTAACTCTTCCCATTCGGGTTGGCTGGTAGAAGAAGATGTGTCATTTTCTTCTGAGTAGTCAGAAGATTGAGAACATTCTCGAGCGAATCCCCTAGGGGTGTGAACGCTCGGTTGCGTCAGACTTCTCCAGCCTTTGGCAATGTGGGGTTAGAAGACTGTGCTGGAAAAGGGGAGTAGTTTTTCCTCTGAATAGGCATGTTCTGACTGCCTTTCTGACCTTGTAGTATCAGGGAAACATCCTCCTATTTCTTTTTATAAACCCTCTAGGGGTTGTTTCCATAAGTTCCGGACTGGATGTGCTCAGCAATAGCTTTAAGCGGCTACGTCTTGAATTTTTCCTGACTTCAATTCCATCTCAGCTATCTCTCCGTGTTTGATCATTTCAGAGAATGGTTTACCGATACCAGCTAAGACTATTTCATAGAAAGGAGCTTCTTGTATGTCTATGAAAGTCATAACCATTTCTGACTCTGTCATAGAAGGAATAACTTGGGCAGCAAGGCGCCTCCACCTTTGAGCATACTCTCTAAATGACCCATTGGACTGTTTCTTGACCTTGGTAATTTGGTACCGATCAGGAGCCATTTGAGACTGGAAGTTGTACTGAGTGAGGAAGGCATGAGCTAACTCTTCCCAGCTATGTATTTTAGAATTGTCTAATCTGGTGTACCAAGATCGGGCTTCTCCAGTTAAACTCTTTTGAAACAGCTGCATTCTAAGCTTTTCATCCTCGACATAAGATCTGAGTTCTCCTATGAATACCTTCAAATGTGTGTAAGGATCTCCCAACCCATCATACTTTTCAAAGTCAAGAGTTTTGAACTTCTCTGGATAATGAACATCAGGGAATATACAAAGATCAGCATAGGAAACATTCCCGTGTGCACCAATCCCTTTTATAGACCGAATGGTCTCTTCTATTTGAAGGATTTTTTTCCTGATATCATCGGTGTCTGGATCTTCTTTGAGATGGGTGTTTTCAGAAATTTTGTTGGTCATATGCAACTAAAGTTCAGGAATTGTTTTATCTGAACCTTGTGTTCCTCCTTGTGCCGAGGATTTTGTATGTACGAGTATTCACGAACCCTGAGTAGATTGGTGTAGTTCTTTAAGCAGAACAACCAAATCTGTAATTTGTTTGCTTAATCCGTCAAACTCTTCTCTAGAGACAGAAGCAGGATTAGACTGGTCAGATGAAGACATGATTGACTGTATGCTCATGGCCTTTTTGGACTTTGAGCGGGTAACAGACCCAATTATTTCCCTATAAAAACTTATGTAGTTTAGTCTTAGGGAATGTATAAATTTTTACATGCTATCATAATGTGTCCATTTTAAGAATATTATCCTTCAAAATGGGTGTCATTTGATAGTATGTCAAGCCTTAATATGCATGTACACATATTCTTCATATTTTCCATTACATAGAGATGAACATGGAATGAAATTACAAGCAATTGTCTTTACAAGTAATTGAAAAATGGAAAGCATGAAGAGACTTTCCTCCGCGTTTGGTTTATCAGAGGCTAATCTATCTTAGGTTACTCTCGTGACTTTTTGGCATGAAGGTTCCCAGATCATCGCAATTTGATTGACGGGAAGTTAATCTGGTCCTTCAACTGGAGCAAATCTGGTGGTGCCTTTCCTGAGCCTCGTTGGAATTAGTCTCCCTATGAGTCCAGTAATTAAACACCGACAGGATAGCCTCTTGGTGGAGGAACCACACAATATACATTCACATACAACGCGTCTCACAGTTACGGGAATGATGACATGTGCGAAGCACTAATATCACATATAGATATATTGCAGTGCAGTAAGTAAAATGCATTCGTACACATTCATCAAAAATGTAAATACAACATTCACACACAAGCATATAACACTTTTGAAAAGCTTGTAGTAGTGGCTTAAGTCCTCTTACTAGAGTCCCCAGCGAAGTCGCCACCTGTCGACGTCGGGATTTTTTATTGTTCCCTTTTTTGTTCTTGTCTTTCAGTGTTCTCATGTTAGGTGAGATTTATTTGAAAAAACAAGTTGCGAAAAGGTTCGACATGTATATGTCGACGATTTGACTGTAAGAGTCGCCAGTTGGTTTTTTAAATGGTTGTACCAACACAACCGAGAAAAGGTTAGCACATTGACCCAGTGATGTGACACTGCTAAACGGGTCTGTGAAACTGAGATTCATTAAGGTCCGGGGACTTGCTTATGTGGAGGGAAGGTGTTAGGCACCCCCCCGACATCCGTGTTACCACGATTACCACCACTTTTCAATTAACCTATTATATAAATGTGTGGGGGGGGGGTATGTGCAGTTATTTGGAAGTAGTGTTATGCCTCGTTCGCACATATATACACAGGGTTTGAATTTATGGAAAAAATCAGTTTTAAACAAGATATATCAGTGATGTTTTACAAAAAGAGGTTTTTCAAACCTTGTGCTCAATAGTAATTGAGGCCTTTGATACTTCCATTTTATTAAATGTTCGGCTTGATTGCTTTTATTTTTGAGATGCGAAGCATCTTCGAGAAAATAATATATAGCGATCTTAGAACTCCTCATGGGCATGAAAGCCATCTAAGGAAATTCAAACACAGTGAATAATTTACAAGTCGCCTTCTGTTGAAAATGTCCATCACGGGACAGAATCTAGATTTGATGGAATGAATATGTGATCACATGATTCTTAGGCTCACATGATGCCGCAATTTATATGAAAGTAGTAAGCAGTTATATATATAAAAGCTGTAAATATATATATACAGTCATGATCAACCACCACAAAGCACCTCCATGGGGGATCAAAAATGTAAATATATAAAAGCGGTAAATATATATATAGAAACATAATCAACCACCACAAAGCACCTCCATGAGGGATCAGAAATGTAAAGAAAGCAATAAATCGATCAATACCTCAAGTAAACTCCAAAGGGACTAAATGTAAATAAAGCGGTAAAATGATCAAGCGCCACGAAGTAGAGAGGCGGAATGTAAATAAAGCAGTAAAAGGCCACGAAATAAACTCCAGGCCTGACAGAAATGTAAATATATATATATATATATATAAGCGATAAACGCACAGGATATATATCGATCCCGACTCGGTTTATCATTTCAGCGATTTATCGCTATATATATATATATAAAAGCATTAAACGCACTGGATGTAAAATTCAGGCTCATCGAACAGAGTTCGACAACAGTTTATACATATAACTATTTATATATATATATATAAGCAATAAACGCTCCGGATGTAAAATCCAGGCTCATCGAACAGAGTTTGACAACAGTTCATATATATATATATAAATATATATATATTAGTCCATATATATAAATATATATATATATATATATAACTCGATAATGGTAGTCCATATATATAAATATATATATATATATATATATATATATATATATATATATACAGACAGAAATGAAAGCCACGAACCGAAGTCCGGGCATAAGCGCACGCAACACGACTATCAATGTGTAGAAAAGTGTGAGCAAAGATGAAGAGAAAGGCTTTAAAGTGTGTAAGAAGGCTTATAGTGGACTACCAAAGAAGACTTCTATAGCTTTAAACGGATGAACACTCGGCTCCCGTCGGTAAAAATATGACTGAATATAAGCTCACAAGTGTTTAAAATGAGAAAGCACTCAATTTATGGTGTGTATAGAGCAAATTAGACAGGGTTTCCTCGCCATTTTCTCTTGAAATATGACCACCCCAAGCCCTCTATTTATAGAGGGGAGCATGCAGTACACTACTGGCGACCCACAGATGTACATGCGGCTACCCGGGCTCATGAGTCCTGCAAAATCTCGAAATATATGTGCACGCTGCGTGCAACGTGATGTCTGCTCAAACTTGCAGAACTTCAATATGAGCCTCCGATTGAGGTGTATAAGACCTTTTATGGAGTGCTATTGTCGAGAGCTACACCATGACATGGGATTAGAGGTTCTCAGAAGTCAGGAAGATGGGACCATGCCCTTGGTCTTCAAGCTTCAAATTCTATCCGGAGTGCTGCCTTGCGTAGTCACTCGGGATTGGAACTCCTTGGTTCTTGTGGGACATTGTTGTTTAGAATGTATGTTGAATTGTTGTGTTGAGATGGCGCAATGTGGGATAGAGGTGGCAAAATAATGATTTTGCCCCTCACTGGGGTTATCTCCGGTTTGAAATTTGATAAAGCGATCGTTGCTCGGGGTTATCTACGAGATTGGGTTCTTCAAGCAATCTTGGGCGTCCTCAGGGTTGTCTCTGAGGTGTGCCTGACCTCCTAGGGTTATCTCCAGGTTTGGAGCTGAGTGCCTCGGTGTGAGTCCCGAGGTTGAAGGTGACTGCATAGGTTGAAACGAGCATCTCTGGGGTTATCTTCGGAACTGCAACTGCACTCCTTGGGGTTATCTCCAAGATTGACATTGTCTTTCCCAGTGTTATTTACAGGACTGAGAGATGAAACGGCCTTCTCCGGTGTGATTTCCGGTATTGGAACTGCATGCCTCGGGGCTATCTCCGAGGTTGGAACTGAAACTTCCGGTGATATTTTCAGGATGAGTTGAGCTGTCCTCCAGGGTTATTTCTAAAAGACAATTCTACCCTCCTGCAATGTTAGTAACATGTATGTAGAAAATTTCGAGTGTCTACAATCTTATGATCTTCCATGATCCTCCATCAAAAACATCAATCTCCCACAACCAAACATGAACAAAACAAAGTTTTAGCATTGTTTTAGAATTACCTTGTTAAGAGTTTTTCCTCTCGACTCAAGTTTGGTAGTGCTCATCTCCTCCTTTGTTTAAGTTTTCCCGTGAACTTCCTTCTTCCCTCAAGCTCTCTCTCAATTTCTTACCTCTCAAGCTCTCTCTTCTCTCTTACTTAGATTATTACAAACGAACAAGGGCTTGAATGGATGATGGAATGGGAGTATATATAAACCAACTCCTATCATATTTACAAGTTGGTCATTTAACTATGGTCAGTCAAGGTCAATCCCCTCAACTCTTCATCTCTTACTAATCATCACCCAAGGTTAGGCTAAACCATAGGCTAACCAAGGTTACATGCTAGACAATTGGGAGAGATTTAAGGAAAATTTGGAAGTATAATGGGGTGATGAAACCCCTCCCCTTAGAGTGTGTTTGTAAGTTTTTATTTGAGGGGAAATGAAGGAAAAATAATTAAAATCTATCCAAATTCTATGTTTGTGAGTTTTTTTAGGGAGGAAGGGAAGGAATTTAGAGGTAAAATTGATTTCATTTTTGGCTCAAAATTTCCCCCTAAAAAGTATGAGGATGTGGAGGGATGGAAAATGATGACAAAATGAAATATTTTGTATTACCAAAAATAATCTTATAAAATAAATAATATTACAATCTTATCCCTAATTATTATAACTCCCAATTTTTATAAATACAAATTTTCTCTCCACCCCTACCCCGCCACCCCTTTCCTTTCCTAAATCTGGGTCGTAGTTAGCTTGAACTTAAAATTGGGCTAGCTTGAACTTAAAATTGGGCTAAGCTTTTGAACAAAACTGGATAGAATTTGTCCAAACCTTTATTTAACTTATAATAATACAGTAAAACCCCTATTTAAGAATATTCTATATAAGAATAACCTCTACAATATTATAAAAAAAATTGGTCTCAATTTGGGCCAGTTATAAATAGGAATAACCTCTAAATTGTAATATGTTATATACTTTTTAAGAAACTATACCTCTATATAATAATAATTTTATATATATATATATATATATATATGAGAGAGAGACAATATTAATTTTAAAAGACTACATTTCCTATAAAGAACTATATTTTCCTATAAAAGATTACATTTCCTATAAAGGACTACGTTTTCCTATAAAAGACTACATTTTCTATAAAAGACCACATTTTCGTATAAAAGACTAGATTTCCTATAAAAGACTACATTTCCTATAAAAGACTACATTTTCCTAGTTTGAAAATCAAAATAATTTATGTTTTCTTTAATTTTTGTTATAAAATCTATATTTTTGTTAAAGTGAATATTTTTTTTGTGTTCGAAAAATATTTTGTACCAATACCTCTATTAAGTAATAACCTCTCAATTAAAATACAAATAGTTTGATTTCAAGTCTATTCCTAAATAGAGATTTTACTGTAATAAGTTAATTTGTTCTTACCCTTGTTCAATTCTTTGCTTGAATATAAACCTTATGAAATCTGATACTCTCAATAATATATGTACTTAGTTATTCTTAGAGTTCGTTTCGGAATTATTTTTAAAAAAATTAAGTTAGATTTTTCAAAGTTGAGATGAGATACTTTTAAATTTAAAACGTTTATGATTTAATATAATTTTTGAAAATAATAAATCTTGTAATTAGTAATTTTAAAATTTTTAGATAGTTTATAATTCTTATATCCGCATTGCTTGAAATTAAATAAATTTAAATTTTAAAATATATGAAAAAACTTGCCTTTTCATTAATAATAATACAAAATGACATATTATAAGGGTAATATAGTAATAGTGTAGTTTAAAAATAAAATTATTTTCCTTCCATTCTCTTCTTCTAAACTCACAAATAAAAAAAATATAATAAAAATGTCATCACTTTCCTTTCTTTCTAAAACTCACAAACATGAAAAATTATAATTCCATTCCAATATCCTTTCCCCTCTTATACTTTCTCTTTTTATCTTATCCCTTCAAACTCACAAAGGCATTATTAGGAGTTTAGGACATGGATGTTCCCTCCTTTTGTCTCCCATCAATTAACATGTGCTGGGATTCCAACAGATTTTAGACCCAGGTGGGTCCCACACCTTGCTTTTCTCGTTTTGTGTTTTTATTTCTTTAACTGGTCTTTGACTTTTTGACCTGAAAAGTCAAATTTTTATTTTTATAGTCGATTCTTACTAAATTTGACGTTCTCAACGTTATGGAAATATCCATTTCTTCTATTTCATTTTCAAATTCCGAGTTTGACTTTTTACCAAAAATGTCAACCCCGGTACTATTTTTGTGTTTAAAGTCGATTCATAATAAAATTGACGT
Source organism: Panax ginseng (assembly GCA_020205605.1). Classification (NCBI taxonomy): domain Eukaryota; kingdom Viridiplantae; phylum Streptophyta; class Magnoliopsida; order Apiales; family Araliaceae; genus Panax; species Panax ginseng. The sequence continues at coordinate 54,123,712 of CM035135.1, read as the reverse complement.
TCCAAACTCAACTATCTAGTCCGCGTCTCAAAATTCAATTCCAAACTCTGAGTTTGACTTTTTAATATAAAAGTCAATTGCTGACTTTGACAAAAAAATCAATCTTACACTACCGTCGAGTCCTACTAAAGTCGACGTTTTGGACTCAATTTCGCAATTCGTTAATCAAAATTTAAGACCCAAATTTATTAATAAATAAAAATATATATTTTCCTATATATTATATATTTTGAAATAGTAAGGGTTGATTTGATTAATGTGGATAGTTATGGGTAAAATCATAAATATTTGAATAAGAAAAGTGGTTAAATAAATATTCATTATTGAAAAGGGAATATTTGTGTTTGGTTTTGCGTGGAATATTAAATTGAGGACATGTGTAAGACCCAAATATTAATAAATGAAATTTATTTTCCTCTATTGATTATTTTGAAATAGGGCCCATGATTTGAGCGATTGGATCAAAAGAAAAGCGACAAATATAAGTTGTTTATAAATAGTTTGGCGTAGTTATTCCCATTAATCTTGTTGGAATACAAATTGGTTAAAAATTATCTTGTTGGCGTTGTTGAACACTAATACGCGTTGTTGAGGTATTGCACGTATTGCACCAATTATTGATTCTTACGTGAAGGCCTTTACTCGATAATTATTACGATAATTCTTATTCGATATTTTATTTTATTGATTCAATAATTCTTTGCATTGATATTTTATATTCTTTGTTGTTTTGATAAATTGTCATTACTGAGTATTTTCCATTATCGACAATAATTCATATTATCTGAATAATATTATTGGATAACATTATTGGCAATGTCTAGAAAGTTACATCTAAGGAGAGGTTTGGTCACTAATTGCTTGCCGATAAGGAGAGATCCTTATTGGAAAGCCCTCTTTTCAGGAAGCGGCTGGTTGCGATCTTGTGATTCTGTAATATTATTTGTGAATAATTAATTATTGATTTATATGATGAGGAAAATATTGATTTTATGTGGATATAGATGGAGAAAATTTTTAATGTGACAATTATTTGAAAATTAATATTTTATCTTTTACGATAAAATAATTCATTTAAATATATTATTTTAATAATATATTAATGGTGATATTTTTATAATGAATGTGGGATATATGAGTATATGAGGAGGAAGAGTATTTTTGTGGCATTAAATGTTTAACACATATTTTGTGTGTTGGTGGACACAATTATTAATAGAAATTTGATTATAGCTTTGTAAAATCGCTTGGAGTTTTGTGGATTTGGTCAATTTACATTTGGAATTTGAAAAAACTTTCTTACGCAAAGTTGTAGAGAATTGAATTTCTATAAAAATCGCGAGATTTGAATTTTTACGATAAAAGGGCTATTTATTATGAATTATTGAAGTTAGAAGCTCAAAATAATTGATTTTGGAAGTTTTAAATATTTAAAAATAAGAAAAACGTTTTTGGAATGTTTAGGTGGCCTCATTTAACATGTGTAGAGGATGAATTCAGATTCAAAAGTGTGCGTATGAGGTTTTGGAAATATATATATTAATATTATATTAAATTTTCTACTTTAATTGTTACAAGCATTTTTCTATAAATAGGGTCTTGGGTTAGAATTGAAAATCACACGAAGCTGAAGTTTTCTCTCTCTATATTATCGGCGTATTCTTGTGAGTATTTTGAGTATACTTTGAGTATTGCTATCGGTGCAAGTTCAAGTCATAGCTTTATATCAGGTGTGTTTATTTAGAAATCTTTGTCTTTCGAGGTAAGGGATGTTATTTTATTGAAAATGATATTATTTCTTGATATCATTATCTTTGAAATATTGGTTGGAAATTTTTATCAAATTTGGAACTTTTTCATGTGGAGTTACTATTCATGAGTTCTTATTCATGAGTTCTTATTCACGATTCTTATTCACGAGTTCTTATTCTGATTCTTATTCACGATTTATTCACGAGTACTATTCACGAAGCGTGAAGATGTTTTTTTGTGAAATTTCTATCTTTTGGTGTCAGATTCTTATTCACGTATCTGACCTTTATTCACGTATCTGACTTTATTCACGAATCGACCTTTATTTATTCATAGAAAAATGAAATTTCTTCTTTTTTGTCCAAAATATCTATTATGGATACTAGCTTTGATTGTATCCATGTTTTGATCATTCTTGAATTTTACTCCACTACGATTACTTATGAAGTATTTTTGAACTTGGATTGTTTAAAATAATCCTGAATCCTTAATATTTGTTCTTTTGTTTCCTTTGGATTCGTTTCCTTTAAAATATTTTTCATCATCCTCGGTCTAAATGATGATATTCTTGAATATCTTTGGCTTTGTAGTGCAAAGATGAATGATTTCTTGATGAATATCTTTGGCGCGTAGTGCAAAGATGAGCAGTGTTGAGATGAACATATTGGTGATTAATATCTTTGGCCGTAGTGCAAAGATGAGCAGTGTTTAGATGAACATGACCCGGTGATGAATATCTTTGGCTGTAGTGCAAAGATGAATATTTGATTCGGATATATATTGATTGATGTTCTGAGGATAAAATATCGACGATGAACTTTTAAATTCATATATAGAAGATAGTAGTTTGCATTCTCTACTTAACTCTTCTAATGAATTATTGTTTCATTGCTGCGATTGTTGATTTAAAAGCTGGTTGTCTATTGTATTCTATTAGATTTTTCCTGTTGAAGACTAACGATAATTTGTTGTATATTATCTTAGTCATAATATTCTTTCTTTGGGCTAGTTGAGCTCACCCTTTTCCTTTTTGTTCCATTTTTCTTCTCGGGAGGCGAGAATGTAGCGAGTCTTAGTCGGGGTATGGAATGAAGGTTCTAGAGAGAGTTGTTTAGTAGTCCTCACCATTTTGTAAAATAATGTATCAATAATTATGATGGGGATTTATTTGCGTGTGGATATTATACAGATGGCAATATCGTATTTAAACTCACGGTTTATATGTTGTAATAATAAAGTTGTAGTTATTTATGTACCATGTATTTGGCGACTCGAGAATGGGTTGGATGGAATGGACCTATTTTGGGGGCGTCACGGTTGGTATCGAGCTTAGGGATATGATCTCTGGCGGAGATGGGGAATAGAACTAGGAGGGAGGCGAGTAAATCCTAGCTAGTGTGTCTACTAAGCTTATTTGTTAGTTGGTTAGTATATAGGGATATTATGTGATATATTGATTTCCTTAATTAACCCTTGTTTTATGGCGGTATTTGAGAATGTCATTTGAGAATATTAATGATGGAGTAAATGAGGCAGTGGAGATGCTGTCTTTACCCACCAGCGAGGAGAAGCGTGCAGCAATGGTGGCAATGTACCTCTGTGAACAACACCTTGGCGAGATGATGAGCGAGGGATGTTTAGAAGCTTTTTGCAGTTCATGCAAAATCGAAGACGAGGAGACTTCGTGTTCAAAATCTGAGGAGAAATGATAGCGATTCACGGGTGGTCACGTGAGCGATTCAAAAAGTTGGGACCACGAGTGAATTGCGGGAAAAGCGGATCCGATTAAAGGCGGAGGCGTGGGTCAAACAAATTACCAAGATATTCGATGTCTTGGGATGCGGCGGAGGAGAAGAGAAAGTTCCATTCGCTACTTTTATGTTAAATGTAGCGAAGCGGATTCTTGGTGGGAATCGTGAAGCGTACCCATCCATTTTACCTTTCGGCATGTATCGTGGGAGAGCGTTTGAAGCAGTTCAATGACAAGTACTTCCACGAAAGTATTATTCGTCATATGAAGGAAGTGGAGTTTATTAGGCTGGGCGAGAATAACATGGCGGTGTCGATCTGGCGAAGTTAGCGGAGTTATCGAGGTTTGCACCTCATTTGGTGGAGAATGAGGAGCGTATATGCGGATGTTTACGAGAGGTTTGAAACCGGCATCGTCGATATCTCATTTCTCATAAATTTTCTCTCTATTCGGATGTTGTCAGCGGGGCTCGATTGTTAGGCGAGATAGCGAAATACGTTCAATGAGGGACCATAACCGAGGATCATCTAGAAGATAGCGATCATCGAATAGCGATAACCGGCGGAGAAGAAGAATACGGACAAAAGCGGTAACCACTACTGGTGGTAATCGTGGCCATGAAAATAGAAGAAGCGAGTCGGGAGGAGATTTTAAAGAGGAGATTCAACAACGACCATGTGAAGGCGTCGGGCCGATGTGCAAGCTGGTTCGAGGAGGAGAAAGACCACCGGTCGTATGTTACAAATCTCGGGAAAGAGGACATATCATCAAAGCGCCTGAGTTTAAGGTATGCTATAATTGTGGAAAAGAAGGACATATCGCTCGAAGTTATGCGGTATCGAAACCGATCCGGTGAGGAATGGTGACTCGAAAAGGATGTCGAGAAAAGTCAAAGTCAGCGGTTCTGGAAGGCGTTTGTCGTGGCCGGTCAAAAATCGAGAAACGACGAAGTTAGCAGGTTAGTTAATTATAAATTCTTGCGAAGTTTATACCTTACTTGAATCTGGGGTTCTACCCATTCTTTATCTCTTGCTTGCTTTGCGCTCAGCGTTTGAACTTGACTACGGAGAAATTAGACTTTGACTATTTATGGAACTCAGTTAGGAGAAAACTTTCATTACATCAGTTGTTTAGAAATCTTGCTTGATTGAGGTTGGCACTATCACATTACATTAACCTTATTTACATAGAGATATTTGCTTTTGATGTGATTTTAAGGTTAACTACTCATCATGCAAAATTGATTACTTTCGTAAGGTTGTTAGTTTTCATATTCTAAGCAAACACATTATTGAATTCAAACAATCAAACCATTGTAGTCAAACATTTTCATATCAAGCCATGAAGTCATTCGTTTATTACGGATGTCGAGTTTTCTTAGTCCATGTTATGGATTTGAATAAAGAACACGTCGATTTGAATAATATTCTGTTGTTATTGATTTTTTCTGGCGTATTTCTGAAGAATTTCTTGGCTTACTCTCCCAAAGCTTTGATATTAAATTTTGTATCGACTTTGAACCGGTACAAAACTCATTTCTAAAATCTCATATCGAATGGCTCTATTGAACTTGAGGAGTTAAAAATTCAACTATAAATTTGGTACTGAGCCTTTATCTGGTGACTTCCTTTGTGGAAATGCAAAAGCGAGACTCTCCGTAGGGGACACCATATTATGCGATGCGATAGTAAAGCGATAGGTGTCATTGTAGCGTCTTATCAAGGTTGGGATATGAGTCGCGATTGAGAACAACCTAAAGTCGGTAATCGAAATCGTAGCTTTACAGGCTTAGTTGGTTATTATCGGAGATTCGTTGAAGGATATTCTCGAATCGCTATTCCATTACTTGGTGACTCGTAGAGATACAAAATTGAATGGAGCGAGGAATGTGGGAAGAGCTTGAAGAACTCGAGAGGAGACTCATTTGACACATGTTACGACCATGCCATCTGAAAAAAGCGAGCGTGGTGGCGGCGTGTTGAGTAGAAGATCGTATACAATCTGAGTACGATATTGTCAAAGACTCATTTAAGTATAATTTACAAATAATAGAGATGGAGATGAAAACTCTAGGTACCCGCGTGATGATATCTGAGTATAATCGACTTTAATCGATAAAGTTAAAAGTTATTCAAGCTACACGGGTGATGAATTTGAAGAAGGAGGTGCGAAGTTGTTATTTCAAGCGAGAATCGGTGAGGTGAGGAAAGCTCAAACCTTGATTTATTAATCCATTTGAAATTCTCGATCGAATAGGGAGCGTGGCCTATAGACTCGTTTTACCGCCAAGTATATGGCGTGTTCATAGCGTTTTTCGCGTATCGATGTTACGTAAATATGTGGACGACGAACCACGTCATTGAGTTAGAGCCGGACGAGATAATAGAAGACTTAACGTCACGAGGAGGTACTGTCAAGATCTTGGATAGGAAAGAACATGTCCTATGTCTGGGGTTATACCACAAGTTAAAGTTTTGTGGAGAAACCATCTTTATTGAGGAAATGACACGGGAGTTGGAAGCGGAAATGAAAGCGAGGTATTCTCATCTTTTGAAACACACGAATGTCGTCGTCGATTTCGAGGACGAAATTTCATAAGGAGGGAGGTTGTAAGACCCCAAATTATTAATAAATGAAATTTATTTTCCTCTATTTATTATTTTGAAATAGTAAGGGTTGATTTGATTAATGTGGATAGTTATGGGTAAAAAATCATAAATATTTGAATAAGCAAGTGGTTATAAAATATTCATTATTGTCGGGGAATATTCGTTTGGTCGTGGAATATTAAATGCTTTGTCGGGGAATATTAAATGCTGACGGTAGCGATCTTTTATGGGCCCCATGTGAAGCGATTGGATGAAGAAAAGCGACAAATATAAGTTGTTTATAAATACTTGGCGTAGTTATTCACAGATTATCTTGTTGGAATACCGGTGGTTTAAAAAACACTAATCTGGCGTTGTTGAGCGGTAGCTTTGCGGTATTGCACCAATTATTGATTCTTACGTGAAGGCCTTTACTTTCGATAATTATTACGATAATTCTTATTCGATTATTTTATTTTATTGATTCAATAATTCTTTGCATTGATATTTTATATTCTTGTTGTTTTGATAAATTGTCATTACTGAGTATTTTCCATTATCAGACAATAATTCATATTATCTGAATAATATTATTATTGATAACATTATTGGCGATGTCTAGAAAGTTACATCTAAGGAGAGGTTTGGTCACACTAATTGCTTGGCGCGATAAGGAGAGATCCTTATTGGAAAGCCCCCTCTTTTTCAGGAGCGGCTGGTTGCCGATCTTGTGATTACGTAATATTATTTGTGAATAATTAATTATTGATTTATATGATGAGGAAAATATTGATTTTATGTGGATATAGATGGAAAATTTTTAATGTGACAATTGTTGAAAATTAATATTTTATCTTTTACGATAAAATAATTCATTTAAATATATTATTTTAATAATATAATAATGGTGATATTTTATAATGAATGTGGGATATATGAGTATATATGAGGAGGAAGAGTATTTTTGTGGCATTAAATGTTTTAACACATATATTTTGTGTGTTGGTGGACACAATTATTGGTAGAAATTTGATTATAGCTTTTGTAAAATCGCTTGGTTTGTGGATTTGGTCAATTTACATTTGGAATTTGGAAAAACTTTCTTACGCAAAGTTGTAGAAATTGAATTTCCTATAAAAATTCGTGAGATTTGAATTTTTTACGATAAAAGGGCTATTTATTATGAATTATTGAAGTTAGAGAAGCTCAGAAATAATTGATTTTTGGAAGTTTAAAATTATTTTAAATAAGAAAAACGTTTTTTTTTTTTTTAGGTGGCCTCATTTAACATGTGTGAAATTTGAAATTCAGATTTAGAAAGTGTGCGTAGAATTTTTAATATATATATTATTATTATATTAAATTTTCTACTTTGGTGTTAAGCGCATTTTCTATAAATAGGGTCTTGGGTTAGAATTGAAAATCACACTGAGCTGAAGTTTTTCTCTCTCTATATTATCGGCGTATTCTTGTGAGTATTTTGAGTATACTTTGAGTATTGCTATACGGTGCAAGTTCAAGTCATAGCTTATATCAGGTGTTTTTTATTTAAATCTTGTCTTTTCGAGGTAAGGGATGTTATTTTTTTTGAAAATGATATTATTTCTTGATATCATTATCTTTGAAATATTGGTTGGAAATTTTTATCAAATTTGGAACTTTTTCATATCGGGGTTCTTATTCATGAGTTCTTATTCACGAGTTCTTATTCTTATTCGAGTTCTTATTCATGATTCTTATTCACGATTCTTATTCACGAGTCTTATTCACGAAGCGTGAAGATTTTTTTGTGAAATTTCTATCTTTTGGTGTCGGAGATTCTTATTCACGTATCGACCTTTATTCACGTATATCTGACGACCTTATTCACGAATCGACCTTTATTCATAGAAAAATGAAATTTCTTCTTTTTTGTCCAAAATATCTATTATGGATACTAGCTTTGATTGTATCCATGTTTTGATCATTCTTGAATTTTACTCCCTACGATTACTTATGAAGTATTTTTGAACTTGGATTGTTTAAAATCTGAATCTTAATCCTTAATATTGTTCTTTTGTTTCCTTTGGATTCGTTTCCTTTAAAATATTTTTCATCATCCTCGGTCTAAATGATGATATTCTTTGAATATCTTTGGCTTTTGTAGTGCAAAGATGAATGATTTCTTGATGAATATCTTTGGCGCGTAGTGCAAAGATGAGCAGTGTTGAGATGAACATGATGGTGATTAATATCTTTGGGCGTAGTGCTGAAGATGAGCAGTGTTTAGATGAACATGACCCGGTGATGAATATCTTTGGCACTGTAGTGCAAAGATGAATATTTGATTCGGATATATATTGATTGATGTTACGGGGATAAAATATCGACGATGAACTTTTAAATTCATATATAGAAGATAGTAGTTTGCATTCTCTACTTAACTCTTCTAATGAATTATTTTTTCATTGCGATTGTTGATTTAAAAGCTGGTTGTCTATTGTATTCTATTAGATTTTTTCCTGTTGAAGACTAACGATAATTTGTTGTATATTATCTTAGTCGTAATATTCTTTCTTGGGCTAGTTGAGCTCACCCTTTTCCTTTTTGTTCCATTTTTTTCTTCTCGGGGAGGCGAGAATGTAGCGAGAGTCTTAGTCGGGGTATGGAATGAAGGTTTAGAGAGAGTTGTTTAGTAGTCCTCACCATTTTTGTAAAATAATGTATCAATAATTATGATGGGGATTTATTTGCGTGTGGATATTATGCAGATGGCAATATACGTATTTAAACTCACAGATTTATATGTTGTGCGTATTTTAATTGTAATAATAAAGTTGTAGTTATTTACATGTACCATGTATTTGGCGACTCGAGAATGGGTTGGATGGAATGGACCTATTTTGGGGGCGTCGCGGTTGGTATCGAGCTTAGGGATATGATCTCTGGCGGAGATCGGGGGAATAGAACTAGGAGGGGAGGCGAGTAAATCCTTCATTTAGTGTGTCTACTAAGCTTATTTGTTAGTTGGTTAGTATATAGGGATATTATGTGATATATTGATTTCCTTAATTAACCCTTGTTTTATGGCGGTATTTGAGAATGTCATTTGAGAATATTATAATGATGGAGTAAATGAGGTAGTGGAGTGGAGATGCTGTCTTTACCAGCGAGGAGAGCGTCTGACAGTGGCAATGTACCTCTGTGAACAACACACCTTTGGCGAGATGATGAGCGAGGGGATGTTTAGAAGCTTTTTGCAGTTCATGCAAAATCGAGACGAGGAGACTTCGTGTTCAAAATCTGAGGAGGAAATGATAGCAATTCACGGGTGGTCTGAATGCGAGTTCAAAAGTTGGGACCACGAGTGCAGGGAAGCGGATCCGATTAAAGGCGGAGGCGTGGGTCAAACAAATTACCAAGATATTCGATGTCTTGGGATGCGGAGAACAGAAAGTTCCATTCGCTACTTTTATGTTAAAATAGTGAGGCGGATTCTTGGTGGGAATCGTGAAGCGTACCCATCGGTACCTTTCGGCATGTCGTGGGAGAGCGTTTGAAGCAGTTCAATGACAAGTACTTCCACGAAAGAAAGTATTCGTCATATGAAGGAAGTGGAGTTTATTAGTTGGGGCGAGAATAACATGGCGGTGTCCCGATCTGGCGAAGTTTAGCGGAGTTATCGAGTTTGCACCTCATTTGGTGGAGAATGAGGAGCGTATGGCGGATGTTTTTACGAGAGGTTTGAAACGGCATCGTCGATATCTCATTTCTCATAAATTTTCTCTCTATTAGGATGTTGTCAGCGGGGCTCGATTGTTAGGCGAGATACTTGAAATACGTTCAATAGGGGACCATAACGAGGATCATCTAGAAGATAGCGGTCATCGAATAACGATAACCGGCGGAGAAAGAAGAATACGGACAAAAGCGGTAACCACTCTGGTGGTAATCGTGGCCATGAAAATAGAAGAAGCGAGTCGGGAGGAGATTTTAAAAGAGGAGATTCAACAACGACCATGTGAAGGCGTCGGCGCCCGATGTATTTGGTTCGAGGAGAGAGAAAAGACCACCGGTCGTATGTTACAAATCACGGGGAAAGAGGGACATATATCATGAAGCGCCCTAGCAGTTTAAGGTATGCTATAATTGTGGAAAAAGAAGGACATATCGCTCGAGATTATGCGGTATCGAAACCGATCCGGTGGGAATGGTGACTCGAAAAGGATGTCGAGAAAAGTCGAAAGTCAGCGGTTCTGGAAGGCGTTTTGTCGTGGCCGGTCAAAAAATCGAGGAACGACGAAGTTAGCAGGTTAGTTAATTATAAATTCTTGCGAAGTTTATACCTTACTGAATCTGGGTTCTACCCATTCTTTATCTCTCTTTGCTTTGCGCTCAGCGTTTGAACTTGACTACGGAGAAATTAGACTTTGACTATTTATGGAGACTCAGTTAGGAGAAACTTTCATTACATCAGTTGTTTAGAAATCTTGCTTGATTCGGGTTGGCTTTATCACATTACATTAACCTTATTTCTATAGAGATATTTGCTTTTTTTGATGTGATTTTAAGGTTAACTACTCATCATGCAAAATTGATTACTTTCGTAAGGTTTTTTAGTTTTCATATTCTAAGCAACTTTGTTATTGAATTCAAGCAATCAAACCATTGTAGTCAAACATTTTCATATCAAGCCATGAAGTCATTCGTTTATTACGGATGTCAAGTTTTCTTAGTCCATGTTATGGATTTGAATAAAGACACGTCGATTTGAATAATATTCTGTTGTTATTGATTTTTCTGGCGTATTTCTGAAGAATTTCTTGGCTTACTCCCAAAGCGTGATATTAAATTTTGTATCGACTTTGAACCGGTACAAAACTCATTTCTAAAATCTCATATCGAATGGCTCTATTGAACTTGAGGAGTTAAAAATTCAACTATAAATTTGGTACTGAGCCTTTATCTGGTGACTTCCTTTGTGGAATGCAAAGCGAGACTCTCGTAGGGGACACCATATTAGATGCGATAGTAAAGCGATAGGTGTCATTGTAGCGTCTTATCAAGGTTGGGATATGAGTCACGATTGAGAACAACCTAAGTCGGTAATCGAAATCGTAGCTTTCTAAGCTTAGTTGGTTATTATCGGAGATTCGTTGAAGGATATTCTCGAATCATTTATTCCATTACTTTGGTGACTCGTAGAGATACAAAATTGAATGGAAGCGAGGAATGTGGGAAGAGCTTGAAGAACTCGAGAGGAGACTCATTTTGAGCACGTGTTACGACCATGCCATCTGGAAAAGCGAGCGTGGTAGGTGGCGTGTTGAGTAGAAGATCGTATCAAAATCTGAGTACGATATTGTCAAAGACTCATTTCAGTATAATTTACAAATAATAGAGATGGAGATGAAAACTCTAGGTACCCGCGTGATGATATCTGAGTATAATCGACTTTAATCGATAAAGTTAAAATTTATTCAAGCTACACTGCGGGTGATGAATTTGAAGAAGGAGGTGCGAAGTTGTTATTTCAAAAGCGAGAATCGGTGAGGTGAGAAAGCTCGAACCTTGATTTATTAATCCATTTGAAATTCTCGATCGAATAGGAGCTGTGGCCTATAGACTCGTTTCTGCGCCAAGTATGGCGTGTTCAGCGTTTTTCACGTGTCGATGTTACGTAAATATGTGGACGACCGAACCACGTCATTGAGTTAGAAAGCCGGACGAGATAATAGAAGACTTAACGTCACGAGGAGGTACTGTCAAGATCTTGGATAGGAAAGAACATGTCCTATGTGCAGGGGTTATACCACAAGTTAAAGTTTTGTGGAGAAACCATCTTTATTGAGGAAATGACACGGGAGTTGGAAGCGGAAATGAAAGCGAGGTATTCTCATCTTTTGAAACACAGTCGTCGTCGATTCGAGGACGAAATTTCATAAGGAGGGAGGTTGTAAGACCCCAAATTATTAATAAATGAAATTTATTTTCCTCTATTTATTATTTTGAAATAGTAAGGGTTGATTTGATTAATGTGGATAGTTATGGGTAAAATCATAAAATATTTTGAATAAGCAAGTGGTTATAAAATATTCATTATTGTGGGGAATATTCGTTTGGTCGTGGAATATTAAATCTTTGTCGGGGAATATTAAATGCATGCTGTGCTTGATCTTTTATGGGCCCCATAATGGAAAGCGATTGGATGAAGAAAAGCGACAAATATAAGTTGTTTATAAATAATGGCGTAGTTATTCACAGAATTATCTTGTTGGAATACCCGGTGGTTAAAACACACTTAATCTGGCGTTGTTGAGCAGTAGCTTTGCGGTATTGCACCAATTATTGATTCTTACGTGAAGGCCTTTACTCGATAATTATTACGATAATTCTTTATTCGATATTTTATTTTATTGATTCAATAATTCTTTGCGTTGATATTTTATATTCTTTGTTGTTTTGATAAATTGTCATTACGGTATTTTTCCATTATCGAGACAATAATTCATATTATCTGAATAATATTATTGGATAACATTATTGGCGATGTCTAGAAAGTTACATCTAAGGAGAGGTTTGGTCACTAATTGCGGTGATGAGGAGAGATCCTTATTGGAAGCCCCTCTTTCTGAGGAGCGGCTGGTTGTCGATCTTGTGATTGTAATAATATTATTTGTGAATAATTAATTATTGATTTATATGATGAGGAAAATATTGATTTTATGTGGATATAGATGGAGAAAATTTTTAATGTGACAATTATTTGAAAATTAATATTTTATCTTTTTACGATAAAATAATTCATTTTTAAATATATTATTTTAATAATATATTAATGGTGATATTTTTATAATGAATGTGGGATATATGAGTATATGAGGAGGAAGAGTATTTTGTGGCATTAAATGTTTTTAACACATATTTTGTGTGTTGGTGGACCAATTATTGGTAGAAATTTGATTATAGCTTTGTAAAATCGCTTGGTTTGTGGATTTGGTCAATTTACATTTGGAATTTGGAAAAACTTTCTTACGCAAAGTTGTAGAATTGAATTTCCTATAAAAATTCGTGAGATTTGATTTTTTACGATAAAAAGGGCTATTTATTATGAATTATTGAAGTTAGAAGCTCAAAATAATTGATTTTTGGAAGTTTAAAATATTTTAAATAAGAAAAACGTTTTTTTTATTTTTTGGTGGGCATCATTTAACATGTATGTGAAATGAATTTGAATTCAGATGTTTAAAAGGTGTGCGTAGAAATTTGATATATTATATATATATATATATTATATTAAATTTTCTACTTTTGGTGTTTAAGCATTTTCTATAAATAGGGTCTTGGGTTAGAATTGAAAATCACGAAGCTGAAGTTTTCTCTCTCTATATTATCGGCGTATTCTTGTGAGTATTTTGAGTATACTTTGAGTATTGCTATACGGTGCAAGTTCAAGTCATAGCCTTTATATCAGGTGTTTTATTAGAAATCTTGTCTTTTCGAGGTAAGGGATGTTATTTTATTTGAAAATGATATTATTTCTTGATATCATTATCTTGAAATATTGGTTGGAAATTTTTATCAAATTTGGAACTTTTTTTTCATATATATGGGTTACTTATTCATGAGTTCTTATTCACGAGTTCTTATTCATGATTCTTATTCACGATTCTTATTCATGATTCTTATTCACGATTCTTATTTAGTCTTATTCACGAAGCGTGAAGATGTTTTTTTGTGAAATTTCTATCTTTTGGTGTCGAGATTCTTTATTCACGTATCGACCTTTATTCACGTATCTGACCTTTATTCACGAATCTGACCTTTATTCATAGAAAAATGAAATTTCTTCTTTTTGTCCAAAATATCTATTATGGATACTAGCTTTGATTGTATCCATGTTTTGATCATTCTTGAATTTTACTCCACTACGATTACTTATGAAGTATTTTTGAACTTGGATTGTTTAAAATCTGAATCCTTAATATTGTTCTTTTGTTTCCTTTGGATTCGTTTCCTTTAAAATATTTTTCATCATCCTCGGTCCTAAATGATGATATTCTTGAATATCTTTGCTTTTGTGTAGTGCAAAGATGAATGATTTCTTGATGAATATCTTTGGCGTAGTGCAAAGATGAGCAGTGTTGAGATGAACATGCCAAGGATTGATTAATATCTTTGGCGTAGTGCAAAGATGAGCAGTGTTTAGATGAACATGACCCGGTGATGAATATCTTTGGCTTTGTAGTGCAAAGATGAATATTTGATTCGAGATATATATTGATTGATGTTACGGGGATAAAATATCGACGATGAACTTTTAAATTCATATATAGAAGATAGTAGTTTGCATTCTCTCTTAACTCTTCTAATGAATTGTTATTTTCATTGCGATTGTTGATTTAAAAGCGGTTGTCTATTGTATTCTATTAGATTTTTTCCTGTTGAAGACTAACGATAATTTGTTGTATATTATCTTAGTCGTAATATTCTTTCTTGGGCTAGTTGAGCTCACCCTTTTCCTTTTTGTTCCATTTTTTTCTTCTCGGGGAGGCGAGAATGTAGCGAGTCTTAGTCGGGGTATGGAATGAAGGTTAGAGAGAGTTGTTTAGTAGTCCTCACCATTTTGTAAAATAATGTATCAATAATTATGATGGGATTTATTTGCGTGTGGATATTATCAGATGGCAATATACGTATTTAAACTCACAGTTTATATGTTGTAATAATAAAGTTGTAGTTATTTACGTACCATGTATTTGGCGACTCGAGAATGGGTTGGATGGAATGGACCTATTTTGGGGCGTCGCGGTTTAGTATCGAGCTTAGGGATATGATCTCTGGCGGAGATCGGGGAATAGAACTAGGAGGAGAGGCGAGTAAATCCTTATTTAGTGTGTCTACTAAGCTTATTTGTTAGTTGGTTAGTATATAGGGATATTATGTGATATATTGATTTCCTTAATTAACCCTTGTTTTTTATGCGGTATTTGAGAATGTCGTGAGAATATTAATGATGGAGTAAATGAGGCCAGTGGAGATGCTGTCTTTACCAGTGAGGAGGAGAGCGTCAGCAGTGGCAATGTACCTCTGTGAACAACACCTTGGCGAGATGATGAGCGAGGGGATGTTTAGAAGCTTTTTGCAGTTCATGCAAAATCAGACGAGGAGACTTCGTGTTCAAAATCTGAGGAGGAAATGATAGCAATTCACGGGTGGTCACGACCAAGCGATTCAAAAGTTGGGACCACGAGTGCAGGGAAGCGGATCCGATTAAAAGCGGAGGCGTGGGTCAAACAAATTACCAAGATATTCGATGTCTTGGGATGCGGAGAACGAAAGTTCCATTCGCTACTTTTATGTAAAGTAATGAAGGCGATTCTTGGTGGGAATCGTGAAGCGTACCCATCCATTGCTTTCGGCATGTCGTGGGAGCGTTTTGAAGCAGTTCAATGACAAGTACTTCCACGAAAGTATTTCGTCATATGAAGGAAGTGGAGTTTATTAGGCTGGAAGCGAAGAATAACATGGCGGTGTCGGATGCGGCGAAATTTAGCGGAGTTATCGAGTTTGCACCTCATTTGGTGGAGAATGAGGAGCGTATGTATGGCGGATGTTTACGAGAGGTTTGAAACGGCGTCGTCGATATCTCATTTCTCATAAATTTTCTCTCTATTAGGATGTTGTCAGCGGGGCTCGGTTGTTAGGCGAGATACTTGAAATACGTTAATGGGGACCATAACGAGGATCATCTCTAGAAGATAGCGATCATCGAGAATAGCGATAACCGGCGGAGAAAGAAGAAACGGACGGAAAAGCGGTAACCACTCTGGTGGTAATCGTGGCCATGAAAATAGAAGAAGCGAGTCGGGAGGAGATTTTAAAAAGGAGATTCAACAACGACCATGTGAAGGCGTCGGCGCTTGATGTATTTGGTTCGAGGAGGAGAAAGACCACCGGTCGTATATTACAAATCTTGGGGAAGAGGACATATCATTAAAAGCGCCTAGCAGTTTAAGGTATGCTATAATTGTGGAAAAAAGAAGGACATATCGCTCGAGATTATGCGGTATCGAAACCGATCCGGTGAGGGAATGGTGACTCGAAAAGGATGTCGAGAAAAAGTCAAAGTCAGCGGTTCTGGAAGGCGTTTGTCGTGGCCGGTCAAAATCACGAGGAACACGACGAAGTTTAGCGGGTTAGTTAATTATA
Source organism: Panax ginseng (assembly GCA_020205605.1). Taxonomy (NCBI): domain Eukaryota; kingdom Viridiplantae; phylum Streptophyta; class Magnoliopsida; order Apiales; family Araliaceae; genus Panax; species Panax ginseng. The sequence goes on along the minus strand of CM035135.1, from coordinate 54,107,431 downwards.
AATTCTTCTTGAAGTTTATACCTTACTGAATCTGGGTTCTACCCATTCTTTTTTCTCTCTCTTGCTTGCGCTCAGCGTTTGAACTTGACTACGGAGAAATTAGACTTTGACTATTTATGGAGACTCAGTTAGGAAAACTTTCATTACATCAGTTGTTTAGAAATCTTGCTTGATTCGGGTTGGCACTTTATCACATTACACATTAACCTTATTTCTATAGAGATATTTGCTTTTGATGTGATTTTAAGGTTAACTACTCATCATGCAAAATTGATTACTTTTCGTAAGGTTGTTAGTTTTCATATTCTAAGCAACTTTATTATTGAATTCAAACAATCAAACCATTGTAGTCAAACATTTTCATATCAAGCCATGAAGTCATTCGTTTTATTACGGATGTCGAGTTTTCTTAGTCCATGTTATGGATTTGAATAAAAACACGTCGATTTGAATAATATTCTGTTGTTATTGATTTTTTTCTGGCGTATTTCTGAAGAATTTCTTGGCTTACTCCCAGCTTTGATATTAAATTTTGTATCGACTTTGAACGGTACAAAACTCATTTCTAAAATCTCATATCGAATGGCTCTATTGAACTTGAGAGTTAAAAATTCAACTATAAATTTGGTACTGAGCCTTTATCTGGTGACTTCCTTTGTGGGAATGCGAAAGCGGACTCTCGTGGGGACACCATATTAGATGCGCGATAAAGCGATAGGTGTCATTGTAGCGTCTTATCAAGGTTGGGATATGAGTCGCGAGTTGAGAACAACCTAAGTCGGTAATCGAAAATCGTAGCTTTCTAGGCTTAGTTGGTTATTATCGGAGATTCGTTGAAGGATATTCTCGAATCATTTATTCCATTACCTTGGTGACTCGTAGAGATACAAAATTTGAATGGAAGCGAGGAATGTGGGAAGAGCTTGAAGAACTCGAGAGGAGACTCATTTTGATACGTATTACGACCATGCCATCTGGAAAAGCGAGCGTGGTAGGCGGCGTGTTGAGTAGAAGATCGTATATCAAATCTGAGTGCGATATTATCAAAGACTCATTTCAGTATAATTTACAAATAATAGAGATGGAGATGAAAACTCTAGGTACCCGCGTGATGATATCTGAGTATAATCGACTTTAATCGATAAAGTTAAAAAGTTATTCAAGCTACACGGGTGATGAATTTGAAGAAGGAGGTGCGAAGTTGTTATTTCAAAAGCGAGAATCGGTGAGGTGAGGAAAGCTCGAACCTTGATTTATTAATCCATTTGAAATTCTCGATCGAATAGGAGCGTGGCTATAGACTCTCGTTTTTACTGCCAAGTATATGGCGTGTTCATAGCGTTTTTCACGTATCGATGTTACGTAAATATGTGGACGACCGAACCACGTCATTGAGTTAGAAGCAGGACGAGATAATAGAAGACTTAACGTCACGAGGAGGTACTGTCAAGATCTTGGATAGGAAAGAACATATCTATGTCTGGGGTTATACCACAAGTTAAAGTTTTGTGGAGAAACCATCTTTATTGAGGAAATGACACGGGAGTTGGAAGCGGAAATGAAAGCGAGGTATTCTCATCTTTTGAAACACACAGTCGTCGTCGATTCGAGGACGAAATTTCATAAGGAGGGAGGTTGTAAGACCCCAAATTATTAATAAATGAAATTTATTTTCCTCTATTTATTATTTTGAAATAGTAAGGGTTGATTTGATTAATGTGGATAGTTATGGGTAAAAATCATGCAAATATTTGAATAAGCAAGTGGTTATAAAATATTCATTATTGTCGGGGAATATTCGTTTGGTCGTGGAATATTAAATCTTTGTCGGGGAATATTAAATGCAATGACAGTTGATCTTTTATGGGCCCCATGTGAAGCGATTGGATGAAGAAAAGCGACAAATATAAGTTGTTTATAAATAGCGGCGTAGTTATTCACAGATTATCTTGTTGGAATACCGGTGGTTAAAAAACACACTTGTCTGGCGTTGTTGAGCGATGCTTTGCGGTATTGCACCAATTATTGATTCTTACGTAAAGAAGGCACTACTCGATAATTATTATTACGATAATTCTTATTCGATATTTTATTTTATTGATTCAATAATTCTTTGCATTGATATTTTATATTCTTTGTTGTTTGATAAATTGTCATTACGGTATTTTCCATTATCGAACAATAATTCATATTATCTGAATAATATTATTGGATAACATTATTGGCGATGTCTAGAAAGTTACATCTAAGGAGAGGTTTGGTCACACTAATTGCTTGCGCCCGATGAGGAGAGATCCTTATTGGAAAGCCCCTCTTTCTGAGGAGCGGCTGGTTGCGATCTTGTGATTACTGTAATATTATTTGTGAATAATTAATTATTGATTTATATGATGAGGAAAATATTGATTTTATGTGGATATAGATGGAGAAAATTTTTAATGTGACAATTGTTGAAAATTAATATTTTATCTTTTTACGATAAAATAATTCATTTAAATATATTATTTTAATAATATATTAATGGTGATATTTTATAATGAATGTGGGATATATGAGTATATGAGGAGGAAGAGTATTTTTGTGGCATTAAATGTTTTAACACATATTTTGTGTGTTGGTGGACACAATTATTGGTAGAAATTTGATTATAGCTTTGTAAAATCGCTTGGTTTGTGGATTTGGTCAATTTACATTTTTGGAATTTGGAAAAACTTTCTTACGCAAAGTTGTAGAGAAATTGAATTTCCTATAAAAAATTCATGAGATTGAATTTTTACGATAAAAGGGCTATTTATTATGAATTATTGAAGTTAGAAGCTCAAAATAATTGATTTTGGAAGTTTAAAATATTTTAAATAAGAAAAACGTTTTTTTTGGAATTTTTTGGTGGCCTCATTTTTAACATGTGATAAAGTTAAATTTGAATTCAGATGATTTCAAAAGTGTGCGTGAGAAATTATATATATATATATTAATATTATATTAATTTTTCTACTTTGGTGTTTAAGCATTTTCTATAAATAGGGTCTTGGGTTAGAATTGAAAATCACACGAAGCTGAAGTTTTTCTCTCTCTATATTATCGGCGTATTCTTGTGAGTATTTTGAGTATACTTTGAGTATTCTTTATACGGTGCAAGTTCAAGTCATGCTTTATATCAGGTGTTTTATTTAAATCTTGTCTTTCGAGGTAAGGGATGTTATTTTATTTGAAAATGATATTATTTCTTGATATCATTATCTTTGAAATATTGGTTGGAAATTTTTATCAAATTTGGAACTTTTTCATATGGGGTTCTTATTTATTGGAGATTCTTATTCACGAGTTACTATTCACGAGTTTCTTATTCGAGTTCTTATTCACGATTCTTATAGTATTATTCGAAGCGTGAAGATGTTTTTTGTGAAATTTCTATCTTTTGGTGTCGAGATTCTTATTCACGTATCTCGACCTTTATTCACGTATCTGACCTTTATTCACGAATCGACCTTTATTCATAGAAAAATGAAATTTCTTCTTTTTGTCCAAAATATCTATTATGGATACTAGCTTTGATTGTATCCATGTTTTGATCATTCTTGAATTTTACTCCACTCGATTACTTATGAAGTATTTTTGAACTTGGATTGTTTAAAAAATCTGAATCCTTAATATTGTTCTTTTGTTTCCTTTGGATTCGTTTCCTTTAAAATATTTTTCATCATCCTCGGTCTAAATGATGATATTCTTGAATATCTTTGGCTTTGTAGTGCAAAGATGAATGATTTCTTGATGAATATCTTTGGCGTAGTAGTGAAGATGAGCAGTGTTGAGATGAACATATGGTGATTGATTAATATCTTTGGGCGTAGTGCAAAGATGAGCAGTGTTTAGATGAACATGACCGGTGATGAATATCTTTGGCTTTTGTAGTGCAAAGATGAATATTTGATTCGGATATATATTGATTGATGTTCTGAGGGGATAAAATATCGACGATGAACTTTTAAATTCATATATAGAAGATAGTAGTTTGCATTCTCTACTTAACTCTTCTAATGAATTATTATTTTCATTGCGATTGTTGATTTAAAAGCTGGTTGTCTATTGTATTCTATTAGATTTTTCCTGTTGAAGACTAACGATAATTTGTTGTATATTATCTTAGTCATAATATTCTTCTTTGGGCTAGTTGAGCTCACCCTTTTCTTTTTGTTCCATTTTTTCTTCTCGGGGAGGCGAGAATGTAGCGAAGTCTTAGTCGGGGTATGGAATGAAGGTTTAGAGAGAGTTGTTTAGTAGTCCTCACCATTTTTGTAAAATAATGTATCAATAATTATGATGGGGATTTATTTGCGTGTGGATATTATGCAGATGGCAATATAGTATTCGTATTTACGTATTTAAACTCACATGATTTATATGTTGTAATAATAAAGTTGTAGTTATTTACGTACCATGTATTTGGCGACTCGAGAATGGGTTGGATGGAATGGACCTATTTTGAGGCTTTAAAGTCGGTGCTAGATATTTTAAACTCAAAATTGATGAAAAATCTTACTTTTTAAGATAAAGACAATTGTGAAAATCGTAAACTAGGTAAATAATATGGAAAAAATGGAGGTGCACATCTGTGCAAATTTCAAATGTACACAGTTTACGATGGTAGAGTTAAGTCACCTTACGATCGTAGAACAATCACTCACTGATAGTAGAGTAGTCACTCCACTACCGTAGAAACGTAGAGTGAATCCTCAGATTGTAGATATTGTAGAGTGACTTAACTCTCCATCAATCCCAAATAATATTATTAGTTACAAGATTTATTATTTTTAAAAGTAAACTAAATCACATCAATTTTGAATGTGAAAATATCTCATACACACATTAAAAAGTCAATCTTGATATTATATTTTGGAATGGAGGGAATATAATTTAATAAACCTTTCAGCGGGGGTGGGGGTGGGGGTGGGGGGGGGGTGGGGGGAGGGTTGCATTTTTTAAATCAAATGTATTCATATATGTATTTATGTGGTGCAAGTTGAAGGCTTTATGCGCACCAGAGAAACTAAGGGGTAGGGGGGTCATATGACCCTCAACCCTGGAATCTAAAGCATGTTAATGTTTGTTAAACTTGATCTTTGTTATGAGATAGTATTAATTCATTTGCTTCCTCATGTCCTTCCACCTATAATAAATTAACAATATTACTATAAGATAAAATAATGTTAAATAAGTTTGATAATTAATTAATTAATATTGCACTAATTTATCTTACTGACTTGGTCATACATTGATATCATTTTTTTTGTAAATGAGAATAACTTAATTCATTTTCTTGCTTTGAGTGGCTCCTCTCAGTTGTTTCCAAAGAAGATGACCAGAACCACAATATATGGTTTTGAATATATAATATTATAATTTGTAATTTATCTATATATAAAAGTAGATAATCAGTTGGCTAAAAACTTTAAAGTCTGATTAATAGTCCATAGTTCGGGGGAAATTAAAATATATATATATGAATTTAAAGTTATTAGACTCACAACTCAAAGGTTGACAAGGGTTGAAATATGATGTTGTGAAATACTATAATTTGGCAAAATGAATTTAAAAGAGGCACTCCAAGCGTCGATAAATAATTTTTTTTACTGATGTATTTTGACCCCTCTTTAAAAATATTCTGGTTCCGCCACTGTTTAAGCGTTATGATTTAATTGATATGACATAAACACATATATATAGAAATAAAATATACTTTTTATTGAATGTATTATATGAGTAAGCTTTGATTGTTGAATGGATTGATCAGATACTGGAGACTGCTTTTAAGAAAGAAACAGTGGGGCTGGTTACCAGGGAGCAATATGTGGAGAAGGTATTAGATTACTTTACCACTGATCATTTATTTTGGTTGTTAACGACTTCAACCTAGCTTTTTTTGATAGAAGGTTTTCTGTTTGTAATTGTTCATATAAAATGTAGAGAGTTAATATTCGGACCAAAATTGAAGAAGAAGAGAAAGAGAAACTTCAGAAGCTTCAACAAGAGTGAGTATAATCTCAGGGATTTTTTATTCAGTGAACTTGTAGAGACTTGTTTGATTGCATATGCTGATTTCTAGTCCTTTTTCCTTTTAGGGAGGAGGAGCTTCAAATGCAAAAGCTGAAAAAGCGAAAAATAAGGGTGAACCCTCGATTATCTTTCTCTGATGACTTTGAGAATGGAAGCGAAGGAGAAGATGGGGACAATAGTAAGAATAGTTTATGTAAATCAAATTTTTAAGTAATTATATCTGTTATCACTAGTTTCTCTTTTGAAGTGTTCTTATATGAGTAACTACTACTATTCGAAGTAATTTACTGGTGTTGTTTGTTGATTGTTGTAGCTTGCTTGTAAGTATTATCAGATGTGTTGTGAATGGCTTGATCCCTGTTAACTTGGGCATTGTTTGATTAAAATTACAATTAAGAACTGAATGGTTAAGGCTAAAGTAAACCTTTTCTTTTGATAATTAGATCAAACCTTTTAGCCTACCCCTTACATCTTAACACTAAAGTAAACTTAGATGAAGGCTTTAATTTAGATTTTGAACTTGTTCTATTATGGAAGAAATGTTTGATATCAGATAGAATTTTTATTGAAGTACTGAATGATACAAAGTTATTTGATGATGAGAGTAAATTTATGGTGTGAACTCTGATCTTTGCAATCTTCTCCCTTAAATTATTTTAATTTTGCAAATAACCTATAGCTGTCAGCATATATGCATATAAACATATCCCAAATATGCACACGTGTTATAAAGAGATCAAACACCTTACTTCTTTCTAGTCAGTACTGAACTTCACTATTGGATATCAAATGGAAAGTGTCTAGCATAGTTATAATAATTTTTGTACCGAACAAACTCATTAGCAATGGTTTGTCATTCTTAGCATCAAGTATCTCCTCAGATTAATACCAAACAACTAGCTCGGTGGCAGGATTTTATGTGATATTAAATTTTTTACGTTTTGAGCACGTCAACCCATTTTCAATTTTACACATGACCAAGTAACTAGTTATGTTATTGGATCGATTGACTTTCTACATTTATTTTTTGCCTTTCAAAATTTTACAGGATTTGCTGGTCTGTTCTCCATTTTGAATTTTTGTATTATCCAACAGTTTCATTTTAGTAGTATGTAGTATGCAAAATACATAAATACATATCTAGACTTTGTTCATTGCAAGCTGTTTGGGTCTTAGGGCTCATAGTTTTATTTTCTTTTTTAAATTTCAACTCCTTTTATTGTGCTAACATATTAGTTCATTTCAAGTCCCTGCAGAAGATAAAGAACCAAACAGCTTTGCACGCAGAGGATTTGGCAAAGATCCAACTGTAGAAACTAGTTTTCTTCCGGACAGGTCTCTTTCTCTCTCTACATCTCTGTCAATCTTTTTCTTCTTATCAATCTGTATATGTATAGTCTATTTATCTATATACGGATCCTTCTTTTTGTCTTATTATTCATGCTTTGCCTTTGGGGTGTGAAGCATACTCTTATAGTGAGAGAGAGGCGGAAGAACAAGCTGAACGTGAAAGGCTAAGGAAACAGTGGCTTCGTGAGCAGGAGCAAATCCGAAGTAATTTTATGTGCTAACCCTGTAATTTAAATGCCAATCTTTGAAACAAGTATGTTGAATAAAGTTTTAATTGTATTTTCTAGATGAACCTCTACAAATCACTTACAGCTACTGGGATGGAGCTGGACATAGGCGGGTTCTCCAGGTTATTAATGGTTACCCTTGTCATACTTTCTCTGTTTGTCTGTCTGTCTGTCTCTTTCCCACTCCTTATAACTTTGTTGTATTTATTTTTATTAGGTTCGGAAAGGTGATAGAATTGGAGAGTTTCTCCGGGCTGTACAACAACAGCTTGCACCAGAGTTTCGAGAGATTCGAACAGCTTCTGTGGAGAATTTGCTTTATGTTAAAGAAGATCTGATTATTCCTCACGTAATAAGCTTTAAGCTCAAGTTATATACTTTTTAAGATTTAACATGTAGAGAGCTCAATTGTCAGAATCATGTCGCATCAGCTAACTTGTACCTTCCCCCTTTTTTTAATGAACATGGATGTTCAGCAACACAGTTTCTACGAATTGATTGTTAACAAGGCTAGGGGAAAAAGTGGACCGGTATGTTCAATTTCTCTACCTTTCAATTTGTAAGAAATGCACACAAATATGCAAGCGAAGTTTGTGAATGCTTTATGTGGTTTCGAAGATATTAAGAAAATGATGTCTAGTATGGTCTATATTAATTGGTTGTTACATGGGGATCAGACAATAGCTCGATGCGTCTCTGTTTCAATAAATCATTTCCTGCTTTCACCTTTTTACCTTGAAGGAGAGAGGGGGGAGAGGGATTATGCACACACAGACACACTCTTAATTAATTATTTTCCGTGTATCAAGAAGCCATTACTTTTTGGTGAAATTCAAACTCCTATAACTTTCCGCTTAAGGCAACAGAGTGGATTACTTATCTGAAGAACTTGTTCAGGATTTTGATCTAGAATGTCCAAAATGATCTTGTGCCTTGTCCATTTCTTACTTGGTTGAAGTCTAATATCTTAAAAAGTGTTGGTTGGTGTAAGAGTCTTCTTTGAAACCTTGTTTGAGAGCTTATGTATTACTACTTTGAGTATCAGCCTGTTGAGCAGGCGGAGGAATCCATTTCATCCAGTCCTACCATGATTGTCTTGTATAAATAATAGGCTGGATGACATCTGACAACTGAGACAGAAAATCACTCTTTTCTCTCTCTCTCGGTCACACACAGACAGTCACGCGTGTTAATCAGTGGTAATATTCTTTTGGCATTGGCTCAATTTTAGTCCTGTCTCTAAATGTTTTTGTTATTCTAATCTGCACAGCTTTTCCACTTTGATGTACATGAGGATGTGCGAACAATTGCTGATGCAACAATCGAGAAGGATGAGGTATGGCACATTTACTTTGATTCATATTCCAGAGCGCGGAGCTGATAGAGTAGATATTAGAAATTATTAAAGATAAACTGAACTAGCTAATGTTTTTGAACTATAGATGTCTTTTACAGTGAATTCCATTATGGATATGGTAGTTGTGCCTGGCTGTTGGAGAATTGCTACCTCATACCTTAGGTCAAGAAGCTAAAAAGTCGCATGGTCAGGAAACTTCGTTTGTACTTTAGTTAACGTGTTTTGCAAGAGACCTTCTTAATTAAAAAAATAATGTCCATGTAAACTGGTTATGGACCATAACCTTCCCATCTTCTAGTGTATGTTTCTCAGGGAAGAATGAAATCCACCTGGACATGTTCTTTGTTCTTTAAAAGAAGCAATGTTATGAAAACGAGGCATCTTTATCTGTTTTGTTTATATATGCATGTTCTCCTGTTTAGGCAAAGTTCAACAAATGAATTTTGTGTATTACATGTTTACAGTCACACGCTGGGAAAGTTGTTGAAAGGCACTGGTACGAAAAGAACAAGCATATATTTCCTGCTTCAAGATGGGAGGTACACTCACTCTCTCACTCTCTCACTCTCTCACTCTCTCACTCTCTCACTCTCTCACTCTCTCACTCTCTCACATACACATACATTTATACTCATGGTTGTTTTAACACAAGGCTCTATTTTGTGTCCCCTAACTAAGAGTCTAGCTTTATATTCGATACAAAAATTCTAAGGGGACCGGTCTAGCGACTGACCCAATTTTTATTTCTTCTTTTATTTACTTCTGACTCCTAAAAAATTTATAATTTTTATTTTAACTCAAATTTTTACAGAATCTAGTCATTTAGGTGTAATTTGAATACATGTAAAAAAACAGGTCTAAATTACACCTAAATCATTGGATTTTGGAAAATTAGAGTTAAATAAATATTATAAATTTCTTGAGTTTAGGGTTTAGGGTATATGTATCCAAATTATACCTAAATGATTGAATTCTGTAAAAAGTTGAGTTAAAATAAATATTATAAATTTTTTGAGAGTCAAAAGAAAGAAAAAAAATGGGCCGGTCGCTAGACCGGTCCTTACTTCCCTGTCTCCCCAGAATCACTCTATAAAGACTAAACTTATGGAAGTTCTCTACATATTAGCTACATCACTCAAATTCACTTTAATGTGAAATTCACTGTAAAGGTGGTGGTGCACAAATAGAGTTTTGCTTTGTTTTCAAATTTAATTTGTATTTTCGTCTTCTCGTTAATTATTACAGATATATGACCCAACAAAGAAGTGGGAGAGGTATACCATCCACGGGGATTGATTAATCAAATGACAAATATTACAACGCTATGCTGCTACTGAGCTGAAGCCTTCTCGTTCTCGCGTTGCTGCGACATTTTCATATTATAAGTTACAGGATTTGAAGGTTTTGTGTGTAGTTTGTTTATGCAACAGTTTCAAGGTTTGAATCCGGAGTTTAAGTTCTGAAATTATTAGTAGTCCAAAGATTAAAAGAAGGTTTTCAGTTCAATCAGTCATTTTGACTTTATTTATTGTGATTACCTCAAGTGATATATGTAGATATATATAGAGAGAGGACGGATCTAAATCATTTCTCTTAAATAATATATTTTTATTAAAACTACGTTGTTTTGAAGATTCTTTTAAAAGAGAGTGGTCTTACTTGATTTCCTTTTATTTATAAAAATGTCCGTCCTATATATATACCCCCAATTAGGGCAAGTCAAAGCAAAAATAATCAGTCGACTTTCTCATCCCCTATTGCGATCAAAGAGTTCTCACCCCTGCTGCGATCAACGAAACTAAACAATCTCAACGATTTTTGCGATTACTTCTGTGATTTCTATGATTTGGAATTGGAACCCTAGTTCGAAATTGATTGCAGATCGTTTGCTTGCTGTGAAAAGGAATTGGGATCACAACTTGCTGTGAAAAGGAATTGGGGCAAAAATTTATGCAATTTGGAATCGTAATCCTAGTTTTTATTATTTTATCTTAGGTCATGAATTTGAATGTAGTTTTTATACCAGTTATTGTATGTTTGGCTATAATAGTAGCATCATGATAAATGTCTATCTTACTTTTTCACATGTATATGTATTTCATTTGTACTGATTTGTCTTTCAACTTCTTAGTCTACTAGCAGATATATTATTTCAATTTCTTAATTTAGACTGAATTTCTAGGTTTATATCCAATTGAATAAATCCAATTTATATGTTCACATATTTGTTGTTTTTAAGCCTTTAACAAAATCATATGAATGTTGTTAGTGTTACCTTGCAATTTCATTGTTGGCTTGTTTAAGCTCTGTACAGTAACTTGGTGCTTATAAATTGCATTCTTTCATTCTAGTGAAGTGACAGAAAAATTTAGAATTTTAGGAAATTCTGTAAAAGCACTGAAGTAGCTTGAAATTTGTGCAGTTTATAAAATGGTCTCATTGTTCTGAATTATGCATGCTTTCTATTGTACATGTATTTGAAATACTATCATATGCCTTGAAATATTATCATACTACTTTTCTTAATTTGTCATATCATTTTGTTGTATGCTCTGATTTAAACTTCATTAATATTTGGACAACATTCATTGTTGTGTTCAAATGAAATAAATCTTTTTCGAAATTACCAACATCATTTAACAAAAAGAAATTGTATCTTTAGCAAAATGCCAATGAGAATGATGTTTTGTGAAGTTAATTAGGTCCACAGTTACAATGTATGTCTTTTAGAAGAGGATTTATATGCTTGTTTTTTTTTTTTTTGTTAATGAGGAGTTTTCGACCCGCGGGTCGACTAAGTCTCTCCAGTCCTATACTAGAGCGGTTTGCTATTTGACTTGCACTGGGGGTACCGTGACCTCCATGATCATTACTGGCTTAACACTTGTTAGCGAAAGTCGAACCGAAGACGTCCGGATTTACGGTTCGCTCCCAGTCAACCTTGAACTGCTGCGACAAATGCTGATGGTTAATTTATATGCTTGTTATCTTTGTGTAATATTTGGATTCTTCATAGTTCTTGGGTTCCTAATATGTAGTTGTGTTGTCTTGTTTCAAAAAGGTTTAGACTTGACCTCCTTTGAATTATAATTGTTGGCAAGCTGCTAAGCATATTGATTTCTAGAGGTTTGTTTTGTAGCATGTTTATTTGGGCCTTTCATTTGTTTTTTTATCTAGGTGGCCAAGTCGGCATCAATCATTGTTCTGCTTTGATAATTTTGTTGGTTACAGTGTAATTGTAAATTTATCTGATTCCGGTGATGTGACTGCATCACTACACATCATTATGTTGGTGAAATTTTTTAACATGTTTCTTCTAAAAGCTGAAAAGCTATTTCCTGAGAACTTCTAAAAGCTGAAAAGCTATTTCCTGAAGCATTCTCAAAGAACCCTTCTACGGGGACATGCGTTTTTTGACAGGATAGTGATTGGTCGGAATATTTTTTTTTATTTTTGATTATCAAATAATTAATGTGATTTTTGAAATTGAAATATTTATAAAATATAGTGATTTAGGTGTCATTTAGATACATGTAAAAAATAGGGTTGTACAGACTGTACAATCCTGTTTTTTACATGTATCTAAATGACACTTAAATCACTATATTTTATAAAAATTTCAATTCCAATAAACCACATTAATTAATTATTTGATAATTAAAAGCAAAAAAAAATTAAAAATTTCGGCCGATCAGTATCCCGGTGGAAATATGCCGGTCGCCCCAGACTTATCAATTCTCAAATGCTCTCATCTTAAATAACCTTCTCCTAAATATCTACTTATATATATTTTTTTCATATTAGGATAAGCATCATGTCTTCCTTATTGCCTTGTTTTCCCATTTCATCCAACATTGCCCCACTATTGCAGCAGCTTCAGTCCAGCTCATCTCACTGTTCCTCACATAGAAACACTCACCTTAATTTTTTTATATTCTTATTACCGAATCACTGTAACCTTTTGCATTGCATATTCTTCTTCTTAATTGCTTGTTTTAAGTACTTTCGTGAAAACTGGTGCTGTGAATTGAATATCCTCACTCACCTTTGGTTAGGATGAATGTAATTTTGTCAATATGGGATTTTCTCTCCAATATCTGTTTTTCTAATAATCCAATATATTAGTTATAGACTATCCAACAATTTTCTATAATTCCCACCCTCCAATCCCCTCATTGTGCACTGTAAAAACTAAAAATACTGGCAAACAAAACATAATATGATTCTATTTTTGTTTCATATGCAACACCAAAAGTATAGAACAATATTGCCAAATGAGCTTCCTGTTGTCACCTTTTGAGTTGGTTTTTGGCAATGTTATGTAGTAATATTGCTGGTTTACCATAAACTGAATTTTGTGCATTTTAAAATTTTAATAATGTTTGATATTTGTCCAGGAGACAACTGAAGGAAGTAGATTTAAGAAGTCTTGTGGAAGAGTAAAATGTGTTGTGCTCTTATCTGTTGGTTATGCTTCAAATTTATTGGTTTTATCAAAGTCCCACATTAATTACTTTGAGAACATTCTTTGTGCATATTAGTAAATGTTGGCTTGGACTTAGTAACATGGTTGAGGAAATAAGGATGGGCTTGTGCATATGAGGACGGCTAAGGAATTGAACTAGGCCAAGCTTGATTCTTAGACTTTTCTTTGTTTCCAGCTAAGTTGTTCCAATTTACTCTATTATTTGTCTTGTTAATTCTGCTGATGGTACTAATTTTCAGAGATGGTCTGAAGATATACTGTTTTATTTGGAAACCATGAATTTAGAATGTGTTATATGTGGATTTACTGTTAATGATGTTACTCCTGTTGTTGATGGTACTAATTTTAAGAGATGGTCTGAAGATATACTGTTTTATTTGGAAACCATGAATTTAGAATGTGTTATATGTGGATTTACTGTTAATGATGTTACTCCTGCTGCTATTGAAATTGTTGAAAAGTTTGATTCTGATAAGTCTGTAAAAGGGGATTATGTTTGTTAAGGATAATCGTACATGTCGTAGATATTTGTTGCACTATTTGTCTAATTCGTTGTTTGAGATTTATTATCCGTATGAAAGTGCTAAGAAGATTTGGGAAGCTTTAAATCTAAGTATGCTGTTGAAAACTTTGGACTTAAAAAATATGTTGTGGGGAAATTTCTAGATTTTAAGATGCAAGATGGAAAATCAGTAATAGATCAAGTTCATACATACCAAACAATTGTGGGGGAAGTTATTTGGGAATGAATGAAAATATGTGAGAATTTTCAAGTTGCTGTATTTATCGAAAAATTATCACCCTCGTGGAAAGATTATAAGATGAATCTTAAACATGAAACTAAAGATTTCACTATGCAGGAATTAGTGGCACACATCCATATTGAAGAACAAAACAGGGCTAAAGAAAGGGGAGACGTAGTTCCAACTCATACTGTCAAAGCTAATCTCGTAGAACAAAAGCCACAATAGAAGAGCCTAAATTATCAGTCCAAAAACCACAAAGGGAAAAATCAAAAATCAATGGGAAGAAAAGATAATAGGTTCAATAATTCCAATCAAATTTAGAAACCTTTCACTAAAGGTCCTTGCTTCGTATGTGGCAAACCAGGCCATATTGCTATGAAGTGTCACTTTCGCAAGGGGCAAGATAACAAAATAATAATTCTCAGCCTAAGCCCCAAGCGAACTTAGTTGAATCCGATGATGTTATTGTTGCTATTGTCTCGGAAGTAAACCTAGTTGACAACTTCACGGAATGGGTAGTAGATACTGGGGCCACTAGACACATTTGCGCTAATAGAGACGTAATTTTCAACTACGAAAATGTGACTAATGGAGAAAAGGTTTTTATGGGGGATTCTAGAGCCATCAATGGTGCGGGAAAAGGAAAAATCTTACTAAAATTAACTTCAGGAAAAACAATTGCCCTACAAGATGTACTTCATGTGCCCGATATTCGTAGGAATCTTGTGTCAGGGTCTTTGTTGAATAAAGCTGGCATTAAACTTGTGTTTGAGTCTGATAAACTTGTACTTACTCGTAATGGGGAATTTGTTGGGAATGGTTTTTGTAATGGGGGTTTATTTGTACTTGATGCTTCTGCTGAATTGAATAATAAGAATGCTTCTTTTGCTTATATTGTTGAATCTTTAGATATGTGGCATGCTAGATTAGGACATGTGAATGTGGCTTCTATTAAAAAATTGAGACAACTTGAACTTATACCTAATCTTGCAAATACCGAGTTTAACAAATGTGAAATTTGTGTAGAAGCAAAACATGCTAAGAAACCTTTTAAAAGTATTGAAAGACAAACTGAACTACTTGAGTTAATTCACAGTGATCTAGCAGATTTTAAAAATACTACAAGTAGAGGTGGTAAGAAATATTATATTTCTTTTGTAGATGATATGTCTAGATATACTCAAATTTATCTACTTTCCTCTAAAGATGAAGCAGAAGAAATGTTTATTAAATATAAAGTGGAAGTTGAAAATCAGTTAGAAAGAAAAATTAAAAGACTTAGATCTGATCGTGGAGGTGAATATGATTCAGGAAGTCTTAAAAAATTTTGTGAACTAAATGGAATTATACATGAAACTTCTCCTCCTTATTCTCCATAGTCCAATGGAGTTGCAGAAAGAAAAAATAGAATACTTAAAGATATGATGAATGCTATGTTAATTAGTTCTGGTTTACCTCCTAATATGTGGGGAGAAGTGTGACACCCCCAAATCCGGGTACTTCGATTCCACGGGATTTGGTGTTCACTGTACAAATATCATCTATCTATCTACCCATAATAAATGCAAACCATGCAATAGATAGAAATAAAATCTTCCCCTTATAGGTTACAACATCCGAATCATAAACATAATCCGTGTTGAACTAACCTTAAACATCAATGTGGAAATATAAACAATAAGTCTTAAACAACATCATTAACTCAAGTCTAACATAAATACATCATCAAATAAAATAACAAGTCTTCAACACTTTCTAACTTTGCCCTTGCCTTTACTAGTGGAAGGTTTGTCAGTTCTTTCGTTCTTAACTGCAATGTTATTATAAAGCAAGAGTGAGCACTATTGCCCACAAGTATAACAATGAAATAACAATATAATAACATGCGAGTGAATCAAAGACATCTGAATAAAAGCTCAACTTTTGAATCAAGAATCAAAAGAATTCTGAGGGTCATAAGACCTTGAACTATGTCCTAGGTTAACAAGGATTATACTTGAAACCTTTAACAGTCATAAGACTATGGACCTTTCTTCTCGTGACTTAGGGGATCAACCCTTAGTACCATCATCGCGTGCACAATATCTTAACGCTTAACGCATAAGTAAATTCCTTTCTGTGGTTGTTCATCTCGGTTTGACATTCGAGTCCGCACATCAAAGGAAGTTTGGTTTGGATAATTCAATAAGGGTTCTGAAATTTAGAACGTTCATCAACTAAGGACTAGTTGAATCAATAAAGTTCACTAGTCTAATAAGGTTCAACAATAATGATATTCAATTTGAATAATAATCTCAAGAAGTATACAATAGAATAATTATTGTATAACTGAATCATGCTTGAAAAGATAATAAATCTTTAATATAACAATTGAACTTGAATAATAGTAATGATAATTTACTCGAGGTAACTAATAACTTGAACAATAATGACAAGTAGGGTTAGGAAACTTGCCTCGTGCGTATGCTAAACGATTACTACTTCCGTTCACCACAAATCCTACACACATACCATATGTATTCACGACATTCATTAGTTACATTTTCACTTAATTATTTAATATAAACTCCACTTTATTTAACAAATCATTACCCTTCTAATTTAATTACTTAATTAAATTAGAATATTTTCATTCTCTTACTATTATTACACTCAAATAAATTATTTCATAATAATTTCCATTGAATATTTATTTTATTCCATAAATATCTCAATTAAAATATTTACTTTATTTTATAAATATTTTAATAATAATTTTCATCGAATATTTATTTTATTCCATAAATATCTCAATTAAAATATTTAATTTATTTTATAAATATTTAATAATAATTTTCATCGAATATTTATTTTATTCCATAATATCTCAATTAAAATATTTAATTTATTTTATAAATATTTTAATAATAATTTTCATCAAATATTTATTTTTTATTTTTTATTTATTTTTATTTTATTTATTTATTTATTTATTTTTATTTTTTAATTTTTTTTGATCACGGATGGTAATTTAGTTTAGTAACATGCCACGAAGTGAGTTACCAGTGCTCATTTTCTGCAGTTCATAGATTCGTAGTTCGTGAACATAACAAGGCCAAATTAGGCCAAATCAATCACACGTAAAATTATACATGAATATGGCCATAACTTCCAATTAGTTATTTTTACACGAATTTAGACTTACCCAATCATTGTAATACATATATAATCATTACTTAACCCATCTAGCATGATTTTTAACAAGTTACAACACATAATTTGCAAAATCAACACATTTACTTTCACTGTTCTTGATGTTCTTGAAGGTTTTGAAAATAAAACATGAAAATTGTCACTACGGATTCGTTATAACACAGAATCCGTTTATTTAAACTTTGGTCTCTTCGTATCAACATGCATAATAATATACGAGTATAAAATTTAGGGATAACATACGATCAATACATAAAATATCACGTATAAGGCCATAAGGCCAAAACCCATACTCTGTAAATTTTTGAAATAGCAATTCATAGTATTATGAAACTGATGACATGATAATTCACATAATATATATATAATCAAATACGATTTGATACATCTTAACCCATATATAAACTCATAATCAAACCCTTTCTCATTTACAGAGATTTTACAAAATGTATGAAAGCCATTTTTATAAAAACTAATGACGTGAAATTTAGAATTTGGGAAGAGGAGATTACCCTGAGAATAAGTATAGATTAGTAGGGAATAATTTCTTCTCAACTCTTCTTCAATCAAAATTCTTTCTCAACACTTCTCAATCTCTCTCTGAAACTCTCTCTGTTTCTACTTTTCTAGACTTAGAAAAAATGAAGAAAGAAAAGAAGGCGATGATATAATAAGAGAATCGACGACCGAAAGTGGTCAGTTAACCCAATAATGGGTAACTGTTCCAACTCCCCATAGGGCCTTGTTTGGCTAGCAAAATAGATTTAAAAAAAACATTTAATTTAATAAAACTTTATCATATAGTTTAATTAATGTCATACTCCTTCATAAAATAAATCAATATCTTATTTAATTTATTTTAAATAAAATATAATAATTTCTCATAATTTCACATAGTCACATTATTAATTCTCTCATTAATAAATAATGTCAAATTATTAACTCTCTAATTAATAATTAAATTAATTAAATAACATCATGCTTAATTAAATATTTTATTTAATTTGATAAGCTCACATAATTACATATTTGAATAATAATTATTCTCTACATTAATTTAATAAATGTAACACATAATTAAATTAATCTACCACAATTACATCAAATAATTATTTAATCCAATAATTAAATCATCGAAAAATATTTATTTAATTCAATAAATATTAAAATTAATTTACAAAAATCTCGTTCGTCACAAGAAGCTTGCCTTTTTGCAAATCATATTTTAAATAGAGTTCCACATAAAAACATAGACTCTACACCATATCATTTATGGAAGAAACATGCACCTAATTTGGGGTATCTTAAAGTGTGGGGGTGTTTAGCTAAAGTAGCTATACCAGAATTTAAAAGGAATAAAATTGGACCTAAAATAATGGATTGCATTTTTATTGGATATGCTTCTAATAGTGCTGCTTATAAATTTTTGGTAATTAAAGATGCAACTAATAATTATCAAAATAATTCAATTTTGGAAACAAAAGATGAAGAATTTTTTTAAAATATATTTCCAATGAAAATAAGAGATGAGAGCAATCCTTCTTCTAGTGAACATCTTAAAAGGAAAGATGACCTGCATCTACTAGAAGTAAAAGACAACGTTTTGAGAAAACTTTTGGTCCAGATTTTATAACTGCTTTCATAACTAAAGATGACCCTAAAACTTATGAAGAAGCAATGAAATCTATTGATGCAAATTTTTGGAAGGATGCTATTAATAGTGAACTAGACTCTATTATGTCTAACCATACATGGGAACTAGTTAATTTGCATAGAGGATGTAAACCTATTGGATGTAAATGAGTGTTTAAAAAGAAGTTAAAAGCTGATGGGTCTATTGATAAATTTAAGGCAAGACTTGTAGCAAAAGGGTTTACTCAAAAGGAAGGTTTTGATTATTTTGACACTTACTCACCAGTAACTAAATTAGCAACTATAAGAATTTTAATTGCTCGGCTTCTATTCATAAATTGATAATCCACCAAATGGACGTTAAAACTGCTTTTTTGAATGGAGAGTTAAATGAAGAAATATATATGTGTCAACCTAAAGGGTTTGTTGTTCCAAGTGAAGAACAAAAAGTGTGTAGACTTGTAAAATCTTTGTATGGTTTGAAACAAGCACCAAAACAATGGAATGACAAATTTAATAAAACTCTATTGTCTAATAATTTTGTGACAAATGAATTTGATAGTTGTGTCTATAGTAGATTCAATGGAAATTGTGGTGTGATTATTTGTTTATATGTGGATGACTTGCTAATATTTGGTACTGATGAGAAAGTTTTGAAAACTACTAAAGATTTTTTATCTTCTAAATTTGACATGAAAGATTTAGGAGAAGCAGATTTGATTCTTGGCATGAAAATAAATAAACATGCAAATGGGTTAGTTTTACCACAGTCTCATTATGTAGAAACTATTCTTAAGAAATTTAATTTCTTTAATGAAGAGCCATTAGGAACCCCTTATGACTCTAGTGTTCATTTAAAGAAAAATAAAGGGAATGATATTGCACAAATTGAATATGCTAGAATCATTGGTAGTGTAATGTATTTAATGAATCTGTACTCGACCGATATTGCATATGCCAAATCCTTCACAAGATCATTGGAATGCATTGTCATGACTAATGAGGTATTTAAAAGGAACAATTAATATAGGTGTACATTTGACGATCATCCTAGTGTGTTTTAGAAGGATATGATTCACCCGATAATGATGAAACAAACTCCACTAATGGTTACAAAATTCAAAGGACAACTTGGAAATTTTATAAACAAACTTGTCATTGCTAGATCTAATATGGAATCTAAATTTATTGTTTTAAATAATCATGAGAGCATAGTGGATAAGAATTTATTGGTCGATATACTATATAATAATCCACACTCAAAATAGGTATACATCACCCATCTTGATCGCCAAATACATGGTATATCAAATCAACAATAATTGTGCGTGTAAAATACGACAAAACATAAACCGAGGTTTTAATAAGAATATTGTCATCTAGACAATATCCACACTCAAAGGAGTCCTCATTACATTTATTGTCACACTATTTAATGTAATAGTGAGGACTACTAATGCTATCCGGATCGGATCGTCACTCCGCTCCCCGACTCATCATCAAGATATATCCTCATTTTTCAAGAAGCAAATGAAAGAAAGGTTAGCTCAACTAGCCCAAGAAGAAATATTATGACTAAGATAATGCGTAATAAATTATCATTAGCCTTCAACAATGTTAAACCGATAAAATATAATAGACATCAAGTTTAATCTGCAATGAATAAGCAATCCATTAGAAGAGTCAAGAGAGAGCATGATATCTACTATCTTCTATGATTTAAAATGTTTTCATCAATTTTTATCGCCGAGACTCAATTTTAATAAATAAACCACATCATCGAGTCATCCTCGCACTAGGGGCCAAGGATATTCATTAAATCATCAATGGTCATGACTATACCGAATAATCCTCGGTCATAATCATACCAAAAATCGCCCATCAATGCACTATGTGCCACCGAGGACTTTTACCACATCATTTATAACATTACAGTCATGATTATACCGAATAATCCTCGGTCATAATCATACCAAGTCCATCTACGCACGTAAGCCAAAGATGACTTTTTCATCACAATATAAGCATGAGGATGATGACAATGACATAATAATTCAATAAAACAAGTTCAAGAATAAATTTTAAAGATTTATAAGTTAATTTATCTTGAAATCAATTACATCCAAATTGTCAACATGATATCGCTTTTGGAGTAAAATTCAAGAATGCTCGTAAGAATATTTCCATGAAAAGATATCGGATGAATCGCAAATATCCGTGATATTCTACTAATTTCATGGAGTATAGAAGCCAAAACTTTAACCAAACGAGTATAATAGAATATATGAAATCAATAAATGGAAGCGCCATGCAGAAAATGGATCATTTCACAATTTAATAAGGTGAATACAAAGGATCATTCACCATGCATGTGGTAATCCATGTGTTATTTTAATAAGGAATAAAGAATGGAATAATTCAATTCACCATGCATGATAATCCACATGCATGCATGTGTTATTCCTAATGTAATAATAAAGAATGGAATAACAAAAGAATTCACCATGCAAGCGATAGAACCACATGCATGAGTTATTTCAATGTAATAATAAAGAATGGAACTGTGTCACAGCGTAATCCGCATGCATGTGATATTCCAAACAAAATAATAAAGAATGGAATAAAAGAATGGAATAACAGAAGAATTTCACCATGTATGCGATAGATCACATGTAGATGAAAAGTTATTCCAACATAATAATAAAGAATGGAATAATGTAAGAATTTCACCATGTATGCGGTATTCACATGTAGACAAAGTTATTCCAACATAATAATAAAGAATGGAATAATGTAATAACTCTTCATGAATACGAAAGAAATAATACCCCTTACCTGAAGAAAAACCGGATATCGAATAGTGAGGTAGGCAGACTTCTCTTCTTCTTTCTTCTCTATAATTTCTCTATATAATAATTGCTTTATAGCTTTAGTGAATTGGTGAGAAATGAAGGAAGAATGAGCTTCTATTTATAGGAAAATATAGTTTTGATAATTACACGCTTTTGGGGCTCAAAATATTACAAAGATAATACCTTCAACTTTTCTTTCATTTTTAATTTAGTCCCGCAAGTATTATCAAACTTGCACCACCTCCCCTAATAGTAAATAATGTGAATCAATAGTTCAATCATGTGAATCAATAGTTATAATCATGTGAAAATATTAATTACAAAGATAGTACCTCCATCTATACCTCCATTTTTAACTTAGTCATGCAAGTATTATCAATCTTGCACCAACTCCCCTAATAGTACAAGAATGTGAATCAATAGTACACATGTGAATAAATAGTTATAATCATGTGAATTAATAGCAATTAATTGCTCATTTATCTAATTAATTACCCGATCGATCAAAGATAACTTCCAGACATCAATTAATATCGAAATAAATGTCGATTTCCACTAACACTAATAATTCCAACACAATGGAACTATCAATTTCATCTTTAATCAACACTTAACTTATTCATCATTAATATTATAACTCATAATATTTAACAACCAAAGTGTGTTCCTGTGAAAGAGGGGCTTTTCGATAAGGATTTCTCCTTATTGGCGCGCAATTAGATGACCAAACCTCTCCTCGATGTAACTTCTAGACATTGTAAATATTGCAATTTAATAATATGAATAACTTTGTCGCCTCAATTATTGATTTAATAATATAACATATTATGCAGATGATACCGTGACAATAATTGAATCAATAATACGAGAGATATGATGCATCAACCATCAGAAAGCAATAATTGAATATAATCGAGTGACTTCTCACGTAAAGATCAATAACCAATATCGTGTGCTACTATGCAACCACGCCAGACATCGCATTTCTTTTACTACCGGGTAGTTCAAGAGTTTTAATGGTAACACTTTCGCCGTTATTTTTATAAAAGATAATTTCGTCAGCTTTTTCTTACTACGACAATACTTCCGCATTAGGGGTCCACCAATGATTGTGTCGTCGCATTTAATATTCCCCGTTAAAACGAATATTTCCCCACCAATCTAATATTATATAACCACTTACTTACTTTGCAAAATTTGTAAATATTACCCACAACTATAACATTATATCAAATCCACACCATAATATTCAAAAAAAATATTTCGAGAAATTTAAATCTTTATTCATAAAACTGGGTCTCACAATCTCCCTCCTTATGAAATTTTGCCTCTAAATTTATGTATGTACTGGTATGCCAAAGAGGTGAGGATACCTTGAATACCTTTATCGTAAAAAACTTTACACGTTGCATACGTGCATGCCCGATGTCCTCCGATTGCCTCTGAATGCATATCAGTCCCTAAAATAGCCATTTTAGGTCTTGATACCTACCTCAAATCTCAAAATATAAAGAAAAAAAGTTTTAGGTCTACTCGTTATCTTTCCGAATCATCCTGAATCACCTCAATTGGAGTTTTTATGAAAACGTTATACCCAATTTACTAAAGGACGTTTAGACAGATTTTGGCTTAACACTTGACCAGCGTCTAGGCGCCCAAATTTGGCCTTGGGCAAGCGCCTAGGTGCTCAAGAACAGATTCTAAGCGCCGAGCCTAGTGCCTAGGTGCTCGATCTTTGGCACTTAACTCCAATTTTTCAGATTTTGCAACTTTTGACACACATACTTCAAATCTTCATAACTTCTTCATCCGTTATCGGAATTAGTCCATTTTCGAGGCTATGGAAAGCTTGTAACATGCTCTATAAAACCCCCATGATTTCATAATTTTTTAGATTCATTTATTATTCTGAAATTTGGCTCCAAAGTCCCCCAAGACTAAGTTTTTACTAACAACGATACATGAAAAATGTTATGAACACGCGACATACTTGGCGGTAAAACGAGTCTATAGGCCACAGTTCCTACTCAATCGAGAATTTCAAATGGGCCAATTAAATCGAGGGTTGAGATAACGCCTTCTTGAACCTTCTTCTTCACATTCATCAGATTCGGGTGTGTAGTATTTGAGCGGCTTTTAACTTTATCGATTAAAGTCGATTCTACTCAGATATTTGTATATCTTCACGTGGGTCCCTAGAGTCTTTAACTCTATCTTCATCATTTGTAAGTTATACAAAATGGGTTTTTGTGTTAACAACATCGCACTCGTAAACGATACGATCTTCTACTCAACGCATCAGCTACCACGTTCGCTTCTTCCACGATGATATTGAATGGTATAGTCGTAATCTTCAAAAAATCGAGCCAACATCTTTCGCGCATAATACGCTCATTTTGGTTGAAGAAATATTTAAGGGTTTTAGAAATGGGTTTTGTAGATGGGTCAATACAAAATTCGATTTCACGCCTAGGGGTAGGCTAAGAAGTTCTTCAAGAATACGTCAGAAATTTATTAACAATAGAAATATCATTCAAAATCGTGACTCTCATCCAAGACTTGGATAAGACGTCACATTGATACATCTATCAACTTGCCATCGCTATTCACAACGCCCCCCTGAAAAGTCCGGCTTTGTGCATTCCACACAAGGAAGTCACCAGATAAAGGCTCGGGACTCTTTACTTATGGCTTGATATGACGTTGATCGACTTTTAGTGGTTTGGTTGCTTGAATTCGCATAACAAAGTTGGTTAGAATATGAAAGCTAACAACCTTAAAAAAAGCATGATGAGTAGTTAACCAATCGATTCCTAAAATCACATCAAAGGCAAGTATTTTCAAAGAGATAAGATCGACAGGTAACATGAAAGTGTCGATTTGAATCAAACAAGATTTATAAACAGTGGAGGTAACGAAGGTTTCTACTAACGAAGTTTCAACCAATAAGTCAAAGTCTAACTTCTCTGGGGTCAAATTTAAATGTTGAGCGCAAGCAAGAGAGATAAAAGAATGGGTAGAACCGGTATCTAATAAGGTATAGACTTCG
The DNA here is from genome assembly GCA_020205605.1 of Panax ginseng. Classification (NCBI taxonomy): domain Eukaryota; kingdom Viridiplantae; phylum Streptophyta; class Magnoliopsida; order Apiales; family Araliaceae; genus Panax; species Panax ginseng. Next base: position 54,082,486 of record CM035135.1, on the reverse strand, counting down.
CAAGAATTTATAATTAACTCAACCCGTGATAACTTCATTTGGAGTTCACTCGCTTTTTGAGGAGTCACGAAAAATGCTCTTCCCGAAACCACCGACTTTTTTTTTTTTGTTCAGATTCCTTTTGGTGCCACCGTCCAAATTGGACTTGACTTTGGTGCACGACACAAAATCGGGCTAGGTGACCTTCTTTTCCACAATTGTAACACGCTTTGACCGCATCACGCAGTTTTGACCGATATGTCCCTCCCCTCCGCATTTGAAGCATACAATTGGTGGTCGCTTCTCCTTCCTTGAAAACGGGTGTTGGTGTCGCTTTGCCTTTCCATCATTGTTGACCTTCTCTTCTTGAAATTTCCACTTCTATTATCTTGGCCATGATTACCACCAAGTGGTTACCATTCTTGGCATGATAATTTCCCCACGATGGTTATCATTGTTTCGATGGTCGCTGCCATTGCATTATTATTATCGTGTTGTTGTCGTTATCCTTTGTTGGTTGACTCATTATCGCGCTCCAATAATCGAGCCCTATTCACAACATCCGAATATAAACAAATTTTGTGAGAAATGAGGTATCGACGATATCTAAGTTTCAAACCTCTTAGAAACATTCGCGCCATTCGCTCCTCATTATCGACCAAATGGGATGCAAACCGGATAACTCCGCAAATTTAGCCTCGATTGAGACACGATCATATTGTTTTGTTCCAACTTGATGAATTCCACCTCCTTCATGTGACGAATACTTTCGGAAAGTACTTGTCATTGAACAACTCTTGAACTTCTCCCAAGACATTTTGAAAAGGCCAGTCGGGTACGCTTTTAAAGATTTCCACCAAGAATCGCCTCTTCACGCAAACATAAAGGTGGCAAAGGGAACCTTTTTCTCCTGAGCATCCCAAGACATCAAATATCTTGGTGATCTTCTTTAACCACGCCTCCGCCTTTAAGTGGTTCTCGCTTTCCAAAAACTCGTGGTCCCAGCTCCTTGAATCGCTTAGCGGTGACCGTACCGTGGGTTGCCATTGTGTTCCACCCGCATTTTGAACATGAGTCTCTCTCACCGATGTTGCATGAATCAGATAAAGCCTCCGAACATCCCATCGCTCATCATCCGACGGTGTTGTTATTTACCCGAGGATTATTGTCTTCCTGTTGCACATTATCCCGGTATTAAACTGTGGTGACTCAACGGCCTCATGTGCTTCATTGCTTATCTCAACATTTTGGATGCCATTTTCAAACACCGCCACAAAACAAGGGTTAATTATCATATCACATATTATCCCTATACTCGACCAACCAATTAAATACCAAATAAACTTAGGTAGGTCATACTAGCTAAGGAATTCCCTGCTCTCCCTCCTAGTTCTTGTCTCACATCTCACCCAGGATCATAATCCTAAGCTTTTGATACTAAATCGTGACGCCCCCAAAATAGGTATACATCACCCATCTTGAGTCGCCAAATACATGGTACAAAAGTCAAATACAACTTAATAATACAATCGCCGTGGTAAAAATACGACAAAACATAAACTAAGAGTTTTAATAAGAATATTGTCATCTAGACAATATCCACACTCAAAGGAGTCCTCATTATATTTATTGTCACACTATTTAATGTAATAGTGAGGACTACTAATGCTATCATCTAGACCATCACCGCTCCCCGACTCGTCCCCAAACTATATTCTCATTTCAAGAGAATAACAAAAGAAAAAGGGTGAGCTCAACTAGCCCAAGAAGAAATATTATGACTAAGATAATGCGTAATAAATTATCATTAGCCTTCAACAATGTTAAACCGATAAAATACAATAGACATCAAGTTTAATCGCAATGAATAAACAATCCATTAGAAGAGTCAAGTAGAGCATGATATCTACTATCTTCTATGATTTAAAATGTTTTCATCAATTTTTTTTATCACGAGACTCATTTTAATAAATAAACCACATCATCGAGTCATCCTCGCACTACGGCCAAGGATATTCATTAAATCATCAATGGTCATGACTATACCGAATAATCCTCGGTTATAATCATACCAAAAATCGCCCATCAAAGCACTACAAAGCCACCGAGAACTTTTACCACATCATTTATAATATTACAAAGTTATGATTATACCGAATAATCCTCGGTCATAATCATACCAAGTCCATCTATGCACGTAAGCCAAAGATGACTTTCATCACAATATAAGCATGAGGATGATGACAATAATATAATAATTCAATAAAACAAGTTCAAAAATAAATTTTAAAGATTTATAAGTTAATTTATCTTGAAATCAATTACGTCCAAATTGTCAACATGATACTGCTTTGTGGAGTAAAATTCAAGAATGCTCAGAAGAATATTTCCATGAAAAGATATTGGATGAAGCGCAAATATCCGTGATATTCTACTAATTTCATGGAGTATATAAGCCAAAACTTTAACCAAATGAGTATCATAGAATATATGAAATCGCAAATGGATTTTCACCGCCATGCAGTAATCCCACGAGATGCATCATTTCCACAATTTAATAAGGAATGAATACAAAGGATCATTCACCATGCATATGATAATCCACATAGACAAAGTTATTCCAAATGTAATAATAAAGAATGGAATAACAAAGAATTCACCATGCATGCGATAGAATTGCATGATATAAGTTATTTCAATGTAATAATAAAGAATGGAACTGTGTCACGCAATCCGCATGCATATATTCCAAAGTAATAATAAAGAATGGAACCGTGTGTCACGCGATAATCACCGCATGCATGTGATATTCCAAATGTAATTCCAAAGAATGGAATAAAGAAATAAAGAATGGAATAATGTTATTCCAATAATAATAAAGAATGGAACCATGCGCATGTAATCCGCATGCATGTGATATTCCAAATGTAATAATAAAGAATGGAATAACAAAAGAATTCACACCATGCATGCGATAGATCGCATCAAGATAGACAAAGTTATTCCAACATAATAATAAAGAATGGAATAATGTAAGAATTTCACCATGTATGCAGATTTCATAGACAAAGTTATTCCAACATAATAATAAATAATGGAAATGGAATAAAGAATAAGCTCTCTCTTCATGAATACGAAAGAAATAATACCCCTTACCTTAAAAAAAACCGGATATCGGAATAGAGAGGTAGCAGACTTTTCTTCTCTTCTTCTCTCTATAATTTCTCTATATAATAATTGCTCTATAGCTTTAGTGAATTGGTGAGAAATGAAGGAAGAATGAGCTTCTATTTATAGGAAAATATAGTTTTGATAATTACACGCTTTGGGGCTCAAATATTACAAAGATAATACCTTCAACTTTTCTTTCATTTTTAATTTAGTCCCGCAAGTATATCAAATCAACTATCAAACTTGCACCACCTCCCTAATAGTAAATAATGTGAATCAATAGTTCAATCATATGAATCAATAGTTATAATCATGTGAAAATACGAATTACAGTATAGTACCTCCATCTATACCTCCATTTTTAACTTAGTCATGCAAGTATTATCAATCTTGCACCAACTCCCCTAATAGTACAAGAATGTGAATCAATAGTACACACATGTGAATAAATAGTTATAATCATGTGAATTAATAGCAATTAATTGCTTATTTATCTAATTAATTACCCGATTGATCAGTATAACTTCCAGACATCAATTAATATCGAAATAAATGTCGATTTCCACTAACACTAATAATTCCAACACAATGGAACTATCAATTTCATCTTTAATCAACACGAACTTATTCATCATTAATATTATAACTCACAATATTTAACAAACTGTGTCATTCCTGTGAAAAGGGGCTTTCCGATAAGGATTTCTCCTTATCATGCCGCAATTAGATGACCAAACCTCTCCTTGACAAAACTTCTAGACATTGTAAATATTGAAATTTAATAATATGAATAACTTTGTCGTCTCAATTATTGATTTAATAATATAACATATTATGCAGATGATGATATCGTGACAATAATTGAATCAATAATATGAGAGATATGATGCATCAATTATCAGAGTAATAATTGAGTATAATCCGAGTGACTTCTCACGTAAGCATCAATAACCAATACCGTGTGCTACTATGCAACCACGCCAGACATCGTATTTCTTTACTACCGGGTAGTTCAACAGCTTTAATCGGTAACACTTTCGCCGTTATTTTTATAAAAGATAATTTCGTCATTTTTTCTTACTACGATAATACTTTCGTTGTGGGGTCCACTAATGATTGTGGGTCGTGCATTTAATATTCCAATTCAAACGTAATATTAACCAATCGAATATTATATAAACCACTTGCTTACTTTGCAAAATTTGTAAATATTACCCACAACTATAACATTATATCAAATCCACACCATAATATTCAAAAAAAATATTTTGAGAAATTTAATCTTTATTCATAAAATCTGGGGTCTCACACCAATTCCTTCTATGTCTCTGTATTATAATTCTCAAGCTGCTATTGGTAGGGCAATGAATCATGTTTATAATGCAAACATATTCGCTGGGGCATAATATTGTAAATGGGGTTATTTCCATGGAATTTGTGAGGTCTGAAAAGAACTAAGCGGATCGCTTACATGAGTAAAAAGGTATCAAGCATCCGGAGGATGTGACTATAATATCTTGAGTAAATAATATATTTGAAACCCAAATGATTGGAGATCCCATGAATTGGGTTCATAAAAGTCATGTAATTATTTAATTAAAGCACTAAAATTATTTATATTTCTCCCTGTGTGTATGTGGTGCTTACTGACAAATTATGATAGGATGAATTATTTAGATTCTTAATGAAACTTATAGCCCTAAAGGGTGGTGTATGTCAGTATACACTTGATGAGGTCACCTATGTAAAGGTGGAAGTGTAAGCCGCTTCTACGAGAGTCTTTGGCAAACTCTCTAGAGCCTTTATGAAAATCTGGGATATGGCGCATGGCCTTGAATGCGCCCAACTGCGGACTTGTGTGGATTCAGGATTTTTAGATATGTGTGCAAGTTCAATTGTTTGTATTATAGATAATAGGTTCAAGAATATAGTTCAACTATAATTTACAATCATGAGCTTGTTCCACTAAGTGTCGATTCAAACTCACAAGGTATCGACGTTATGTATCTAAAATCCATTGCCCTTCTCACTTCATTTTAATTTTTCTATCTTTGATAATTTTGAATCATGTCGGGGATTATTGGTTATGCTTCAAATTTATTGGTTTTATCAATATCCCACATTGGTTACTTTGAGAACATTTTTTGTGCATATTAGTAAATGTTGGCTTGGGCTTAGTAACATGGTTGAGGAAATAAGGATGGGCTCGCGCACATGAGGACGGCTAAGGAATTGGACTAGGCCAAGCTTGGTTCTTGGACTTTCTATTCGAGGAAAACCTTAATGCGTGTGTGTCTTGCCGCCTTACATTGTGGGGTGCCGATCCGGTTGATTATGCCTTGCGGGTGCACCCAGGTAGCCCACTATTTTGCTTAAATCCCTAATTTTTATTTCTTTTACTAAGCCTAACCCTAGCCGTTTTTCATTAATATGCAACCGTTATTGATTCCCCAACACGAACGTTTCTTTCCAACGTTCTATTCCCAACGTTAACATAATTTATTTCTCCAACACTTATATCCCAATGTTCTTGTTGCCGTTGTGCAACATTATTTCTTTTCCTAGTATAAAATACCAGTTCTTCAGAGATGAAAAAGTGCAGCAATATCTCCTTCTTCTCTTTGCATTATAGTCTTCTTCTTTATCTTATATACTCTATTAACTGTTCATTGGACAATCCACAAAGACAAGTCCACAGCCTTCTTCTGCGAGTACAAACAATTGAAGGTTTTGTCGTTGAATCCTGGAGGGTGAACGCCGTGAAGCTTAACTGTACCGAAGGTTCATAATCAGTGAGGGCGGAATCACTTTTTTGGACAGTAGCTTTGCTACGTCCCGGCTTTTCTTTGTTTCCAGCTAAGTTGTTCCAATTTACTCTATTATTCGTCTTGTTAATTCTGCTAATATTCCAACATTATCATCCTGATCTGAAGTTGAATGCAATGAGCAATCTGTTAACATGAGTAGAAAATCTGGTTTTATTCAGGTAAGCCCTACTAGAAAAGGTCCTTGGACTACAGTGAGACTAAATTATGTTGCACCTGCTGCCTGTTGACGACTGGGTAATGATGTTGATAGTAAGTCTATGTCGGAAAAAATGTCCTTTTTGGAATTCCTCTTTTAGTGATTCTACCCTTTATTTTTTTGTATGCGTTGAATTTTATTTGAAAGGGAGAGTTTGAAAAGAGTCCGACACAAAATGTCGACAATTTGAAAATTCAGAGTCGTCAGTTGGTAGTAGTGAAATGGTTATACCAACTCAACCGAATTTGAAAAGGTTTTGCAAAAGGCCCAATTATTGAACTCTATTTAATAGACATTGGAAACCGAGATTCATAGAGTTCGGGAGCTTGATTAAGCGTGGGGAAGGTGTTAGGCACCCTCGACTTCCGTAAAAATACGGTTACTGCGTCTTTTCAACTCCCTAATTTATTTGAAGTGTGTGTGTGTGTGTGTGTGTGTTTATTGGGTCTAAGTGCATTATTTGGAAGTAGTGCTATACATCATTTTCACCTATATACAAAGAGTTTGATTTATATAAAAGTTCAATTTTAAGTAGTATATACAGAAATGATGTTTTGAAAACAGGTTTTCAAACCCTTATGCTCACATAGTAATTGAGGCCTTTGATACTTCCATTTTATTTCGTATTCGACTTGTTTTGATTTTATTCTCGAGATGCGAAGCATCCTCGACAAAATAATATACATATAAACTCTTTATGGACATGAAAGTCATCTAAAAATGTCCAAACACCACAAATATGATTTATAAGCTAATTGTACAGCTGAAAAAGATCCATCATGGGAATCAGATCTAGATCCGTCAACTGGATTTTAGATCCCATGGCTCCTATGCTCACATAATATCATATGAATAGTCTGTATAACGAGGATACTAAAATAAAACAAATATTTAATCTAAACAACGCAAAACAAAGGATTCATCAATTAAATTTCTGCCTACGCGTAGCCAAGCTTTCCGCTCCATTTAGATATAGATCTAGGGTCATGTGGTTGCTTAATATTTACAAAAAAGAAGAAGAAAGAAAGCTAGATTTAAATAAATTTTAGCCATTCCAGCCCAACGGTTCCAGTTTTATAATTTTTGAACCGGTTAAAAGTTAGATATGGCTAGATTTAGATAAATCTAGTCCATAGATTTAAATATTAAGGATTTATATTGAATGAACAGTTAAAACAAATATTTAATCTTAATAAACAGTTTATATATATATATATATATATATATATTTATCTGTGTCCTTTTACTGTTTGATTATATATATATTTATATATATATATATATATAAAGCAGTAAAATTGAGTTTGAATCAACATGTCGTGGATATATATAGATATATCTTTATATATATATGAAAGTAAGTAAAAGTCACGGATTATTCGATCCAAGCTAAACCGCTTTCGGTTCAAGTCTATATATATATATATATATATATATATATATATATATATATATATATATATATATATATATATATAATAAAAGCGAGAAAACAAATCATGATTGACGATTCGGGCACAACTAATCGGTGAAATTCTATATGTATATATATATTAAAGCAAGAGAAAGCTTCAAATCTGAAAAAATCTTACAGTATGCTGCAAAGAAGGCTTCAGACTGCTTTTGGAGCTTGAAAACTCAGTTTCCACAAGTTAAAATTTGATATGTCGTAGTATATATGTATACAAGTGCTTAGAAAGAAGAATATTGAAGTTTGGAACACAATAGGAGGAGTTAAGAGCTGAAATGAACAGAGTTTTCTTTCTTTTTCTCATTTTTTATGGCTGATGGGGGGTCTTATTTACAGACCAAAGTAGCCACGGGTCTACCTGCGGCTGCCTGGGTTAGCCCGGGCCCTATGGGTCCCATTGTCTCGAAGTATGTGCACTCGTGCCAATGCACAGTCTGCTCGAACCTTCATAACTTTTGATTCGGGTATTCAATGGTGGCGTGCTATACCTTTCCGGAAAGCCCTTGACGAGAGCTACACAATGACATGTGATTTGAAATTTTCTGAATCCGAGAAGATGGGTCCATGACCAGATCTTCAAGTCTTCGCAGTCCATCCGTTGAGCTGTCTTGTGTTGTTTTCACTCAGGATTGATGTTATGGTTCAGCATGACTTCTTTTGTAGTGATTTGGGCTGAATTGATGGTGAGTCGGCAAGATTAATATTTTACCCCTCTCGGGTTAGTTCCGGGCTTGATGCAGTTGTAGTCGTTTTTTCTCAGGGTTATCTTCGAGATTGGACTGCCGTTGACTTTTGACAGTTCTCAGGGTTGTCTCTTAGGTTGGTTTGCTATTTTTTGGGGTTTTCACCGAGGTTTGACTTGATCACCCGGGGTTGTCGTTGGGGCTTGACTTGATCTCCTAGGGTTGTCATCGGGACTTAATTTGATCTCCAGGGGTTGTCGCCGGGGCTTGATTTGATCTCCCAAGGTTGTCTCCAGGGCTTGGATTTGATCTCCTAGAGTTGTCACCGGGGTTTGAATTTGATGTCCCTGGGTTGTCTTCGGGGCTTGGATTTCATCTCCCGGGGTTTGACTTGATGACTTGACTTTCAGGGTTATTTCTGGAAGACGAAAGACGATTCTGCCATCCTACATGGTTAGTAACAGGAATGCAAAATTTCAAGTGTCTACAGATGTCTCTATTTATCATGTTTATGTAGTGTAATGGAATGAATAAGATAAATATTACTAGACACTTGAAATATGACAAGATTTAAATGATGCCATGTAATGCAACATGATGTGATGTTATGGATGCTGGATGTTTTTGGTTGGAATTATTTCCAACGGGAGTCTATCACTGATTGCTCCAGCCGTTTCTGCTGGGGATGGAATTGTCAACCATTTTGATGTCTACTTGAATGCTAGTTTACAAAGCTTTCATCACCAGGTCTTTCCCGATGCTATGCTGGGGTTGTCGCCAACGGTTTGAAATGTCCATTAGTGCTATTGAGACTGATTCGATGATAAGTTTGCATATATGTTTTCAAGATTCGTGTTGTGGAGGTTTTCCCATGGCTAAGACCATTAGGTTTTGATGTTGATGTTGTCACCAACGTTCTTTATCTTTAGATGTGCTTTCTAAATTTATTTTCACCGAAGATGTTCATCTGTTTTTGCGAGTTACTCTATGGGAATTATTAATGTTTATCCTAATGATAGTTTGCCTTGGTTGCCATCTTTGGATTCTTCCTGCCGTTTCGCTGGGATTGTCACCACTGCCTAGGCTTTCTATCATTTTGACGTCGATAGCTCTACTGGAGATAGAATTTTTTCTGCTTACTTTCACAACATCCTCACAATACCTACTCGAAAGGTAATTTTGTGAAAGTTGACCATCACCGAATTTTATCAGCGCCTACTTGAACAATAATTTACAACAGTCTGAAGATCACCAAACTTTTGCGGTGCCTCGACTGGGGATTTATATAACAAATTCCATCATCGCTCCCCAAGGAAGATAGTTTTCCATGATTTTCATCATCAGATCTTTCCTGATGCTACGTTAGAGTTGTCCCCAACGGTTTGCAATACCAGATACTCCACCCTTCATTGAAATAGTTTTCAACGGTTTACACCATCAGATCTTTTTCGATGCTACGCTGGAGTTGTCGCCAACGATTTTCACTGTCAATCCTCCTGACCTTTGTTAAAGTAGTTTTCAATGGCTTACATCACCGGATCATTTCCGATGCTATGCTGGAGTTGTCGTCAACGGTTTACACTGTCAATCATTCTGACCTTCGTTGAAGTAGTTTTCAACGGCTTATATCACCAGACCATTCTCGATGCTACGTTGGAGTTGTTGCCAATGGTTTACACTATCAATCATTCTGACCTTCGTTGAAGTAATTTTCAATGACTTACATCACCGGACCATTCCTGATGCTACGTTGGAGTTGTTGCCAATGGTTTACACTATCAATCATTCTGACCTTTATTGAAGTAGTTTTCAACGACTTACATCACCAGACCATTCTCGATGCTACACTGGAGTTATCGCCAACGGTTTACACTGTCAATCATTCTGACCTTTGTTGAAGTAGGTTTCAACATCTTACATCATTGGACCATTCTCGTACGCTGGAGTTATCGCCAATGGTTTACACTGTCAAACATGCCTAGTATTTCTAATGGGAATATCTTTTTGATGAATTATACCCCTGGACAAATCTGGACGTTTTTGATGCATTCAAGACCAACGGTTCATGACACCGGACCTTCTCGATGTTTTGACAAGGGCTATTTTTAATAATCTCTATCATTGGCTCTCTGAACCCCATATTCGGGTTAATACCAATGACTTACATGTAGATTAGAAGTTTGGTATCTGAATTTAGGGTTTCAGGCCCTTTTCGCTCAATTGCGTAGCACCTTTTCCCTGATTTGACTTTTCAGCTTTTGGGAACTCTGTTATAACTCAAATTTGATCGAGCCAGAGGGGGTGGGGACCACCCTGGGTTGCCGCAGATATACCCGCAGCTCCCATCGGGTATATCTACTCTTTCCCTTCTCTTTCATAAGTCATTTTTAAGTTGAACCATATAGAAAATTCAAAATTTCCTTTTCAGATCTACTGAGTTTGGGATATTTTTTGCAAAATTCGTCACCGTAAAAACGTTCTGCACTACTCCGGTAATGTTTACATGTTTTCTTTTCAAGTTTTGACCGTTAGAATGTTATATTTCATATAGAATGCTTCTAAACACAATATAGTGAATATGCATGCTTATATGACTTTATAAAAATTATTTAACTTAGTAAATGTTCATATTTTACCATGTTGAACATATTGATGTGAAAAAAATTAATTTTTGAGACAGTTATTCGACACCCTCTTTTGCTAGTTTATTCATCCTATTTGAGGACAAATGAGCACATGTTTTCAAATAAAGCACACATGGTACTTTGGCTGCCATGGTGGATTTAATTTTGATGTTTTTCATGCATATGAGATGTTCATGATTTTGGGCTGGTGTGCTACTGAATAGCCACCTAGTTATGCCTATGTGCATGTGGATAATCTATTTAATAAAGGACTGGCGAATTTTTTTTACGAGTCTGAGCATTTAACGAACATGCAATTCTAACTCCATTGTGGATGTATGTTAACACAATGCATGTATCAGGACTTATTTTAAGCATGAAGCAATGATTTGAATTTAATAAGCTTTAAGTTTAGAACTTACCTCACCTTTTCTGAGGTGATTTGGAGATTTTGTTCAAATTATGGATCCATACCAGCCGAGTAGCTCTCGTAGGGCCTTCCCAGGTGTGAGGAGGAGAGCTTCTGATGTTCTTCAGCCTCGTTCAGTCCGACAACCTCGCCGGTTGACTAAGTCAGTGATTCGCCCTATCCGGGTTGATAGGTCGGATGTCATGGACGAGGAGAAGGATGTTCCTATTGTGGACCCTGCTCCCTCTGCTTCCATTCCCCCGGAAGCAGATCAATGACTTATGCTATAACTGCAAAAAGCCTGGCTATTTTATTGCAAACTGCAACAAACCTCTTAGAGAAGAACTGAAGAGGAAAACAAATCCAAAGAAAGAGTTCAAAGGCAACAAGAGGCTCCAGAAGAAAGACAAAGGTCTTGTGGCTGGAGTATCATGGAGTGACTCAGACAATGACACAACTCATGAGTCTGGAGATGATGAAGATCCTTAAGTAGCAAATCTGTGTCTAATGGTCAAAAATGCAAAGGATAAGAAAAGCACTGACAATCATGAGGTAAATATCGAAAAGGTATTTGACTTTAACTCTCCGGATGTAGATATTGATGATTTAAGAACTGCACTACATGACATAACATCTGATTTGCATCAATACATAAAATGGTTCAGAGTTCTATATAAAGATTATTCTTTTCTTCAAAAAGAGAAAGAGAAAGTTCAAGAAGAATTGGAAATAACTCTTCTAAGTGCTAACTCTCTCTAAATTTGAAGTTGAGAATACACTCTTAAGATAGACCAATGAACTTTTTAAGACCCCAACTTTTATGAATAAAGATTTAATTTTTTTGAAATATCTTTTTGAATAATAAGGTGTGGATTTGATATAATGTTATAGTTGTGGATAATATTTACAAAGTTTGCAAAGTAAGCAAGTTGTTATAAAATATTTGTTTGGTCGGAGAATATTCATTTTATCAGGGAATATTCGTATGACGACACTATCATTGGTGGACCCCACAACAAAATTACTTTCGGAGTTAGAAAATGGCAAAAATAACGGCAAAAGTTTTACTGTTAACTATTGAAATACCAGGTGATAGAAGTACAGTAATACGCGTGGTTGCATAGTAGCACACGATATTGCACAATATCTTTGATTATTGATGTTTACGTGAGAAGTCACTTAGTTTTTTTTTCAATTATTACCACAACAATTGTTACATAGTATCTCACATATTATTGATTCAATTATTGTGACAATATCATCTCCACAATGTTTTATATTATTAAATCAATAATTGAGACGACAAAGTTATTCATATTATTATTTGCATTATTGACAATGTCTAGAAAGTTATGTCGAGGAAAGGGGTTTGGTCACTTAATTGCGCGCCAATAAGGAGAAGTCCTTATCGAAAAGCCCCCTTTTTCCTGGAAATGATCTGGTTGTTAATATTATGAGTTATAATATTAATAATGAATAAAGATCGTGTTAATTAAAGATAAGAATAATAATTGATGAGTGGAATATGTTTGTTCAATTATCTTTTTAAATTGGTGTTTGTTCATTCTTTCGTATGTTAGGATATTATTGGCCAACTTTTTAAATAATACAGCTACTGTTCACTACCTTATGAATGAGGGCACCCCCTCATTGGTCCATATCTCCCAAAATCAACTACCTTCAAAAGAGGGCACCCCCTCATTGGTCTACATATCCCACTTTGCTAGTTACCTTCATGGGAGGGCACTCTCTCATTGGTTGACTCAAATGTGTGCTGATGAATTGCGCCCATGAATTTTTTTCCCTATGCAGTCTGTGATTATTTTCTTAAATAGTATCCTTCCATTCTCCTATAAATAGGATGCTTAGTTTAGAAATGAAAATCACACCAGAATAAGAGAATTCTTCTTCTATAATATTGAGCGTATTTCTTTTGAATTAAAGAAGCTTTGAGCGTAGAAAATAGTATAAGTTTTCTTCAAGAATATCTCCGCTATACTAGTCGAAATTACTCTCCTACTAAGGTAAGGGATATTATTTTTGTTCAATATTCGTAAGAAATAATATTTTCTTCTATACTCTGTAGTATGTAAGTAAAATTATTTTGTTTCAGATTCTGAATTTTACACTCATTTTGTTAAGTATTACTTCTATACTTCTTGAAATTAGTAGAATATCCTTGAAATTTGCGCTTTATCTAGTATCTTTTCACGAGAATATTTTTCTAAACATTCTTGTTAAATTTTGATTTTTTCATGCCAGGGTACTATTCACGGAGTACTATTCACGAAGTACTATTCACGAGTTACTATTCACTCGGGATACTATTCATGATAATAAATTGATTTCTTTTCTGTTTAAATTATTTTGATCCATGAATATGATTCTTGAATTTTACTCCACAAAGCAGTTATCATGTTGACAATTTGGACATTCTTGAACTCTGGATAAATTGATTTATAAATCTTTAAAATATATCCTTTCTCTTACTTAATTGAATTTTTATATTATTGTCATCATCCTCATGCTTATATTGTGATAAAAGTCATCTTTAGCCCGTAGTGCATAGATGGACTGTTGATTAGTATGATTATGACTATGTATCGGTATAATCATGACCTGTAATGTTACAAATGATGTGGGAAAAGTCCTTATTGGCCCGTAGTGCATTGACGGACAGTTGTTGGCATGATTATGACCATTGGTGATACTAACGAATATCCTTGGCCCGTAGTGCATGGATAATTCGTGGATGTGATACTAATAAATATCCTTGACCCGTAGTGCATGGATAATTCAGTGATGTAGATTATTTATTGAGCTGTGTTACAGCGATAAAATATTGATGATGAACTTTTAAATCGTAGAATATAGTAGATATCATGCTCTACTTGACTCTTCTAATGGATTGTTTGTTCCGTTGCAGTTAAACTTGTTGTTTATTGTATTCTATCAATTTTACTCTGTTGAAGGCTAACGATAATTTATTCTGCATTATCTTAGTCATAATATTCCTTACTAGGCTAGTTGAGCTCACCCTTTGCTTTCATTATTCTCTTCAAGAAATGAGAACATAGCTGAGACTAGTCGGGGAATGGAGTGATGGTCCAAGATGGTGGCTATAGTAGTCCTCACTATTCTATGAAATAGTGTGATAATAAATGGAATGAGGACTCCATTTGAGTTTGGATATTTTTTATGAGACAATATCCGTGTTAAAACTCTCAGCTACGCTTTTGTCTTATTGTATAAATGAAGTTTATATTTAAATTCTGTACCATGTATTTGGCGACTCAGAATGGGTTGTGTATACCTATTTTTGGGGTGTCACAGTTGGTATCAGAGCATAGAGATATGATCCCTGGCTGATATGTGAGGCTAGAACTAGGAGAAGAGAGACGGGTAAATCCTTCGCTAGTATGACCTACCAAAGTTTATTTGTTATTTAATTAGTCGGTCAGAATATAGGGATAATATGTGGCATGTCAATTAACTCTTGTTTTATGATAGTGTTTGAAAATGGCATCTGAAAATGTTGAGATAAGCAATGGAGCACATAAGACCGCGGAGTCACCGATCAATAACCAGGATAATGTGTATCAAGATGGTAATAATCCTCATGTACACAACAACACCGACCAAATGATGAACGACTGGATATTTAGGAGCTTTCTGCAATTCTTGCAACATCAGGCGAGAGAGACTCCTATTCAAAATGAAGGTGGAAATACTGGCAACTCACGGATGGTCACCGCTAAGCAATTCAAGGAGCGGGGACCACCGGAGTTTTTGGGAAAACCAGAACCTATTAAGGTAGAGACATGGATTAAGTAGATCACCAAGATATTTGATGTCTTGGGATGCTTCGAGGAGCAAAAGGTTACCTTTGCCACCTTCATTGTGACATCCCCAAATCCGGGTACTTTTTACCTCAGATCTGGTACATCATTTCTATAACTATTGCGGAAGATATAAACATAAGTTGTTTATACAATAAACCTTTACACATCATTCCCAAGGTCTTACAACCTTAACTACGGGCCAATGAGGACTTTTACTACATCATTTATAACATTACGGTCATGATTACACCGAATAATCCCTGGTCATAATCATACCAAGTCCATCTATGCACTACAGGCCACAGATGACTTTCAACAAAATATAAATATGAGGATGATGACAATGATATAAGAATTCAATAAAATAAGTTCAAGAATTAATTTATTCAGGAACTAATAACGTCCAAATTGTCAACATGATACTTCTTTGTAGAGTAAAATTCAAGAATGCTCAGAAGAATATTTTCATGAAAAGATACTGGATGAAGCGCAAATATCAAGGATATTCCACTAATTTCATGGAGTATAAAGTCAAAACTTTAACCAACTAAGTATAATAAAAAATGGAATAACAAAAGAAATCACCATGCATGCGGTACTTCGAATGGACATGTTATTCCAACAGAATAATAAATAACGGAACCAGTCAAAGCGTAATACGACCGATAGATAGGATATTCAATGTAATAATAAAGAATGGAATAACAACAGAAATCACCATGCATGCGGTACTTCGCATAGACAGGTTATTCCAACAGAATAATAAATAACGGAATCAGGTCCGGCGTAAAATGCACAGACATGATATTTCAACAGAATAATAAAGACGAAACCAAGTTTGGCGTAAAACACATAGATGTAATATTCTAACGAGTAATAATAAAGAGGCGGAATCAGTCCGGCGTAAAAACGCATGCATGAGGATATTCCAAATGTAATAATAAAGAATGGAATAATAACGAGAATTTCACCATGTATGCGGTATTGCAGATAGACAAAGTTATTCCAATGTAATAATAAATAATGGAATAATAGAAGAATTTCACCAAGTATAGGGTAGACCGCGTATACAGGTTATTCCAATAGAATAATAAAGAATGGAATGACAGAAGTTCTCTTCATGAATATGAGAAAGAAAAAAAATAATACCCCTTACGAGTATTGAAAGAAAATAATTCTCTTCATGAATATGAAATAAATAATACCTCTTACGAGTATTGAAAGAAAATAATTCTCTTCATGAATATGAAAAAAATAATACCCCTTACGAGTACAACAAATAATATCCCTGACCTTATAAAGAAGAGTACTCCAACGGTAGGGCGGGGATATACTTGAAGAAACTTGCACTACGCTCAAAGCTTTCTTAAACGCTAAAGAAATACGCTCAAGATAGAAGAATAATTCTCTCTACAGTTTCTCTCTAGAGTTTCAGTGAATTCGTAAGAAATAATGAAGGAATGAACTTCTATTTATAGAAGAATGGACTGAATAGTAACCAATCCATTAACGGTCCAGATCGATTTACTTTAAACGGACGGTCCAGATTGGTTTATAATAAAATATAATATATTTTATTTATAATCTAATAAAACGAATAACTTTTAAAAAGATTTTACTATGCAAACACTACGCAGCACTATATGCAAACACTATGCATAATAAAATATAATATATTCTAATTATTGTCTAATAAAAAGCAGATAACTTTATAAAAGTATTACATTTTATATAAAAAAGATTTTACTATTAGCCTAATAAAACGAATAACTTTATAAAAGTATTCTATTTTATATAAAAAGCTTTTCTGTTTTATTACATTAATAATACTAATAAAACAAAACTTCATCATCATTATCATAATTCACACTATTAATCGACCAGGTCGTTCCCAAGAAAGAGGGGGCTTTCCAATAAGGATTTCTCCTTATTGGCGCACAATTAGGTGACCAAACCTCTCATTGGCAGAACTTCTAGACATCGTTAATAATGCAAATAATAATATTAACAACTTTGTTATCTCAAATATTGATTTAATAATATATAAAATATTTAACAATAATTTAATCAAATAACGTGAGATACTATGCAGCAATTACTGAAGCAATAATTGAACAAAACTGAGTGACTTCTCACGTAAGCATCAATAATCAATACTGTGTGCTACTATGAAACCACGCGTATTCCTGTACTTTTAACACTGGGTGTTTCAACAGTTAACGGTAAAACTTCCGCCGTTATTTTCATAAAATATTTTTTTGTCGTTTTCTCAATTCGACAATAATTTCGTTGTGGGGTCCACCAATGATTGTGTAGTCGTACGAATACTTCCTGTTAAAACGAATATTCTCCGACCAATCGAATATTATAAACAACTTGCGTACTTTGTAAAATTTCTAAATATTACCCACAACTATAAAATTATATCAAAGTCATTCAAAAATAATAATGATAGAAAATTCATCTTTATTCATAAAAGTTGGGGTCTTACATTTGTAATATAACTCGAGTTTGAGTTAAAGAAACTTGCCTGAACCATTGATTACTGCTACGCAATCTAATTTATTCACTTTATTGAAAAGACCTATCAGATATAAGATTGATCTTTCAATTATCATATCATACCTTATTCCATAATACTATCTAACACTTAATCACATAGTCAAATATTAGATAATCTTAGCACCATATTCATTTACTTACTTATAATTTCATCATCTTATATTAACTTGTCTAACCTTCACTCACAAAGTTAAGTATTAGACATTACACCTTAGTCTTAGTATTATCAGTATACTTTGATAATCTTTTCATCACTTATAACTTATACTTATAAGTTTTTTCTTTATATGTTATCTTAGTAAGCTAGATAACCTTTCAGTAAACTGAAATATCATTTCAGTAAACCGGATTACATTTCAGCATCCTGAAATTACTATTTCAGCAGACCACAAAATATTTCAACAGACTGAAACCATTTCAGCAATCCAAAATACAATTCAGCACCCTGAATTCTCATTTTAGCCTATTACAAGCATAATATAGTTCATTGAATACCAAATTCAACAATTATATTGAAAAATAACATAAATCTCTTATTTTAATCTCCCGTCGAATATTATTAATTATGTAATAATATTTTACGCTAAGGTTATTAACCTTTTAATAACATTCCAGTCAAATACTACTAATAATATCTTAATCCAATATTATTCGTCATATAAAAATAATTTAAGTTATTAATCACATTAATAAACAATTGTTTTCAATTATTTTCCTTTTATTAATTAACTTGTTTAAACATTCTAAAATGCCATAAACATCACAACACTTCACACCTGACCCAAAACTTCATCAAAAATCTGCATAAGCCATGCTCAAGGGTCTCAAGTCATAAATTATATTTTTCATATTTTTGGACATCATATATTTAATTAAATCCATTTATCCATTTATCATCATTTAGATGAAAAATACCAAATCAGTCCCAAAAATATTTCTTTAATGAGATTTGAAAGAATATAGTTTCATATTGAATATATATTTTTCCCGGAATTTTTAAAATCGATTTACTATATTTAAATAGTCCATAATAGCCAAATATTCTCCGATTTTTCATAAATCAAGATTAACTCCAAAACTTCTGAAATTTTTACAGTATGTTCCTGTTATACACATGTACTTCTAGTAAAAATTTTGTAATTTTTGGACTTATACACAGAGAGGGGTGGCTTCATAAAAGTAGCCCTTCACCGTAAAATCTATATCTCTCAAACTGTATGGCCAAAAATTCTCAAATTTTTACACAACCTTCATATATTTTGATATCAACACTCCAAATGTTTCCAGAATTTTTAAAGCACAAAAAGTGGACGAAAATGCCCCCGCTTATGACTGATCCAAAATAGTTTTAAGAAAACGGGACTGTTTTCACCAAAATTAACACTACGACTTTTAGAAACATGATTTTTCACTTCTACCACTTGAGTTTACCAATCAACACTTATATCTAGCACCTCTCATCGACGGATTGAGAAAAGAATGCATAGATCAAAAACGGTAAACATTCAAAGCACCTAAAAGTTAGGGTTTTCAAAACTAGAAAAATTAAATTTTCTTTTCTTTTTTATTTCAACCAAATCAACACCCAATATGGGTAGATCCATACTTGAATCCATGAAAAACACATAGATTATAGGGGTTTGAACTTCATAATCAAAAACCCCCCTTTCATCAAATAAAAAAAATAAATTAGAGGAATTATACCTTTATTTTTCTTCCTCTTCTTCTTCCTTCTTCCTTCTTCCATGGATGACCTTCCCTCTCCTCTCCATCTCCTTCAAGGGGCTGCCGCCACTTCTTCCCTTTCTCTCTCGGTTTCTCTTTTCTTTCTTTCTCCCTCACGACTTTCTCTCTCTCTCTTGTTAGCTAATAAGGAAAATAAGAATTAAGGGATGAGAGAGAAAGAAGAAATAAGATATAAGATATGATAAAAAAATTTCTACATATCTCCTCCTTTTCCTCCACTCATACAACCGGTCATGTGGCCTCTTATCTCCCACATTTTTTTATTTGCTTTATTGAATGTCCAAAATCCCCTTTTTAATTGGGTTTAAAAAAATTGGGCCATTTATTTAATCTT
Organism: Panax ginseng; assembly: GCA_020205605.1. NCBI lineage: Eukaryota > Viridiplantae > Streptophyta > Magnoliopsida > Apiales > Araliaceae > Panax > Panax ginseng. The sequence continues at coordinate 54,062,641 of CM035135.1, read as the reverse complement.
TTGGGTTTTCAATTAATCCTTTGGGCTATGTAATATTAACATAGTCCAATCCTTTCCATCTTATCACACCCTAAATATTTAATTAGGGTATCCATTCCAAATAATTAGAATTTAAATCATCGCTCTTGTACATTAAATTCTATAACCCAATTAAACTTATTTTAATTAAGTTATAAAATTATTAACTTGAGATAATAAAAATATATCTCTTAACTTAATATAATTTTTAATATTATTATTCTCCCACAAGTGGGCTTAATTTGGGCCCTTAATTAATTCCATTGAGCTAGCAATTTACTTAATTTACTTACTAACAAAACTAACTTGGGCTTTCAACCCTAAATAGATTGGGTCATTATAATACTTGTCCCATATATAATATATTGGACTAGATTAAATAATTTAATTGCCCTTAATCATTTTATCTACAAGTCCCATGCTTAATTAATTAATTGGGCTTGTTTAAATAATATAACTTCCTTAGTCCATTAAATTTTAATTCACTTGAATTAATTCTATGACCACTAAATAAAAGTAACTCTTTAGGTCATTTAAATCTCATACCATATTTAAATAACTTATTTAAGTTATACAATTTATATTGTATAATTAAATTTAATTTCCTCTTCCTCTTCATAAATTGTTTTCAAACAATTTATTTATATATATTAAATATATAATTTAATATATTCAATCATTTATTCAAATATGAATTTAATTTACTACTACTTTGATACCAATATACATATCTACATATTGGATCTCATATCATATTTTTACTTTATCTCCTTTGATATAATAATAAATATTATGCCATTATCCAAATAACATATTTCACTTCTCACACTAATTTTGACTTTTCTCTATAAAAAGTCAACTGTTAACTTTGACCAAAAGTCAACCTTTACACATTTTGTGTTTACTGTCCATTATGACTAAACTTGACGTTTCGGACGCAACCGAGCAATCCATACTTCAAAATTCTATCTCTAACTCAAATTTTGAGTTTTAAATTACTCCGTTCTTATTGCTAATCGTATTAATTAACGACTTTATACTTATTCAAATTTTTATCTATCAGTTAAGGCCAACGTTCAAGCTGTGCTAATTACTAACATAGTTTTTTATCTTGATCCTTATATCATTAACTTAATTCATCATTCCTCTTGCTAAAATATATATATATTACCTTACTAAGTATATATATATATATATTTCTATACATATACTCATCTTCGTTTAACCTCATAGCATCTCTTCATGTGAAATCTTATCTCCTTAAGAAAATTTCCATATGTACTTGTATAACATTTCTTAGACTATTCAGTTCACATCGAATTTACAGATATCGTAATACCTTATTCTTGATATTCCTTCAAGTACATATTAATTCATTTCTAGGGTTTTAGAATTTTGTAACCCATATTTTCTCTATTCTCATTCGAATAGCAAACCATATATGTTTTACTTGAAAATTTTAAATAAATCCTCAAATTCTCATCTAGGTTTTATTCTTTAACCTTTATTCTAATCATTCAAGATTTTATGAATTTTTGGGTTATCACATTCACCCCTTCTTCTAAGAATTTCGTCCTCGAAATTAATACGTACTAATCTCTGCTTATTCTCTTGATCAAAACTAGGTTTTTAACTTAACCTTTACAATTTCCTCCTTTGAGGATTTCTCATCTATTATCACATTTCACCAAACTACTCACTAGGAGTTTACATCTTCTAAACATTCATCAAAACTAGGTTGTCATAATAACCTTTATACAATCATCTCAGATTCTACTCGTACACAACGAGTTCACACTATTTCATATCCATCATCACATTCTATAACAACATTACTCTAAAGAGTTTAAAAACTTTTCATATCTGTCTGAGGGATCATAAAAACTACGAACTTTGAGGTTTAGGGGTATTTCTACCTGCTACCTCTTTCAATTACGAAAGAAAGGTACTCTACCTCTGAAACATTTCTTTAATAGGTATGTTTACAATCACGAAGAAGGTAAACTACCGATGCGGGTACTTTAGATGATCAGTCTGTTGTACCTTAGTAATCGGAACGACTATATGCGTTCTTAGATTGGAATATTTTATCCAATTAGTATATCCTCATTTTCAGGGTTGTTTACCCCAGACTTATCATAAGATTCCTCACCAAAACAATTTAGTTCGGCATAAACTTTCAAAGAATACTTTGATTATCATAAACATTTGTCTAGCTGAATCAAATAGCTTAGACGCATATCAATAATTCAAATTTCAATCGAAATATTTCTGGCCAAATTCAGTTGGCAATAAATTATCTTTAAAATTCTTAAAATTATTTTGACGTCATGATACCGCACTGTATATACAGTTCGTTTGAGGATTCCTTCATTTTGTGACTTTGTCATACTACATCATACTATAGTGGGCTGACGATCCTTAGATCACATCCAACACTAAGTAATTCTGCATTGATAACTCCATCATTTTTACCATCTTTGCACCAGGTTACATGATGCATTAATGATATAAAAATACATTTTGATAATTCAAATCATTTTCATCTAGCCGAATCAATTAGCATAGACTCTTCTTTAAACCATTCAAAACCATTGAAAATCATCTTTGGTGTCATCATGCCACAATAGGTAACGATGTGTTAGTGGCTTGAAGTCCACACCTACACACTTGTCATCATGTGTTGAGGATAACAAAAATTCATTTTTAAAGGCACATCAGTGCGAATTTAGCTTGATGTCAAAAACTTCAAAGTCTAGCATAGCTAGAAGATTTGGAATACCTATGCTTCCATCATCAACTTCACTTTCTCTAATGATCCATTGCTTAATAATTCTATCTATTTCTATCATCCTCAATTCTCCATTCAGAACTTTGCTATACCCTAGTTCATCAAACTTACCACACATTATGAGTTCAGTAACTTGCCACAATCATATGGGTTTAAGAACTTATCCTAGTCAGACCATAGGCGTCCATTTGCTGAGGGGTTCAAAACATACCATATGATTATGAGTCATGAACATGAGTTTTAAGATCTCGCAATTAACCTTATATTCTCTACCTATTCGTTATACACATGAGAAAAGAATCACCTTATCAACATGCATATAGCAAATAGCGTGACATCAGGTTCTAATGATTATCAATGTAAGAAACTAAGTGGTTGTCAAACCAAACTCAACCACTAATCAATATAAGAAGCTAAGTGGTCATTAAACCAAGGACAATTCCCCGCCCATACAAAGAATTGTTCAACTTAACCACTATATCGAGTAAGAAGCTAAGTGGTTCGAAAACCAAGTGCAAATTCCCCGCCCATACAAGAAATCATACAACTTAGCTGCAGACATGAGTCCTCAATTGAAAACTCACATGATTCTAACTTTCTCTTTTCTTAATACGAATTTTCTTTAATCCGTATCTAAACCTTTACCACTCTTTTCTGAGTTTACATTGTACCGTTTCATAGTACCTTCTCTTTATAGCGTCAAACTATATCATGCCAATCACTTAACATATCATATGTTATTCAACGATTTAGTCTGATCATATCGTGATCTTATTTTCTAATCATTTCTCCTTATACCTACGATCATTTTATACCACGATCTTCTTATTCTTCTCTTTAATCATATTATATTATGATTTTATTTGCACATTTTATCTTATAGACATAGTCTATTTAGTATCACTTTTCATCTCTATTACTGGAGTCAGGTAGCTCCGGATTCCTATCCTTATAGCTCTTCAAGATTCTTCTTTGAATCTTATTTATCTTTCTCTTTACTTTAACAATGAATTTCCTAAATTCATCTCATATCACTTAAACTCGATCTGAGTTTATTCCTTATCATCTCCGCGGTTATAGCCTAAGGTACCCCTACCTAAGGTTTATAACCTACAACTTTGATACCAATCTGTGACATCCTCAAATCCGGGTACTTTTTACCACAGATCTGGTACATCATTTCTATAACTATTGCGAAAGATATAAACATAAATTGTTTATACAATAAACCTTTACACATCATTTCCAAGGTCTACAACCTTAACTTAATACATACCTTCAATATCTTAGAATATTTACAATGCTATTTTCGTCAGAAAATTTAATAGATCTAACTGCAACATAAATTAATCTTGCACTTTGACTTTGCTTCTGTCTTTATTCGAGCTTTCATCTAAATATAAAATTTTTATCATGATATAGCAAGGGTGAGCAACAAATTTGCCCAGCAAGTTTTAAATACAATGGAGATATATCATGATTGAAAAGAATGAATAAGCTTTCAAACTTTCAACAATATAATGATTATGAAAGAACATGAATCAATTTCAATGATTGAATGACTGAACCAATAATATTGGATGTCAACAATTAACATGAACAAGTTTAACTGAAACATATGGTAATGAAGGTGATCAGCCTTTCATACTTGATGAACATATGCAATATGCACTAAGTGCGAATCAATTATCAGTATAGACGTAAATAATCATCAATAATCATTCACTAACATGCTTTGTTGTGGCGCCCCTAAAATAGGTATACATCGCCTATTCTGAGTCGCTAAATACATGGTACAGAATACAAATACAATCTTTAATATACAGCAAGAGAGCTGTGAGTTTAATACAACTATTATCTTCTAGACAATATCCACTCTCAGAATAAGTCCTCATTACATTTATTGTCACACTATTGAACAGAATAGTGAGGACTACTAATACTATCATCTGGACCGTCACTCCGTTCCCCGACTAGTCCCCGCCACGTTCTCATTTCTGAAGAGAACAAAGTGAAAGAAAGGGTGAGCTCAACTAGCCCATAAAAATATTATGACTAAGATAATGCGTAATAAATTATCATTAGTCTTCAATGATGTTAAACTGATAAAATACAATAGACATCAAGTTTAATTGCAGCGGAACATGCAATCTATTAAAAGAGTCAAGTAGAGAATAAAATCTACTATCTTTTATGATTTAAAAGGTTTTTCATTACTTTTATAGCTGGGACTCAACTTAATAAATAATCCACCTCATCCCTGCACTACGGCCAAGGATATTCATAAGTATCACAACCACAAATTATCCATGCACACTACGGGCCAAGGATATTCAGATATTCATCAATGGTCATGATCATGCCAACAATCGTCCATCAATGCACTACGGGCCAATGAGGACTTTTACCACATCATTTGTAACATTACTACCATGATTACACCGAATAATCCTCGGTCATAATCATACCAAGTCCATCTATGCACTATGTGCCATACAGATGACTTTCAACAAAATATAAATATGAGGATGATGATAATGATATAATAATTCAATAAAACAAGTTCAATAATTAATTTATTCAGGAACTAATAACGTCCAAATTGTCAACATGATACTTCTTTATAAAGTAAAATTCAAGAATGCTCAGAAGAATATTTCCATAAAAAATGGAATAACAAAAGAAATCACCATGCATGCGGTACTTCGAATGGACATGTTATTCCAGCAGAATAATAAATAACTAAAACTGTGTCGCGTGAATACGCACCGGCTGTGGATATTCCAATGTAATAATAAAGAATGGAATAAATGAACGAAACCGTGCATGCGTGGGTACTTGATGTGACAAAGTTATTCCAACGAGAATAATAAATAACGGAACCAGTCCGGCAGAAAACGCATGCATGGATATTCCAATGAGAATAATAAAGATTTTAACCAGTCCCACAGTAAAACATGTGCACAAAATATTCCAATGTAATAATAAAAAAGCTTTAACCAGTCCGGCGTAAAATGCATGAACAAGATATTCCAACAAAATAATAAAGAATGGAATAATAATGAAATTTCACCATGTATGCAGATTCAGATAGATAAAAGTTATTCAATGTAATAATAAATAATGGAATAACAGAAGAATTTCACCAAGTATAGGGTAGACCGCGTATACAGTTTATTCCAACAAAATAATAAAGAATGGAATAACAGAAGTTCTCTTCATGAATATGAAAAAGAAAAAAAATAATACCCCTTACTAGTATTGAAAGAAAATAATTCTCTTCATGAATATGAAATAAATAATACCCCTTACGAGTATTGAAAGAAAATAATTCTCTTCATGAATATGAAAAAAATAATACCCCTTACGAGTACAACAAATAATATCCCTTACCTTATAAAGAAGAGTACTCCGACGGTAGGGCGAGGATATACTTGAAGAAACTTGCACTACGCTCAAAGCTTTCTTAAACGCTAAAGAAATACGCCAAGATAGAAGAATAATTCTCTACGGTTTTCTCTCTAGAGTTTCAAATTGAAATCGTAAGAAATAATGAAGGAATGAACTTCTATTTATAGAAGAATGGGTGAATAGTAACCAAACCATGAACTAGTCCAGATCGATTTACTTTAAGCCAGATGGCCTAGATTGGTTTACAATAAAATATAATATATTCTATTTATAATCTAATAAAACGAATAACTTTTAAAAAGATTTTTACTATGCAAACACTATCACGAGTATAATTATACAAACACTATACATAATAAAATATAATATATTCTAATTATTGTCTAATAAAGCAGATAACTTTATAAAAGTAGTCTGTTTTATATAAAAAGATTTTATTATTAGCCTAATAAAACGAATAACTTTATAAAAGTATTCTGTTTTATATAAAAAGCTTTTTTGTTTTATTACATTAATAATACTATTAAAACAAAACTTCATCATCATTATCATAATTCACACAATTAATCGACCTGTGTCGTTCCCGAGGTGAAAGAGGGGCTTTTCAATAAGGATTTCTCCTTATTAGCGCCGCAATTAGGTGACCAAACCTCTCCTCGCGTAACTTCTAGACATCGTTAATAATGCAAATAATAATATTAACAACTTTGTTATCTCAAATATTGATTTAATAATATATAAAATATTAACAATAATTTAATCAAATAACGTGAGATACTTGCAAAGAATTATCTTGAAGCAATAATTGAACAAAACCGAGTGACTTCTCACGTAAGCATCAATAATCAATACCTGAAGTGCTACTACTGCAACCACGCCGTATTCTCGCATTACTTTAACACTGGGTGTTTCAACAGTTAACGGTAAAACTTTCGCCGTTATTTTCATAAAATATTTTTTTGTCGATTTCTCAATCCGACAATAATTCTGTTGTGGGGTCCACCAATGATTGTGCCGTCTTACGAATATTCCCTGTTAAAATGAATATTCCCCTACCAATCAAATATTATAAACAACTTGCGTACTTTGTAAAATTTCTAAATATTTCCCATAACTATAACATTATATCAAATTCATTCAAAAATAATAATTATAAAAAATTCATCTTTATTCATAAAAGTTGGGGTCTTACAATCTCCCCTTCGTATGAAATTTCGCCCTCAAAATTAGGGTACGTACCTGGTATGTCGAAGAGATAAGGATACCTTGATTTTATTTCAGATTCTAACTCCCAGGTCATTTCCTCAACATCGTGGTTCCTCCATAAAACTTTGACTTGAGGTATAACCTTGGAGTGTAGAATATGTTCCTTCTTATCCAAGATTTGAACAGGAACCTCTTCATACGTTAAATTTTCCGCTATTTCATCAGGTTCTAACTCAATAATGTGGTTCAGGTCTTTCACATATTTACGTAACATGGATATATGAAAAACGTTATGAACACGAGACATACAAGCAGAAAGCGAGTCTATATAGGCTCTGATCCCTACTCGATCGAGGATTAAAAATGGGCCAATGAATCGAGGATTGAGCTTTCCTCTCTTTCCAAATCTTGTAACTCCTTTCCATGGAGCAACACGTAATAACACATGATCTCCAATATCGAATTCCACGTCCTTTCGATGAAGATCATCATAACTCTTTTGTCGGTCTTGTGAGGTTTTTATACGTTGTCGGATCGTTTGAATCTTTTTCGTAGTCATACGTACCAACTCCGATCCCAACAATATTGCTTCACCCACCTCATCCCAGCATACTGGAGAACGACACTTTCTTCCATACAACGGTTCGAATGGAGCCATGCCAATACTTGCTTGATAGCTGTTGTTGTAGGAAAACTCCACCAATGGTAAGAATTTGTCCCAACTTCCCTTGAAGTCAAGGACACAGAGTCTTAATAAATTTTCAAGAGTTTGAATAGTCCTCTCTGATTGTCCGTCCGTTTGAGGATGATATGCCGAACTAAATCATAAATCCGTGCCCAAAGCTTTTTGCAAACTAACCCAAAATCGTGAAGTGAATCTTGGGTCTCGATCATAAACTATGGATACTGGCATACCATGCAATCTTACAACCTCGTTTATGTACATACGAGCAAGACGTTCAAGTGTATAAGTTTCTCGTATAGGTAAGAAATGAGCAGACTTGGTCAATCTATCAACAATGACCCAAATTGCATCTATACCCTGAGAAACCTTGGGAAGACCAGTAATGAAATCAATGGTAATGTGCTCCCACTTCCATTCTGAAATTTAAAGTGGTTGCAATGGACCTTTTGGTACTTGATGCTCCGCCTTGACTCGTTGACAAGTTAAACACCTTGAGATAAACAGCGCTATCTCCCTCTTCATATTACCCCACCAAAATGTATGTCAAAGATCATGATACATTTTGGTACTCCCAGGATGGATTGCAAACGGTGTGTTGTGCGCCTCCATCATTATTTTATACTTTAACTTAGGGTCGTTAGGAACATAAAGTCTGGAGTTGACTCGAAGTATTCCTTCTTCATCGATTCTTTTTCTGGCATAGCACCTTCTTGTACTTTCTTCTTCATATGCATCAGCTCCAGATCTGTAGCTTGAGCAGCTTTAACTTTATCGATTAAAGTCAGTTCTACTCGTATATTTGTCATCATCACATGAGTCCCTGGAGTCTTTATCTCTATCTCTATCCTTTGCAAGTCATACAAAATGGGCCTTTGCGTTGACAATATCGCACTCGTACCCACATATGATCTTCTACTCAATGCGTCAGCTACCACGTTCGCTTTTTCAGGATGGTATTGGATGGTATGATCATAATCTTTCAACAGTTCAAGCCAACGTTGCTGTCGCATGTTTAGTTCCTTTTGAGTGAAGAAATATTTGAGGCTTTTATGATCCGTAAAGATCTCCACTTTCTCCCCATACAAGTAATGCCTCCAAATTTTAAGTGCGAAGACAACAACTGCCAACTCTAGATCATGAGTAGGATAATTCCTCTCATATTCTTTGAGTTGTCGAGAGGCATAGGCTATGACTTTCCCATGTTGCATGAGAACACATCCTAACCCTTTGCCTGAAGCATCACATGAGATGACAAATCCTCCGAGGCGGATGGTATTGTCGTAACAGTCTTTGAAATGAGTCTTCTCTTGAGTTCTTGAAAAATCTTCTCACATTCCTTGCTCTAACCGAATTTTGTATCTTTCCGAGTCAGCTGAGTTAAGGGAGTAGAAATTCGAGAAAACCCTTCTACGAATCTCTGATAATAACCAGCTATGCCGAGAAAGCTACGTACTCCGGTCATTGATTTAGGTTGCTCCCAGCTTTGAATAGCTTCAAATTTGCTGGGTCAACAGATATTCCATGACTTGATACCACGTGCCCAAGGAATGCTACTTCCTCAAGCCAGAACTCGCATTTCTTCAACTTGGCATAAAGCTTATATTCACGAAGATTTTGGAGTATCAGCCTCAAGTGTTGCTCATGATCTTCACAGCTTTTGGAATAAATAAGGATGTCATCAATGAAGACGACCACAAAGTGATCCAAATATTCCTTGAATACTCGGTTCATCATATCCATGAAGGCAGCAGGAACATTAGTCAATCCAAAAGACATGACTAGGAATTCATAATGCCCGTACCGAGTTCTGAAAGCCGTCTTTGGAATGTCATCTGTTCTAATCTTTAATTGGTGATATCCGGAATGAAGATCAATCTTTGAAAAGAATTTGGCACCTTGCAACTGGTCAAACAGGTCATCAATACGTGGCAATGGGTACCTATTTTTGATGGTGACATGATTCAACTCCCGATAATCAATAAAAAGTCGCATACTCCCATCTTTCGTCTTCACGAATAGAACAAGAGCACCCCAAGGAGAAGTACTAGGACGAATAAAGCCAATGTCTAACAATTCCTGCAGTTGGGTCTTTAACTCCTGAAGTTGAATAGGTGCCATTCGATATGGGGCTTTAGAAATGGATTTTGTACCAGGTTCAAGGTCGATACAAAATTCAATTTCACGCTCTGGGGGTAGGCCAGGAAGTTCTTCAGGGAATACGTCAGAAAATTCATTAACAATAGAAATATCATTCAAAACTGACGTATTTTTGTTTAGATCCGTGATATGAGCTAAGAAAGCTTGACAACCATTTTTCAATAAACGAATAGCTTTATGGCTTGAAATGACAGTGATTGATTTTAATGGTTTGGTTGTTTGAATTCGCATAATAGGTTGGTTAGGAATATGAAAGCTAACAACCTTACTAAAACAATCAATTTTTGCATGATGAGTAGTTAACCAATCAATCCCTAGAATTACGTCAAATGCAAGTATTTTCAATGAAATTAGATCGACAGGTAATGTGAGGGTACCAATTTGAACCAAACAAGACTTATAAACAGTGGATGTAATGAAGGTTTCTCCCAACGGAGTTTCAACAGATAAATCAAAGTCTAATTTCTCCGGAGTCAAATTTAAACGTTGAGCGCAAGTAGGAGAAATAAAAGAATGGGTAGAACCGGTATCAAATAAGGTATAAACTTCGCTAAAGTTTATGATAAGCTTACCCGTGATGACCTCGTTCGGGTTCCTTGCTTTCCGGGAGGTCACGACAAACGCTCTCCCTTGCACTACTGGCTTTGACTTTACTGGGATGTCCTTTGGTGCCTCCATCCTGGCTGAACTTGTCTTCGGTGAACGATAAAATCGGGCTAGGTGACCTTCTCTTCCATAATTATAACATGCTTTGGACGACATAGCGCAGTTTGGACTGATGTGTCTTTCCCTTCCGCATTTGAAGCATATGATAGGTGATCATTCTCCTTCCTTAACCACGGGTGCTGGTGCTGACATCTTTCCATCATTGTTGAATCTCCTCTTCTTGAAATGTCCATTTTTGGCATGTTGATTCCCTCCACGCTTATTGTCACCGCTTCGATGACTGTTATCACTGGTATTATCATTTTGTCGGCTGCTCTCTTTTGGTTGGGTTGAGTCATTATTGCGCTCCAATAACTGAGCCCTATTAACAACATCTGAATACAAACACAGTTTATGAGAGATAAGATATTGACGTATCTCGGGTTTCAAACCTCTTAGAAACATTCGCGTCATTCTCTCCTCATTATCAACCAAATGAGACGCAAATCAGGACAACTCGGAAAACTTGGCTTCGTACTGCGACACGGTCATGTTGTTTTGCTCCAGCTTGATGAACTCTACCTCTTTCATGTGACGAATACTTTCGGGAAAGTACTTGTCGTTGAACAATTCTTGGACCTTCTCCCAAGATATCTTCAGTGCGGCAAGTTGAGTACGCTTTACAGATTCCCACCAGTAATCTGCCTCTGCCCGCAACATGAAGGTGGCAAAGGGAACCTTTTGCTCCTCGGAACATCCCAAGACATCAAATATCTTATTGATCCGCTTTATCCACGTCTCCGCCTTAAGTGGTTTTGGCTTTCCAAAAAACTCCGATGGTCCCAGTTCCTTAAACTGCTTAGCGGTGACCGTCCGAGAGTTGCCAGTGTTTCCACCTGCATTTTGGACAGGAGCCGCTCTTGCCTGATGTTGCATGAATTGCATAAAGCCTCTGAACATTCCATCGTTCATCATTTGGTTAGTGTTGTTGTTTGCATGAGGATTGTCGTCTTCCTGATGCACATTGTCCTGATTATTGATCTGTGGAGACTCAACGGTCTCCTGTGCTCCATTGATGTTCTCAACATTCTCGGATGCCATTTTCAAATAGTGCCACAAAACAAGGGTTAATTAACATATCACATATTATCCCTATACTCTGACCGACCAATTAAATACCAAATAAACTTAAGTAGGTCATACTAGCGAAGGAATTCCCCGTCTCTCCCCTCCTAGTTCTTGTCTCACGTCTTAGCCAGGGATCATATCCCTAAGCTTTAATACCAACTGTGGTGCCCCCAAAATAGGTATACATCACCTATTCCGAGTCGCCAAATACATGGTACAGAATACAAATACAATCTTTAATATACAACAAGAGAGCTGTGAGTTTTAATACAACTATTGTCTTCTAGACAATATCCAATCTCAGAATAAGTCCTCATTACATTTATTGTCACACTATTTAACAGAATAGTGAGGACTACTAATACTATCATCTGGACAGTCACTCCATTCCCCGACTAGTCCCGGCTATGTTCTCATTTTCTGAAGAGAACAGTGAAAGAAAGGGTGAGCTCAACTAGCCCAGTAAAAAATATTATGACTAAGATAATGCAGAATAAATTATCATTAGTCTTCAACAGTGTTAAACTGATAAAATACAATAGACATCAAGTTTAACTGTAGCGGAACATGCAATCCATTAAAAGAGTCAAGTAGAGAATAAAATCTTTTATCTTTTATGATTTAAAATATTTTTCATCACTTTTATCGCTGGGACTCAGCTTAATGAATAATCCACCTCATCCCTGCACTACGACCAAGGATATTCATAAGTATCACAACCACAAATTATCCATGCACTACGGGCCAAGGATATTCGTGTATTCATCAATGGTCATGATCATGCCAACAACTGTCCATCAATGCACTAAGGGCCAATGAGGACTTTTACCACATCATTTGTAACATTACGGTCATGATTACACCGAATAATCCCTGGTCATAATCATACCAAGTCCATCTATGCATTACAGGCCACAGGTGACTTTCAAAAAAATATAAATATGAGGATGATGACAATGATATAAGAATTCAATAAAATAATTTCAAGAATTAATTTATTAAGGAACTAATAACGTCCAAATTGTCAACATAATATTTCTTTGTAGAGTAAAATTCAAGAATGCTCAGAAGAATATTTCCATGAAAAGATACTGGATGAAGCGCAAATATCAAGGATATTCCACTAATTTCATGGAGTATAAAAGTCAAAACTTTAACCAACTGAGTATAATAAAAAATGGAATAACAAAAGAAATTACCATGCATGCGGTACTTCGAATGGACATGTTATTCCAATAAAATAATAAATAACGGAAACGGTCAAGCGTATGACAACACGCACCAGGCATGATATTCCAATGTAATAATAAAGAATGGAATAACAACGAAATCACCATGCATGCGGTACTTAGCGCGCCAGGCGAGTAATTCAACAGAATAATAAATAACGGAATCGATCCCACAAAACGCGCACAAAACAGGATATTCAGCGAGAATAATAAAGAGCGGAACCAGTCCGGTGTAAAACGCATACGATGAGGATATTCCAATGTAATAATAAAGAATGGAATAATAATGAGAATTTTACCATGTATGCAAGATTAGCATAGACAAAAGTTATTCAACAAGAATAATAAATAATGGAATAATGAAGAATTTCACCAAGTATAGGGTAGACCCAGCGTATCAAAGTTATTCCAATGTAATAATAAAGAATGGAATAATGAAGTTCTCTTCATGAATATGAAAAGAAAAAAATAATACCCCTTATGAGTATTGAAAGAAAATAATTCTCTTCATGAATATGAAATAAATAATACCCCTTTACGAGTATTGAAAGAAAATAATTCTCTTCATGAATATGAAAAAATAATACCCCTTACTTAGTACAACAAATAATATCCCTTACCTTATAAAGAAGAGTACTCAACCGGTAGGCGGGGATATACTTGAAGAAAACTTGCACTACGCTCAAAGCTTTCTTAAACGCTAAAGAAATACTATTTCAAGATAGAAGAATAATTCTCTCTACAGCTTTCTCTAGAGTTTCAAATTGAATTGTAAGAAATAATGAAGGAATGAACTTCTATTTATAAAAGAATGGATTTGAATAGTAACCAATCCATGAACGGTCGGATCGATTTACTTTTAAGCAGACGGTCAGTTGGTTTACAATAAAATATAATATATTCTATTTATAATCTAATAAAGCGAATAACTTTTAAAAAGATTTTACTATGCAAAACACTATGCGAGGCTTATGCAAACACTATGCATAATAAAATATAATATATTCTAATTATTGTCTAATATAATGAGATAACTTTATAAAAGTATTCATTTTATATAAAAAGATTTTACTATTAGCCTAATAAAAGCGAATAACTTTATAAAAGTATTCTTTTTATATAAAAGCTTTTACATTTTATTACATTAATAATACTAATAAAACAAAACTTCATCATCATTATCATAATTCACACTATTAATCGACATTGTGTCATTCCCGGAAAGAGGGGCTTTCAATAAGGATTTCTCCTTATCGACGCTGCAATTAGGTGACCAAACCTCTCATTGGCGTAACTTCAGACATCGTTAATAATGCAAATAATAATATTAACAACTTTGTTATCTCAATTATTGATTTAATAATATATAAAATATTAACAATAATTTAATCAAATAACATAAGATATTATGCGGCAATTATCAAGTAATAATTGAACAAAAATCGAGTGACTTCTCACGTAAGCATCGATAATAATCAATCTTGTGTGCTACTATGCAACCACGCCGTATTCTGTATTTTTTTAACACCGGGTGTTTCAACGAGTTAACGGTAAAACTTCCGCCGTTATTTTCATAAAATATTTTTTTGTCGTTTTCTCAATCAAAACAATAATTCCGTTAATAGGGTCCACCAATGATTGTCTTGGTTATACGAATATTCCTGTTAAAATGAATATTCCCCGACCAATCGAATATTATAAACAACTTGCGTACTTTGTAAAATTTCTAAATATTACCCACAACTATAACATTATATCAAAGTCATTCAAAAATAATAATGATAGAAAATTCATCTTTATTCATAAAAGTTGGGGTCTTACATTTGTAATATAACTCGAGTTTGAGTTAAGAAAACTTGCCTGAACCGTTGATTACTGCTACACAATCTAATTTATTCACTTTATTGAAAAGACCTATCAGATATAAGATTGATCATTCAATTATCATATCATACCTTATTCCATAATACTATCTAACACTTAATCACATAGTCAAATATTAGATAATCTTAGCACCATATTCATTTACTTACTTATAATCTCATCATCTTATATTAACTTGTCTAACCTTCACTCACAAAGTTAAGTATTAGACATTACACCTTAGTCTTAGTATTATCATTATACTTTGATAATCTTTTCATCACTTATAACTTATACTTATAAGTTTTTCCTTTATATGTTATCTTAGTAAGCTAGATAACCTTTCAGTAAACTGAAATATCATTTCAGTAAACCGGATTACATTTTAGCATCCTGAAATTACTATTTCAGCAGACTACAAAATATTTCAACAGACTGAAACCATTTCAGCAATCCAAAATACAATTCAGCACCCTGAATTCTCATTTTAGCCTATTACAAGCATAATATAGTTCATTGAATACCAAATTCAACAATTATATTGAAAAATAACATAAATCTCTTATTTTAATCTCCCGTCGAATATTATTAATTATGTAATAATATTTTACGCTAAGGTTATTAACTTTTTAATAACATTCCAGTCAAATACTACTAATAATATCTTAATCCAATATTATTAGTCATATAAAAATAATTTAAGTCATTAATCACATTAATAAACAATTGTTTTCAATTGTTTTCCTTTTATTAATTAACTAGTTTAAACATTCTAAAATGCCATAAACATCACAACACTTCACACCCGACCCAAAACTTCATCAAAAATCTGCATAAGCCATGCTCAAGGGTCTTAAGTCATAAATCATATTTTTCATATTTTTGGACATCATATATTTAATTAAATCCATTTATCCATTTATCATCATTTAGATGAAAAATACAAAATCAGTCCCAAAAATATTTCTTTTATGAGATTTGAAAGAATATAGTTTCATATTGAACATATATTTTTTCCGGAATTTTTAAAATCGATTTACTATATTTAAATAGTCCATAATAGCCAAATATTCTCTGATTTTTCATAAATCGAGATTAACTCCAAAACTTCTGAAATTTTTACAGTATGTTCCTGTTATACACATGTACTTCCAGTAAAAATTTTGTAATTTTTGGACTTATACACAGAGAGTTATTCGGGGGGCTTCATAAAAGTAGCACTTCACCGTAAAATCTATATTTCTCAAATCGTATGGCCAAAAATTCTCAAATTTTTACACAACCTTCATATCTTCTGATATTAACACTCCAAATGTTTCCAGAATTTTTAAAGCACTAAAATTGGATGAAAATGCCCCCGCTTATGACTGATCCAAAATAATTTTTAGAAAACAGGACTGTTTTCACCAAAATTAACACTACGACTTTTAGAAACGTGATTTTTCAGTTCTACCACTTTGGTTTACCAATCAACACTTATATCTAGCATCTCTCATTGACGGATCGAGAAAAGAATGCATCGATCAAAAATGGTAAACATTCAAAGCACCTAAAAGTTAGGGTTTTCAAAACTAGAAAAATTAATTTTTTTTTCTTTTTGATTTCAACCAAATCAACACCCAATATGGGTAGATCCATACTTGAATCCATGAAAAACACATAGATTATAGAGGTTTAAACTTCATAATCAAGAACCCTCCTTTCATCAAATAAAAAAATAAATTAGAGGAATTATACCTTTGTTTTTCTTCATCTTCTTCTTCCTTCTTCCTTCTTCCTTCTTCCTTCTTCCTTCTTCCTTCTTCCATGGATAGCCTTCCCTCTCCTCTCCATCTCCTTCAAGGGGCTACCGCCACTTCTTCCCTTTCTCTCTCGGTTTCTCTTTTCTTTCTTTCTCCCTCACGACTTTCTCTCTCTCCTGTTAGCTAATAAGGAAAATAAGAATTAAGGGATGAGAGAGAAAGAAGAAATAAGATATAAGATATGATAAAAAAAATATCTACATATCTCCTCCTTTTCCTCTACTCATACAACCGGTCATGTGGCCTCTTATCTCCCACATTTTTTTTATTTACTTTATTGAATGTCTAAAATGCCCCTTTTTAATTGGGTTTAAAAAAATTGGGCCACTTATTTAATCTTTTGGGCTATGTAATATTAACATAGTCCAATCCTTTACATCTTATCACACCCTAAATATTTAATTAGGGTATCCATTCCAAATAATTAGAATTTAAATCATCGCTCTTGTACATTAAATTCTATAACCCAATTAAACTTATTTTAATTAAGTTATAAAATTAATAACTTGAGATAATAAAAATATATCTCTTAACTTAATATAATTTTTAATATTATTATTCTTCCACAAGTGGGCTTAGTTTGGGCCCTTAATTAATTCCATTGAGCTAACAATTTTACTTGATTTACTTACTAACAAAACTAACTTGAGCTTTCAACCTTAAATAGATTGGGTCATTATAATACTTGTCCCATACATAATATATTGGGCTAGATTAAATAATTTAATGGGTCCTTTACAAAAGTATACAACAAATAGAAAGTAATTACAAGAAAAGTGCATCAACCAAATAATTATAATAAGATTGTACGTATTACAAAAATAGTACAATTTACATTAATAAGGAAACCTAAAATCAAGGACAAATAACTGCCATAATTAATAATTCAAATTCAAATATTTGGATCTAATAACAAAAATAAATTCAAATTCAAAATAATTATTCAAATTTAAATATTCAAATTCAAATCTTCATCCCCCTCACATATACTTTGAAATAATAGTCCACCGCTACACCGCCGATACTCCACCGCTACACCGCCGCGAATCTCCATTGTCCAAAACGCCAATGAGAATAAGTAGAAGATTCGCCCTACAAAAATTTTAAAATAAATAGATGTAACTATTAATGTTCTGAATTTTTTTTATAACTATTTTGTTACTCATAAATAATAAAATGGTTACCTTTGTAGGAATGGTTGGCTACCAACTGCATCACATTCGAACAAAATTGATAACTTAATAAAATTGAATTGGTTACCTTGGTCTGAAGATTTGGCTACCAACTGCACTATGAAAAAACTGCAGGTGTGGATGTGAATTAGTTACTTTGATATGAAGGTTTTGTTACCTTGGTATGAAGGTTTAGTTACCATCGTCCAGGAAGCCCAGAATTTCTATAAAAACAATTCAACTTCTTTAACCAACTGGACTACTTGTTAAACAGATTAAATCAAATCATGCAAATGCAATGCACGAAAATAAACTGAACTCAGTTGGTAACAAGTACACCTTAACACAATAGCAGGAAGCCCAGGCACAATATTCCTCCAAGCTTCATCGCGGAAAGCCCTCTGCAAATCTGTAGTAAATGAAATCTGATCACTCCACTCCTCCACTACTGCCCTCACCACTCCCAATTCAATCATCCTCTCAACTAACCACAACAAATTCCTTCCGTTCTTCATCGCAGTATGCAAATGCAACCTCTGGATAGCCTCAGTCTCGTTATTGTCACCTCAAAAGTTCGGACTCGAATACTCCTCCAAACACTCCTTTACTACCTTCAAACTCATCAAAAACACATGATCCAACACTATCTTTGCCGACTCTTTGGAGGAAAAATCTCGCAATAGCTTTACCACAAACGCTTTAGCAAATGCCATGTTCAGATGGTTCTGAATTGCATCGATAATTAAGGATGAGGAGAGAGAGAAGAGGCCCTAAATTAAGGAATTTTAATTGAATACTAATTCCCTAAATTAAGGAATCCTAATTGCACTAGTATTGTAAATAAATATGGAAGTGTATTAGTTGTGTAAAAATTTTATGAGGGCACTATTGTTGTAATTATTTTTAAAAATGTAATAGAATATGTAATTCATCCTAATTTAATTGCCCTTAATCACTTTATCTACAAGTCTCATGCTTAATTAATTAATTGGGCTTGTTTAAATAATATAACTTCCTTAGTCCGTTAAATTTTAATTCACTTGAATTAATTCTATGACCACTAAATAAAAGTAACTCTTTAGGTCATTTAAATCTCATACCATATTTAAATAACTTATTTAAGTTATACAATTTATATTGTATAATTAAATTTAATTTCCTCTTCCTCTTCATAAATTGTTTTCAAACAATTTATTTATATATATTAAATATATAATTTAATATATTCAATCATTTATTCAAATATGAATTTAATTTACTACTACTTTGATACCAATATACATATCTACATATTGGATCTCATATCATATTTTTACTTTATCTCCTTTGATATAATAATAAATATTATGCCATTATCCAAATAACATATTTCACTTCTCACACTAATTTTGACTTTTCTCTATAAAAGTCAATCGTTAACTTTGACCAAAAGTCAACATTTACACATTTTGTGTTTATTGTCCATTATGACTAAACTTGACGTTTGGACATAACAAAGCAATCCATACTTCAAAATTCTATCTCTAACTCAAATTTTGAGTTTTAAATTACTCCGTTCTTATTGCTAATCGTATTAATTAACGACTTTATACTTATTCAAATTTTTATCTGTCAGTTAAGGCCAACGTTCAAGCTATGCTAATTACTAACATAGTTTTATCTTGATCCTTATATCATTAACTTAATTCATCATTCCTCTTGCTAAAATATATATATAGTACCTTACTAAGTATATATATATATATATATTTCTATACATATACTCATCTTCGTTTAACCTCATAGCATCTCTTCATGTGAAATCTTATCTCCTTAAGAAAATTTCCATATGTACTTGTATAACATTTCTTAGACTATTCAGTTCACATCGAATTTACAGATATCGTAATACCTTATTCTTGATATTCCTTCAAGTACATATTAATTCATTTCTAGGGTTTTGGAATTTTGTATCCCATATTTTCTCTATTCTCATTCAAATAGCAAACCATATATGTTTTACTTGAAATTTTTAAATAAATCCTCAAATTCTCATCTAGGTTTTATTCTTTAACCTTTATTCTAATCATTCAAGATTTTATGATTTTTTGGGTTATCACATTCATGTTGCAAGGAGAGGCAGATTATTGGTGGAAATATGTAAAATGTAATCAGCCTGCCGCACTGAATGTGACGCCCCCAAAATAGGTATACATCACCCCATTCTGAGTCGCCAAATACATGGTACAGAATACAACTACAACTTAATTATACAACTGTCGTGCATAATACGATAAAACATAGTTAAGAGTTTTAACACGGATATTGTCTCCTAGACAATATCCAAACTCAAATTCAATCTCATTACAATTATTATCATACTATTTTACAGAATAGTGAGGACTACTAAAGCAACCATCTGGACCATCACTCCATTTCCCGACTAGTCCCAGCTATATTCTCAGTTCCTGAAGAGAATAATGAAAGAAAAGGGTGAGCTCAACTAGCCTAGTAAGAAATATTATAACTAAGATAATGCAAAATAAATTATCCTTAGCCTTCAATAGTATAACAACTGATAGAATACAATAGACAACAAGTTTTAGATCAATAACTGCAGCGGAACAAGCAATCCATTAGAAGAGTCAAGCAGAGCATGATATCTACTATCTTCTATGATTTAAAAGTTTATCATCAATTTTATCGCTGAAACTCAACTTAATAAATAATTCACATCACTGAATTATCCATGCACTACGGGCCAAGGATATTCATTAGTATCATGACCACGAATTATCCATGCACTACGGGCTAAGGATATTTGTGTTTTCACCAATGGTCATGATCATGCCAAACAACAATTCATCTTTGCACCCTTGGCCGAAGAGAACGCATGGTTATGATCATACCAACATATGCCCATCAATGCTCTACGGGCCAATGAAGACTTTTACAAGATCATTTGTAACATTACGGTCATGATTATACTGAATAATCCCTAGTCATAATCATACCAATCAACAGTCCATTTATGCACGTAAGCCACATATAACTTTCATCACAATATAAACATGAGGATGATGACAATGATATAAGAATTCAATTAAATGAAATCAATGATAAATTTTAAAGATTTATAATTTAATTTATCCAGAATTCAATAATATCTAAATTGTCAACATGATACTGCTTTGTGGAGTAAAATTCAAGAATAATATTGTATCAAAAATGATTTGGACGAAAAGAAATATATTTTTATCATGAATAGTACTCTGGATAAATAGTATCCGAGTGAATTGTATCCCGTAAATAGTACTTCGGGAATAGTACTTTTGAATAGTACCCCTTGAATAGTATTTTATGAATAGTACCCCTGTGAATAGTATTTTGTGAATAGTACTTTATGAATAGTATCGTATTTATGAATAGTACTATATTTATGAATAGTGCCCATAAATAGTACTCTATGAATAGTACCGTATATATGAATAGTGCCGTATAAATGAATAATACCCATAAATAGTACTCCAGCATGAAAAGCTTAAAATTTAACAAGAATGTTCAGAAAAATATCCTTGTGAAACGATACTAGATGAAACACAAACTTCAAGGATATTCTACTAATTTCACGGAGTATAGAAGCAATACTTCAACAAAATGAGTGTAGAATTAGCGATACGAAACGAAATAATATTACTTACATACTACAGAGTATGGAAGAAAATATTATTTCATACGAATATTGAACAAAAATAATATTCATACGAATACGAAAAATAATATCTCTTCTGAATATGAAATAAATAATACCCCTTACCTTAGTAGAAGGCTGGATATTGCAATAGTAAAGTAGCAGAATACTCTTCTTCTTTCTCTTTATAGCTTCTCTCTCTATAATTGCTCTTGTGAGTCTTAGTGAATTGGTGAGAATGAAAGAAGAATGAGCTTCTATTTATAGAAAAATATAGTTTCGATAATTGCACGTTTTGGGAGTTGAATTATTAAAGTATAGTACCTTCATTTTTTTCTCCATTTTTAATTTAGTCCTACAAGTATTATCAAACTTGCACCACCTCCCCTAATAGTACATGTATGTGAATCAATAGTACATACATGTGAATCATTAGTTCCATTCATGTGAACAAATAGTTATATGCATGTGAACTAATAGTAATTAATTACTTATTTATCCGATTAATTACCCGATTGGTCAATTTAACCTCCAGAAATCAATTATTATCGAAATAAATATCGATTTCCACTAACACTAATAATCCCAACACAATGAAAATATCAATTTCATCTTTAATCAACACGAACTTATTCATCATTAATATTATAACTTATAATATTTAACAACCAGATCATTCCCAAGAAAGAGAGGGCTTTTCGATAAGGATTTTTCCCTATTGGCGCGCAATTAGGTGACCAAACCCCTTTCCTCGACAGAACTTTCTAGACATCGTCAATAATACATATAATAATATGAATAACTTTGTCGTCTCAATTATTAAATTAATAATATAAAATATTATACAGATGATACTATGACAATAATTAAATCAATAATATGAGAGATATTATGCAACAATTACTGTAGCAATAATTGAGTATAACTGAGTGACTTCTTACGTAAGCATCAATAATCAATACAGTGTGCTACTATGCAACCACACGTATTACTATACTTTTATCACCGGGTATTTTAACAGTTTAACGGTAAAACTTTCTCCGTTATTTTTATAAAAAGATATTTCTGTTGTTTTCTAACTCTGATAGTAATTCTGTTGTGGGGTCCACCAATGATTGCACTGTCGTACAAATATTTTTTGATAAAACGAATATTCCCCAACCAATCGAATATTTTATAACAACTTGCATACTTTGCAAAATTTGTAAATACTACCCACAACTATAACATTATATCAAATCCACACCTTAATATTCAAAAATATATTTCGAGAAAAATTAATCTTTATTAATAAAATTTGGGGTCTTACACTAAAGATGTGACACCCTCAAAATAGGTATACATCACTCATCTTGAGTCGCCAAATACATGGTACAAAATTCAAATACAACTTAATAATACAACTGTCGTGTAAAATACGACAAAATATAAACTGAGAGTTTAATACGAATATTGTCTTCTAGATAATATTCAAACTCAAATGGAGTCCTCAATACATTTATTATCACACTATTTCATAGAATAGTGAGGACTACTAATGCAAACATCTGGACCGTCACTTCGTTCCCCGACTAGTCCCGGCTACGTTCTCATTTCCTGAAGAGAAAAATAAAAGCAAAAGGGTGGGCTCAACTAGCCCAGTAAGAAATATTATGACTAAGATAATGCAGAATAATTTATCGTTAGCCTTCAACAGTGTTAAACTGATAAAGTATAACAAACATCAAGTTTAACTGCAGCGGAACAAGCAATCCCTTAGAAGAGTCAAGTAGAACATGATATCTACTATCTTCTATGATTTAAAAGGTTTTTCATCACTTTTATAGCTGAGACTCAGCTTAATAAATAATCTACATCATTGAATCACCCCTGCACTACCACTAAGGATATTCATTAGTATCATGACCACGAATTATCCATGCACTACGGGCCAAGGATATTCGTGTATTCATCAATGGTCATGATCATGCCAACAACTGTCCATTAATGCACTACGGGCCAATGAAGACTTTTACCACATTATTTATAACATTACGGTCATGATTATACCGAATAATCCCTGGTCATAATTATACCAACTCCATCTATGCACTACGGCCACATATGACTTTTAACATAATATAAGCATGATAATGATGACAATGATATAAGAATTCAATTAAAAGAAAGCAAAGGATAAAAATTTATAATTTAATTTATCCAGAATTCAATAATGTCCAAATTATCAACATGATACTGCTTTGTGGAGTAAAATTCAAGAATAATATTGTACCAAAATAATTTGGACCGAAAACGAATTAATTTTTATCATGAATAGTACCTCGGGTGAATAGTACTCGAGTGAATAGTACCTCATGAATAGTAATTTGGGAATAGTACCCCGTGAATAGTACCCTGACATGAAAAAGTTAAAACTTATCAAAAATGCTCAGAATAATATTTTCATGAAAATTTTAAGGATATTCAACTAATTTCATGGAGTATAGAAGCCAAAACTTTAACCAAATGAGTATAGAATTCAAAATCTGAAACGAAATAATATTACTTACATACTACAAAGTATGGAAAAAAATATTATTTCAAGCGAATATTTAACAAAAATAACATCTCTTACCTTGAAAAGAAGAGTATTCCAATTAGTACAGTGGGGATATTCTTGAAGAAAACTTTTACTATTTTCTACACTCAAAGCTTCCTAAAACTCGAAAGAAATACACTCAAGATTATAGAAGAAGAATTCTCTGATTCTGGTGTGATTTTCAGTTCTAACTAAGCATCCTATTTATAAGAGAATGGAAAGGATACTATTTGAATTTTAAAATCACGGACTGCACAATTGAAAGAAAAAAAATTTCACGGACGCCTTAACAAATTCTCAAACGTCTGATTTTTAAAAAAAAAATAATAATATAAAATTCAAGTAAAACAAATAACTTTATATATAATATAATATATTCTATTTTTTCATAAAAAAGCAAAACTTATTATAATATATATATATATATATATATATATATATATATATATAATTCCCCTCCCAGCAAGTTTCCTCCCCCCACCCCATTTTCATTTTCTTCCAGTGGGCCCCACATGTGGCCCCACCTTTATTATATTAAATAATTTTTTACCGATTATTTTGAAAAATGGGTAAATGAGGGTTCATATAATAAGAAGAATTTACAAAAAATACTTCATAATAATTCCCTCAATATTTTCAACAACCTTTATCATCATTATTATAATTCGCAATATTTAACAACCAGGTCTTTCCTAGGAAAGAGGGGGCTTTTCAATAAAAATTTCTCCCTATTGGCGAGCAATTACGTGACCAAACCTTTCCTCGACAGAACTTCTAAACATTGTCAATATTGCAAATAATAAAATAAATAACTTTGTTGTCTCAATTATTGATTTAATAATATAAAATATTATGCAGATGATACTGTGACAATAATTGAATCAATAATATAAGAGATATGATGCAACAATTATTGTAGCAATAATTGAGTATAAGCTGAGTGACTTCTCACGTAAGCATCAATAATCATCTGAGTGTGCTAATATGCAACCACGCCAGATTCATCGTACTTTTATCACCGGGTATTTCAACAATTTTAATTAAAACTTCCGTAGTTATTTTTATAAAAGATATTTACGTCGTTTTTCTCATTAAATAATAATTTTCGTTGTGGGGTCCACCAATAATTATGCCACCGTACGAATATTCCCTGTTAAAATGAATATTTTCCGACCAATCGAATATTGTATTGCTTACTTTGCAAAATTTATAAATATTACCCACAACTATAACATTATAACAAATTCAAACCTTAATATTCAAAAATGATATTTATAGAAAAATTCATATTTATTCATAAAAGTTGGGGTCTTACAGAAGATATCTTGGGATAAGTTTCAAGAATTGTTCAATGATAAGTTCTTTTCTGAAAGTATTCGTCACATGAAGGAGGTGGAATTCATCAAGCTGGAGAAAAATAATATGACCGTGTTGCAGGATGAGGCTAAATTTATGGAGTTGTCCCGGTTTGCATCCCATTTGGTAGATAATAAGGAGCGTATGACGCGAATGTTTCTAAGAGGTTTGAAACCCGAAATACGTCAATACCTCATTTCTCACAAACTTTGCTTGTATTCAGATGTTGTTAATAGGGCTCAGTTATTGGAGCGCGATAATGAGTCAGCCCAACCAAAACGATAATACCAGTGGTAGCTATGAGACCCCAAATTTTATGAATAAAGATTTAAATTTCTCGAAATATTTTTTTGAATATTATGGTGTGGATTTGATATAATGTTATAGTTGTGGGTAATATTTATAAATTTTGCAAAGTAAGCAAGTTGTTATATAATATTCGATTGGTGGGAATATTCGTTTTAACGAGGAATATTTAAATGCACGACCAACACAATCATTGGTGGACCCCCTAACGAAAATATTGTCGTAGTTAAAAAAGCGAAAGAATTATCTTTTTATAAAAATAATGGCGAAAGTGTTACCGTTAAAACCGTTGAACTACCCATTAGTAAAAAAATGCGATGTCTGGCGTGGTTGCATAGTAGAACACCACGGTATTGATTATTGATGCTTACGTGAGAAGTCACTCGGTTATACTCATTATTATTACAAGAATTCTTTGAATCATATCTCTCATATTATTGATTCAATTATTGTCACAATATCATCTGCATTATATATTATTAAATCAATAATTGAGACGACAAAGTTATTTATATTATTATTTGCAATATTGACAATGTCTAGAAGTTTTGTCAAGGAGATGTTTGGTCACCTAATTGCCCGTCAATAAGGAGAAATCCTTATCGGAAAGCCCCCTCTTTTCTGGGAACGACCTGGTTGTTAAATATTGTGAATTATAATATTAATGATGAATAAGTTCGTGTTGATTAAAGATGAAATTGATAGTTCCATTGTGTTGGAATTATTAGTGTTAGTGAAAATTGACATTTATTTCGATAATAATTGATGTCTGGAGGTTATATTGACCAATCGGGTAATTAACCGGATAAATGAGCAATTAATTGCTATTAATTCACATGATTATAACTATTTGTTCACATGTGTGTACTATTGATTCACATTCATTTACTATTAGAGGAGTTGGTGCAAGATTGATAATACTTGCATGACTAAGTTAAAAATGGAGGTATAGATGGAGGTACTATACTGTAATTCGTATTTTCACATGATTATAACTATTGATTCACATGATTGAACTATTGATTCACCTTATTTACTATTAGGGGAGGTGGTGCAAGTTTGATAATACTTGCAGGACTAAATTAAAAATGAAAGAAAAGTTGAAGGTATTGTACTGTAATATTTCGAGCCCCAAAACGTGTAATTATCAAAACTATATTTTCCTATAAATAGAAGCTCATTCTTCCTTCATTTCTCACCAATTTACTAAAGCTATAAAGCAATTATTATATAGAGAAATTATAGAGAGAAAGAAGAAGAGAAGTCTGCTACCTCACTATTCCAGTATCCAGTTTCTTTCTAAGGTAAGGGGTATTATTTCTTTCGTATTCATGAAGAGAGTTATTTTCTCTCAATACTCATAAGGGTTTTTATTCCATTCTTTATTATTATATTGGAATAACCTGTATATGCGAAGTACCGCATACATGGTGAAATTCTTTTATTATTCCATTTTTTATTATTACATTGGAATAACTTTATGCATGCGGTCTATCGCATACAGTGAATTTGTTGTTATTCCATTCTTTATTATTACATTGGAATATCACATGCATGCGGATTACACATGACTGGTTCCGATTCTATATTATACGTTGGAATATCACATGCATGCGAATTACGCATGACCTTGTTCCATTCTTTAGTATTTTGTTAGAATAATCTGTCTGTGCGGTCTATCGCATGTCTGGTGAATTCTGCTATTATTCCATTCTTTATTATTCTATTGGAATAACCTGTCTACGCGGACTACCGCATGCATGGTGAATTCTTCTGTTATTTTATTCTTTATTATTACATTGGAATAACTTTGTCTATGTGGATTTCCGCATGCATGGTGAATGATCCTTCGTATTCATTCTTTATTAAATTATGGAAATGATCATCTCACGTGGATTACCGCATGACGGGTGAAAATCCATTTGCGATTTCAGTATATTCTATTATACTAAATCGAGATATCATTTCTTTTGTACTCGTCATGGAATATCATTTTCTTTGGTATTTTTCTTTTACGAGTTACTATTTATGGGTTACTATTTACCCAATTACTATTCACTCTAGTATTATTCAGTCGGGTATTTGGGGCACTTTTCGTGCCAGAATACTATTCACGAGTTACTATTCATGGGTTACTATTCACCCGATTACTATTCACTCTAGTATCATTCACTCGGGTATTTGGGACACTTTTCGTGTCGAAGTACTATTCCCGAAGTACTATTCACGGGGTACTATTCACCTGAAAAATATATTTCTTTTCTGTCCAAATTATTTTTGGTACATGAATATTATTCTTGAATTTTACTCTACAAAGCAATATCATGTTGACAATTTGGACGTTATTGATTCCTGGATAAATTAAATTATAAATCTTTAAAATTTATCCTTGAACTTATTTTATTGAATTATTATGTCATTGACATCATCCTCATGCTTATATTGTGATGAAAGTCATCTTTGGCTTACGTGCATAGATGGACTTGGTATGATTATGACCAGGGATTATTCGATATAATCATGACCATAATGTAACGAATGATGTGGTAAAAAGTCCTCATTGGCCTGTAGTTCATTGATGGACAGTTGTTGGTATGATTATGACCAGGGATTATTCGGTATAATCATGACCATTGATGATTACATGAATATCCTTGGCCATGGTGCAGGGATGATTCGATTTTAATTATTAAGCTAAGTCTCAGCGATAAAGTTGATGAAATTTTTTTAAAATCATAGAAGATAGTAGATTTTATGCTCTACTTGACTCTTCTAATGGATTGCTTATTTCCGCTGCAGTTGTTGATCTAAAACTTGTTGTCTATTGTATTCTATCAGTTGTTATACTGTTGAAGGCTAATGATAAATTTATTTTGCATTATCTTAGTCATAATATTTCTTACTGGGCTAGTTGAGCTCACCCTTTCTTTCACTATTCTCTTCAGGAAATTAGAATATAGCTAGGACGAGTCGGGGAACGGATTGACGGTCATAAATGGTTTTAGTAGTCCCCACTATTCTATAAAATAGTGTGACAATAAATATAATGAGGACTCCATTGAGTGTGGATATTGTCTAGATGACAATATTCTTATTGAAACTCTTAGATTATGTTTTGTCGTATTTTACACGACTGTTGTATAATTAAGTTTGTAGTTGAGTTCTGTACCATGTATCTGGCGACTCAAGATGGGTTATGTATACCTATTTTGGGGGCGTCACAGTAGCGGTCATCGAAGCGGTGACAACAAACGTTGAGGAAATCAACATGTTAGAAATGGTAACCACTTCGGTGGTAATCATGACCAAGATAATAGAAGTGGAAATTTTAAGAAGAGAAGGTTCGATAATGATAGAAAGACGTCAACACCAACACCCGTTGTTAAGGAAGAAGAACGACCACCGGTCGTATGCTATGCGGAGGTGAAGGACACATCAGTCTAAACTGCACGCAACAATCTAAAGCATGTTACAATTACAGAAGAGAAGGTCACCTAGCCAAATTTTTTTATGTAGTGAAGTCAAGTTTAGTTGGAATGGAGGCACCAAAGACCATCCTAGACAAGTCAAAGTCGGTAGTGCAAGGGAAAGCATTTGTCGTGACCTCCCAAAAAGCGAGGAACCCAAACGAAGTTATCACGATAAAGTCAAGTCCAGTCCCAAAGAACGAGTGAAGTCAAGTCCATCGTTTGTCGTCATTTTAACGCTTAAAATCTGGAGGCATTACCTGTATGGGGAGAAAGTGGAGATCTATACGGATCATGAAAGCCTCAAATATTTCTTCACCCAAAAGGAGTTCAACATGCAGCAACAACATTGGCTCGAGCTGTTGAAAGATTAAGATCATACCATTCAATACCATCCTGGAAAAGCGAACGTAGTAGCTGACGCATTGAGCAGAAGAAAATATGCGAGTATGAGTGCGATATTGTCAACACAAAGGCCCATTTTGTATGACTTGCAAAAGATGGAGATAGAGTTAAAGACTCCAGGAACCCACGTGATGATGTCAAATATATGAGTAGAACCGACTTTAATCGATAAAGTTAAAGTTGCTCAAGATACAGACCTGGAGCTGACGCGTATGAGGAAGAAAGTAAGAGAAGGTGCTATTTCAGAAGCAAGAATCGATGAAGAAGGAATACTTCGAGTCAACTCCAGACTTTGTGTTCCTAACGACTCTGATTTGAAGAATAAAATCATGATGGAGGTACACAACACACCGTTTGCAATCCATCCTGGGAGTACCAAAATATATCGTGATCTTCTATATACATTTTGGTGGAGCAATATGAAGAGAGAGGTAGCAGAGTTTATCTCAAGGTGTCTAACCTGTCAACGTGTCAAGACGGAGCATCAAGTGCCAAAAGGTCCATTACAACCACTTGAAATTCCAGAATGGATGTGGGAGCACATTACCATGGACTTCATTACTGGTCTTCCCAAGGTTTCTCAAGGCATAAATGTAATTTGGGTCATTGTTGATAGATTAACCAAGTCTGCTCATTTCTTACATATACGAGAAACTTATTCACTTGAACGTCTTGCTCGTATATACATAAATGAGATTGTAAGACTGCATAGTATGTCAATATCCATAGTTTCTGATCGAGACCCAAGATTCACTTCACAGTTTTGGGTCAGTTTATAAAAAGCTATGGGCACGGATTTACGATTCAATTCGGCATATCATCCTCAGACGGACTGGTAGTTAGAGAGGACTATTCAAACTCTTGAAGATCTATTAAGACTTTGTGTCCTTGACTTCAAAGGAATTTGGGACAAGTTCTTGCCATTAGTTGAATTCTCCTACAACAACAGTTATCAAGTAAGTATAGGTATGGCTCCATTCGAGGCGTTGTATAAACGAAAGTGTCGTTCTCCAGTATGCTGGGATGAGGTGGGTGAAGCAACATTGTTGGGACCGGAATTGGCACGCATGACAACGAAAAAGATTCAAATGATCCGACAACGTATAAAAAAAGAGTTATGTTGATCTTCATTGAAGGAACGTTGAATTCAATTTTGGAAATTATGTGTTGTTACGTGTTGCTCCATGGAAAGAAATTACGAGATTTGGAAAGAGAGGAAAGCTCAATCCTCGATTCATTGGCCCATTTGAAATCCTCGTAGAGTAGGGCGTGGGCTATAGAGACGCCTTCATTGCCAAGTATGTCTCGTATTCATAACGTTTTGTACATATCTATGTTACGTAAATATGTGGAAGACCTGAACCACATTATTGAGTTAGAACCAGACGAGATAGTGGAAGATTTAACGTATGAAGAGGTACCTGTTAAAATCTTGGATAAGAAGGAACATATTCTATGCTCCAAGGTTATACCTTAAGTCAAAGTTTTGTGGAGAAACCACGATGTTGAGGAAATGACCTGGGAGTTGGAATCTGAAATAAAATTAAGGTATCCTCACCTCTTTGACATACCAGGCATGTACACCAATTTAGAACAAAATTTCATAAGAAGTGGAGGTTTTAAGACCACAACTTTTATGAATAAAGATTTAATTTTTTTGAAATATCTTTTTGAATAATATGGTATGGATTTGATATAATGTTATAGTTGTGGGTAATGTTTACAAATTTTGCAAAGTAAACAAGTTGTTATAAAATATTCGTTTGGTTGGAGAATATTCATTTTATCAGGGAATATTCGTATGACAGCACAATCATTGGTGGACCCCACAACGGAATTACTTTCGGAGTTAGAAAATGGCAGAAATAACGGCAAAAGTTTTACCGTTAACTATTGAAATACCCGGTGATAGTAGTACAATAATACGCGTGATTTCACAGTAGCACACGGTATTGCACAATATTTTTGATTATTGATGCTTATGTGAGAAGTCACTCAATTTTTTTTCAATTATTGCCACAGTAATTGTTGCATAGTATCTCTCATATTATTGATTCAATTATTATCACAGTCTCATCTGCACAATATTTTATATTATTAAATCAATAATTGAGACGATAAAGTTATTCATATTATTATTTGCATTATTGACAATGTCTAGAAAGTTTTATCGAGGAAAGGGATTTGGTCACCTAATTGCGCTCCAATAAGGAGAAGTCCTTATCGGAAAGCCCCCTTTTTCCTGGAAATGAGCTGGTTGTTAATATTATGAGTTATAATTTTAATAATGAATGAAGATCGTGTTAATTAAAGAAAAGAATAATAATTGATGAGTGGAAGATGTTTGTTCAATTATCCTTTTAAATTGGTGTTTGTTCATTCTTCCGTATGTTAGGATATTATTGGCCAACTTTTCAAATAATACAGCTACTGTTCACTGTCTTATGAATGAGGGCTCCCCCTCATTGGTTCATATCTCCCAAACTCAATTACCTTCAAAAGAGGGTGCCCCCTCATTGGTTTACATCTCCCACTTTGCTAGTTACCTTTATGGGAGGGCACTCTCTCATTGGTTGACTCAAATGTGTACTGATGAATTGCGCCCGTGAATTTTTTTCCTGTACAGTCCGTGATTATTTTCTTAAATAGTATCTTGCTATTCTCCTATAAATAGGAAGCTTAGTTTAGAAATAAAAATCACACCAGAATCAAAGAATTCTTCTTCTATAATATTGAGCGTATTTCTTTTGAGTTAAAGATGCTTTGAGTGTAGAAAACAATATAAGTTTTCTTCAAAAATATCTCCGCTATACCAGTCGGAATTACTTTCCTACTAAGGTAAGGGATATTATTTTTGTTCAATATTCATAAGAAATAATATTTTTTTCCATACTCTGTAGTATGTAAGTACTATTATTTCGTTTCAGATTCTGAATTCTACACTCATTTTGTTAAGTATTGCTTCTATACTTCTTGAAATTAGTAGAATATCCTTGAAATTTACGCTTCATCTAATATCTTTTTACAAGAATATTTTTCTGAATATTCTTGTTAAATTTTGATCTTTTCATGTCGGGGTACTATTCACGAAGTACTATTCACAAGGTACTATTCACTCGGGGTACTATTCATCACAAAAAATTGATTTCTTTTCTGTTCATATTATTTTGATCCATGAATATGATTCTTGAATTTTACTCCACAAAGCAGTTATCATGTTGACAATTTGGACATTCTTGAACTCTGGATAAATTGATTTATAAATCTTTAAAATATATCCTTGCTCTTACTTAATTGAATTTTTATATCATTGTCATCATGCTCATACTTATATTGTGATGAAAGTCATCTTTGTCCCGTAGTGCATAGATGGACTGTTGATTGATATGATTATGACTATGTATCGGTATAATCATGACCTGTAATGTTATAAATGATGTGGTAAAAGTTCTTATTGGCCCGTAGTGCATTGATGTACAGTTGTTGGCATGATTATGACCATTGGTGATACTAACGAATATCCTTGGCCTGTAGTGCATGGATAATTCATGGATGTGATACTAATGAATATCCTTAGACCGTAGTGCATGGATAATTCAGTGATGTGGATTATTTATTGAGCTGTGTTACAGCAATAAAATATTGATGATGAACTTTTAAATCATAGAAGATAGTAGATATCGTGCTCTACTTGACTCTTCTAATGGATTATTTGTTCCGCTGCAGTTAAACTTGTTTTCTTTTGTATTCTATTAGTTTAACTCTGTTGAAGGCTAACGATAATTTATTCTACATTATCTTAGTCATAATATTCCTTATTGGGCTAGTTGAACTCAACCCTTTGCTTTCATTGTTCTCTTCAGGAAATGAGAACATAGCCGGGACTAGTCGGGGAATGGAGTGATGGTCCAAGATGGTGGCTATAGTAGTCCTCACTATTCTATGAAATAGTGTGATGATAAATGTAATGAGGACTCCATTTGAGTTTTGGTATTGTCTATGAGATAATATTCGTGTTAAAACTCTTTGCTACACTTTTGCCGTATTGTATAAATGAAGTTTGTATTTAAATTTTGTACCATGTATTTGGTGACTCATAATGGGTTGTGTATACCTATTTTGGGGGAATCACAAATTTAATGCACAAAGAGAGTAAAATCTAACCTCTAAGATTGAGGAACTAGAAAAGACAATCTTAACTTGGAATAGATCCTCTTCATCCATTGACTCCCTGATCTCCAGTCAAAGAAGTGCATCTGACAGAACAAGTTTAGGTTTTGGGGAATCCACCTCAGAACCATATGTGAAAAAGTCAAAGGAAACTAACATCAGTAGTACTTCAAGCCTTAATAGAAGCATTGCATTTGTGAAATCCTCACAGAAGAAAGAACCAGTTCATCCCTGCTCTTCTGATCCAATTTATGCTACAAGGCATAACAGATCTCATATTGGCCTAGGGTTCAGAAAAGAGAAGAGTAACTTAGTCACTACTCTCCAACCTCGAAGGATCGTAGAGTCGAGCAAAATCAACTCCACGAACCAACCAGGTAGGAATAGTAGAGTTAAGTTTCACTCTTCACAAATCATGAATCACAAGGACACATTGAAAAAAAAGAATCAGTATAAATGAAGGACTACCAAAAATCCACATAAGTTCAAATGGAGAAAGAATCCATACACACACACAAGCATGCATTATGCTAGATGTTTTCTATGTGATAAAATTGGTCATAAGGCTATAGTATGTTACAATAATCTTCTGTATTTTGAACCCAAAATCAAACAGATTTAGGTCCCCAAGGGCACTAACAAGATAGGACCCATGCAAGTATGAGTACCAAAATGAGAGCTTAAATCTCATTACAGGAACAAAGCTCCACGATAATAACTTGGTACCTGAACAGTGGAGGCTCACGACACATGACTGGGAACAAAGCCCTCTTGTCTAACTTCATGGAGAATGAGGGTCTAACAGTCATCTTTGGAGATAATGGCTCTGGAAAGACAAAAGGGTATGGCTCAGTTGGGAATGGTGCAGTGTTCTTCAGTAAAGTAGCCTATGTGGAAGGACTAAATGTAAGACCCCGAATTTTATGAAATGAAAGCATTCAATTTTCTTATAAATATTATTTTATTTAGTAAATGGTTAAATTGATAAAAGGATTAAGTTAAGGGTGATATCTGAAAATTTTGCAAAGTAAAACAAGTTGTTATAAAATATTCGGGGAATATTCATTTGGTCGGGGAATATTCTTTTTGTTGGGGAATATTCGTACGATGACAAAATTATTGGTGGACCCCACAACAGAATTATTATCGGAGTTAGAAAATGACAAAATTATCTTTTTATAAAAATAACGGCGAAAGTTTTACCGTTAACTGTTGAAATACCCGGTGATAAAAGTACAGTAATACGCGTGGTTGCATAGTAGCACACGATATTGATTATTGATGCTTACGTAAGAAGTCACTCAGTTATACTCAATTATTGCTATAGTAATTGCTGCATAGTATTTCACGTTATTTATTCAATTATTATCACAGTATCATCTGTACAATATTTTATATTATTAAATCAATAATTGAGACGATAAAGTTATTCATATTATTATTTATATTATTGACGATGTCTAGAAAGTTCTGTCGAGGAAAGGGTTTTGTCACCTAATTGCGCACCAATAAGGAGAAGTCCTTATCGAAAAGTCCCCTCTTTCCTGGGAATGACCTGGTTGTCAATATTGTGAGTTATAATATTAATGATGAATAATTGTTGAAAGATTAAAAAAATGTGTTGATTGAAGATAAAATGATTTGTAGTAAATATTTATTCAATCTTTGATATAAATAAGAAGTCTGTTATGAGACGTTTGTTGTAAATTTAGTTTATTCTATGGGGCCCATATGTCATCCTCTAAGAGTCACTTTCGCCAATAGTACTTGCCTTTACCAGACGTTGAACTATTTGTTGCTTCATATTACAGGCGTCGAACCACTTGTCGTTTCACATTACAGGCGTCGAACCACCTGTCATTTCATATTACAGGCGTTGAACCACTTGTTGTTTCACATTACAGGCGTTAAACCACTTTTCTTTTCACATCACCAGTCGTCAAGCCACTTGCCTCTTCCCATTTCAAGGGCTAAGCTAGAAATCTTTTATAAATAGAAGCTTATTTCTTCTTTCATTCTCACAAATTCACTATGACTCACAAGAGAATTCTATAGAGAGAGAATCAGAGAAAAAAAGAAGAAGAGTATTCTGTTACTACACTATTGCAGTATCCAATCTCCTACTAAGGTAAGAGATGTTATTTCTTTCGTATTCATGAAGAGAGTTATTTCTTTTAATACTCGTAAGGGGTATTATTTCTTTCGTATTCGTAAGAGGTATTATTTCTTTCATTTTCATGAAGAGAGTTATTTCTTTCAATACTCGTAAGGGGTATTATTTCTTTCGTATTCGTAAGGGGTATTATTTCTTTCGTATTCGTAAGTGATATTATTCTGGTTCAATATTCGTAAGAAATAATATTTTCTTCCATACTCTTTAGTATGTAAGTAATATTATTTTGTTTCATATTCCCAATTCTAGACTTATGTTGATAAGTATTGCTTCTATACTCCATGAAATTAGTAGAAAATCCTTGATATTTGCGCTTCATCCAGTATCTTTTCATGAAAATATTATTCTGAGCCTTGTTGATAAGTTTTAACCTTTTCATGCCGGAGTACTATTCCCGAAGTTACTATTTGTAACAATCCAAGATTTTATAGTTTGTAATTCAAAATATTTATTAAATTAAATAAATATTTTAATTGATATTCATATGGTATATTTATTAAATTAAATAAATATTTTAACTGATGTTGATGTGATTATTGTTATTAAATATTTATGAATTAAATTTATTAGATAATATTTTAAATTAAATTAATTTATAATTTAGAGAATTATAATATAACATGAGATGTTATATTGTTGTTTCAATTTAATAATTTAAAGTGATATATTAAATTACTAAATAAAATTATAATTTTGTGATATTTGTTGAAGTGGAGTATTTATTTAAAATATAGTATGTATAATTATTTTATTTGATTATTGTTGGATATGGAAATCCAAATAAATAGTATGTGATTATGAATAATAAACTAAATTGTTTATTAAATAAAAAAATAAAGTAGTTTAATTTAGTTTTGACCAACCAAGACTTAAGTATATTAAGTCTTTATTTTAAAGACTTTTTGCCAAACAAAGCCTTATGACTTTTGGATTTTTGAATTTTAATAAAATAAATAAAATAAATTAAATAAGAAATATAATATATATAAAACTATACATTTATTAGTTGTAACTGATATATTTAATATAGGGGTTATGGCTATATCGATTTTTTTTTATGTTTTACGCATACTGGCTTGGGTTTTGCTAAGCCTAAGATTACAGAGAACTTGAGAGACATTGAGAGGAAACCTAAGAATTTTTCAAGGTGATTATCAGTTGATTGTAAGGATTATTTTAGCAAATTGAAGGTAATTTTTCCATAATCTCCATATTATACATATATGTATATATATAGATGAATTTACGACATGAAGCTTCAAACTCTGTGAATTCTATACTTTTCGAATTATTGCTATATGATTGTATTATCTCATTTGTATGTAATTGTGATGGTGGAATTTGTGTAAACAAGGAATTTTTATGCTAATCACAGTTAAAAGTAGAGAAATAATGTCAGTGAATATTTTCTCATATGTCTTATGTAAGTACCAATTTTGGTGGTCAATTCGTATGATGAACTGTAAATTGAGTCTTGTTTATGCTAGTTCGTTAAGAAATGAAGAAAACACAATTTTGAACGAAGCAATTTGGCCAAGTATAGAGATCACAATGTTAATTTTTGTAAAGAATATTAAAAATTGAGTTTTTATATGAAAATGAGGAATTTGAGAAATTAAACTAGTTTAAGTTGTTGTTAAGTTGTTCTATATTGATATATATGTGAGGAAACATGTTTGTAATAGTTTTATATCATTTGTTTGTGTTAATTTCATTGTTTGGTGGGTGAAATTCATGTTAGTTGGGCTAAAAAATTGCTCATCGTTTCATGCCGTTTTTGCCTCTATCGTACTGCCAAGCGTAGCTACTGTGCAAGGTGCAAGGCAAAAAAGCGTTTGTATATGGAGGTAGTGGCTTACACTGATCTAAGGCAGTGGCTTCTGCTACTGCTGCAGACCTGGGATACCACTATAACTTGGTCTAATGATGTGTTAACTTAATAAACACGAAATATGGAGGTTAAACCAGAACCGTATCATGTCATTGAAAATTTGAAGGTTGAAAAGGATTAGTAAGTTACGAACGCGTTATGACTTAATGTATACAATGAAAAATGAATAAGTCTTGTGATGTTAACACTTGTGGTTTCTAAAATGAACACTAAGATATGGAAGGTGATTAATATAAAACAAATGTGTCCTAGGAAGACTTAAATACTTGGTTGAACTTCAAGTTCGATTAAGGAGAAATGTAGTATTGATTAATAAGAGTTGAAAATGTGATTTGGATGTTAAAGTCTTGTGTATGTGTTAGTGAGTTTTTAGTTTTGTGTTATGTGGTTTATTAATATGGTTAGACCTTAAACTAAAGGTTATAACTTAACTAAGATGAGAAGTGAATCTATGAGGTTAATGTATGTAGCTAATTGATGTGATAATCCTAATAGTATGTGTAGGACATTGGAGTACATGAGTTGTAATTGTATAGCTTACGCAAGAGGCAAGTTCCCTAACCTTTGTTACTTTATTATTCAGCAAGGTTACTTTTCACTGTTATGTTATACTTATGCAAATTCTCTATCTCTAATCTCTTGTTTAACGATTTATTGTCATGCAAGTTAGTTAATCTTGGTTTCTTTATTCCAATCAAGACTACATTTGTTATTCAAAGTCTGTAATTTTATTATAAGAAGTGTGTTTATTCAGTTACTAATAACTGTTGTTTGATCTTCGTTCTTCTATATCATTGTACTATCTTACATTATTGTACCGAACTCTAAGTTGCTTAGCGATTCTTTATCAATTCAACTAATCCTTAGTTAATAAATGTTCTAAACTCTAAATTACCCTTGAAGTCAACCCAAACCAAACTTCCTTTGGTTTGTTTATGTACTCACACAACTTTGAAAGCATGTTGTCGATGATAACATTTGTTTAACTTAGAAATTGTTAATACCCTAGCTCTTATTGATTCATCGATATACCTTGTTCATGAAGATATTATAATCAAACCCTTGAATAGTTATTGGTTCCTATCTGATTCAACCAGTACTTGGTTGATGGGCGTTCTAACAAATCTAGACTTCCTTTGAAGTTAATTCCCAACCAAGCTTCCTTTGGTTCGGAACCTAATAATTTAAGCTGAGATGAACAACCCTATATCAGGGGATTATTTTTGAGCTACGCAATAGCGTTAAAAGGTTTGCGCAATACATAGTACAAAGGCTGATCACCTGGAGTACGGTATGATGGTCCATATAGTCGTTTAGACTGTTAAAGGTTACAGTAGAAACACCTGTGAACCTAGGACATAGATGATGATTATAGTCTTTTAGACTGTTAAAGGTTAAAGTAGAAATACTTGAAAACCTATAGTATAGTTCATGGTCTTGTGACCCTCAATGTATTCTTTGATGTTGTTATCTATTGTTAACTTAAACTTTCATTATTCCTTTGAACTCATAGCTGTTGAATTAAAATTTATTGTTCTGGTAAGAATACTTTACCATTGAAAGCTCAGTTAATTGTCATTCATAAAATGTTATTGTATTTTATCCTTCTTGTGGGCAATTGTTTGCTCACTCTTACACAAAACCATGCAGATGAAGTTAAGAAGTTTGAAAAGATTTCTACAAGCAAGGACAAGGACAAAGTGCTGGATTAGATGCCAATGCTTAATTTATCTTTTATTTATAAAGCTTTTGTAATAGATTTAATTATGATCATGTTTTATTTTTCCGCTGAGGATTGTAATAAAGGTTAGATGACCTGGGATTTATGTTAGATTATGTAAACCTTTAATGGGAGATTGATTGTTTAAACTATTGAGTTTAATTATATACTTTGTTTATGGGTAGTTAATTATGATTTAATTGGACAGTGAACACCAAATCTGTTGGATTGAAGTGCCCGGATTTGGGGGTGTCACACTATTCATGGGGTACTATTCACCCGGGGTACTATTCATTTCAAAATTGATTCCTTTTTGGTCTAAATTATTTTTGATACAATATTATTCTTGAATTTTACTCCACAAAGCAGTATCATGTTGACAATTTGGACATTATTTAATTCTGGATAAATTAAATTATAAATCTTTAAAATTTATCCTTTACTTTCATTTAATTGAATTCTTATATCATTATCATCATCCTCATGCTTATATTGTTATGAAAGTCATCTTTGGCCCGTAGTGCATAGATGGACTTGGTATGATTATGACCAGGGATTATTCGGTATAATCATGACCATTGATGAAAACACGAATATCCTTGGCCCGTAGTGCGTGGATAATTTATGGTCGTGATACTAATGAATATCCTTGGCCGTAGTGTAGGGGTGATTCGATGATGTGGATTATTTATTAAGCTGAGTCTCAGCGATAAAATTGATGATAAACTCTTAAATCATATAAGATAGTAGATTTCATGTTCTACTTGACTCTTCTAATGGATTGCTTGTTCTGTTGCAGTTAAACTTGATGTCTATTGTATTTTATCAGTTTAACACTGTTGAAAGCTAATGATAATTTATTCTGCATTATCTTAGTCATAATATTTCTTACTGGGCTAGGTGAGCTCACCCTTTGTTTTCATTGTTCTCTTCAGAAAATGAAAATATAGCTGGGACTAGTCGGGGAACGGAGTGACGATCCAGATGTTTGCATTAGTAATCCTCACTATTCTGTGAAATAGTGTGATAATAAATGTGTTGAGGACTTATTTTGAGTTTAAATACTGTCTAGAAGACAATATTTGTATTAAAACTCACAGCTCATGTTGTATATTTAAGTTTGTATTTGTATTCTGTACCATGTATTTGGCGACTCAGAATGGGTGATGTATACCTATTTTGGGGGCATCACAGTTGGTATCAAAGCTTAGGGATATGATCCCTGGCTGAGATGTGAGACTAGAACTAGGAGGGGAGAGACTGGTAAATCCTTCGCTAGTATGACCTACCTAAGCTTATTTGTTATTTAATTGGTCAGTCAGAGTATAAGGATAATATGTGGCATGTCAATTAACCCTTGTTTTATGGCAGTGTCTGAAAATAACATCTGAGAATGTTGAGATAAGAAATGGAGCACATGAGACCGTTGAGTCACCAACGATCAATACCCAGGATAATGTGCATCAGGAAGGTAATAATCCTCAGGTAAACAACAACATCGATCAAATGATGAATGATGGGATGTTCAGAGGTTTTATGCAACTCATGCAACATCAGGCGAAAGCGGCTCCTGTTCAAAATGCAGTTGGAAACACTGGCAACTCTCAGACGATCACCGCTAAGCAATTCAAGGAGCTGGGACCACCTGAGTTTTTGGGAGAGCCAAAACCACTTAAGGCAGAGATGTGGATAAATCAGATCACCAAGATATATGATGTCTTAGGATGCTCCGAGGAGAAAAAGGTTCCCTTTGCCACCTTCATGTCATTGAAGAGAGAGGAAGATTCTTGGTGGGAATCAGAAGCGCACCTAAACCTGCCAAGACTCAAAATGTCTTGGGAGAAGTTCCAAGAAATATTCAACGACAAGTACTTTCCCTAAAGTTTTCGTCACATGAAAGAGGTAGAGTTCATCAAGCTAAAGCAAAACAACATGACCGTGTCACAGTACGAGGCTAAGTTTGGCGAGTTGTCCCGGTTTGCATCCTATTTGGTTGATAATGAGGAGAGAATGACCCGGATGTTTCTAAGAGGTTTGAAACCCAAGATACGTTAATACCTCATTTCTCACAAACTTTTCTTGTATTCAGATGTTGTGAAAAAGGCTCAGTTATTGGAGTGCGATACTGAGTCAACCCAGCCAAGATTAAAATCTTGGATAAAAAGGAGCATATTCTACGCTCCAAGGTTATATCTCAAGTCAAAGTTTTGTGGAGAAACCACGATGTTGAGGAAATGACTTGGGAGTTAGAATCCGATATGAAATCAAGATATCCTCACCTATTCGACATACCATATACGTACCCCAATTTCGAGGGTGGAATTTCATAAGGAGGGGAGATTGTAAGACCCCAAATTTTATGAAATGAAAGTATTCAATTTTCTTATAAATATTATTTTAT
Source organism: Panax ginseng (assembly GCA_020205605.1). NCBI lineage: Eukaryota > Viridiplantae > Streptophyta > Magnoliopsida > Apiales > Araliaceae > Panax > Panax ginseng. The sequence continues at coordinate 54,020,397 of CM035135.1, read as the reverse complement.
TTAGTAAATGGTTAAATTGATAAAAGGATTAAGTTAAGGGTGATATCTGAAAATTTTGCAAAGTAAAATAAGTTGTTATAAAATATTCGTTTGGTCGGGGAATATTCTTTTTGTCAGGGAATATTCGTACGACGACACAATTATTGGTGAACCCCACAACAAAATTATTATCAGAGTTAGAAAAAGATAAAATTATCTTTTTATAAAAATAACGGCGAAGGTTTTATCGTTAACTGTTGAAATACCCGGTGATAAAAGTTCAGTAATACGCATGGTTTCATAGTAGCACACGGTATTGATTATTGATGCTTACGTAAGAAGTCACTCAATTATACTCAATTATTGCTATAGTAATTGCTGCATAATATTTTATGTTATTTATTCAATTATTGTCACAGTATCATCTGCACAATATTTTATATTATTAAATCAATAATTGAGACGATAAAGTTATTCATATTATTATTTATATTATTGACGATGTCTAGAAAGTTCTGTCGAGGAAAGGGGTTTGGTCACCTAATTACGCGCCAATAAGGAGAAGTCCTTATCGGAAAGCCCCCTCTTTCCTGGGAATGATCTGGTTGTCAATATTGTGAGTTATAATATTAATGATGAATAATTGTTGAAAGATTAAAAAAATGTGTTGATTGAAGATAAAATGATTTGTAGTAAATATTTATTCAATCTTTGATATAAATAAGAAGTCTGTTATGAGACGTTTGTTGTAAATTTAGTTTATTCTATGGGGCCCATATGTCATCATCTAAGAGTCATTTTCGCCAATAGTACTTGCCTTTACCAGACGTCGAACCACTTGTTATTTCACATTACAGGCGTCGAAGCACTTATCGTTTCACATTACAGGCGTCGAACCACTTGTCGTTTCACATTATAGGCGTCGAACCACTTGTCGTTTCACATTACAGGCGTCGAACCACTTGTTGTTTCACATTACAGACGTCAAACCACTTTTCTTTTCACATCACCAATCGTCAAGCCACTTGCCTCTTCCCATTGCAAGGGCTAAGCTAGAAATGTTCTATAAATAGAAGCTTATTTCTTCTTTCATTCTCACAAATTCACTATGACTCACAAGAGAATTCTATAGAGAGAGAATCAGAGAAAAAAAGAAGAAGAGTATTCTATTACTACACTATTGCAGTATCCAATCTCCTATTAAGGTAAGGGGTATTATTTCTTTCGTATTCATGAAGAGAGTTATTTCTTTCAATACTCGTAAGGGATATTATTTCTTTCGTATTCGTTAGGGGTATTATTTCTTTCGTATTTATGAAGAGAGTTATTTCTTTCAGTACTCGTAAGGGGTATTATTTCTTTCGTATTCTTAAGGGGTATTATTTCTGTAAGACCCCAACTTATTATTAAATGAAATTAAATTTTCTCTATTTATTATTTTGAAATAGTAAGGGTTGATTTGATTAATGTGGTTAGTTATGGGTAAAATGCGCAAATATTTTAAATAAGTAAGTGGTTATAAAATATTTATTGTTGTCGGGGAATATTCGTTTGGTCGTGGAATATTAAATGACGACAGTAAGTGACCTTAATATTGGGCCCATATGAAAAAGATTGGATGAAGAAAGCGACAAGAATAAGTTGTTTATAAATAATCAGGCGTAGTTATTACAGAATTATCTTTGTTAGAATACCCGGTGGTTAAAACACAAGAAGACGCGGTATTGCACCAATTATTAATTCTTACGTAAGAAGGCACTACTCAATAATTGTTACAGTAATCACTGTTTAGTATTTTATTTTATTGATTCAATAATTGTTGCGTTGATATTTTATATTACTGTTGTTTTAATAATTGTCATTGCACAGTATTTTCTATTATCGGAGCAATAATTCATATTATCTGAATAATATTATTAGATAACATTATTGGCAATGTCTAGAAAGTTTTGTCTAAGGAGAGGTTTGGTCATCTAATTGCGCGCCAGTAAGGAGGGATCCTTATTGGAAAGCCCCCTCTTCCCTAGGAACTGCCTGGTTGTCAGTAATGTGATTCTTTAATATTATTTGTAAATAATTAATTATTGATTTATATGATGAGGAAAATATTGATTTTATGCGGATATAGATGGAGAAAATTTTTTAATGTGACAATTGTTGAAAATTAATATTTTATCTTTTTCTGATAAAATAATTCATTTAAATATATTATTAGTGATATTTTTACAATGAATGTGGGATATATAAGTATATGAGGAGGAAGAGTATTTTTGTGGCATTAAATGATTAACACTTGTTTTGTGTGTCGTAGAGAATGAAATTTCCTATGGAAAGGACATGTGGTTAGAAATTTTTCTGATAAAAGAGAGCTATTTATTATGAATTATTGAAGTTCCGTAGTTCTGAAATAATTGATTTTTGAAAGTTTTAATTATTTTTAATTACAAAAATGTTTTTTACATTATGGTGTGTTCCACATGTGTGTTGAATGGGCTGATTTCAGATTTTCTACGGTGGGCTTGAAATTTTTATAATATATTATTATTATATTAAATTTTACGCTTTGGTGTTCTAAGCATTTTCCTATAAATATGGTGCTTAGGTTAGAATTGAAAATCACACTTAAAGCTGAAATCTTCTCTCTTTCTCTCGATATATTGAAAGCGTATTCTTGTGAGTATTTTAATACTTTGAGTGTTGCTATACGGTGCAAGTTCAAGTCATAGCCTATATCCGGTGTTTCAACTAGAAGTACTATCTTTTCGAGGTAAGGGATGTTATATTCATTTTGTGTCGGGATTACTATTCACGTATACGGCACTATTCATCGAAAAATAAAATTTTTTCCTTTTCGTCCAAAATATCTATTATGGATACTAGTTTTGATTGTATCCATGTTTTGATCATTCTTGAATTTTACTCCACTATGATTATTTATGAGGTATTTTTGGACATGAAATAGCTGAAATACGAATCCTTGATATTTATTCTTTTGTTTCACTGGATTCGTTTCCTTTTAAAATATTTTTCATCATCCTCAGTCCTAAATGATGATATAACTGAATATCTTTGTCCTGTAGTTCAAAGATTAAAGATTTTATAATGAATATCTTTGGCCCGTAGTGCAAAGATGTACAGGTGTTGAGATGAACATGACCGACTGATGAATGTCTTTGGCCTGTAGTGCAAAGATGAATATTTGATTTAAGATGAATATTGATTGATGTTACAGGGATAAAATATTGATGATGAACTTTTAAATTCATAGATAATAGTAGATTTCATTCTCTACGTAACTCTTCTATGAATTATTATTTCCGATGCGAATATTGATCTGAAACTTCTTGTTTATTGTATTCAATCAGATTTTTCCCTGTTGAAGACTAACGATAATTTGTTATATATTATCTTAGTCATAATATTCTTTACTGGGCTAGTTGAGCTCACCCTTTTCCTTTTTGTTCCATTTTTCTTCTCAGGAGGCGAGAATGTAGCGATATTTAGCCTGGGGTATGGAATGATGGTTCTAGAAGTTGTTTTAGTAGTCCTCACCATTTTTGTAAAATAATGTATCAATAATTGTGATGAGGATTTATTTGGGTATGGATATTGTCTACAGTTTTTATGATGTATTAATAAAGTTGTAGTTGTTTCTGTACCATGTTATTGACGACCTAAAATGGGTGATGTATACCTATTTTGGGGGCGTCACAATTTCTTTCGTATTCGTAAGTGATATTATTCTGGTTCAATATTTGTAAGAAATAATATTTTCTTCCATATTCTGTAATATGTAAGTAATATTATTTTGTTTCATATTCCTAATTCTACACTTATGTTGATAAGTATTGCTTCTATACTCCATGAAATTAGTAGAATATCCTTGATATTTGCGCTTCATCCAGTATCTTTTCATGGAAATATTATTATGAGCCTTCTTGATAAATTTTAACCTTTTCATGCCAGAGTACTATTCCTGAAGTTACTATTCATGGGGTACTATTCACTCGATTACTATTCACCCGGGGTACTATTTATGACAAAAATTAATTTCTTTTCGGTCCAAATCATTTTTAATACAATATTATTCTTGAATTTTAATCCACAAAGCAATATCATGTTGACAATTTGGACATTATTAAATTCTTGATAAATTAAATTATAAATCTTTAAAATTTATCCTTTACTTTTATTTAATTGAATTCTTATATCATTGTCATCATCCTCATGCTTATATTGTTATAAAAGTCATCTTTGGCCCGTAGTGCATAGATGGACTTGGTATGATTATGACCAGGGATTATTCGGTATAATCATGACCATTGATGAAAACATGAATATCATTGGCCTGTAGTACATGGATAATTTATGGTCGTGATACTAATGAATACCCTTGGCCGTTGTGTAGGGGTGATTCGATGATGTGGATTATTTATTAAGCTGAGTCTCAGCGATAAAATTGATGATAAACTCTAAAATCATAGAAGATAGTAGATTTCATGTTCTACTTGACTCTTCTAATGGATTGCTTGTTCCGCTGCAGTTAAACTTGATGTCTATTGTATTTTATCAGTTTAACACTGTTGAAGGCTAACAATAATTTATTCTATATTATCTTAGTCATAATATTTCTTACTGGGCTAGTTGAGCTCACCCTTTGTTTTCATTTTTCTCCTCAGGAAATGAGAATATAGCTAGGACTAGTCGGGGAACGGAGTGAGGATCCAGATGTTTGCATTAGTAGTCCTCACTATTCTGTGAAATAATGTGATAATAAATGTATTGAGGACTTATTTTGAGTTTGAATACTGTCTAGAAGACAATATTTGTATTAAAACTCAGCTCATGCTGTATATTTAAGTTTGCATTTGTATTCTGTACCATGTATTTGGCGACTCAGAATGGGTGATGTATACCTATTTTGGGGGCGTCACACTAAAGCACAATCTTCTGAGCATAAGCCAGCTCTACGACAAGGTCATCAAGTTACCTTCCTCAACAATCAATGCCAAGTTAGAGATATGAAGACCTCTTCTATAAAGCTGACCGAAATAAGAGAAGGAAATGACTACACTGTTAATCTTGGTTAACTGAGTTCTGATGAGACAATATGATTTCTGGCTAAAGCCTCTGAAGAAATGAGCTGACTATGGCATAGAAGGCTGTCTCATCTCAACTTCAAAAGCATGTCAAAACTGGCCACCAAGGATATAGTATTATGCTTACCCAAGCTCAGCTTTATCAAAGAAAGACCATGCATCGCCTGTCAACTTGGAAAACAAACTAGAAGCTCATTTAAAAGCAAAACTGTCAACTCAATTGATAAGTTATAGAAAGGCATGAATAAAGCGTTGCACCACCCACAACAAGCCATCCGAGTTTACATCAAACAAAGAATCCTTAGCATCAAGACAGACACAATCATCATGTGGTGAAAAAGACTCGATACAAATAGTGATATGTCGGGACATCTCACAAGTAATGAAAGCCGCCGCCGCTGCCCCTGCCCCATTTATGGTACTCACAAAGAGCCTAATGGGAACATCATCATCCTCTTCATCAGCAATGGTCTTCTAGATGACTTCTTGATTCTAAAGAAAAGAGAAATTTCAAGATAGGGTAAGAAGGATTAGATCAAAGATTTTCCTAGATATCCTGGGAGAGCTCCTCGAAGGCTCACCCTCTTAGGGTTTTCTCCCCTAGAGGTTCCCTCTCTTAGGACTTTCATTTTCGAGGCTTGTAAAACATCAAGCTTCAAGAAGTGTAGACTTCAACACTTAAAAATATTTTGCGCGATCATCTCACCAAAGGCGTGACTAACGCGTATGGGGCAAATACTTTCCGGTAGATGACATAGACATCCTCCAGAGTAGAGGTGCATTCCCCCCAAGCAGCGATGAATATGCATGTAGAGGAGCACAATGGTTCTGTTGGATACGAGTGTCCTGTATAGCTGGATGTAACGAGGAATGTCAGCCTTTTCTTTAGTACATCCACATAATCAACATTCCTAGGTATCTCGTTGATCCAATGCTTTCATTCCTGAAGGTGGCTAGATGAATTAGACAAAAAGTGAAGGGGACTGAAAGGGTACTCTTGTTTCTCTATGCATATGCGGTGAATGCAAACTGAATGGGGAAAGTCACCTAAATATCCGTAAGCCGCAACATATAGAAACAAACCTTCTTTCTCTGGTGAAAGAGAAGTTATATAGTCATAAGCCTGAACTTGCTCCTAAAAAATGTTGGAAGAACCAAAAGAGGGGAGCCCTTCCCCAATCACTGAGGAACGGGGCCTCCTTGGCAGTTTATGGGTCTGTAGAATGTTCAATGGAGATCAAGGGCCTACAAGCAAGAAGAATTCAGGATAAGGTCTCTAAAGAGCAAGGAAAAGGATGACAAGGAAAGCATTTGAACTTGAATGCTTATCATAGAAAAGAAGGAAGTCTGAGATTTAAGCTTAAAAACACCTAAAAGAAGAAGCAAAAAAGCACAAGTATTAGGAGCCATTCAAATAAAAATAGGGTAGAGAAAGAACGAAAAAATTTGAAGGAGGAGGCCACTAGGTTGGTTCCCCTAGGGGTTGGCCCGTATGGTTTAGCCACCTAAGGAGCTCTCCCCTCTTACATTTAACTTCTCCTTGCTCGTTGAATCAACTGATTGGAATAAATGCTACTTAACCGGAATATCCGAGTCAAGATCCTTGTTAAGGTGAAATGGCCCGGAATAAATTCTTCTTCTTTGCGGTGTTGTTGTCCTTTCTTTGAGAATATCTAAGCCAAGATCCTTGTTAAGGTGAAATGTCCCGAAATAAATTCTTCCTCGTTGCGGTTTTGCCTCTTATCTTTGAGAATATCCGAGCCAAGATCCTTGTTAAGGTGAAATAGCTCAGAATAAATACTTTCTCCTTGAGGTATTGCCTTTTTCTTTGAGAATATCCGAGCCAAGATCCTTTTTAAGGCGAAATGGCTCAGAATGGATCCTTCTTCGTTGTGGTGTTTCCTTCTCTTTGAGACTATCCGAGCCAAGATCCTTGTTAAGGTGAAATGGCCCGGAATAGATGTTTCCTCATTGCGGGGTTGTGGTCCGAAAAAGAAATACTACAATTACTTGAAAAGAGAAGTCGATGAAGCAATCACAAAGAATTAACCAAACAAAAAATCAACACGACTAGAGGGGTCCCCTCTGCAAGGATTTTCTGTTTTTAGGACTTGCAAGCTCAAACTAAGCGGATTGTTCAAAAATTTGAAACAGGACCTCAAAGACTCAAAGTAATTTGCACTATCGCCACTCTTAAGGTGTGAATCACGGGCAGGGGGTAAATGTAAGCCCAAGTACAAATTAGGGTTCACATACGACCTAAAGAATTAAATGACAAATGGAAGAGCTAGAAATAAAGAAGTAAAACCTGAGAGAATCTTTCACGTGTCCCAATGCAGAAGACACGTGGAGGCAACTCATATTGGGAAATGATTGAGGGATTGGATTGGTGGATAGAAGGGCAGGACGATCTGGGCATTACTCTGATGACTAAGGGTAAATTTGGAATTTCCTCGAGGGCATGTGCCTAGCACATGACCACTCTCCAGAAAACCCTATAAATACCCCTTCCACTCCATTGGGAAGGGGGACCTCAATTTGGACTCTTAGACATTTTAGAAGACTAAGAGACTTGGAGATTCTCTCTTAACCCGAAGCCCTCAAGAAGGCTATCTGAATCCTTGTTACCCTAACAAGGTTCTCGGATTCTAGGAGTTCTGCCACGTGTCGTTGGAGTAATCGCTCACCTGTTCTTCTCCCTATTTAATTCATCAATCAATTCTGTATTGTTTGTGGATTTCTCTCCTCCTCAGCCAATACAAAACCCTAACCCTAGCAAGGTACGATTTCCTTGTCCATAGACTACAAGTAAAGCAGACTGATGAAGGCATCTTCATTAACCAAGCCAAATACATTAAAGACTTACTTAAGAAATATGGCATGAAATCAGACTCTCCCATGAAAACACCAATTGCTCCAGCAACTAAGCTTGACAAAGATGATAAAGGTAAAAGTATTGACATTACTCAATACAGAGGTATGATAGGCTCTTTTCTATATCTAGCTGCCAGTAGACCAAACTTAATGTTTGCAACAAGCATATGTGCTAGATTTCAAGCTAATCCTAAGGAATCACACTTAACTGCTATAAAGAGAATTTTCAGGTATCTCAAAGGCATACCTCACCTGGGACTTTGGTATCCCAAGGAGTCCTCCTTTGAATTGACGAGATATACAGATGCTGATTGTGATGCCTCCAAAATAGGTCCACACAACCCATTCTGAGTCGCCAGATATCACACTATAAAAATTAAATATAAACTACATTTATACAACTGTTGAACTGTCGTATAGAATACAACCACAGTTAACTATGAGTTTTAATAAAAATGTATGTAACTCCCATGGTGCCTCAACCACAACCTTACAATGGTACTTCACATAAAAGTATAGTCAAAAACTGTTTTAGAAATTAAAATCTTTGGGAAGTGCTCAAGGAAACCTTCGTGCATGGGAGGCCATGTGTCTAGGTTATGATAGATATTATATGTCCACAGAATTATCCTTGGTTGACCCAATAGACCCCAAAGAAGAACGAGAAGATTACTATCATCTTCTTTCCAATGGTGAGTCTTCTCTTGAAATATAACTATCTCCACTGTCTTCAAGTAAAAATTATATTTCAAATAAACTCCAAGATCATATAGGTAGTGCTCGTAGATATACTCAAAGAAGTGGATGTGCACAACCACATCTTATGATAACACAATTTGTATGTCATTAGACATCTTGTATGATAGTGGCAAAACACCCTTCCAAAGTTGGGTTTACCTCACCCTATTCGGTTCACCAAAATTAAATATCAAATGACGTATACAATACGACACACTTATCTAAAGTTCTCAATAAAATTATTTTCATACTATTTAGGGAGAACCTCAACAGCTATAGACCACCGTTCTATTCCCCAGTTATCCCCGCTCAACTCGACAACACTTTTATTACCTAAAGGGAATTGTGAAGCAAAAGGGTGAGCACAACTAGCCCAGTAAAGAATATCATAACTAAAGATAATTTAATTATCAATAGCTTTCGTCAATAATAAATAAGAGATTTAGAACATATGGTAGATGATAAAACTTTTCAACCATAGTTGCGGTGAACGAGCAATCCATTAAAGAGTCAAATAGACCATCGTGTCTATTATATTCTCCATGTTAAAAAGTCCACCAATAATGTTTTATCCCTGTAACATCAATCAACAATTTCATCCACAATCATATGAATAACTCATAATCATAATTGTGATTACGAATTCCTTTTTTCGCACCAGTGATGAAGATAATTTTCATCACCTATCTTCACCTGAAACATCAAAAATCATGGTTATACCAAATCACAATTCATGCTCATAATCATACTAATAAATTCATCTTTTCACTACGGCCAAAGATATACAACTGTATAACCAATAATGCTGAGACTCAGCTTAATAGTATCACGACCACGAATTATTCATGCACTACGGGCCAAGGATATTCGTGTTTTCAATTACAGTCATGATTATACCGAATGATCCCTAGTCATAATCATACCAAGCCCATCTATGCACTACGGGCCAAAGATGACTTTACCACATCATTTTTAACATTACGGTCATGATTATATCGAATAATCCCTGGTCATAATCATACCAAGTCCATCTATGCACTACATGCCACATATGACTTTCAACATAATATCAACATGAGAATAATGACAATGATATAAAGATTCAATCAAATGAGATAAAGGATAAATATTAAACATTTATAATATAATTTATACAGCGTTCAATAATAACCAAATGTTATCAATCACTTAATAATCTCATAATCTAATATCATTAATATTATAATAATATTTTAATCATTTCTTAAACTTATAAACAATTTATTTCAATTGTTTACACTTTATCAAATAATGCATTTAATCATTAAAAAAATGTTATACTCATAAGATTTCATCACCCATGATCAAATCCTTTATTAAAAATCTGCATATACCCTATATAGGATTCCCAAGCCATAAAATCCTATTTTCTAATTTTGTTACTTCACATAACATATTTAATTCATTTACTCATAACTAGATTATTTTTATAAAAAATAACAAATCAGTCCCAAAAATATTTCTTTTCTGGGATTTAACAGAATATAGTCCCATATTGAACATATATGAACATATATTTTTCTCGGAATTTTTAAAATTCATTTACTATTTTTCAAAAATCAATTTCTAATTAATTTCTTAAGAAATTAGCTACCTCAAGTTTAACTCCAGAAATTCCCAAATCTTGGCAGGATCTTACACATATTAACGTGAGCTTCCAGTTTAAATTTCATGGTTATCAGAGTTATAGAACTCCGATTATAGCATTTTTCGTCAGAAAAACCTAAATATTGAAATAGTCATAACTTGCTCATTTTAAGTCGGAATGAGCTCATTTTTGGACAGGAGATACTTTATACCATATATTTCCATGTCCCAAAAGGCCATAATTTTTCTCACAAATTAAGTAGCCGAAAATGTCCTTTTAAATTTCTGGGCAGTAGCTATTTAGTATTTTGCAGTTTTTGACTCATTTGCTAAAATCAGTCCACACAAAAATTTACAACACATTTTCCAGTGATTCCACTTGGATAAGTTAGAAAACTCATAGATCTAACTTTAGAATTTGACCACACTCAAAAATTCAAAATATAATAGGAGATATGGTCAATTGAATTTCATGTTCCATTTTCACCAAAATCTGATTTTTCAACCCTTTGTGATTTCTAAGAAACTTTCACGTTTTCACATAATAACCAACATAACTCATTATAACACTTACTAATACTACATATACCCATGATTTTTATCAGTTCAATGCTTTTATTATGACTTTCATCATAATCCACGTAAACAGGTCATTTCCACAATTTAATAAGGAATGAAAACAAAGGATCATTCATCATGTATGTGGTAATCCACATAGACAGGTTATTCCAACAGAATAATAAAGAATGGAATAACAGAAGGATTCACCATGTGTGCGATAGACCGCATGCACGAGTTATTCCAACAGAATAATAAATAATGGAACCGGTCATGCGTAACGCATGCATATGATATTCCAGCGTAATAATAAATAATGGAACCAGTAAATACGTAAAAGCACAGATGGATGTTCCAACAGAATGATAAATAATGGAACCAGTCATGCGTAAAGCACGCAGACATCTGTTCCAACAGAATAATAAAGAATGGAAATAACGAGAAGAATGTCACCATGTATGCGATTAGATTTGCATAGGCAAAGTTATTCCACATAATAATAAAGAATGGAATAATGTAAGAATTTCACCAAGTATAGGGTAGACCAGCGTATCTGAGTTATTCCAAGAATAATAAAGAATGGAATAATGAAGTTCTCTTCATGAATAAGAAAGAAATAATACCCTTACCTTAGTAGGAAATTGGATACCATAATATTGTAGTAATGAAGGTTTTTCTTCTTTCTCTCTTATTCTCTCTATTCTTTCTCGCTCTATAGCTTTAGTGAATTCGTGAAAAATAATGAAGGAATGAGCTTCTATTTATAAGCTTGGTAGAGTAAGGGTAAAATAGTCTTTTCGTGATAATTTATGACATCATCGCTTACATCATCGATCATATGACATCATTGCTTAGATCATCGATCATATGACATCATTGCTTACATCATCCTTCCGATGACATCATTTCTTACCTCATCGTTCCGATGACATCATCAGAATTCAAATTCAATTTGTTCTCTTCCACCTCATTTTACTTTTATACCATGAATTTACTATAATAATGTTACCATTCAAATTATAAAAAAAATATACTATCATATAATCACATCATACTACTATAATATAATATTATAATAATATATTTAAATGAATTATTGATTTGATAATTTGAAATATTGTGTAATGACAATTATTGAATCAAAAATATCAACGTAGCAATTATTGAATCAATAAAATAAAATATTAAACAGTAATTACTGTAACAATTATTGAGTAGTGCCTTCTTACGTAAGAATCAATAATTCAAAAATACTGTGCAATATCGTGTGCTACTGTGCAACAATGCGTGTTACTGTATTTTAACCACCAGGTATTTCAACAGTGTTAACGGTAACACTTCCGACGTTATTTTCATAAAAATATTTTTGTCGTTTTTTAACTACGACAATAATTCCGTTGTGGGGTCCACCAATGATTGTGTCGTCGTACGAATATTCCCCGACAAAAAGAATATTCCCCGACCAAACGAATATTTTATAACAACTTGCTTACTTTGCAAAATTTTCACATATTACCCTTAACTTTAAACTTTTATCAATTTAACTATTTACCAAAATAGAAAAATTGAATACTTTTATTTCATAAAATTCGGGGTCTCACACTGATTTTGCAAGCTGCAAGATCGATAGAAAAAGTACCAGTGGCACTTGTCAGTTGCTAGGAAACAGATTTGTGTCCTGGTTTAGCAAGAAGCAAACTCAAAAGATTCATCTCAATATAGGAAAATTTGAATACATTCTTTCTTTGGTAGTCATTGTGTGCTCAAATCTTATGGATGAAAAATCACCTAGCAGACTATGGGTTTGATTTCAAATCTATACCTGTTCATTGTGATAACACAAGTGCCATAGCAATAACACATAATTCTATCATGCATTTTAGGACTAAACATATAGAAATAAGATATTATTTTATTAGGGATCATGTCCAAAATGGAACTATATCTTTACAATACATCCCTATTGAAAATCAACTTGCTGATGTCTTTATAAAACCTTTAGATGAATCCAGATTTAATAAATTGATAAGTGAGTTAGGTATGCTAAATCATAAACTCTATGCTCTAGTTTGTGCTAACCATGCAGATAAAAAGGCTATGTTAAAATCATAGAGTATAATCAGTAGTGAACTCAACAATCGTAGAGCAACCTCGATGATTGTAGTCTTCCAAAGGATACATTAGCTCCGGGGGAGCTGAGGGCAGATCAATACTTTCCACAATATTTAAAATCGTGGAGCCCAGCAGAACTCGACACATGCCCCACTACGCAGATCGTGTGGAGGGAAGTTATAAATACAGTTTGAAAAGGCTTTTTGAAAATTCACCTCAGAATTTCAAAAGCTCATTCATATCTCTCTTTATCAATAGAAACCCTAGCTTTCAGAACAACCAACCAACCTAAGTTTAAGAAAATCAATGGCTGCTTCCAATGTTATATCTAGTTCCCAACTCTGCTTTGACGAATTCAAGACGGTGACCCTCGGCCCACAAGATTCTATCTCTTACAAGAAATTTGGTCTTGAAGAAGCTCGAGCACCAAAGACAAGGATCTACCCGAAGCTGGTGAAAGAGTTCTACAGCAGTGGAGTCTTTGAGGACGACATTATCACTACAGGGGTCAAGGGGGAACAAATTAAACTTAAAGCTGAAGATATAAACCTAGCCCTAGCTTTCAAATCAAAGGGACTCATATCTATGGATGTCATCAACTTCCATGAAGGTCTGAAGAAGATGCACCACACGAAGTTTCAGAATGTCAAGGGGTACAAGAAGAAAGAGTTTCCCCAGAAGTATGAATTTCTGGCTGACATTGTTGGGAAGTGCATATGCTATAAAAGCTCTGGCCACGACTATGCAAATGATGTTCAACTAAAGCTCATGACAACAATCTACTTCAAAATTCAACTCAACTATGGGGCTCTGCTCATAGATTGGATTGGGAAATGGATACTTAGCTCATTGAAATCAAAGAGCTCTAGGAAAATGCTCTATGGGAGGTACATAAGCATAATCCTGCAATCTGCTTTGGGTGACAAAATTGGGGACAATGAAGGGGAACCCATTAACCCCAACAGAAGAATGACCTAGCAGCTGTTTCAAAACTGAAAAAGAAACCCTGCAAAAAATGTAAGAATGATGTCTGAATCCAGTGGAAGGACAGGTGAGGCAAAGATATCTTGGCAACCAGGAAACATGTCTGTTGTGAAGGAAAGTGAAGAAGAAGAAGAAATTAATCAAGAGGAACCCATCGCTTTGATCAGAAAAAGTAAGGGTAAGAGGAAAATGAAAGTTCAAACAGTAGAAGAGCCTCAAGGCTCAACCACTGATGCGCCCTAAGAGAGTTCAGGCACTGAAATTCTAAAGGAAATAAAGAGAAAAGAGCAGCAATCTAAAGAGGAAGAAGACAGAGCCACCATCTCTCAGCTGCTTAAGAAGGGAAAACGCAGCCATAAAATAAAGAAGTCTTCACTCTCTTCGATCGTAGTCACTACCTATCGTAGAGTCCAGAATTACCATCACTCCAGAAGTGGATACTGCAGCAAAGAACTCGGCTGAACCAACCGTCGAGCTAAAAAGTCAAGGAAGCACCGAGGTCAAGCTCACTTCGTAAAGACAAGGAGAAATCTTGTCAAGAAATATGTTCTTGAAAATGAGAAAGCCTTGAAGGAAGAAGAAAGAAAAATAGCTGAAAAAAAGGAGCTTCCTGAAATTCCTGCACTAGAAAATACTCCAACTGAGGGGAGCTGCCTGAAGAACAAATGAATGATTAGATTGAGGGGGAGATTCTCGAAGTTCTTGTGCCAGAAAGTACTACAGCTGAGGGGGAGATACAAGAAGATATGGAAATCGAAGGGGTGAAAGCTATGGAGGAAGAAAGGGCTGAAGATCAGACAAGAAATGAGGAGATATTTGAAGTGGTGGAAATTTCAAATGAAAAAAATGACGATTGGGAAGAAGAAGAGGATGATAAAGTTAAGATTATAGAAGTGGGCTGGGATGGATACAGGAGAGCAAACTACAATCAGCTGTTCTCCTACTTACCAATGATGCCCTATCACAGAGCCCAAATTCTCAACTCCTGAGATATCATGTTCTGGACTTTCAAATCCTATCCAATAATCTCAGTGCTAGCTCATGGATTCCCAAGCAACCTCACGTTTGCTCAGAAGTTGATCACTAATCATCCTTCTTTAGAAACTGGGCATGAGGTATAATTAATTCCTATTTCTTTCAGAGTTAATCACTGTCCTCCATCAAAATTTAACCAATTCTACGAATTGCCAAGATTGTTGGAAGTGATTCTTCACCCACTAAACCAATTTCCAGCTATATAATCCCAATATTCTATAATTGATGAACCAAATATACCACTACAAGAAAAAGGTTTATCAGCGACCGCATATCAGCGACCGTATCCGGTCGCAGATGCCCATCAGCGACCGCATGTGGTCGCTGATAATCGTCGCACAAATTCTGGTCGCTGATGTGCATATCAGCGACCACAATTAGCGATCGACATATCTACGACCGATAGGAGCGACCGAAATGACAAATTCCGTCGCTAAGCTGAGACAGCATGGTCCAGGACCAAAGCTGACATGTTCCACATGTCAGCGACCACTATCAGCGATCGCATGCGGTCGTTGATTAGTAGTGGTCACAAAAAAACTACGCGCCAACATTTCCTGCCAACTTTTGGGTGGGAAATTTGTTCTAGCGACCGATCAGCGACCACAGTCGGTGGCTGATATCACTTAGCGACTGGATTATATATTGGTCGCTGATGTCGGTCGCTATTAAGAATAGCAGCGACCGGATATGCGGTCGCTGATATAATTGGTAGCTGATAGCCCTTTTTCTTGTAGTGTACCCAACTTTATATTGATACAATCTCCACCATTTCTCACTCTACGATATCAATCCTACTCAAATCGTAGAGTCACCCACTCAACCAGTATCAAAAGTAGCTCCTCTCAAAACCCAAACCCCAATACCTGAACCTCCTTCGGACATTCCTTCCTCATCAACCAACAACTACTTTGATCTTGCTCTTGCTCTCTCAAACCTGCAAAACCAAAATACAAGAGCCTCTCCTCCAAGCACCCAGAAAATACTTGAGCTTCTCTTAGATCTTCCCACAAAATCTGAGCTATCTAACGCATCACAGAAAGTGACTACAGATATTCAAGAAAATCTTGAATCTCACTATCTGCTTGTTCATACAAGGCTGAACTACTTGATAGATGATACCAACACTCTTCCTCACAATATGAGTTCTGAGCTCATAAATAAGATTAGGGAGATCATCAAGGAAATGATCTATAATATTAATGAAAGGTATCAAATTCACTTTCAGTCTGCCCGAAAGCACAAGGAAGCAGTTATCCTTTTGCAGAAGACTCAAAAAACTCAAAAAAAAACTTGTCATGGAAAGTCTCTCAAGCCTGCGATCTTCCATTAAAGAATTCAAAGATTACTCTATAAATCAGATATAACAAACAAACACTGTCTTAGCCATTCTACAAAAGCACAAATCTCAAATTGACTCTTTGGTTAGAGAAAACCGTGAAGACATTGCTCAATCCAGGAATCAGCTCCACGAACTTGTCCAAGGCATGAATCGTCTGTTTGAAGACATTAGAACCCTTGATGCTGACATAAAGAGGGAGAATAAAAGGGAAGGAGAAAGCAGAGGGAAACTCATAGCTCAATCTTTAAGGAGCACTCCCTCAAGAAAGCCTCGCCATCAGAGTCCACGACCTGAATAGTAGCAGCGCCAGCCAATTCTTATGGCGCAACCGCTAAAGAGTCGAGAGCCATCTCCTAGCTCACAAGGGGTAACCACTACTGGCTTGAACATGCCAATTGGAGATCCTTCCTTTATGAATAAACATGATCATGGAGAAAGGATAAATCAAAGTGAGCTGAAAGATAATACATGGAGAGATGAAACCAGCAGGAGAAGTAGAGCTGCAGAGCATGCCAATCTTCCAAGAAGCAAAAGGCAGAAAAAATAGAGATAAGTTGAAATTTATTTCTTATGGATGTAACTATGCTTTATTATAATATCTATCTCTACAAACATCAATAAATTCATAATTATTCTCTAGAGATTTCAGCTTCTCACTAAAATACCAAGTCATATTTACTTTTTAGCAACTGCATCTAGAAATTGATGATTATGAAACAAATCTCCTTGGTTATATTAACATCAAATAGGGGGAGATTGTTGGGTATTGCATATTTAAATTTGATGTTGAAAGTAAATAGTCATGCTTATATATAAAGTCCTTCAAAGAACATATGTACAAGGACTTAGATGATAGATCACAATTATTAAGATGATCTGTGCTTTATGTTTATCATTCTGTAAATGAATGCATAGAAGAAAAGATCAAGGCTGTTAGGATAATCTATTTTGAGATGTAATAGATAGGCACCAACAGAATCGTAGTCTGTCGAGCCAGCCAAGAGATTGCAGAAGCCAAGGTAGAATCGTAAAGTATCAAGAATCGTAGTCTGTCTGCTTTAGAGGGCCTCTTCCAGTATTGTAGAGTGGTCTAAACTCCTGAAAAGCCAAGTCAAGAATCGTAGTCTATTCTCAGAAGCGTAGAGTCTATAAATTAAGCAAGCAAAGATCGTAGTCTACCAGTGCTTAAGAGAAATCATAGTGTTCTCCTATATTAGTCTGTATCAAGCATGAATGTGACAAGACATCACGATCATGATCGTAGTGCGTCATCTGTCTACATCAGAAGCATCGAGCTTTGTCCATTTGTTAAATAATAAATTATAAAAAATGTGGAATGGATTATAGACGTTGAGACTCTCAGGAATCCCAGTGAACCAACACTCATCCTTAGTATATAACAAAGAAACGTATTGAAGAAGCTAAGGAAAGTACTATATGTTAGCTGAAAACACTTTTTCTGGTGTTAGGTGAGATAGCGATCATCTTGTGTCGATGGGCAATGCAATTTGAATGGAAGATTTTCAGGAAGTCACCATCAGTGCTCAGAAATGTCAAATATAATTAATGCTTCAACGGATGCCTTCAAACAGACATATTTCAAAGGCACCTTATATACAAATCAGATGCAGATGCAAGAAAGTAAGCAAGCTCACAACGAAAAGCTGAAGAACACTCAACGCTCAACTCTACAATCAAGAAAGAAATCTTGCTCAGTTACTCAGTTCTTTTGAACATATGTGTGACACCTCCAAAATAGGTATACATCACCCATTCTGAGTCGCCAAATACATGGTACAGAAACAACTACAACTTCATTAATACAATTGTCGTGGAAAATATGACAACACATATACTACGAGTTTAAATACAAATATTGTCTTCTAGACAATATCCACACTCAGATAAAGTCCTCATTACAATTATTGATTTACTATTTTACAAAATACTGAGGACTGCTAAAACAACTATCTTGAACCATCACTCCATACCCCGGCTAGTTCCTACTAAATTCTCACCTCCTGAGAAGAAAAATGGAACAAGAAGGAAAAGGGTGAGCTTAACTAGCCCAGTAAAGAATATTATGACTAAGATAATGAACAACAAAATTATTGTTAGCCTTCAACAAATCAGATAAAATATAATGGATAACAAGTTTTAGATCAATATTAGCAGCGAAAATAACAATTCATTAAAACAGTTTAGTAGAGAATGAAATCTACTATCATCTATGAATTTAAAAGTCCATCATCAATATTTTATTCCCGTAACATCAATCGATATACATTTTGAATCAAATATTCATCTTTGCACTACGGGCCAAAGATATTCATTTGTATTACCAGGTGGTCATGTTCATCTCAACACCTATCCATCTTTGCACTACGAGCCAAAGATATTCATCAGGTAATCATTCATCTTTGCACTAAAGGCCAAAGATATTCATCAAGTATCACCATTAAGGACTGGTGATGATGAAAAATATTTTAAAGAACGAATCCAGTGAGATAAAAGGACAAAGATTAAGGATTCGTACTTTAGATAATCAAAGTTTAAAAATACTCCATAATAAACCATAGTGGAGTAAGCTCCAAGAATGAAGATAAAAACATGGATACAATCAAAGATAGTAACCATAATAGACATCTGGGACAAAGAAGAGAAAATTTTATTTTTCGGTGAATAGTACCATATTTATGAATAGTGTCATATACATGAATAGTGTTGTATACATGAATAGTAACCTCTGAGACAAAAAGGTAGAAATTCCACAAGAAAAATCATACTTCGTGAACAGTACTCGTGAATAGTACCGTATTCGTGAATAGTGTTGTATACGTGAATAGTACCATATACGTGAATAGTAACCTCGACATAAAAAGGTAAAAATTTCATAATAAAATTTATACCAATATTTCGGTATAATGATATTGAAGAAATAACATCATTTACGAAGAAAATAACATCCCTTACCTCGTAAGAACAAGATCTTCGATTTGGAATATCGGATATAATGCTGAAGAAACTTGCACTAAATAGCAACTCTCAAAGTATCTAAATACTCACAAAAATACGCTCGATAATATAGAGAGAGAAAACTTATGATACTGGTGTGATTTTCAATTCTAACTAAGCACCCTATTTATAGGAAAATGCTAGAACGCCAAAGCAGACTTAACCTGCTACCTTATGGCTTTACTTGTTACTATTCATGCACACCACTTTCAAAATAAAATTCTAACACATTTCTCACTAACCAAAAGTGGGGCCCACCCATTCTAGAAAATCTCCACGAAAATGTTTTAAATTTAAACAATATTCAAAAACTTCAATAATTCATAACAAATAGCTCTTTTATCCAAACAATTCGAATCTCATGTCTGTACAATAGGAAATTTAATTCTCTACATCTTTGTAGAAGAAAGTTTTTCCAAATTCCAAACAGAAAATGCCCGAAATCAACATACGGACGATTTTTAATACCTCCATTCTGACAAAAATACTGATAAAACACCTCAGCATTAATTCCTTCATTTATATCCACATAAAATAAATATTTCCTTATCATATAAATCAATAATTAATTAATCACAAATAATATTACAGAATCACAATTATGACAACCAAGTCGTTCCCAAGAAAGAAGGGGGCTTTCCGATAAGGATTTCTCCTTACTGGCGCGCAATTAGGTGACCAAACCCCTTTTCAAAGCAGAACTTTCTTAGAAATTGCCAATAATTTTATCTAATAATATTATTTAAATAATATGAATTATTGATTTGATAATGGGAAATACTGTGCACGGATAATTATTGAAACAACAATAATATAAAATATCAACGTAGCAATTATTGAATCAATAAAATAAAATATTGAACAGTAATTACTGTAACAATTATTGAGTAGTGCCTTCTTACGTAAGAATCAATAATCCAAAAATTAATGTGCAATACGCTGGTGCCATTCTGGCAACCACGCCGTAGACATCGTATTTTAACCACCAGGTATTCCAATAGTGTTAACGGTAACAACTACGTCGTTATTTTATAAAAAAAACTCATACTTGTCATTTTCTTCATTCGACAGTTTTCCATTATGGGGCCCACAAATGGCTGCGTCGTCGTACGAATATTCCCTGACAGCAAGAATATTCCACGACCAAATGAATATTCCCCGACAATAATGAATATTTTATAACCACTTTCTTATTTTGCAAAATTTGCATATTTCACCCATAACCAAAGCATTATATCAAATTAACACCTTATTATTCAAAGTAATAATTAGAGGAAATTCAATTTTATTTATAAAAAGTTGGGGTCTTACAACCTCCCCTCCTTATGAAATTTCATCCTCGAAATTGACGTATGTACTTGGTGTTTTGAAAAGGTGAGGGTACCTCGCTTCCATTTCTGATTCCAACTCCCAGGTCATTTCCTTAATAGCATGGTTCATCCATAAAACCTTAACTTGTGGTATAACTTTTATGCGTAGGACATACTCCTTCCTATCTAAGATCTTGACGTTAAATCTTAGGCTATCTCATTTGGTTCTAATTCAATAATGTGATTCGGGTCTTTCACATATTTACGTAGTGTGGATATGTGAAACACTTTATGAAAATGAGACATTCTTGGCGGTATAGCGAGTCTATAGGCCACAGCTCCTACTCGATCGAGGATTTCAAATGGACCAATAAATCGAGGGTTGAGATTTCCTCTCTTTATCGATTCTTGCTTCTATAATAACGCATTCTTGCACCTTCTTCTTCGTATTCATCAGCTCTGAGTCTGTAGCTTGAACAGCCTTAACTTTATCGATTAAAGTCGGTTCTACGCGTATATTTGACATCATCACGTGGGTTCCTAGATTCTTTAACTCTATCTCTATCATTTGTAAGTTATACGAAATGAGTTTATGTGTTCGATAATATCGCACTCATACTCGCATATGATCTTCTACTCAACACGTCAGCTACCACGTTTGCTTTTCCAAGATGATATTGTCAGAACAAGTGCTGAAATGAGTTTTCTCTTGAGTTCTTGGAATTTCTTCTCACATTCCTCGTTCCATCCGAATTTTGTATCTTTACGAATTAGCTGAGTTAGTGGAGTAGCGATTCAAAAAAAAATCCTTCCACGAATCTCTGATAATAACCAGCTAAGCCTAGAAAGCTACATATTTTGATTACTGAATTAGGTTGCTCTCAACTGTGACTCATATCCCAATCTTGGATAGCACGTCACAATGACACCTATCAGTTTACCACCGCACGAATATGGCATCCCCTACGGAGAGTCTGGCTTTGGTGCATTCCACAAAGGAAGTCACCAGCGAAAGGCTCGGGTACCAACTCCTGTAGTTGGGTTTTTAACTCCTGAAGTTCAATAGGATCCATTCGATATGGGGTTTTAGAAATGGATTTTGTACTGGGTTCAAGGTCAATACAAAATTCGACTTCACTCTCTGGGGTAGTCCAGGAAGTTCTTCAGGACATATGTCAGGAAATTCACTAACAACAGAAATATCATTCAAATCTGACGTATTTTTGTTTAAATCCATGACATGGGCTAAGAAAGCTTGACATCCGTTTTTCAATAAACGAATGGCTTTATGGCTTGATATGATAGTGATTGACTTTAGTGGTTTGGTTGCTTGAATTCGTATAATAGGTTGGTTAGGAATATGAAAACTAACAACCTTACAAAAACAATTAATTTTAGCATGATGAGTAGTTAACCAATCAATCCCTAAAATCACATCAAATGCAAGTATCTTTAAAGAGATAAGATCAACAGGTAATGTGATGGTGCCAACTTGGATAGAGCAAGATTTATAAATAGTGGATGTAATGAAAGTTTCTCCTAACATAGTCTCAATAGATAAGTCAAAGTCTAATTTCTCCGGAGTCAGGTTCAAACATTGAGCACATGCAAGAGAGATAAAAGAATGGGTAGAACCGGTATCTAGTAAGGTATAAACTTTACAAGAATTTATGATTAACTAACCCGTGACAACTTCGTTTCAGTTACTAGCTTTTTGAGAAGTCGCGAAAATGGCTCTTCCTGAAACCATCGACTTTATTTTGTCCGTATCCGCCTTTGGTGCCATCGTCCCAGCTATACTTGATTTTGCTATAGGACAAAATTGATCTATATGACCATCTTTTCCACAACTAAAACATACCTTTGAAGGCTATGAACAGTTTGGACTTATGTGTCCATCCTCTCCGCATCTGTAGCATCTAACTGAAAGTCGTTCTCCTCCCCTAGAATTTGTTGTTGGTGTTGGTGCTGCTGCCGACGTCTTCCCATCATCGTTAAATATTATCTTCTTGAATTTTTCACTTGAATCATTTCTTCTATTATCTTGGCCATGATTACCACCGAAGTGGTGACCATTTCTGGTATGATAATTTCCTCCACGATGGTTATCATTGTTCTGATGGTCGTTGCCACCGGTATGATTATTATCGTGTTGTTGGTCGTTACCTTTTGGTTAAGCTGACTCATAATCCCGCTCCAATAACTGAGCCCTATTCACTACATCTAAATACAGAGATAATTTGTGAGAAATGAGGTATTGACGAATTTCAAGTTTCAAACCTCTTAGAAACATTCGCGTTATACGTTCCCCATTCTCTACTAAATGAGGTGCAAACCTGGATAACTCTGTGAACCTAGCCTCGTTCTGTTCTAGTCTAATAAACTTTACCTCCTTCATATGACGAATACTTTCAGGAAAGTACTTGTCATTGAACAGTTTCTGGAATGCTTCCCAAGACATATTGAGTGCGACAGTCTGAGTAAGCTTCACAGATTTCCACCAGTAATCTGCCTCAACACGGATCATAAAGGTGGCGAATTGAACCTTCTGTTCCTCCGTGCATCTCAAGACATCAAATATCTTGGTAATTTTCTTAACCAACGTTTCCGCATCGATCGGATCCAACTTTCCCAAAAACTCTGGTGGTCCCAACTCTTTGAACTACTTGGTTGTGACAAGCTGCGCATTTCTATCATTTCCACCCGTATTTTGTACACGAGTCTCCCTCGTCTGATTTTTCATGAACTGCAAAAAGCTTCTAAACATCCCATCATTCATCGTATGTTCGGTAGTGTTATTTACAGGAGGAATATTGCCTTCCTGTTGCACGTTCTCCTGGTTGGTGATTAAAGGTGTCTCCACGGTCTCATTCACTCCATCGTTAATATTTTTAGCTGCCATTCTCAAATACTGCCATAAAATAAAGGTTAATTAAAAAAACTGACATACGACATAATACCCCTATATTCTGACCAACCAACAAATAAGCTTAGGTAGAACACACTAGCGAAGGATTTACTCGTCTCTCCCCTCGTAGTTCTATTTCTCGATCTCCGCCAGAGACCATATCCCTAAGCTCTGATACCAACTGTGATGCCCCCAAAATAGGTATATATCACCCATTCTGAGTCACCAAATACATGGTACAAAAACAACTACAACTTCATTAATACAACTTTTGTGCAAAATACGATAACACATATACTGCGAGTTTAAATACAAATATTATCTTCTAGACAATAACCACACTTAGATAAAGTCCTCAGTACAATTATTGATGCACTATTTTACAAAAATAGTGAGGGCTGCTAAAACAACTATCTTGAACCATCACTCCATACCCCAGGTAGTTCCTGCTAAATTCTCACCTCTTGAGAAGAAAAATGGAACAAAAAGGAAAAGGGTGAGCTCAACTAACCCAGTAAAGAATATTATGACTAAGATAATGAACAACAAATTATCATTAGCCTTCAACAAATTAGATAAAATATAATGGACATCAAGTTTTAGATCAATATTAGCAGCGAAAATAATAATTCATTAGAAGAGTTTAGTAGAGAATGAAATCTAGTATCATCTATGAATTTAAAAGCCCATCATCAATATTTTATTCATGTAACATCAATCAATATACATCTTGAATCAAATATTCATCTTTGAACTATGGGGCAAAGATATTCATTTGTATCACCAGTTAGTCATGTTCATCTCAACACCTGTCCATCTTTGCACTACGGGCCAAAGATATTCATCAGGTAATCATTCATCTTTGCACTATAGGCCAAAGATATTCATCAAGTATCACCATTAAGGACTGAGGATGATGAAAAATATTTTAAAGAACGAATCCAGTGAGATAAAAGGACAAAGATTAGGGATTCGTACTTTAGATAATCCAAGTTCAAAAATACTCCATGATAAACCATAGTGGAGTAAACTTTAATAATGAAGATCAAAACATGGATACAATCAAATATAGTAACAATAATAGACATCTGGGATAAAGCAGAGAAAATTTCATTTTTCGGTGAATAGTACCGTATTTGTGAATAGTATCGTATACGTGAGTAGTAACCCCGACACAAAAAGGTAGAAATTCCATAAGAAAAATCATACTTCGTGAATAGTACCGTATTCGTAAATAGTGCCGTATACATGAATAGTACCGTATACGTGAATAGTAACCTCAACATAAAAAGGTAAAAATTTCAAAATAAAATTCATACAAAAATTTTGGTATAATGATATTGAAGAAATAACATCATTTACGAAGAAAATAACATCCCTTACCTCAAAAGAACAGTGCTTCTGACTGGAATATCGGATGTAACGTTGAAGGAAACCTGCACTGAATAAAAACTCTCAAAGTATCTAAATACTCACAAAATATGCTCGATAATATAGAGAGAGAAAATTTATGATTCTTGTGTGATTTTCAATTCTAACTAAGCACCCTATTTATAGAAAAATGCTAGAATGCCAAAGTAGACTTAACCTGCTACTTGATGGCTTTACCAGCTACTATTCATGCACACCACTTTTGAAATAAAATTCCAGCACATTTCTCACCAACCAAAAGTGGGGCCCAACCATTCTAGAAAATCTCCACCAAAATGTTTTAAATTTAAATAATATTCAGAAACTTCAATAATTCATAATAAATAGCTCGTTTATCAGAAAAATTTGAATCTCATGTCTATTCCATAGAAAAATTAATTATGTACAACTTTGTAGAAGAAAGTTTTTTCCAAATTCCAAACAGAAAATGCCCGAAATCCACATACGGGCGATTTTTAATACCTCTATTCTGACAAAATACTGATAAAACACCACCATTTTGATAAAATACTGATAAAACACCTCAACATTAATTCCTTCATTTATATCCACATAAAATAAATATTTCCTTATCATATAAATCAATAATTAATTATTTATAAATAATTTTACAGAATCACAATTATGACAACCAAGTCGTTCCCAAGAAAGGATTTCTCCTTACTAGCGCGCAATTAGGTGACCAAACCCCTTTCCTAGAAAGAATTTTCTTAGACATTACCAATAATGTTATCTAATAATATTATTCAAATAATATGAATTATTGATCTGATAATGGGAAATACTGTATAGGGACAATTATTAAAACAACAATAATATAAAATATCAACGTAGTAATTATTGAATCAATAAAATAAAATATTGAGCAAGAATTCTTGTAACAATTATCGAAAAGTGCCTTCTTTACGTAAGAATCAATAATCAAAAAATCATGCAATCTGGTGTGTGCCATCATGCAACCCGCGTGTATTCTTGCATTTTAACCACCGGGTATTCCAGCAGTGTTAACGGTAACAACTACGTCGTTATTTATAAAAAACTCATACATGTCGTTTTCTTCATCTGACAATTTTTCGTTATGGGGCCCACATATAGGCTATTTGTTGCATGCACGAATATTCCTGACAAAGCAAGAATATTCCACGACCAAACGAATATTCCCCGACAACAATGAATATTTTATAACCACTTGCTTATTTTGCAAAATTTGCACATTTCACCTATAACCAAAGCATTATATCAAATTAACACCTTATTATTCAAAATAATAATTAGAGGAAATTCAATTTTATTTATAAAAAGTTGGGGTCTTACATGTGCTTAACAGTAACCGAGTAGCACAACCCAAAGAACTCAACTCTCATCAAGTGTATTCCAAGTCTACTGGACTTGAAGAGTTCTAAGTCAACTAAGTAGTTCCAAGACTACTAGTCTTGAAGGAATCTGTGAGATTCAAAGATTGTAAAGACATCCTTAGTGAATTTTCTACTCGAGGAGTAGAAGAGTGGACTAGGAGCCTTGAGTGCTCTGAACCACTTAAATTCTTTGTCTTTTATATTCTCGCTTTAACTACTATAGCTGTTATAACTGCTTGTCAACCATTAACTTAGTTTATCTTAAAGGGGAACAAACAAATCGTATATTCCACTGTGATTAATTTATTAATAAATTTGATAAAGTATTTTGAATTTTTTTTTAAATATATATTCAACCTCCCTTCTAGATAACTATTGTGCCTCTGGGAACTAACAGAATCCATCCAAATAAGGTCTTAAACCATTGGCCCAATAGTATCTTCTCGGGTCATCTTAGCCTACCACAGGCTCACCCAAAAGGTCATGATTTGAAGGTACTATTGGTAGTTATAACTTATTTTTTTATACACAGACAAAATTTTCTCCTATCTTTCGATGTGGGACTAGAGTATTACATTGGGGATTCAAGAACAAAAAAAAAGCAACTGTGAAGAATAAAACAACGAATTCTTCTATCAACGTGCTTCTTTTGGGATTACACACGGAATAGAAGAGAAGAAAGACATTGAGTGCATGCGAAAAAATTGAGAGATTTTGTGAAAGGTTTATTCACCATTTTTATTATTTTTTGAATTAATTAATTACTTAAAGATTTTAATTAATTCCAAAAATTTTGGTGGTGAGATAATATGAATTTTTACTCAAATTAAGGTATTCTTGTATTCTCTCAATTTCATAATATTTCAAATTTTTAGTTATAAAACTTGGAAGGACTATTTGTACTCACAATTGATTATATTAAAAAATTTGGAGTTCGACCCGTGGCTTTTACCTCTTAGTTTTAGAGGGTTTTCCATGCAAGATTTGATGTCTTCTGTTTGGTTTATTTTTTGTACTATTATTTTATACAATTATAATTTATTTGATAGAATTATATTATTTGTTTGGTGTGGTTTGTTATTTAATTTATCAAAGATAATTATAATGGAGGATCGATTTTTCCCAACACTAGCTAGCATACTTGAAAGTTCCTAGATTGTTTAGACAAAATAGGAAAGAGATGCCGACGATGATGGTAAGGGTCTGTTTGGTAGCCAAGGCTGACTTGCCTCCTTCCAAATTATTAAGGGTTTCATATATATATATATATATATATATATATATATATATATATTGAAAGTACTATGCATACAAGTCAATCATGTATGATGATAAAGCATATACTTTGTAAATAATCTTATTCATTTATTAATAAAAGAATTATTTATTTAAAGACATTTAATTATCAGCATGGTGCTGTTTTAATAATATGTGATAAACTCATAATTTTAAGAAATGCTTTTAGAATCATGATGAGATCATGCTAATGAGATCTAAATTCTTAGATAGCTTAAAACTAAAATGTTCCTAATCAATGGATTACTAAAAAAAGGATTAGTGAATCTGGATAGATTGGTACATACGTTGTTTGCTCATTGGATGAGAATGATCGATCTCATGATCATTTGTGTGGAGACACTAAAGCAAGTATGTAGGTGCTTATTGGAGAATAAGTTCACTGAACGTGGCTCGCTAAGTAATACCTAATGGAGTTTTACTTGTCTGTCAATAGAAATTCCTGTTGTGATAGTAGTACAAGTGATACTTAGACTTGAGATAATCATAGTATTTTGTATATAATAATTTATACTTTAACATATCACTTAAGACCCTTAGGGTATATCAAAGGGTATGCTTGGGTGTAATAAGTTATATATGAATATAATGTATGATCAATAAAGAATGTACTACGTCTAGTAAAAGAAGAGATATGTCCTATGTGATTCGATAAATGACAACCCATGAATACTTGGCCAAGGTGGAATGACATTTAATCAGAGTTGTTCCTTTTAGAATCAAAATACATATAATTAAATAAAATAAGACTTGACAGAAATTTCATGTCTTATATTTAATTGGGATATTGTATGGTGGAAGGATTGAATTTTATGGTAAATATTTACTCAAAGGTTCTTTTATGATTAATGTTGAAATCTATATTATTTGGAAAGTCGTTGATCGCTAAGGAGGGTTATCCTTATTGTAGAATAAATGTTTTGTTTAAATAAATTAATTATTTAATTTATTTATTTAAATAAGATTAGAATTGTTCTAATTGATTTATTCACAACCGGTTTAATAAGGAGAACTTAAAGGGTCACATCGCAAAAGGAAGAATAATTATTTAAGAAGTTAATGACATAATCGTAATAATAAGTTAAGTGTATTTAATTTAATCTATGGTGATATAATAAATTAAATAGCTTAATATTTATTATTTAATATTTTGGAAATATTAAATCTAAATTAATAAGAGGAGTCTTATTATTATTATTACTACTATTATTAGATTAGAAGCTAATTAATTAAAGGAGTTTAATTAATTATTCCTAATAGAGATTATGAAGCCTAATTGATTAAAAAAGGTTTAATTAATTAAATAAAACCTTATTCCTAATAAGGTTAAAAGGGTTGACATTAATCTATAGAAGACGGGTCTTATGTCAGATATCAGATAACGTGTTTTCCAATTGTTGGGAGAGTACAGAGATTTCAATAGAGATAGAAACTAGGGTTTAGCCATACACCCTTCTTCTTAACTTCTTCTTCTTCCTTGGTAGATCACCTCTAGAGGCCAAACACTTGGGTGGCTAACGTCGATCAAAGGAAATAACCTAACCCGTAAATTCAAGGAGAGCACGAAGGATTTGGAGGTGAACTCGTACCTGAGCAAACTCGGTTCTACAAGGGTATGATTCTTATTCTCCATCTTCTTCTGATAATTGATAATATAGCACAAAGCATGATCATGGGTATGGGTTTGTATAAAATTTTAAATTCCCATTTCTTCGCGCTTTCGCCTTATTTATGTGATTTGATTACGTAATTGCAATATATACAAATCCAATATATATATATATGAAAAAATTAAGGATTTTCCACTATAATTGGCATCTTTTACTTATTGTACTACTGAACTTTTAATATTTTAAATTACCCCATTGAATAAATTAAATAATTAAAGTTGGACCATTCTGTTAAATTGACTAAACTTCTATCAAATTGTTTTGAACGTTTTCCTACGTGGCTGGTAAAAAAAGAAAAGAAAATGTCCTAGGCCACAATGCCTACGTGGTTGATGATCCTCATTATCAATTAATTACCAATTTTGAGTTCCTAATTATCCTCATCGCCATCTTGATTTTCACCACCACTACCGCGGCCATCAACCCTCCACCATCAACCACCCAAGTCAACTGATATAATATGAATCTACATCAGATCAAACCCAAATCAGCCAAAATTTAAAAATAAACAACATCCCCAAATCGAGTTGATATGAATTTGTGATTTTCAGCAAACAACTAAAGCATAAACAAGCCCATTCCTCTTTGTGAAAAGTCTTTCTTGAAAATCCCCAATAGCTAGAAGATTGAACTCAAATTCTGAAGTTGTTCAATACCACAAAACAAAACAATACGATGATGCAATCAAAGATGAGTTCATTAATTTTTTAAACCCTCTTTTTCTTCACTAAAGATCCTAGACCCAATTCCCCTTTCAGACTATATAATTGAAGAGTGAATTATTAATTAGCTATATTTTTTTATAATACCGACCGCTATATACGTCTTTGTGGCAGTAGGCAATTTATTTTTTTTCCTTTCTTTTAAATGCATTTTGTGTTAGTTGGTCGAAACTTACAAGGAGAATTCACCAAACTTATGCTTCTCTTTATTATTACATACACCAAAAAAGAGAATTAAAAGATAATTTTTTAAAAAAAAAATATATACAAGCCACCACAGCTTGTAGCGGCTAGCATTTAATTTTTTTCACTTCCATCCGTTTGACAATTTTTGTGACGCCCCCAAATTCGGGTATCTTCCAACCCGACAGATGGTGCTCGATACTCATAATTGTACATTCATTCTATTGAAACAACATCAAAATGAGTGTATCAATGACATTCTTATTACATTAATAATAATAAATCTCGTTCCCAGATTCTAAAACCGTTACATTCTTGGTTCGTCATAATATAATTCATACAAACATACTAGTCTATTACAGAATAAACTAATCATTCATCTTTGCCTTGCCTTTATCTTTACTAGAACCCTCAGTTCGCTCGACCTTATCTGCAATCATATGATTCAAGCAAGAAGTGAGCATAACTAGCTCAACAAGTCTAATAATATATTATATAGATACCACTTCAAGAATCATATGATTATTCTTCATTAACTAAACAATAGTTATGAAGTACTATGAAACATTGAATATCACTTCTCATCTCATAAAACAATTCCAAAGTACATATAGTAGCTTAGAAATTCTGAGTAGGTCCATAGACCATGAACATTCTCTTTAGTTTTTATTCATGAAAAGGACAACCCAGTACTAAGACCATAAGTCCGATATTTCTTACGAGCACTTCTAGGTGATCAGCCTATAGTACTCTAAGTTGATCAACACTCATCCGTTAAACATATTTACGTTTAAGTTTTGGCAACCTCGCGTGCCCATCGAATAATCGATGTAAAATACATGTGTTTATTTATACTCAGGCTTACCTTGAATTCGTACCAAATAATTGGCATAGGATAGAGTTATCAATTTTATATTGAAAGACTTGTAAATAAATCAATCAATCTTTTAAGATCAGTCTAGCCGAGTTAAAACTGGCATCGACCCTTTCTTTAAAACCATTCATGCATCTCATAACATGAATCACTAAAAATCTGGCTAACACGAAGGTTAGACAAGCATTAAGAAAACTTGTCTTTAGCGTCTACTACGATTATTACACTTTCCCTTTAAGTCTTTAGAGTCTCTACAATACATAACCACATAACATACCACATTAGGTCATAATCATATATGTATGGTACCTAACGTATCTTACCCTTCTTCTCAATCTAATCATTTATTAGATTTGTTATTATTGGTTCCGACTTTTTGTTACGTTTTACATCGTTCGTACGTTCACATTCGAGTAATTTATCTTCAACCTCTAGTTATATAACTTAAGGTTTTCATCATCTTAATTGATGTTACTTTAGGTTTAGTATGGATATAATTCACCAGCTTTCTCTTTATATTCACAAACATTCTTCTCTGTGTTTTATTTAGTGTTGGTATTTGGCTATTCAACTTTTCTTCTTTAAGTCAAGATCGCTGACGCCACTCTTGATGGCCGAGGATCGGACTTCGTATTGCATGCAAGAGTCTCTTCGTTATCTATTGCGCTGCGACGCGAAACCTTAGTAACTTCTGGGCATGGTTGGTATTTTGCATTTTTCATCTGCTATCTGCTTACTGGCCTCAGCATACCGCCCTCCGCACCGAGATAGTAAAGAGGCTTTTCTTACACAAACGAAATTCTCAGACTCATAAATTATTCATTTTAAGTCCGAATTGGCTTGTTCAAAAGCCATTAGCTCATAAATCACATACTCTACGTGTTCATGCAAGAATTTTACATTTTCGAATCTATTAACTCGAAATTCACCTTTGAGTTCATTTTTAACGAAAACGATAAACGTTCGTGAACATTCAACGCTCGTTTCTTCGTTCTAAGTTGGAATTCAGTCATTTTTGAGTTCGCAACTCTATAATGCCAAATAAG
This sequence comes from Panax ginseng, assembly GCA_020205605.1. Classification (NCBI taxonomy): domain Eukaryota; kingdom Viridiplantae; phylum Streptophyta; class Magnoliopsida; order Apiales; family Araliaceae; genus Panax; species Panax ginseng. The sequence goes on along the minus strand of CM035135.1, from coordinate 53,988,240 downwards.
ACTTATCCCCGTCGAAAACCAACATTTCTGAGCTCAATGTCAAAATTTGGTTTCCATTCTGAGAATTTCACGATTTCGACGATTATCATCCAAACTCGTGAATTCCGCCATAACTTCGTTACTTAAGATTTGTTCTTCGTTTCAAATGGATTCATTCCATCATACTAACATCTTAACCAACATATTTCATTACATCATATACATGAGAAGTTATTGCTTGTTCTTCATGAGCTTATAAATTATAAAAGTATAAACTATTTATTCATGACTTATTAAGGTTTAAGTCCATTGATTAGCCATTCCCACTTCTTCTTAGAATACAAGTTCTACCACTACTCACTTCTCTAACAATTGAAGAGAGGTAGAATCATGGTTTAATATCATTATCACTTGATTCTTTCTTGTTCTTACTTCTTGCTTCTTGAACTAACAAAGTCTAACTTTTCTAGCTTTTCTAGCTTTTTCTCTCTAACAAATAAGCACTTATAAATGAACTAGCACTCCTTCTATTTATAGAAATCACAAAGTGAGGGTAGTTTAGTCATTAAGCCATCCACCTCCTTAATAAACCTCCTTACTATTCATTACTTGGAGTTCACAACACTCATATTTTGCTTGCTCACTAAGATCACCCATGTGATTATGGGGCCCACATGGGTTGCCCCATGGGTCATCCTTACCCATTGAATCGATCCACGGATCCGGTTCTTAATTTGGGCTTTAAATTTAATTAACATAACTTATGATTTGGGCTTGCATTAAACAAACATTTGGGCTTTAACATTATTTAGCATTGGGCTTTATCAAATTTCTAATTGGACTTTACAACTTCCTACACAATCCTACAAGTCCATTACATATGGCTTGAAGCCTTAGAACGTATCGTCTACATATTAATTTCATATTTTAACTCGTATACTTATTCATCATATACGACATACCATCATTCATACATACTCGGATAATACTTCGTATCACACTCGTATTTATTACATCGTACAATACTTACATATCATACGATATCATTGTTTAACTCATTAACGCTTTACTTTTCTTAACATTCTCAAATTAAGTCTGCAGGCGAAAAACTGCGTTTGCCATACGTGAATTATTATTACATAATCCATCTCACCTCGATATTCTATCGTTACGTATTTCTCGAAAAACTTTTATTTTCGTCTTGAAAATTCAAACACTTTAATTCTACCACATAGCCAGGATCGTAACCACATCCGCACATTTTAGGTCATAGAACGACCTTCACATAGCTTACTCACATAATTAATCAATTAAATTCATTTAATCCACATAATCAAATAAAAATTTAATTCTCATAAAAATCTAATTTTCTCAAGTGTTACAATTTTTTTTAACAAAACAAACCTTCCTTTGTGCTAAAGTTTAATAATAATATTATTATATTATTATAACAAACCTTCCTTACGTGAAACGAGGCAAAGTAAACAAAAAATAAAAAATCTTGAGCCGATAAAACTTGTAGCGGCTGTGTTCTATAATCTCATTTGTTTCTTCTGTTATTTTTATTAATATTACTTTTAATATTCATAATAGTTATAACTAATAGTATTATATTTAAATAAGCTTTATGGTGTGCATTTACCTTAAATTTAATTAATAATTTTTATAATTTTGTTTTATTAAAATTAGTAGTGGTGGTATTTTGGTGACTGCCTAATTTTAATTTATTTACTGAAAAAGAGTTCTTGATCCTATACTTAGGTAGTGTTTGATAAGGTCTTAATACCTCTTAATAGGTTTGTCTTTGAATCGGTAAGAGGCAAAACTTGTTTGGTAAAAAAATTATTGCCTCTTAATGCCTCTTAATCGGTAAGATTCAAAAACAATTCTAAACCATTAAGAGCTCCCTCTTACCGAGTTTTAGTTTTTTAGGGACAAAAATAACCTCAGCTATATTACAAAATTCCACTTTTGTCCACTGAACCCTATTACCTCTCCCGTTTTCTTCACTTCCATCTGTTGCTCTTCCTTCACCTTCGCCTATTACAAAATCCCACATTTGTTGAAGCTACAGGTGCGATCTGTGTTAAATTCACTATTTATTAATATATATGATCTGAATTTTATCAGATTTTTGTAATTAGTTGAATGAGTTGATCTGATTTTTAGGTTGTTATGTTCTGATTGTCAAACGAGAAACTGTTGTTTTGTTTGTTTACAGAGATATATATGTTTGGTGTTATGTTTGGATGCATAAATGATAGATTGGCTGACCCAAACATTGATGAACTCTTATTATATTATACTACGGGTTTATAAAGAAGAACTCTGATTCATGATTATTTAATTTTGAAGAACTCCTTTTCCTTTCAAATGTTTTATGAAAAGATGAACTCTTATGCACTTGGAAGCCCTTTGTTCTGATATTTTTATTATATTTTTATAGTCAATTGTCATTTGTATTTTTGTTCTCAAACATGTTGAAGATTTTATCTGGGAAATGTAGTACTAAGATATATGTTGCAATCACTTTATTAGTTACTGGCAAATAACAGCTAATCTCATTCTTAAAATAGCAAACTGATTTTGCTAAATAGCAAATTATTGGATATAATAAAAGATAGTAGTGATAGCTGAAAGAGAAATATGGTGAATAAGAACTTTCTTTCTTTCTTCTATTTTTGTTACAAGCAAAAGTGATAATGTCTTCTGCTTTTGAGGCACCAAACTGCAGTCACTTTAGATGATATTTGTTGAGTTTCTACTCTTTGTGTTAAGTTGCATAGAGAAAGAACTGCTTTCCTATAGAATAACATTAGATACAAGAATATTTGCAGATTGGATTCTATTGTACATACAATTTAGGAAATCATTGAAATTTATGACATGTTTGTATTAATTTTTTTATGTTCTTTATTTTTTTTTCTTTATGATAGTCTAAAGTTGTTTCTTTTTGAAGTGGCAACTTTGAATTGGAATGGTTTATAGCTTGTCTGGTCGACTGTTGTTAATGAAATCAATTTGTTCTTAATTTCATTTATTGTTCTATATATTTGGCTTTTGTTAGAATGTAAATTCATTTTGTGTTATGTTTCCAACAATTTAATAGTATAGTAGGCAGTATTGTGAACTATGTGGATATGCTTAAGGATGTAATCTAATACGGTATACTATATTTTTCCCCACAAGTTTCAGAAGTGAATTATTGTTTTTGGGCCGATTCCCGTAAATATTCCTTAACAATTCCTTAACAGTTACATAGTTTATGTTGGAACTCTTGCAAAATAGCAAATTCAATCATTAGGTTGACCTTGTTGCTTGTCGGTTTGGAAGTAAAGTAGATCTACTACTCAAACCTTAACAATTCAATCTTTGTTGCTAATAAAAAAAATACAGTGCTTTTTTAGAACATCTGTTTTGTCTTTTCCTTGTACAAACATTATATTATACTACGGGTTTATAAAGTATGTCCAGTCAAATACTTATTTTGTTAGAATCTATGTACTTTAGGTATGGAACAAACTAATGAAACTCAAAAATCAAAAAGGACTAGAGTGAGTTGGAGGAATGAATCACTAGTGAAAACTTTTTTAGAAGCTTGTATTCGTGAGGTTGTGGGAAATGGTAGGAAAGGTGCAAGCCTCAAGCCACAATCATGGAGAAAGGTAGGAGAAATACTAAAAGATACCTATAACATGATCGTGGATCAAAAATAAATGAAGAATCATTTTGACTACTTGTGAGGAAAATATGGTGCATGGTGCAAACTCAAAAGTAAGACAGGAAATGTATATGACCCGTCAACGAATAGGTTCAACCTTTCTGATGAGGAATGGACACCAGAGATAAAGGTGTATTTTTAATATTTTTACATTTTAAGTTAATTAGTAATAGTCCTTAAAAATATATTATAACATGTTGAACTTATTGTTTGAATACAGGCAAATAAAATGGTAGAAACGTTGAAGACCTCACCTTTAATCTTCCCCAATCTTTGTATTGCATTATTTGATGGAACTGCGGCAACGGGACTTGATAGTTGGGGTCCTAGTTGTGGAAGAGGTAGGACTAAAGAAACACCTTTAGACTTGGAGGTTTTTAGTCTTGAGGACATTCCTTTTAGCACCCAAGGTCAAGGGACTTCTATTCCTTCTCCCAATGCATCAACTCCCGGTATGCAATCTCATGCTTCCGCTCCTAGCTTTGAGGGAGAAAGACCAAAGAAAAAAGCTAAGCGTTCATCTAAACAAACCTACAACACTAACCTAGATGAAGAGATGTCCAAGGCCTTAAAGCTCATTGTTGAAAAGAATAGTGGACCTTCCGTGCAAGAATGCAAAGATAAGTTGGAAGAACTTGGTTGGGGAGCAGAAAATCCACTACACAAGATGGCTCTTGGAATATTTTGTGAGAAACCAAGCTATAGAGAAGCATGGATGATTTTAAAAGAAAATGAGGTTGAAAATTGGGTTATGATGGTTTCACGCAAGTTAGGATATATTGTTTAGTTGTTGGTATTATGTTGGTGGGTATATGAGCGGACTAGCTAATTTGATATTTTTGGGTAAAAACCTCTTATCTTTGGGGCTAGCTAATTTGATATTTTTGGGATATAAAATCTTGTATATGTTGGGGCTAATATGGATGTGATATTTGCTATTACTAATTATGGATGTAATATTTGATGTAGATGACTTTGAACTTCTTAAGTTAAATTATGGATGTGATATTGCTATAGTATCATTATCTTTTGTATGATATTGTTATAGTATTTTAAAATTGTTATGTTTTATATAGGTAATATGGATATTGAGGATCAAATTTTATGTTTGATGATTATATATTGGTATTTGAAAACACGATCTTTAAGGAGAATACCAAGGATTATGGATAATACTTCGGCATTGAGCGGACATGCTTACACATTAGAGTTATTACATGGATCAAATACACAATGTCGAGAATTGATGTGTCTCTCTCGTGATGCATATATACATCTATGTGAACACTTCAAGGAAAAACAATGGGTACACAATAGTAGATACATAACAGTTGAGGAGAAGATGGCAATATTCTTAACAATTATAGGCCATAATGAACGCTTTAGAGTTGTAAAACACAAATTTCAACATTCTACCCAAACAATACATAGATATTTTCATGAGGTGTTAAACGGAATGATTGAGTTTTCAAAAGAAATTATAGTGCCGACATCATTTGATCCAAATCCTGATATTCCAGGGAACCATAAAAATTTACGACAAATATTTTCGGTAAGTGGCATCTAAATTCTTTTCTTTTCTTTTTTCATTTATTCCATACAATAAAATACTTTGAGATCTTTAAATATTTTAATGTAGGGTGCAGTGGGTTCATTAGATGGTACTCTTGTACATGCAGTTGTTCCTGTTGGTCAACAAACGCGTTATAGAGGAAGAGGAAGAGGTGAATGCTATCAAAATATTTTAGGAATATGTGATTTTAACATGATATTCACATTTGTTTGGGCCGTATGGGAAGGGATTGCACACGACTCATGAGTGCTAAAAGAAGTTGCATTTGATCCATCTTCTGGTTTTCCATTTCCTCCCCCGGGTATATATTATAATTTCTTTTACCATTTCCAATTATTATTTATTTTTGCCATAAAATTTCATCATTCAAGTTATTAATAATAATCGTTATTTTTTGTCTCAATTCTGAGATAAATATTATCTTTGTGATCTTGCGCATACATAAACACTCGAGGATTTTTATCTCCATATCGCAATATAAGGTATTGGTTAGCTGATTTTCGACGCAGACGTGCTTTGAATAAAGAGGAAAAATTCAACCATGCTCATGCACAACTCAGAAATGTTATCGAGCGTGCTTATGGTGTGTTGAAAGCAAGATTCCCAATTTTGAAACGAATGGCTCCTTACCCTTTTCCAATACAAAGGGATATAGTTATCGCTTGCTTCGCAGTCCTTAATTTCATAAGAAAGCATAACATTGAGGATGAATTGTTTGCTCAATATGATCGAGATAACATGTTTGACGATAAAACGGAGCAAAATGAAGGAAACGAAGATGAGGGACAAGATGAACCAGAATGGGGTGATCAAGGCGTAGAATTTATGGTTAATCTACGTGAACAAATTGCACTTCAACTCTTAACAACTGTTTGAAGTTAATTTAATTTGTATGGTTGAATTATTATGCTATGTTGATAATTTTGGGACATGATACTATGCTTGAAGTTAATTTAATTTGTACGTTTTTTATTTTTATTTTATCATATTGTGGTCAAAATATTATAAATATGTATTTAAAATACTATTCAGACCTTCTGATTATCAAACAGGTTTTGTTTAAACTGTTCAGAGGGTTAAAATGGTAAAATACCGTTAGTCAGACATTTTGAAAAAATTAATTATCAAATAACATTTTTTCATTCAGACTCAATATTATTCAGATGCTCTATATTATTCAAACGTCTAAACTGTTCAGGTCTTAACACTCAATTTTATTAAACACCACCTTAGCTAGTCCATTAATTATCATGGTTTTATTTTATTTTATTTATTTATGTTAGAGTAAATTATTTTACTCTAATAAAGAAATGAATTATAAAATCTTTCTAATGTAATCCTCAAATTTCTCTACCATATAAAATTAATGGAAATTAATTATTTTAATTCAACTTCAACTAGCCATTAGACACAATGTATAAGAATGAGATTTTATATCATGAGAGCTTAATTAGACGGTTTTAAAAAACACTCAAACAGTAGAAAACACTCAAACAGTAGAAGAAACAAATGAGATTATGGAACACAGCAGCTACAAGCTGTAGCATAAGAATTTTTTTTTTTACTTTTCCTCGTTTCACGTAAGGAAGGAAATTTACAAATGGATGGAAGTAAAAAAAATTAAATGTTAGCGCGCTACAAGCTATTGCGGCTTGTATATTTTTTTTTAAAAAAATCCTTTTTAATTCCCTTTTTTCGGTATATGTAATAGGAAAAAACAACATAAATTTGGTAAATTCCCCTTCCAAGTTTCGATCAACTAACACAAATAGAAGAAAGAAAAAAAAAATTAAATGTCAAACCGCTACAACATGTAGCGATCGTTATATTTTAAAAAAATATTATTTTTTCTAACATCTGACATAGTGGGATCCGACTTATTTTGACCAGGTGGAGCCCTATTAATAAAATAGCAACCGGTATATATATGTAATTTATTTGACTGCTATATGTTGTAGTGACTTATATGTTTAGTGCCAATAACAATCAGTTACTACGGAAGAGAATCATATATATATATATATGGCCAATGATTCATAGCATTTATTTACTATGAATCAAAAAATAGCATATAACATTTAAACATTTCATTACAAAAATGGGGGAGGAGATTGAAAACATGACATGGCCGTCCGCTAGTACATCTAGCGGACTGGGTTAATAAAAATCTCAGCCAATTATGACCCTAATTAGTCGATTAAAGAGCTATCTCTCTCCACTTCAACTCCTTCATTTTCCTGTTCTTCCTTCGTCTTCAGTTTCAGACCCAAGCGCTTCCACTTCCTCTCATCTTTCAAAGAAACCAAAAAACAGCAACAGAACCTTCAAAAGAGTCCGAATAATGCCCCACAAAGCCTCCTGAGGCTCCTGAATTTGGACTCGAAAGGCGATGAAGATTACGGCAAAAGTAGCGGTGGTGATGATGGATGGTTGGAGGATGGGAATGCTGTTAAAGGGGCTATTTTAGCTGGGCTTTTTCTTGTGGGTGTTGTAGGTGGATTTGGCACCGTTGGGTACATCTATAGGGACCAGATCAATGCCTTTTTGACTCAGTTTTTCGGATTGAAGGTATTTTTTCATAAAATGAGTACCCATTTCGGAATTTCTGAATTTTGTGTTTGATTTTTATGAATTGATATGAGAACGTTTACTTTTCCTAATTTCTAAGTTTATTTTAAAAGTTTATCTGCTTTCAAATCTACAAAATTTTAGTTTCTGATTCCAAGAGCATACAAGAACTCTGTTTTCTTTTAATTTTGTCTAAAATTTTTGTGGATTTGTATGTTGATAATTTGAAAAATTAAAAATTACATGGGGGGAGGGGGGGGGGGTGAAAAATTACATGATGTCTCCTTGTATATTACTCCTGATGGTCTTGATTTAGTGGATATATAGGAAATCAAACCAATTCTGATTATGGTAATATTGTCTTGTGTAGAGTCAGGCTCATAAAATGGATATTCGTTATGACACAACTGGTAATATTGTCATTATTAGAATTTTTTGTGGTTATTTTTCTTAATTAAGTTATTTTTTCCACAGTTAGGGTTTATCAATCCTACTGTATAAATCTTCTTGTTCTGAGTTATTGTATTGTGCTTGAAGGGTCTCCTTGACAACAGTTTTATAAGAGCATGGCTTAGCCGGGGGTTAAACAGACCACTGTATCTGATGTAAACGAAGGTCTCCTTGACCTACGAGATGAGGTAGTTATGATTGAATCCCGGATGGAGAACCAGGTAGGAACTATCGAGATAACTCTCGGTCAAATTCACTTTCAGTTGCAGGCATGGCAGGTCCAGTTCCATGACAACCAACATACCATGGCTCAACTCGTAACAACTCTGCAGCGACTTGATAAGGGTAAATCTTTTGATGGGACAAATGTTCGAGAATGGGCAAGGAAAGCTTTATCATTCTTTAAATTCCAACCTATGACAGACCCAGAGAAGGTAGAATTCGCTGCCTTGCATTTTGAAGACACGGTTGAAACGTGCTATCAATCTTATGTGATTCATAATCTAGCTCTATTGACTAGGTATGAAAAAAGGATCCATAATCTTAGTGTAGTTTCGTACAAAATTTTGAAAAAAGGTCACCAACAGATCTATAATTTTTCAAGTTTCACCAAATGTGGTGGCTCTGTGGGACAATGATGCTTATGTATTATTACTCTGGTATCAAACACTTTTGAAGAGAACATTATGTTTCCATGTCCACCCTATGTCAATACATTATTATTACAAGCATCAACAGTTCTGTCCTTTTAATGCTGATTAGAATAACAATATATGCCTCTGTTATGGCTTTTCTAGAATGTTATTCTTTCTTTCGCAACCATGATCTATACTGTAGTTTGTGTTTGGATTGTACTGTTTTCTTTTCTATGCTTTTCTTTCATATATGGGAGCTCATATAAAGGACTGTCTTCTAACATTCACAAAAATCAAGGGCTTCAGTTGTCCCATGCGCTAATAGCAACTCGATCTCCCTGCGCATGCACATGAATAATCTTTTTTAGTTTTCTATGCATCACACCCTTAATGATGTTATTTGTTATTTGTTATTTGTTATTTTCTATTGCATATATTGATCTGTAAGATCACCATTTTTAGGTCAAGTTTTCTTTATGCTATCAGAAATTGTATACTTGCTGACCCTTTTTTGCTTGCTTAATGTTACAGTTGAAATTGATTAATGTTGGTCATGCTGACAGTTAAAACATGAGCATGAGCCGGCTGTTATTAAAAACATAAGCTGACCATATCATCCGCTAGTCATTCTAGCGGACCTGTTAAAAATCCTAACTTTGCTTCCTTGTCTCAGGCTTGACTTAGGGGTATAATTGTCCAAAATTAATTTTACATCAGTCCGCTAGAAATTCTAGCGGACGGCGTGGTCAGTATTTGAATCACAACCCATGTTTTTTATAATGAAAGTTTAGGATGCTATTTGCCCATTTTTGATCCGTAACAAATAAATGTTATGGATCATTGTCATATATATATATATGCGTATTAAGACAAAGTCAAGATACTCACAAACAAATTTTAAATGTATTTTCGTTAAACATTTTGGTAGAAAATTGGTGAAAAAAATGAGAATAAAAAAACTAAATAATAAATAAATTGGTTGTATCTTAAAGGCTTAAATATAATTTATTATCTTAAACTATGACATATTCCACTTCGGTGATCCACCTTTCAATTTTGCCAATTAGATGATTGAACTATTAATTTTTTTCGATTCCATTTAATTGGGTCTGCCACGTCAGCAATTGCTGACATGGCTATCTGAGTAGGACATGGTTGAACTGATGTGTAAAAAAAATACTCCCTCCGTCTCAGGATAAAAGTCCTGGTGGACTTTTCACGCATATTAAGAAGATGAATAAAATGACAAAATTGCCTATAATAATGTCATTAAATATGGAGAGAGAATTATAATAAGAAAAGTATGAGATATTTAATGTTACGGGTATAATAGAAAAATATGTGTAAAAATTTGGTTATTAAAGAAAAATAGACATTTAACATGGGACTACCCAAAATAGTAATAAAGATTTTATCATGGGACGGAGGGAGTAGTTTTTAATTTTTTTATTAAACATTTATGATATATTTTAAAGGGCAAAATGGTCAATCCGTTTTAAGTTTTTGAGAATGGAAAGCTGCAAGGCAATTAAAAGGCGTATATTGAGCAGTGTCTAGTTCTAAGAGAGGGAACATGCTGAAGAAGGGCGATAATGAATTTTATGAACTGGTAGAGGAATCTCTGGTGAAAGATGACAACCTAAAGAGGAGGGCTATTGTCAAACAAGATCTGAGCGAGATGACTAGCAAAGTTCTTCACTACTACAAGGGGGATTTCCCCGATGAATTACCGGGCCTTGTTGACTTCACATTATTTCTAAATCTCAGCCCAAGACAGAAACGTGAAGTTGTAGAATTGAAGAAGTTGGGAAGAAAATTTAAGATCAGTTATGATGGCAGTGGACTTTATTTTGCCCCACATTTAATTGCCCCCTCCACTACCATAACTGTCACCGCCACCATAACCCCCACCACTGCCATAGCTATTACCGCCACCATAACCACCACCAGCAGTACTACCATAGCTGCCACCACCTCCACCATACTCACCGCCTCCATAGCCGCCACCACCTCCACCATACCCACCGCCTCCATAGTCGCCATCACCTCCACCATACCCTCGCCAGAACCATATCCAGGGCTTCGTGCCCTCTCAGTTGCGTAATTCACCTTTACCATGCGACCATGAAGATCCTGAATGAAAATTGCACAAAATTGATGTGAAGTTGAGCTAGGGTTTGTCGAGCATAGATCGATTATAATGGAAGGGCAGTGATATATTTAGGTTAACGTTTGTTTTATTTTAATTTGAAATGTTAAATTGTGTTTTGACTATTTTTCTTTATATTTACTCAAATTTATTTATTTAATGATTAAAAAATTGTTTTTTTTGTCACATCAGCTTCTTAAGGTCCCATTGATTAAGTCGCGTCGTGATTTTCGATGGCGCATGCTCAATTGTTGTAATTAAAAAAAATTTGATAATTTAATCATTTAATTGATAAAATTGAAAGGTGAATCAGCGAAGTAGAATATGACCTATAATTTAGAGTACTAATTATTTAAGCCTATCTTAAATATGAGTTATAATTTGCCTAGAGAATTTAGGTGTTGAACAATTCTTTCACTTGCTAAAGGGAGAGTGAATTACACTCTCCGTTAATTTGAATGCATTGAAAAGGTAAAAGATGCACTATTTTACAAATCACATGTGATTAAATAGTTATTTTTTTAATCAAAGATGGTGATTTACAAAACAAAAATTAATTGGACATAAAAATTGAACATGGTGTATGTATTTGAATTTCACTTATTTATATTTTGATTCTCAATAATGAATAAAAATATAAATAAGTGAAATTCAAATATATACACTTATATCTAATTTTCATGTCCACCTAAAAGAGCTCTTTACAAAAATATGAAAACCATACCCTTTTTATATTTTAGCCTTTATTCCGCATAAGCAATAACCATGGTTATACAATTGTAAATAATATTAATAAGAGCTCTTTTACGCGGACATAAATATTTAAATTTCTTTTATTTATATTTTTATCTCTATTAAAGGTCAAAATGCAAATATATAAAATTTAAATATATTTATGTCTAATTTTCATTTCCAATTTTAATGTCCACAAAAAGTTTTTGTATTAATAATACCATGGTAATACAATTGTAAATAATATTAATAATTTATTTATTCGTAAAATACGGGAGGAATTAACAGCCTCTACAACTTAGTCAGCATTTAGAAGATTCCAAATGTCAGTCCAGCCATTTTGGCCTAATTCTTCCACGCCAAAAATGGTTGCCAGTGATGATTCATCCATCCTAGGTCCTAATGCAGACTCCTTATGTTCAATCTCTCCGTCGCCTGAGGACAGTGATACGGATCCTTGATGATCATGAGTTCCTATTTCCACGAGCAAGTTTTCCCACCAATCATCCAGTAGCGGCGGCGGTAACGGCGGCGTTAGTGGTGATGGTGGTTTTATCACGAGAACGTTATTACAAATATTATTATTATTATTGTTATTATTCTGTGCAGCTGATTGATCAACGATGTTGTTTGGGGTATTGAAACAATTAGTAGTGGTTTTGGAAAAGGTCCAAGGGAGTGGCTTTACAACGTTGCACGTACATATACAGGCGGAGGCTCCTTCTTTGGTTTTATTTAGGTCTTCCATTTTTGCCTCCAATTTCTGGACAGGGGCAGTTGCAGCTAGCTTCTTCTGGACGTGGGAGTTCCAGTAGTTTTTCACATCATTAGCCGTTCTTCCCGGTAATCGTCCAGCAATCAGTGACCATCTACATATGCATATATAACAATATTATCTAGGAACAAATCAAATCATGCATGCTTCTTACCTGTTTAACTCAAAACATGAATATTACTCCTTATTTAAATGTGGTCCTAATTCCTATATATCTTATCTACTTACACTCCTTGTGTCAGCAACCCTCAGTTTTTCTAAATACAAATGCTGATGAGAAAATTGTGAATGCAAATTAATTAGCTAGACGATGGATTAGCACTAGCTAGTTTCAGTGTCTAATTTCACCTTGGAATTATGGCAGCATGCGGGCACCATATCATATCTGGGATGAATTCAAGAAATTTGAGCATGTTTACTTGTACACAAATCTTCATAGTTAAAGACATACCAAAAAACTTATATTACAAGTTGTTATAAAACTTTGAATCTATGAGATGTACTTTGAGGGGGTCCTTTTCTGGGAACAGTTTGGCAGTCACAATGCCAGCCAATAATTCTTGAATTTAATAGTAGTAATTAATTTTAAAATTGATCCAAGACAAATTCATGTTAGAAATGTAGCTTCAATTTATTCAGATAATCGGGTTATTAGACCAACTCAGTTCACATCTTCTTAATAGCTTGTAAGACTGCTAACATTATAAAACACCATTAATTCCTCTTTGCATGCTTAGTTAAGACAAAAGAAAAAGCATAGAATGAGTGGGAAGAGGCCATCAAGATAGCCGGGATGACCTGCCTACAAACCAATGTAGGAAGCTAGAGTCCTTAACTAGATACATATATTAGGATCCTGATTTCAGCAAGTCTAAATTAATGGACAAACTGTAAAAACAAGTATTTATATAGCAGAAAGTTTGCATTTTAGATGACTTTCATTATACAAGTAATCTACATTAATTGCAACTCTCTACAATATAAATCCTAACTTGTTTTTACAGAATTCTCAAATGAAATGTTCATTTTCGAGTTTCGACTGCCAGATATCAGGATCCCATATTGAGACCCTTTATAATTTGGAAGGAGGCGGCAAGTCATCCTTGGCTACCAAATAGACCCTTATTACCTTCATTTTAGGTATCTCTTCCTATTTTGTCCAAACAATTTGACAACTATCGATTGTCACTACAAAAAAATTGGTCATTGCCAACGAGCACTGACGGCGCCTATGACTCTAGTGCCGTCAGCATTGATGAGGTCATTCACGATGGCATGTGCCGTCGGTGAACCCGTCGCCGTACAAGTCGTTGCCCCTGGTCCCCGTCGGCAGCCGTCGATATCATTATCATTGACGACGGGACCCCTTGGCGACGGGAAAAGGTCACTACCGACGGCCCGATCAAGCGACGACAAGACCGTCGGCAAAGGCTTGATAATTTTTTTTTGGAATAACTCATTTCCGACGGCGAGACCGTCGCCTATGACTAGTGCCGTCGGCAATGACTATACAACATATGTTAAAGCACAAAATACATATACTCTTATACATACAACATATACAGGGCATCATATGTTAAAGCATTGGTATACTCTTATACATACACACATACATATACTCTTATACGTACACACATACAATTTTTCATCAAGTAGTGGGGTAAAAATGAGATTAGTGACTGAAAAGCAATTCAAGTGCATTAACATATGATCAATATCCCATCAAAACTTTCCTATATTAAAGCAAACAATTAAAGCAAACAATGAGATTAATTAGCTACTAACACAATTAGATTAAAGCAAAAATGCCTAAAACTTTTAAAAAAATAAAATCACATAATTACTTCCAACAAAATAAGAATAACGAAATCATAGCTATTGCAAGTTGTGGGAAAACAGGAGTAAAGAAGAAGGAGAGGTGGAGCTGACCAGAAGGAGAAGGGGAGGGTCGCCGGAAGGTATGGTAGAGGGGGGAGAGTCGTCGGAGGTGGCAGGAGTGGGGAGAGAGTCGCCGGAGGGGAAGCTCACCTTAATTGATACTCAAATTCGACACCCTAACTCGTCTGGGAGTGATTGGGGTGAATGGGATTGAGGGAAAATCGTATATCAGGTAGTATAGTAGAGGAGGGAAAAGAAAAGTAGTCGTTCACGTCGAGCTCAGGGTTTTAAAACAAGACTAATTCTCGACGGCACAGCCGTCGAGATTCACCCCGTCACCTATGACTCATTCTCGACGGCAATAGCGACGGCAAGTCCGTAGCCCATGATTTTTCCCACACCCGCGAAAAATTTCCCACCAAAATTAGACCCGGGAAGTGTCATTCTCGACAGACCACATTGGCGACGGCTAGGCCGTCGATAATGAGGTTAATCTCGACGGAGATTCTGTCGTCGCTAATGAGGCTGTCGCCAATGACATGTTTTTTTGTAGTGAGTGCTAGCAACGTGCTATGGGAATACAAGTCTTGCATGAGAGAGAAAAGCCAGTGAAGTTAGCCAAGAATACCTGCCTATAAACCAAACAAAGGTTTAATATTACTCAACCCCTTGAATTAAAGGAGAAAGGCAAGTCATTCTTGGCTACCAAACATGGTTCTTCTATCCATGTAAGATCTCTCTCCCTACTGAATATCTCATTCATCCAGTGATCAACTATATTTATAGGCGCAAAAATGGAACATTTTCATATGCTTTATCGATCTTAACCGCATGCATGGCCATGCTGCATATATGAAGAATATATTCTTATCATACTCGACGCTTGACTTCGCTCCAAGAATCTCAACGTTGAAAATGCTCTTATACAATCTGGAAAATTGGATTCACAACTTGGACACTATCTATCACTTTGCCAAGGGTTTGACTTCCAATATGATATAGCTAGGATATTGTTTCATGCCATGCAAGTACTTTTTTATAATCAGCTTCATTTTTTCCAGAAATAGAGTTTTATTTATCAATTTTTTTCGTTTAATAGGAGTCATTGTTTTTTATTAATAATAGTATAAAATAACACAATATCCTAAAATTTGTCATTATAATTTTATTATCATGTCATATTATTAATTAACTAATAACTTATTTTAAGGTACATACGAAATAAAAACACATTCTTAAATATTTACAAATTTTACAATGCGAAGTCTCTCTTTAATTATGTGAAATAGAGGTAGTAATTTTTAATACATTCCATATTATAGCAATTTAATTATATATATAGTGATATATAAATTAATAAGAGTACTCTTCTTGTAGATATGCCATATAAATATGTGCTCCTCCTTTCCCATTATTTTCCTTTATAGGTATCATCTTTTCTAAAGTGATCACCAAAACAGCAGGCTAAAATCGCGCTAACGGTTGATGGAATAATTGTTGTGAAATCAAACTCACGAAAATCACTCACATAAACATAAATAAAAAAATATAAAGTATGAACACAAGAT
This sequence comes from Panax ginseng, assembly GCA_020205605.1. Taxonomy (NCBI): domain Eukaryota; kingdom Viridiplantae; phylum Streptophyta; class Magnoliopsida; order Apiales; family Araliaceae; genus Panax; species Panax ginseng. The sequence continues at coordinate 53,972,212 of CM035135.1, read as the reverse complement.
TTACGTAGAAACCCAATTGGGAAAAAACCACGGAGAGAGAGAGAGTAATCCACTATAATAATATTGGGAGTACAAGTTGATAATATGGAGAGTACAAGTTGTGTATTTGTGTTGTATCTCTTGTGTTCTTGTATCTTGTCTTCCCCCTAAAACCCTAGCTTGTAGCCATATATATAAAAGTCACCTCCACCCGTATCCTACTAGGAGAAGGACTCCTTATCCCTCCAAATAAGAAAACACAATCCTATTTTAATAAGGACTCTCCCACTATCATAATAAATACATATGGGCCATCACCAGATCCAGACCATTAAATAATCACATCCTAACATTGTCCCCCAGTCTCTTATTTATAAAGAACTTATAAATGAGAGACTATACGAATAAATCCCAACAAAACGACCATATTTGCCGAAGAGAAAATATCACGCCAGAACTCCATGCGCCGAACTAAAATTGTTGGTTCCCCATATTGTCACCTCACTACTCTTGTTTACTCCTAAATAGATAAAAAATTGCCCTTATAATATTGCTACTAAAGAACAAACTTTGTACCAACCGAACCAACCTTATCACTACCGAAGATATAAAGAACCAACCTTATATCAACCGAACCAACCTTATACCAACCGAACCAACCTTATCACAACCGAAGATATAAAGAACCAACCTTATCCCAACCGAACCAACCTTATAACAACAGAACCAACCTTATCACTTCCGAAGATATAAAGAATCAACCTTATATATACCAACCGAACCAACCTTATCACAACCGAAGATATAAAGAACCAACCTTATCACAACCGAACCAACCTTATCACTACCGAAGATATAAAGAACCAACCAATCGATCCAACCTTATACCAACCGAACCAACCTTATCACTACCGAAGATACAAAGAACCCACCTTATACCAACCGAACCAACCTTATCACTACCGAAGATATAAAGAACCAACCAATTGATCCAACCTTATACCAACCGAACCAACCTTATCACTACCGAAGATATAAAGAACCAACCTTATATATACCAATCGATCCAACCTTATACCAACCGAACCAACCTTATCACTACCGAAGATATAAAGAACTAACCTTATACCAACCGAACCAACCTTATCACTACCGAAGATATAAAGAACCAACCTTATATATACCAACCGATCCAACCTTATACCAACCGAACCAACCTTATCACTACCGAAGATATAAAGAACTAACCTTATACCAACCGAACCAACCTTATCACTACCGAAGATATAAAGAACCAACCAATCGATCCAACCTTATACCAACCGAACCAACCTTATCACTACCGAAGATACAAAGAACCCACCTTATACCAACCGAACCAACCTTATCACTACCGAAGATATAAAGAACCAACCAATCGATCCAACCTTATACCAACCGAACTAACCTTATCACTACCGAAGATATAAAGAACCAACCTTATACCAACCGAACCACACTACCGAAGATATAAAGAACCAACCAATCGATCCAACCTTATACCAACCGAACCAACCTTATAACACCCCAACATTGCCCCCCAGTCTCTTATTTATAAGTATTTATAAGTTCCTTATAAATAAGAGAGTATTCAAAAAGTCTCCGCGGGATTTATATCCTCAGGATTTATATTCTCGGGATTTTTATCTTCGGGATTTCATATCCTCGGGATTTATATCCTCGGGATTTATATCCTTTCGGGAGATCAAAGCCTTCTCGAAGGACGTTTGTCCAACCTTATAACCCCTCCAACCTTATGCCGCCATAATATTCGTCCCGACCCCTGTGGGAGGCTTCAATCAGACTTTATATCTGCCAAAAATAAATAGCCGAATATATGATGAAACTGGTGTGGCCCGAAGAGGAATCGCCAAAGAGATCATCGAAGTGGTCCGAACATAACTTCATCTATTCCCATACGATTGACAGATGTTGATAGTGACGAAGGACATTGAAACCTCTTATTTAATATGTGGAGGTGATTGCTCGCTTCCCTCCATTTATGAAAATTAAGAGCCACACATATTTTATAGGCTTGTTATTGGGCTGACATTATGGCGAGGCGATACCACCGGATTAGTTGGAACCCGAAGACGAAAGGTTGTGTTCTGTTGTAGAGGGTAATTCATAGATGACCTTAACCCTTGATATGGATTCTGTGGTTCTGAACCTACAATAGCACCACGAGGACGTCATCCCAATTTGAAGGCAAAACATCGTCGTTATCAGTAATTAGTCGGTCGGCCCATTCGTGCCGAACTTGGCTTACTAAAATCCTCAGATGGCATGACCCTATTGTTATTGCGGCAGGGGTGTTTAGATGTCATTGTTGTTTTTATACGAATGGGAAGAATGAAGTATCAAACAGTTTTGGATCCTTGTTTGTTCGTTAAATCTGCTTTTTGCAGGCGAGTTCAGCCAGAACAAGAGTTGGACGGGTCTCTTTCACACTGCGAGTTGTGGTAGCTAAGGGCTGGGATCTGCCTTCGAGGGGTAGAATTTTTGATAGCTCCTGCTGGCTTGACATCTTCCAAATTAAGCAACATGGTCTGCCTCCAAGAGATCAACAAAATCGAGTTTTTCTCTCCTAATTCACATGTACAACAAGTTAATAACATATCTGAAAATATCTATCAAGAAATTTTTTCATTATATATTATTTTTAGTATTAATAACATGACTCCAGTAGTCACTGCCGAAGACCACGTACGTGCCTTAATTATATAACTTTTAGATATATGGAAGGAGTAGAGAGACTCAGTTGTAACCCAACGATGTATTTATATATGTAAAGTAAGTATCAATAATATTTAGATGATACCACAACTTTAAGTATAATGAACGGATCAGATTAATAACAGAGATCTCATGCACATGCTAGATATATATTATTGATATAATAAAAAGGAATAACTTAGCTTAATATGCAGGCTCTCAAATTAAGTTTGGTGATTTTAAATTTGACACTAGAAGAATTGTCTTCTTCCCACAGACGGCGCCAATGTTAACGCCAAATTTTGTACGCCTGACGAAATCACCAAAGCAATGAGCCAAAATCAGGCTTGGTTGATTGATGGAGTAATTGTTGTGAAATCAAACTCACGAAAATCACTCACATAAACATAAATAAAGAAATATAAAGCATGAACACAAGATTTACGTGGAAACTCAATTGGGAAAAAACTACGGAGAGAGAGAGTAATCCACTATAATAATATTGGGAGTACAAGTTGATAATATGGAGAGTACAAGTTGTGTATTTGTGTTGTATCTCTTGTGTTCTTGTATCTTGTCTTTCCCCTAAAACCCTAGCTTGTAGCCATATATATAGAAGCCACCTCCACCCGTATCCTACTAGGAGAAGGACTCCTTATCCCTCCAAATAAGGAAATACAATCCTATTTTAATAAGAACTCTCCCACTATCATAATAAATATATATGGGCCATCACCAGATCCGAACCATTAAATAGACTGGATTATACCATGGCTAGACCCAAATAATCACATCCTAACAGGTATCATCTTTTCTAAAGAGATCTTTTCATTCCATGTGCAATAGACGTGTGTAGTGTCTATATAATATATTCTCTTTTATTTGAACATGATATGGCTCTTTTTCTTTTTCTTCTTTTTTTTTTTCGGAAACATTTTGAATATGGCTCTTGATGATGCCCTAAAGATATTCTTGTAAGTATGGAGGGGAGAAGAGAGAGGTAGAGAGACTACAGCCATGGTGGAAAGAAAAAAGATCAATGAGAAGGAACATATGAAGGGGTTTCAAATTACTAATGTGTATATGAAACTTGTACATCATTCTACCACAATAAGTCAATATTATATCTATAACTTGAATCTTGGTATACACATTTTTTATATATTTTAATATTCTCATTTTTTATTATTTTATATATTTATTTTATTTAATTAATATATATTTTATTTTATTTTGTAAAATTTATCTTGTTTATCTTGGTGAATAAGTAAGGGGTAATTGTTTTAATTTTTAAAGATGAAAAATGATTTGGAGAATTATTATGAAGAAGTTAAAATCAAATTAGAGATAAAGTAATAAGAGAATAAGAAAATATTAAATTCAATGTAACTTATATTAGATTATATTTCATTGTGCCTATAAATAGGACTTTCATTCTAGATCGGGGGAGGGGGAGGGGGAGGGGGGGGGGGTTTTTTTTTTTTTCTTAACTTCTTCTTGGTCGGGTAAAAGCAAGTGGAAAGCAGTGAATATTTTGTTCCTTGGTTTTCTTTTCTTTTCATTCTGCGGCTTATATCAGGAATCAACATTATTAATTTAATGTTAGAGTAGTTATTATTGTTTACCTTTAATTCTTTTTCATTTAGTTTTCTGTTTGATAACATGCTTTCATATTAGTTTGATTAAGTTATTATTATTATTATTATTATTTAGAAATCTTAATTTAATTTTTTTATTTTAATCATGACTAGTTAAATTTTTAATACCTAGGATGATGATATTAGGTATTTCTTAATAATTAGTTTCTTTTCATTCCGAAATTAATGCCTAATTATTATTGTTTTTATTTTTACCTTCACACAAAATTTGTTGTAGTTCTTATGTTAATTACGAGGTTTTGATAAATCATAGTTAATCTATCTATTTTTCATAACTTATGGTTGTCCATATTAATTATATGAATCATCATTTTTAAAGGGAAGGAAAAACAATATTACGAATTAATTCATAAAAATAAGAATTTTTTTATTATGTCAATAATTAGTAGATTCAGATTCCTAGGTAATTTTTCTCGTTACTAGTTTTCATTATTAATTTTAAATTTTTATTATTTAGTTAATTAATCATCTCCACCATCTTTATTTCTAATTTGTTTGGAATATAAATTAAGGATGTGATATATAGTTAATCTAGTCTTAATTTGTAGTTCAATATCAAGTCTACAATAGACGGTATGCACTTGCAATTACTAATTTTTATCACATCAAGTTTTTGGTGTTGTTCTCGGGGACTATATTTATTTTTTTCCTTAATTTTTATTTTTTTCGAATTATTTTTTTTCTAATATTATTTTTATTTTATTTTTAATTTTTAGGATTATCAAAGTGGATCGAAGGAGCAAAAAGTTAAATATTTTGCTGATGCGTTTTTCTTGGTACCTTGTATCTTTATATTTTCTTAAAAATAAAAAAAATAGCAATTTAGTTTATTATTTTTTAAATTTTTATTATTATTTAAAATTAATTGTCACATTCATGCATGCACTCACGTGGAGCACATTATGTTTAGTTGTTTTTTTTTGTCAAATATAAATAGTGGCGATTGCTGGAGGATTGAGGTACGTCAAATTCCTCCTCCTTTTGTAATTTACATAGTCTTAGGATATTTTTTGTTTATAGTTCTTTATTTTAATTATTTGTGCATTTTCATCTTTAATCTAACATTAAGAGCAAAAACCTATAACAAGATATGGTGGAGATTTCACCACCTTTCCTCGACACACAAACAACATAACTTGCATTTTGAATAACCTTAACTCAATAAAATCAAGTATAGGTTAGCCTTAGGACTCTCAAGCTCAATTAGGACAAGAGATTCCAAGAGGAGACTAATTTTAAATTAATCAAATAACTCGTGTCTATGCAAGTGGTTCAAAAGCAAACGCCTAAAAATCGTGTGATTATTCAATTAGTCGTCGTACCCACGAAGAGACTCTCACCGTTCTTACACTTACATGGCTAGTGGTGTGATTAAATTCGAATTTGGTAAACCTTAATGTGTAATTTAGAGCAATTAGAAGATTTCTAGATTTTATTAATTAAGTTGACCTTAGAAGTAATTTTTTTTCCACCTATTTATTACTCTTTTCTCTTATTTGTTTTTGTGTGCAATTATCTGTTTATTTTCTTATTTGTTAAGTAGTTTATGCAAAAAATGTAGATTAGGGACAAAACATCCCAATTAGTGAGAAAACTTGATTTTACGGATTTCACATTAAAAGATCTCACTTTAAAAAAATGGAGGTGGTCACACAAACTGTTTCTTTAAGGGAATCGGTGGTATCCTTCCAACTCTGCCCAACTTTCATACATCAGTCTACCACCGGTAATTGGTAATACTTTTGAACTTAAACCGTATTTTATAAATATGTAACTTAGGTTCACTGGTATAAAAGATCTATATTTATTCATTCAAGAATTTGAGGAAGTTTATATTTTAATGAAAATTCAACAATTGTCTGCAAACTCTATTAAGCTAAGATTTATCACATTTGCTTTAAAAGATAACGCTAAAAAGTGGTTATATATTCTGCCAAATAATTTCATATCAACATAGGAGGGATTTGTTTGTTACATTTCTAAAAACATATTTTTCAAATCACAAAACTACTAAAATTAGGATTGCAATACATCAATTTTGCCAACTTGAAAAAGAGTCATTTTAGAAATATTTTGATAAATCTAATTTTTTTTAAATATATATTACCCACACCATGGAATTGAGAAATAAAGATTGTGCCAAATTGCCTACGAAGGTTTAGACTATCCCAATAACACAATGTTGATAAGTATGTTTATACCTACTTATCCGGTATCTGTTACTTAAATTAGTTACTTAAACTCATGTTTCTTAGTTACTTTTCATGCATTTTGTGTTCATTTTGTAGATTTTATGCTTGGGAGTTGTGTGAGCGACTATTGGTATGAAAACACAAGGAAAAGCAATTCGAATATCGCTTAGACTTGCATGTTCTTGGCTTGGAACTTGGATTATATTGTAGAGCTTCATCTTAGCTTTCCGGAACATCTTGAATCATTCCAATCAGAGTTCGGATGCAAGAGTTATGACATTTGTACCAACGGACGTTGAACTTCAATGTTTTGGGTGGTCATTTGCATAGCAGTCACTTTCAACTCAATTTCGACCTTCATTCGTCCATTATTTCTCAATTTTCAAAGAATAAAAGTTTTAGAGCTTGTCGAGAGCTTCGATTTGATAGGTGGAAGGCCTCGTAAAGCCTCCCGAATCAAAAGTTATGGCTGTTTTACCAGAGGACACTACAGCAAAAAAAACCTAAGGCGTGGGCGCGTGGATTTCTAGTGTATTTTGGGGCGCCATTTGCACACATCCCTGGACCAAAAAAAATGTCATCTCACTACTTGGCTACGGGCGCTTAACTCTAGGCCATTCCCAGCGTTGCCGCGCCACTTCAGAAGTTAACCAGAGCTGACTTTTTTATTAAACAGTGCAATTGAAGCGTAATTTGGAGGAGGGTTCAATGAGGGCTTATATATTAGCCTTATATCAGTATGTTAAGGGAGATTCCACCCCTTGGGGGATCACTGAGTTATATTTGCTTTTTCTCTTTAATTTTAATATTAGATTAGAGTAGATTACATAGTTACTTTCTAGATCTGATTAGATTGAAGACTTGAAGCAATTGGAAAGCATTAAAGATTCCATCTTGGAGCATGAGAACAGATTTGCACTTCAATCCTCTACTCTTATCCTCTCTTTGATTCCTATTTGTAATCTTATGATGTTTATTCAATATGTGGATGATAGATTTGATTCAGATATAATTTAAACTCTATTCTAAGATTGCAATGGACTCTATTCAGTTTGTTCTGATATATTTCATTGTTAGCCTTATTGATTGCTATGGGATTGTCTATTTAGATTCATGCTATTTGCTTAGTTGATTGGCCATCAATTACTGTGATAATATATATGGACTTGAGAGACGAAGTATGGATTTAGATCTGATCTTATTAGCTTGTGATTGTATGTTCTACAATATGATGGGATGTATGATTTGTGTTTAGGATAGACATATACCGAAGCACATGCACTCGTAGTCAATTGAGAACTTGGGCTTAAAACCTAATTATTTGTAAATCACATAGACATATAGTTGTTTAGGTAATGTGGGTGTTCATGTGTATTCTATCAAATGTGGATTATATATGATATGAGTATAGTACATTGAGAGATGGCTATACGTTACTTTTGTGTTCTTGACTAACAATTTGGTATAGTTAATTTGGCTTAACATGAAGTGTGTTAATTTAAATGATTCAATAGATGAACTTGTGATCTCAGGTTTTCATTATCTCGTCTCACTCTAGGAATAGTTAGGTTTATTTAATTTCATAGTTTAAATTTATAGAGAACAAATCAATCGTTTAAATAAGACTGAAATGGTTATGGGCTAGTGCTTGGTGAACTTTATTAGTTAATTCTGCGTGGGAACGATACTTTACTTACTCTTTATTACTTGTTGACCGCGTATACTTGCACGAATATATTGATCGGTAAAATGACCAACAAGTTTTTGGCGTCATTTCTGAGGAATTAGTTTAATAATTTTTGCAAACATTAATTTCAATCAAATTAGTCTTAATTTAAACATTTTATTTTATTTTATTTTATTTTAATTCTCTTCCTATATTTCTCTCTTTTCAGGTACCATGGATGACTTTTCTTATGAAGGGCCATATACGAATATGACTTAACCAAGGGACATAAGAACTGAAGGACTCAATGTATTTTCTACATTATCAGCACAAATTGCAACAATTTCGAAGAGGTTGGATGTTCTTGCAGCCCAACGTATTCGAGAGAGAGTAGTTACATGTGAATATTGTGCTGGCGAGCATCCAAGTTATCAGTGAAATATCAGTTTTGGACAATTACAGTATGGGGGTGATTACTCCAACAACTATGCTAATCCCAATTATCATCAAGGTTGGGGGTATCACCCAGATTCTGAATGGAGTTATAACTATCAAGACCAATACTGTGTCCCAAGTCCAATATGTCCATCGAATTTCTGATGTCCACCTCCAATGCAACAAGAAGAAAATTTAAAGTTGAAGGAATTCATGTCAAAGATCATAGCAGACCAAGAAGAGATGATAATGAGTCAGGAGTTATCAACCCAAAATCTTAACAGACAGATGGAACAACTCATTAACTCATCAATGAATGGTCCTCAATACAGGGGTTTTAAAATTGAAAAAGATAATTCAAGACTGGAGGAATTGTGGTTCAGATTTGTAGCATCAACTGAGGAAATGATGATTAAGCAAGAGATGTCAATTCGAAATCTTCAGAATCATCAGATGGATCGAATGCTCGAAGCCTTTGAATAAGCGCCCTCCAAACAATTGGTGTTATGACATGGATGATGAAACTGATGGAGAGCCAGAATTGTACATGCCACTAGATGAATTGAAAGAAGTGGACATTGTGGAGACAACTGGGGATATGGAAAATGAAAAATATGAGCTGACTTTTATAATACCCCAAGTGCCTTCTCAGCCAAAGTTGAAAAATTCAGTGAATTTTGCACACCCATGTCCCCTTGGTAGTCACATCTAAGGCAAAGATCTTTATGATAATGAGGCATTTTACAAACCATGGTGGGCTGAGGAAGAGAAAGTAGAAGAAGAAAAGACCGTTGTATTTTTCATACCTTAATGCAAAAATCTATTCACAAATACAACAGAAGAAGCACCTAGCTATGCAATGGAAATGGGGACATCATGTACAAGAAATATGTTAGGTGGCTTCAATTCGAAGACTCTTATGATGGGGAACTTACCAACACACACTGCGGTTCTAATGGATGGAGGGTTCCTTGCCTATCGTAGAGGAATCAGATAGCGGTGTCAAGAAAAGAGTCCAGCTAACGAACTATAAACCGAGCGCTAGATGGGAGGCACCCCATCCAATCTTTCTCCCTCCTTGTTTAATTCTTATTTATATTTTCATTTACTTCTTCAGCTATGTTTAATTCTTCATACTTTCCATATTTTGTAGATGTTTGATAGTTGTAAGTCTTAATAATAGTTTGATTGTTTCTCCTCTCAGGTTCAATCCAATTGCTATAAGTATTCAGGATCAAACAGAAGTCAAAAATACTAAAAAGTCGCCAAGGTGCAGGTGGTAAGACAACCGCCGCCTAACTATAAGTTAAACACACGGCCTTGATCGCGCCATATCTCAGTTATAGAAAACAAACACTGCTCAATTTTTAGAATTTTTGACTCAAGCATTCGTACAGTTAAAAGTCCACACTAAATTTCCAAATTTAGATTATCTCAAACTTATCCATCGCCTGATATACCATCAGATCTTGAGGAGGCAAACGGAGATGACATTGCCACTTAGGGGAGTATTCTTTCACTTTTAATTACAATAAGGGCATTGTTCGTTTTAAGTTTGGGGGTATTAAGTTTAGTCAGTAGTTTAGAGCATGTAGTGTAATTGCATCATATAGAGTAATTTCATGTTACATATAGTTAATTTCATGTTAATAGTTATTAGTTTAATTTTGCAGTAATATTTTTTTCTTTTGTTGCTTATTATCTGTTTAGTTGCATAACATTGCACAATCCCAAGTTTCTAGTTAGATTGAATTCTAATTTGGCCAATGATGACTTAGCAATTTGACAGATTCTTGAGCTTGGTTGATATCTTGAGCTGAGTTATAATTTTATACATGATATAATTTATGCATGTTGTTTAGATGCTACCGGGTAACACGCCAGTGTTCATATTTGCTTGTTGGTTAAGATTAGCTTGTTTGTCTGCTGAGAGAAAAACGTTGTTTTTAAAGACAGAATTGTGTAGGAATTGAGTAATGTCTGCTAGACACTGAAACTCAAGTTTTGGGAACGCATGGGTATACTTTCTATATAAAAATAAAAAAAAAGAAAAAAGAAACAAAATGAATAAATACCGTGGCTAGTCTTGTTTCGGGGCCTTTGTTACTTGAGTAAGTACGCCCGAGGGGATTGTTTCTACACCTAGCGCCCTAAGGTCTTAATGATCTGGGAGTCATTGGTTGAAAGCTCGCTAAGGGGTAGCACTGTTAGCCTAATGGAATGAGACATTACACAGTCATGGGAAATAGAAAAAAAATCAATAAACACCGCGAGAAAGTGTAAAAACCGCCCTCGTGAGTAAAAATAAGCAAAATAAACCCTTTGCTGAACCTTACCTTGTACTGATGTGTTATAGTTGTTGCTTCATTTGTATACATAGTTCTTGATTTGAACCTCAGTTTTCTTTCTTAAGCAGTATAGCATGTGAAATCTTCACCTTTGTCAAGCTTATCTGTGAACATATCACACACATAACATCTTTATAGGAGGTTGGAATTATCTGATTGTATATCTTTATGCCATTAGCTTAGTTTGAGGCTTTGTTCATAGATCTTCTTATTTATCTGAGGCACATATTATTAGAATTCATATTTGGCTGAGAATGTGGGATTCCTTGTCATAGTAGCGTAGCTTGCATATCATGTAGATTGCATTATGTTGTGTTGCTTAGGGACAAACAATGGTTTAAGTTTGGGGGTAATTGATAAATAGGTTTATACCTACTTATCAGGTATCTGTTACTTGAATTAGTTGCTTAAACTCATGTTTCTTAGTTACTTTTCATGCATTTTGTGTTCATTTTGTAGATTTTATGCTTGGGAGCTGTGTGAGCGACTATTGGTATGAAAACGCAAGGAAAAGCAATCCAGACATCGTTTAGGATTTCATGTTCATTTCATGTTCTTGGATTGGAACTTGGATTATGTTGTAGAGCTTCTTCTTAGCTTTCTGGAACATCTTGAATCATTCCAATCGAAGTTCGGATTCAAGAGTTATGACATTTGTAACAACGGACGTTGAACTTCAATGTTTTGGATGGTTATTTGCATAGCAGTCACTTCTAACCCAATTTCAACCTTCATCCGTCCATTATTTCTCAATTCTCAAAGAATGAAAGTTGTAGAGCTAGTCGAGAGCTTCGATTTGATAGGTGGCAGGCCCCGTAACTCCTCCCAAATCAAACGTTATGGCCGTTTTACCAAAGGACACTACATCAGAAAACCTATGGCGCGGGCGCGCGGATTTCTAGTGTATTTTGGGCGCAGGCGCGCCAGTCCCTAGACCAAAAAATGTCATCTGCTAATTGAGCACGGGCGCGCCCAACTCAAGGGCATTCCCAGCGTGGCCGCGCCACTTCAGAAGTTGACCAGAGCTGACTTTTTTACTAAACAGTGCAATTGAAGCGTAACTTGGAGGAGGGTTCAACGAGTGCTTATATATTAAACTTATATCAGTAGGTTAAGGGAGATTCCACCCCTTGGGGGATCACTGAGTTATATTTGCTTTTTCTCTTTAATTTTAATATTAGATTAGAGTAGATTACATAGTTAGTTTCTAGATCTAATTAGATTAAAGACTTGAAGCAATTGGAAAGCATTATAGATTCCATCTTGGAGCATGAGAACAGATTTGCTCTTCAATTCTCTACTCTTACCCTCTCTTTGATTCCTATTTGTAATATTATGATATTTATTCAATATGTGGATGATAGATTTGATTCAGATATGATTTAAACTCTATTCTGAGATTGTAATGGATTCTATGGATTAGTTTGTTCTGATATATTTCATTGTTAGCCTTATTGATTGCTATGGGATTGTCTATTTAGATTCATGTTATTTACTTGGTTGATTGGCCATCAATTACTGTGATAATATATATGGACTTGAGAGACGAAGTATGGATTTAGATCTGATCTTATTAGCTTGTGATTGTATGTTCTACAATATGATGGGATGTATGATTTGTGTTTAGGATAGACATATACCGAAGCACCACTCGTAGTCAATTGAGAACTTGGGCTTAAAACTTAATTATTTGCAAATCACATAGACATATAGTGGTTTAGGTAATGTGGGTGTTCATGTGTATTCTATCAAATATGGATTATATATGATATGGGTATGGTACATTGAGAGATGGCTATACTTTACTTTCGTGTTCTTGACTAACAATTTGGTACAGTTAATTTGGCTTAACATGAAGTGTGTTGATTTAAATGAGTCAATAGATGAAATTGTGATCTCAGGTTTTCATTATCTAGTCTCACTCTAGGAATAGTTAGGTTTATTTAATTTCATAGTTTAAATTTATAAAGAACAAGTCAATCATTTAAATAAGACTGAAATGGTTATGGGCACTTAGTGCTTGGTGAACTTTATTAGTTAATTATCCGTGGGAACGATACTTTACTTACTCTTTATTACTTGTTGACCGCGTATACTTGCACGCATATATTGATCGGTAAAACGACCAACAAATGTTAGAGTCAATATGTTAAATGAATTTTTTGAAAAATGATGAGAAAAAAAGCTTCGGAGTTTTTAGAAGACTTGGTAGAAAAAAGCATGCAATGGGAAACCACCCGAGAGACCGATAAACCTAGCTCATCTAGAGGTGTTCATATAATTAACAATTCAATTACCACCGAAGTTAAGTTGACAGCTAATGTACTTAAAAAGGTCGAAGCTTTAGAAACTACGAGACCATCACATGTGAACCAAGTCTCAACACCAACACGTTTCTGTCTAAGGTTTAATTCACCAAGTCATTTGATAGAGGAATATCCTAGATTCATGGCCCAACCTGCTGAATATGAACAAGTCAATGCAATATTTCAAAGACCTAAAAATGACCCATTTGCACCCACTTATAATCCAGGTTGGAGAAATTTTCCTAATTTTATATGGAACCGAGGACCCTACCCAAATAACCCTTCAAATCAGGTCAATTAGTCTCTAAATCAATATTTTCAACCTTACCAAAATTTAAATCATGTTCCATACCAAAATTCAAATTCAGCCACTTAATATCCACTAGGTTTTTCTAATGAAATTGATAAGAGACTTAGCACTTTATTGAACAGCGTGAAAACTTTAATGAAACCTCAAAATAATTTCATGCAAAACACTAACTATGCCTTATCTCGTCTAGAGATCCAAATGAGTCAAACCTTATCATGGTAATTCACTTGAAAATCACCAAGTCAGTCATTTGAATTCTGTATATAATCTCTTTAAGGTCTGGAAATCATTTTTATAACCATGTTGGCATTAATAATAAATAAGAGAAAAATTTAAACGTTGAATCTAATAATCCATCTTTAAAGTCAGCTCAACCTAAAAAGCCCACAAACTATGAGTCAGTAGGCTCATTTACTAAGCATATGTAAAAAATGATCAAACCCGCATTCTGAGTTAAATTAAAAAGTCTTTAAACCAAAAGCCTCATTCCCTCAAAGACTTATTTCAACCAAGTAGTCAGCCTAGTTAGACAAAATTCTAGAACTGTTCAAACAAGTGAAAATTAGTATTCCTCTTCTAAATTTCATTCAACAAGTCCCCTTATATTCTAAATGTCTAAAAGATTTGTGCACACACAAAAAAATCACTCATGTTCCTAAGAAAGTTTTTATAACAGCTCATGTTAGTTCTATCTTGTCATGCCAAGTCCTTGTGAAGTATAAGGACCCCAGTTGTCCTACTATTTCATGCATCATAGGAGACACCTTCATTAAAAAAGCTTTGCTTGATTTAGGAGCTAGTGTGAACCTTATACAATTTTTTATGTATCGAACCTTGGGATTATGGGAGTTAAAAAAGACAAGTTTTACACTCCAACTAGTTGACCATTCCATTAAAGTGTCAAAGGGAATAGTTGAGGATGTACTCATTAAAGTTGGCAATTTTGTTCTACCTGTTAACTTTGTTTTCCTTGAAACCCAGCCTGTTGACAATCCTAAAGGTCAAATTCTTGTCATATTAGGTAGACCATTTCTAGAAACCTTTAATGCATTAATCAATTATTGAAATGGAATTTTGAAATTGGCATTTAAGAACATGACAATTGACTTAAATGTGTTTAATGTGGAAAACAACCTAAAGATTTTTTTGGCCAACCCGTTGAATTGAGCATGATTAAGGAAATGTCTAAAAATGAACTTACGGATGATGAAATTCTTAATTTTTGTCTAAATTATTTTAGTCAAAATTGGGATGAGACAAAATATGTACATGACGTGAATGAAATTTTAGAGTCCTCCATGTCAATGCCTTACTCTAAATGAGAACCTGTGATTAAGCTAATCTTACAATCTTTAGAATCTCTTAAAAAGAGTCCACCAGATTTATATAGAACTCAAACCTCTTCTTGATAATCTTAAATATGCCTATATAGGTCCCTCCAAACATTTTCTTGTGATCATTGCTTCTGATTTAACAAACCCACAAGAGGAAGATTTATTGACCATCCTTAGAGAAAACAAAAAAGTAATAGGATAGAGCATAATGAATATTAAGCTGATCAGTCCAGCCATTGTCCAACATAAGATCCACTTATTAAATGATGCTAAACCACTAAGAGATCCACAAAAGGCGGTTGAACCCAATTTAAAAGAAGTATTTAGGAAGAAAATTCTTAAGTGTATATATAATAAGATCATCTATCCCATTTCTGATAGCTCTTAGGTAAGTCTTGTTTAGGTGGTGCTTAAAAAGTGTTGTTTGTTTAAACCACAATACTTGGCGCAGCGGTAAGTTTTGACCTGGGGTGAACCGTAAATCCGGGCATCCTGGGATGGATCCCGCCTGCAACAAGTGTGAGGGCCAATTAAAAACTGGTCCGTGTGATCGCACATTTCTTGGCGAAGCCATGTCTTAGGCCGAGCCTATGCACAAAGCTTGGTCCAGGGTGAGGAGACTTAGTCCGACTACGGTTGGAAAACTCCACGTTAACAAAAAAAAAGTGTTGTTTAACTATGGTTCAAAATGAAGATAATAAGTTAGTTCCCACTCGTATCCAATCTGGTTTAAGGGTTTGCATATACTATAGGAAAATCAATGTTGCCATAAGAAATGATCATTTTCCTTTATCCTTCATAGACTAAATTCTAGAAAGGTTAGTTAGTCATGCCTACTATTGTTTCCTAGATGGTTACTCAAGCTAATTAAATTCCCATAGCCTCAGAAGACCAAGAAAAGACCACATTCATTTGTCCTTATGGAACCTTTACATATCGTCGTCAACTCTTTAGGCTATGAATTTCCCCTGCAACCTCTCAAAGATTTATGATAAGCATTTTTTCTTACATGATAGAGAAGTTCTTAAAAAATTTTATAGATGATTTTTCCATATTTAAGTCTACATTTCATGAGTGCCTTCACCACCTTGACTTAGTTCTAAGGAGATGTAAAGAAACTAACTTAATCTTAAATTGGGAAAAAATAGTCATTTAATGGTTAACAAAGAGGAATTGTGCTTGGTCATATCATATCTAAAAAGGGAATTGAAGTAGAGAGAGTCAAAATTGACATCATTGCCAATCTTCCACCACCTAAGACAGTAAAATAAATTTGTTCATTCCTAGGACTGCATACTTTTATGGTCGATTCATTAAAGATTTTAGTAAGAAAGCAAGACCCTTAACCAAACTTCGAAGTAAAGAAGCAAAATTTGAATATAATGGAACATGTTTCCAATCCTTTGAATAACGTAAAAAGGAGTTGACTCTAACTTCTATCATCAAATCACCCGATTGGAGTCAACCATTTTAATATGTGATGCATCTGACTATACAGTTGGTATTTTTTTAAGGCAAAGAATCAACAAGTTTTCCTATGTCATATACTTTACTAGTAGAACTTTGAATTATATACAATTGAACTATTCTGCTACTAAAAAAGAACTTCTAGTTGTTATAATTTTTATCCTAGAAAAGTTTTAATATTATCTTATTGGGTCTACAATCATTATTTACACTAACCACGTTGTCCTCAAACATATTCTCTCCAAGAAAGACTCAAAGGCCTGTTTAATTCATTGGGTCTTATTGCACCAAGAATTTAACCTAGAGATAAGGGACAAGAAAGTCAGAAAATGTAGTAGTTGATCATTTGTCCCGTTTAGTTGTGGAGTACAACTCTGACTTGCCTTTAAATGAATCTTTCCCAAATGAGCAACGTTTCTCTATATTTGTTACACCTTAGTTTGTTGATATTGTGAACTACCTAGTTACTAGTTAGATTTCTTCTCATTCGTCCAAACAAGATTGGTCCAAATTTTTTTCAGAAGTCAAACACTTTTATTAGGATCACCCCTACTTGTTTAAATATTTTCCTAATCAAATCATTAGGAGGTATGTACCCGGCCATGAGTTTAGAAGTGTCCTATCATTTTGTCATGACCAAGCTTGTGGAGTAGCTTGTGGAGTACATTGTGGAGGCAAAAGGACGGCCTCCAAGGTCCTCCAGTGTGGTTTCTATTGGCCTAGTCTATTCAAGGATGACACAAATTTTTTTGTCAATTGTAATAGATGTCAACAATTAGGGAGGATCACTAAGAGGAATATGATGTCGATACAACCCATTTTAGTCATGAAGTTATTTTTTGTGTAGGGAATAGATTTCATGGGCCCATTTTCAAATTCTTTAGTAAATCTATACATTTTACTTGTGGTTGATTACTTGTCTAAGTTGGTAGAAGTTATACCAACCAAGGCCAATGATAACAAGATTGTTGTCAAATTTCTTAAAGATAACATTTTCTCTCGCTTTGGTACCCCTAGGGCCATAATCTGTGATCAAAGAAAACATTTCTGTAATTAGCCTTTTGAATCCTTATTGAAAAAGTATTTCATCACCTACAAGCTTGTAACACCATATCACCCTCAAACAAGCGGTCAAGTAAAAGTCTCGAATAGGCAAATAAAACTAATCTTGGAAAAAACGTTAAGTTCTAATAGAAAAGGTTGTTCTCTAAAATTGTTATATGCATTGTGGGCTTACTGTACTACCTGTAAGACTAACTTAGGAATGTCACCACGTAGGCTTGTGTTTGGGAAAACTCGTTACTTACCCGTTGAACTTAAACACCGTGCTTTGTGGGACATAAAATAGTTGAATTTTGATATGTCCACTGGTACTGGTGGGTGTCATAGACAATTACAATTAGCTGAGTTAGATGAGATTAAGAATGATGCTTATGAAAATGCTAAAATTTACAAGGAAAGAATAAAAGTGTTTCATAATAAATCAATTTTGAGAAAATAATTTTTACATGGTCAAAAAGTTCTCTTTGATAACTCTAGGCTACATCTATTTCCTGGAAAATTGCATTCTAGATGGGATGAAACTTTTATAGTAAATGTAGTTTACCTTCATGGGGCAGTCAATATTGAAAATCCAAAGAGTGGGCCAATTTTCAAAGTGAATGATCAACAACTCAAACCCTTTTTATAAATGTCGAACGAACCAGAGAAGATTGTGTACCTTGTTGACCCACACTATTCAGAATGATTGGCACTGCACTTGTATTTGTAAGTTTGTACATATATTTTTCTTTTGTATAATATTTTCATCCGGTTCCTGCCCACCACATGAGTTAAAATTCTTTCATTTCTTCGTTCTTTTTTCTCCATTTGCATACATTAAGGACAATTCATGATTTAAGTGGGGGTGGGGGTGGGGGTGGGGGTGGGGGGGGGGGAGTATTGCATTTTTATTATTAAATTTTTACTTATATATTTATTTTTCTACTTTTTAGGAAACTAATTCTTTTTGTTTAAAAAATAAAAATTAAAAATTTTGTTCGATTTTTTATGAGTTGGATTAATTCTAATAAGTATTTGTGGAGCAAACACTTTAAGTACGATTAAAAGATTTAGAACTTTTGAACCACCTTTTATTAGATACAAAATCATAGTTCGGAACACCATCTTGAATAAAATTAAAATTCGTATGCATTTTTGCACTTCACGTTCGCACTAATTCTTAGTTGTGGGGTATAAACTATGATTTAAGCAATTTGAAGAAAAAATATGAAAATTTTAAAGAAAGAAAAAAGAAAAAAGTTAAAAAAATAAAAAAAACAAAGAAATAAATAACAATTTCAATGTCCATTAAATAAAATAACTGGTTATGAAAGCATCATGATGCATCGATATTTACACTAAAAAGTGTGATAGATATAAGCAGCTTGACTAGTCTAATTTTGTGTCATTTGTTACTCGAGTTAGTAAACCCTTAGGGGTGCTGTCTTTATACCTAGTGCCCTAAAGCCAATTAAACTGGTTTCCGAGATGGACAATTGTCAAACAATTCTTACATGGGTAACTCTGAAAGCCAAAGAAAAAAAGACATTGCACAACTCAAGAATGAAAAAAAATAAAAAAAGAAAAAATGAGTTTGATTGATTTTCATAATAAAATTCCCTACTAAGAGTTGCATCACATACACATGCGTGCATCATGTGAAATTACTTTTATGAAGGATGGTGTCTATAATGAAAATAGAGTATTTTTGATTAGGTGAAAGTGTGATTTTGAATTTAATCTTGCTTATGTATTATGTCCGTGGATATTTAGAAATTATATTTTGATTTTATAATTGGTTGACTCAAAAATATTTTATTTTTTATTTTGTAGGTATATTCACTGTAAACCCTTACGAGACACAACTCGTCATTGAACTATAAATTATTCTATAATGCTTCTTGGACTATCTATAAAGGAATTTTATGCCATTTATTCGGCTAAATCAGTTGTTATGTTTCTATCAATTATTAAATTGTTTATGGTTCTTTGGAGATATTTAAATTTAATTCAATCAATTCTTTGGTGCAGACACCTGATGTTGTAACTAAGTAAGAACAAACCTAGAAATAAGGGACATTATGATATGGTTGGATAACCGACATACGCTGTAGAAATACGTGGATATGATGTTATGCGTAACATGGAGTATTGTTAGGCTAATCACCTGATAATACTCTGTGAAGAGTTCACAGTCTCTGTGATTGCTGAACATTATTGGAGAGTTTGCCGTCTTTGTGACTTTGAACATTATTGAAGATTTCTCGGTCTACAACTAAAGAATATTTTAGATGGTTCATGGTCCCTATAACTACTCAGTGACTTTCAATTTCTCCTGTGAAAATAACGATTTTTGAGATTTTAAAGTTTTATTCTATTCGGAAATTTGAAGTTCAATAACTTGTAAAGAAATTTTCATTGAGTTACTTGATTTTCCATTAATATTAATTCTTTCTAAATCATTAATTATTAATTTCTTCTTAGTTATTTCTTATGCTTGCTAAGAAAATTAGTTACTTTTGCATAAACTTCATGTTTACAACTAAGACAGAGGATCCCAAGGGGTCCGGTATAAAGGATAAATGAAATTAAAGGTAAGGAAAGCGAAGAAGATAAATAAACAATATTGTATTAGTTAATAAATAATTAATAATGTAATATTTTGGAACTAATGTAATAGTTCTTGCTATGTAATTAATTAAGACCTGAACTTGTAAGGTTAAATATTGTAATTAATAAAATGTATTTGTGTAATTTAGCTTATATTAAAAATTAGTTATCATGAATGTAAATAAATAGTAAGCACCAAGTCTATTGTAGCGCGTACACAAATTTGGGGTGTCACAACCTGTGAGAACCAAGAATTCGGATAGCCTTGAAATTAGGTTTTTCGATGAGAATATTTAATAAATAAAATTTTATTGATATTATTACGTGTTACATGATTTCGGTCGATTAATGACATAATTTACTTGTTACATAATTATGTATGAGTGTTGGGAGTTTTGGGAGAAAATAAATTTTTTTCGAGAAAAAAAATGCTAAAATACTATTCATAAATCGCAAAAAACGTTAATAAATATTTTTTTCGAAATCTCAAATTACATCATAGCGTTTATTTGAGGAGAGATGAAATCTTTGATATAAAAAAATTCAGGAAAAAACCGTAAAACACTATTCACGAGAAAAATGTTTTTTCATTTTTTTCGATTTTTCGAAGGGCGACGTAGCGTTTATTCGAAAAAGGGGAAACGGTGGTTAAATTGGATTTTCAAAAATCGAAATTCGGATTTTCCGCTAACCGAGCGTATTACGAAAATGTAACCGAAAAGGTTAGAAAATATAACTAAAGAAAAAAATGATGAGAAATCAAACTAATTTTGGTCTAGCCAAGCCTAGGGTTTGAATGGCTTGGTTAGGAAATGAAAGGGCTTGGCTAGGTTAGTGTGGCTTAAGTCTTGAAGCCATGGCTTGAATACTTGAAGCTAACTCTTGTAAGCTTGGAGCCAAAGGTTTTCTTGGGCTTGGAGCCAAAGAATGAAGACTTGGGACCAAAGAATTGGGAGACCATGTGTCATTTGCTAGCAAATTAGCATGTGATTTAATGAGAAACAAAATAGGATGAATGACAAGTGGAAAACACATGGGATAAAGAAAGCCAAAAAGGAGAAGGGAAGGGGGATGCACGGTTGAGAGAGGGAGAGACCAAGGAGGGAGAAAGCTAGATGGGAACTCACTTGTCTAACCTTTGTTTTCTTAGCCAATAAGAGTTTGATATCTAGCCTTTTGTCTCCCTTAAGTTATTTTAATTGAAGTTAGATTAAATTAACTAGAGCATGGTTAGGTTAGTTGTAGGAGGATTCACTTAATCATCCCACGTATAGCCACTTTTCTTCATCTCATTTCATTTTAGAGAAAAGAAAATAAGAGAGAGAGAGAAACCCACAGGTATAAGAGAAAGAGAAAGAGAAAGAGAAAGAGAAAGAAGATAGTAATCTTTTATCATTCAAGCATAAGCTAGGAAGAAGAAGAAGCAAGAGCAACCAAGAGGTAAAATCTTAACTTCATCCATCTTATTTTCTAAGTTTTAATTTAGTTTTGTTGGTTGGTTGTTGTTTAATGAACGATCATAGATGGATGATGGATTGATAAGGTTATGTGTGGTTTGATAATGTTAAATCACTTATTAATATGCATATAAAGTGGTAACGAAAAATGAAATCGTAGGCCAAAGCGTAAAGGATGGAAGTTATTTGTTTAGAGGACTTAAATTGGACCTTAATAATTGTTGATTGTGTTGGGTTAAATGAAATCCGGGAAGAAGGATTTATAGATAAAAGGGTTACGTAGAAGTTCCAATTGGAACGAAGAAAAAAGAAGCTAAAATGAATTTATGGTGAACTTTTTAGTAAAACATGTTGAAAACTTAAAATTAGTGTACTGCTGACCTTAAGAACAATTTCGGGGCTAGTTTAACTTTCCAAAAATTTTTGGTTTTCTGGGGGAGTATAGTACACTCAATAAGGAATTCATAGTCTTCGGAAAGGACTCATTCCAAGTTCGGACAACCGAGTTATGACGTTTCCTTATAGCCTTTGGAAATGACTCATTCCAAGTTCGGACAACCGAGTTATGACGTTCCAAAGTAAACACATCAAAACTGTCCAATCTGGAAAATCAGATTCGCACATGTTGTTTGTATGAATTTTCTAGACTTGTGTGTTCCGAATTTGAAAAGGGTTAAAGCATAAGAGTTTTAGCCCCAGAATTTAGCTCCGCGTGGGCGCAAGAATCACTAAAAATATTTTGAAACGAATTAGTTATGAATTTTCTAGCGATAGAGGGTAAAGCTGGCCAGATTTTGTAGCAATCTGACCTTGGTTGTAAGAAGTAAAAATCTGTTTTGATTGAAGGAGGGCCTTGAACGAGGGCCTAGAATAGAGTAAATTACAATGTATAATTTTTAATTTGATGTAAGAATGAACGAAAATGGATAAGTAATGAAGGAAATACGATAAAAACAAGAAAGCTTTCCTAGAAACCTTAAAGAAACGAAAAAAATTATTTTTCGAAAAAACGGTGACTGAAATTTGAGCAAGCATAACACCCAACCTATTTCGAATTTAGGGTGGTCAACTTCTAGAGTTAGATATATGAGTCCCCTAACACCTCCAATTGGAATTTTCGAAATATCCCTTGTAGATTTTCGTGTGGACAGTTTCTATCAAATCAGGACAGAAATAGAAAACCAAAAAAGCTTGTTGCCCTAAATTTTCCTGGACAGTTGCGTCCACTTAAAACATTGAAATAAATTCAGGCCTTTTGGGACATGAAACTATATGGTATAATGAAGTTCTGGTCCAAAGATGAACGAATTCTGAAATCAAATGAAGGAGATATGGCCAATTCAATATTAGGATTTTTTGACGAAAATTGTCATAATTTGAGTTCTACAACTCCAATAACCACAAAATTTAAACTGAAAGTTCATGTTAATAGGTGTAAGATTCTACCAAGACTTGAGAATTTTTGGAGTTGAGCACGATATAGTTAATTTTGCTAAGTTACGAACTAAAATGGCTCTTTGAAAAATACTTAAAAAAATTGACAAATTGCAATAAAATTATTTTGTATGTGGTACATATGTAGGTATGTGTGGCTAGAAGAGAAAAAAAAAATAATAAAATGGTTAAGGAGGCCTAATGAAGAAAATAGAGTTACATGGATGTAAAATAATTACTTACCGACATGTCGAAAATTATCAAAATAATCTATATTGGTTATAATATGTCGACATGTGATGTATGAGTCTATGTAAAGTTTAATCACATATTTTTATGAGAATTTTATAAAAATAATGTGAGGGGACTTTTTTGTTGGTTTAAGCCGAAAGGCTAATTGTCAGAATAAGTTACGATAATTACCGTCGATAATTATTATGAGGTGATGACTAATTTAATCAAATAAATTGTCATGGATAAGGTTATCATTTGAAGGAAGTTATGATTGTGGATGAAGTAGATGGTAAAACGTCGATACAGGCAAGATTTTCAGAACTTGTTATTATGTGCAAACTTTTTAATTGTTATGTGAAAGTATTTCATGTATTGCGTATTTCGTGTGAACGAGTTGAAATGTGCACTAAGTGCTTTACTGTGAGATAATCATGAAATCTAAACTTCATTCATCTTCTTTTCTTATTTTTATTTTAGTTTTGTTGGTCAGTTGTTGTTTAATGAAGGATCATAGAAGGTTCATTGAGTGATAAGGTTATGTGTGGTTTGATCATGTTAAATCAATTGTTAATATGAATAAAAAGTGGTAAAAAAATGAAATCGAGGCCAAAGCGTAGAGGATGGACGTTATTTGTATAGAGGACTTAAATTGGACCTTAATAATTGTTGATTGTATGAAATTCAGGAAGAAGGATTTATAGATAAAAGGGTTACGTAATAGTTCCAATTGGAACGAAGCAAAAAGAAACTAAAATGAATTTATGGTGAATGTTTTAGTAAAACATGTTAAAACATAAAACTAGTGGACTGCTGACCTTAAGGACAATTTCGGGGCTAGTTTAATTTTCCAGAAAATTCTGGTTTTCTGGGAGAGTATAGTACATTGAATAAGGAATCCATAGCCTCCGGAACGGACTCATTCCGAGTTCGGACGACCGAGTATGATAAATTAGATTCGCACCAGCTGTTTGTATGATATTTCTGGACTTGTGTGTTACGAATTTGAAAAGGGTTAAAGCATAAAAGTTGTATCCCCAGAATTTATTTTCGCGTGGGCACAAGAATCGCTCAAAATATTTTGAAACGAATTAGTTATGACTTTTCTAGCGAGAGAGGGTAAAACTAGCCAGATTTTATAGCAATCTGACCTTGGTTGTAAGAAGTAAAATTCTGTTTTGATTGAAGGAGGACCTTGAACTAGGGCCTATATGAGAGTAAAGTACATTGTATAAGCTTTAATTTGACATAAGAATGAACGAAAATGGACAAGTAACGAAGGAAATATATATGATAAAAACAAGAAAGCTTTCCAAGAAATCTTAAGAATCGGAAAAACTATTTTTCGAGTAAACGGAGACTTCAATTTGAGAAATCATAAATCCCAACCTATTTTGAATTTGGGAGTATGGTCAACTTCCAGAGTTAGATATATGAGTCCTCTAACACCTCCAATTGAAATTTCCAAAATATCCCTTGTCGATTTTCGTGTGGACAATTTTTACCAAATCAGGCCAAAACTGAAAAAGCTTGCTGCATTAAATTTTTGTGGACTGTTTGTTCCACTTAAAATATTGAAATAAATTCATTTCTTTTTGGGACATGAAACTATATGGTATAATGAAGTTCTTGTCCAAAGACGAACGAATTTTGACATCGGAGGAAGGAGATATGGCCAATTCAATATTAAGATTTATCTAACGAAAACTGTCTTAACTTGAGTTCTACAACTCCGATAGCTATAAAATTTAAACTGAAAGTTCATGTTAATATGTATAAGTATAAGATTCTGCCAAGACTTGGGAATTTTTAGAGTTGAGCATAATATAGTTAATTTTGTTAAGTTACGAACTAAAATGGCTCTTTGAAAAATACTTAATAAAATTGACAAATTGTAATAAAATTATTTTTGTGTGTGGAACATATGTAGTTATGTGTGGTCAGAAGAGAAAAAATTAATAAAAATGTTAAGGAGGCCTAATGAAGAAAATAGAGCTACTCGAGTTACAAGTAAGTAAAATAATTACTTACCGACAGGTTGAGAATTATCAAAATAATTTATATCGGCTAGAATATGTCGACATGTGACGTATGAGTTTATGTAATGTTTAATCACATATTTTTATGAGAATCTTATAAAAATAATATGAGGGGACATTTATGTTGGTTTAAGTCGAAAGGTTAATTGTCAGAATAAGTTACGATAATTACCGTCAATAATTATTATGAGGTGATGATTAATTTAATCAAATAAATTGTCATGAATAATGTAGGTTATCATTTGAAGGAAGTTATGATTGTGGATGAAGTAGATGGTAAAATGCCGGTACAGACAATTTTTTAGAACTTGTTATTATGTGCAAACTTGTTAATTGTTATGTGAAAGTATTTCATGTACTATGTGTATTTCGTGTGAATGAGTTGAAATGTGCACTAAGTGTTTTACTGTGAGATGAAGTTATTGAAATTAATTGATGATTGAAATTAGTTGAGTGAAAACTTACTATATTGAGATATAAGGAATATGATAATCATGAAGCATGTATAACTGCTAAATATGAACATTTTTGTGCATAAATAAATGCAAAACATGATAAAGTATGAAGCAAGTATAAAATGCAAAGCATGAAGGAGGTAAAATATGTTTGAAATGTGAATTCTTGTGTTATATGATAATTGTTAAACTTGTTGGGCAACGTAGTTGCTCATCCTTGCTATATATAAAAGTTTTTCAGCTAAGCCAGGCGGATCAAAAGATTAGATAAAGTCAAAAGATGAAAGATTAATGATTGAAGATGCATTGTATTAATTGTAATACTTAATTTTAAATGATGTAATATTCATTTACATTATATAATAATGTATAAGTAAAGGTCTTAGAACCTGGGATTAGATGAGATGTACCATAATAATATAGAGGTTATATTTATGATGTTAAGATATATATGGATGGGATGATAAGCACCGTAAAGCATCGGAACCGAGCTTGAAAGCAGACCTAGGGTTTGAGGGCTTTACATAACCATCATTGTTTTCTCTCCATTTTTCTTAACAAAAGGAATGTTTTTCAGGTCTCATATCGATCCCAAAAAATAACGTAGTTTTACCTTTTAAAGTTAAGTTTTTCATTTTAGGGTTATATTAAAAAAAATCATTAACTCTAAGTTTATATATATGACGTGAAGAATTTTTATTTTTATTTTTCATTTTTTATCATAATATGTGCAGATTGAATATATATTTTGTATGTTTATTTTGGACTTGCCTGTTGCCTAATAGCTTGTGAAGCCGTATCATAAGATTCACTTCGTCTGACGTGAAGTTTCCTCTATTTATATTTGGCCTAAGATAGTTCAACCACCTTAATCTACAACTCTTCCGGCACCTATTCAACCCTGCAAACATGTATTAAAAAGACAAGTGATCTTATATGCAAGAACAAAATACTAAACAATATTTTTCTTTATTTGAACGTGTGTGTGTTTTGTGTTAACAATAGATATACCTGCTTTTTGAGGAACTTGGTGCCACTTTTCTTCTCCATGCTTTTCAATACACTTTGTGAGAAGAATATCTTCTTCGGCAGTCCATGCCCCTTTCCTCAGCATTAAAGCTACTGTACTATTCTTCATTCTCTCTCTAGGTCCTATATATACACTAGTATGTACTTAGTGTTTGTTAAATTTTGCACCAACACCTAAAAGCTTTAATATATAAACATGCAAGTGAACTTGAACTTACTCCTATATATATATATATATATATATATATATATAGGAAATGGATCCTGTCCGGACTCCCGGTTCCGGACAGAACCAAAATCCGGACCCTTAAATTTTTTTTTTTAATTGTTCTAAAAAAAAAGAAAAAAAAAGAGGTCCGTATTTTAACAAAATGCCGGAGTCCGGACTGGATCCGGATCTCTCTCTCTCTCTCTCTCTCTCTATATATATATATATATATATATATATATATATTCCCAATCTACCCTTGTTATCGAGTAGTGTGATAAGTTGATATTAGTATGGGTAACATATTTAATTGGGTATTGGGTAAAGAGAGAATTAGTTGTGACTAATTGATTATTGAGATAAGTAAAAT
This sequence comes from Panax ginseng, assembly GCA_020205605.1. NCBI lineage: Eukaryota > Viridiplantae > Streptophyta > Magnoliopsida > Apiales > Araliaceae > Panax > Panax ginseng. The sequence goes on along the minus strand of CM035135.1, from coordinate 53,944,889 downwards.
ATGATAGTAAGTCGAGAGTAATTTTGTCCAAGTAAAAAATCATGTAGTACTTTTGTCATCTTCTTGAGAACAAGATTTTTATCATTTAAGTCATCGTTTCGGGTACGAAGGTAGTGTATATATATATATATATATATATATATATATATATATATATATATATATATATATATATAAAGCGGATCTAAAACATACCTCTTAAATAATATATCTTTCTTAAATAGCATACCTTTATTAAAATTACGTCGTTTTGAAGATTATTTTAAAAAATAAAATAATATTAAAAGATAGTGGTCCCACTAGCTTTCCTTTTATTTACAAAAATGTTACTCACGACCCCATTTATTTTTTTAAAAAAATCTCTAAAACGACGTAGTTTTAATAAATGTATGTTATTTAAGAGAGTGTGCTACTTTAGAGGTATGTCTTAGATCCGTCCTCTATATATTTGTGTTTGTGTGTGTGTTAACGTCAAAATATGTCTGCTTGTCAAATCACCAAACAACGAGCTTAAAACCTACACAAGGAGCAAATAACCACACTGAGAAGCATGACGGCTGGGGCCGCCACAGTATAGTTCCGGTGTGAGAATAAGTACAGGCCATAAACCTCAACAGTGGAGGTATGTAATTGCTCTGGTGAATAAGAGTAATAATTATTTGTGGTGTACCTTAAATAAATTATGATCGTGTATTTATAGTTTTACCTTCTTAATACGTCTATCCCCGAATAGGAATATGAGTCCTACGTAAATTTCCCTTCTAACTACAAATTTTATAATTGAATTAGATTTGAGTTTCTTAAAAGTAGGAAGTCAAATAGGATAAGGAAGTCATAAGTCAATTAGGACTATAGTTTCTTTAGAATGTTAAGCCTCCTGACGGGAATAGTCTGCCATGTTGCACGGGTCCCCCCAAATACTTCCGTCCCCGAATAGGAATAAAAGTCATACGTAAAGAAGTTCCTTTATAATACAAAAACTCTATGTGAATATGAAAATTGGATACGAGTGTATTTGAATGTCACTTATTTGTATTTTTACCCACTATTTAGTGGGTAAAAATACAAATAAGTGACATTCAAATACATTCATGTCCAATTTTTATGTCTGCCTAGAAGAGCTCTTTATAATAACCAATTTTATAACAAAAACTCTATGTGGACATGGAAATTGGACATGGGTGTATTTGAATTTCATTTATTTGTATTTTGACCCTCAATGGTGGGTAAAAATACAAATAAGTAAAATTTAAATATACTAATGTCTAATTTTTATGTTCAATTTCTATGTCCATCTAGAAGAGCTTATTTTATAATTAAATTTAATTTAATTTTCTTAAAAATAGGAAGTCAAATGAGATAAGAGAGTCATAATTCAATTAAAATTGTAGATTCCTGAACTATAGTAATTTTTTGTCGAGAAAGTCGTCTCATTCAACATCTCTTAATTAGTTGACTATATATACAGACAAATCTTTCCATATACTTATATGTATATAAAGTAAATGTAGCAAGGTGTCTAGTCCCAAGGTGTTCAACGTGCATGTTTTTCTACCACAAAATAAGAAATTCAATTGAAGAATACGTAGTATACTTCCAAAATAATTTATTATTACGACTTACTCCGTCGACGAGTCCAACCATTGTAACCCATTTAAATTGGGTTCTGAAGGTTTCTCTTTTTCAATCATTAAGTTATACCGTGTGAAATAGTTATTTTGCTAAAAATAGAAACGAAAAATTGCAAATATATAATTCTCATTCAATGAATAAAATTAATTAGGTTACAACAATACAAGTATATATAGGTTTCAACTAACCAACCTGTCGCTATCATGATCAATTTAAACCTACAATTTAGCCACGCCAAGTGCTAGTTGAGCTTTCTGCCGGTGCATACGAATTTAGCTTTGTACTTTATGATCAACTAATTAACGGTTGGAAAATTTTGCACTCAACCAGTATTTTATGAGACTTATTACGTGGGCAGATAGCCAGCGAGTACTGGTTGTGAAGAGTATTTTTCCTCTCCAAAAAATAATTGTCTCACCAATGTAGCAATGATTGAACCATCTCATTTATGAGTCATGGGCTAGGGTGGGCTTTAGCCCGGATAGAGTTTTTGAAAAATATTTAGTACTTATATATCTTCAATAGCCCAGCCCAATATTATTTTCTTGTTTTTCTGTGATCTATTAACAATAGTGAGGAGAGGGGTTCAAAGGAAGAATTGTTTGAATCTGGATATATAATATATAAGAGGGAACGAAATGAAATTTTGAAATATCATAATCCAAAAAGCTGAGATTAAAGATATATTCAATATTCTTTTGAGTCTGAAGTTTGCTTCTACCTCTCTTCTCTTTCTGGCTCTCATCCATCCTCTCTCCCTTTTTGATTTTCCCAAATTACAAGATTAGGATTTGGTTTTTACCCCCAAAATTTTATTTTTTCAGTTTTATGTGGTTGCTTGATCTCTAGCTCCTTTCGTGGCTGTCCCGATTTGTTCAAATTCTAACTGTTTGTGTGGTTAGCCCAGACGAAAAAATTCGCGCATTCGCCCCTTGAGTTGGATTTAAATTAATCATATGCAACACTACACGTTTAATCTGAAGGACCTATATACATTCATTTAATATATATATATATATATATATATATATATATATATATATATATATATATATTATAATATCTATTTTCTATGGATTAAAAATGAGCATAAACTATCTTTATCGCTCAATATAGGAACCAACTGGTCGATATTAGAATTGAAAAATTTACGCCTCGACTGACGAGTTACGTCCGCTACTAATAGTAGCGGACAACAATATTATTTTCAGCGGCATCCGCTACTATTAGTAACGGACGACACCCGTCATCTGTTACTATTAGTAGCATATGTAACCCGTAACCCGTCACCCGCTATTAATAATAGCGAACGTAAATTTTTCAATTCTAATCTCGACTATTGATTTTTGTATTGTACGCTAATAATAATGTTTGTCATCTTGATATGATTTAGATTGGAAGTTTCCATCTGATACAGTAGGAATCCTGTTAGGATGGTCAAATGGTTTTAAAAAAAATTGGCTTGTTATCTCAATTAGGGCAAATTTCGTATTCGTGCACATTCGTATTAAAAAAAAACAGATATTATTAGTATTTGAAAAAAAATAGATATATTCAGTATTCGGTTTAAAGGTATCCGCAAATAAACGGATACGAATGTGGATATATAGCGTATTCGTATTATTCGTTTAACATCAAATAGTAAATATATTCGATAAATAAGCGGATATCCGATTCAGATCCGTATTGAATCAGTATTCAAATCACTTATATATATATATATATATATATATATATATATATATATATATATATTATATAATAAGCAAAACAATTTTTTAAAGTTGTCTTCCTTATATAATAATTAGTTTTCAGTATCATATGAAAAATATTTTAAAATATATCATTTCAATTCTAAATAGTAGAAAATAACATTTTTATTTAATATTAATAAACTGAAATAAATTGATTTAAGTATATCTAAAATGTATCATTTAACCAGAAAATTATATACTAGAAGAATAAAATTAGATAAGCGGGAACAATGAATAATATAATTTTATTGTTAAAATATATTAATTCCGAATTAATATATCCCAAGATATTAGGAGTTTTATAAAACAAACGGTCAAGGATTAGATATTAAAATTAGATAGGAAACTTGTAAGTTCATAATAATCATATATCGTAGGAATATATTTGAATAAGAATTAAGAAATCAGCCCATTATCTCTAATTTTAGGAACTTTGATAAAAATTGTTAACAAAATCTGATGGAGTCATGGTGATAGAGGTTTGTTAAAAATTGTTTTCAAAATGGATAAGAATTTTAATAAGCCCAAAACATTTTTATTTATATCAAACTCAACTTTTAAACCAACTAGATGATTATGATAGATTTTGTTTTAAGATCAGTTTCTTTGTTTTAGACAAGAGGTAAAAAAAAAAATGGGTCCTTAACACTAATATTATACAACAATTAGAAAGTATCTACAAAAATAATACATACATAAAATAATTACAAAATTAATGCAATTCATATTAATAAGGAAACCTAAAATTAAGGAGAAATAATTGCCATAACTAATCATTCAAATTCAAATATCTGGAATCTAACTACAAAAACAAATTCAAATTCAAATATTCAAATTCAAATTTCATAAGAAAGACTGCACAAATTTTGTACTTTGCAGGAGGTGGCTGAGGCAATTTTCAAAGGAGATGGAAGCTTCGGAGGAGGTGACAGCTTCGGAGGAGGTGGCAGTGGTGGCTTCGGAGGCGACGGTGAAGGCTATGGAGGAGGTAGCAATGGCGGTGGTGGCGGTGACGACGAAGATGGCGGTGGTGGCTCAAGTGGTGGTTACAGAGACGGTGGAGGTGAAGGTGGAGGCTGGGGCGGTAGTGGCGGGAGCAACCATTTTCTGGTAATAAAAAGAAATTCTCGAGATACTGCAGAGGAGAAGATCATTAGTAATGTCATGGCACCAGAGAGCAATTAGAGTTCATGACATGGGCAGAGATAAAGACATAATTGATGTCATCATGTAATAAGCTAGCTAGCTACTTAATAATAGCACTGGAACACCTTCAGTTCTAGTTTTATAAACAAATTTTGTTTTCTGAATAACAAAGAGAGAGATAAGAGAGTGACGTGTAATGTAATGTTGATAACCAAATTTTCGTACCAAGGTAACCAAACTTTTATAACAAGGTAACCAAACCTTGGTAACCAAGGTAACCAAACTTTTATACTGAGGTAACCAAACTTTTATACTAAGATAATCAAACTTTTATACCAAGGTAACCAAACTTTTATACTAAGGTAACCAAACATTTATACCAAGGTTACCTTGGTATGAAGGTTTGGTTACGTTGGTGTGAAGGTTTGGTTACCAACTGCACTATGAAAAAACTGATGGTGTGGAGGTGGATTGGTTACCTTGGTATGACAGTTTGGTTACCTTAGTATAAAAGTTTGGTTACCTCAGTATAAAAGTTTGGTTACCTTAGTATGACAGTTTGGTAACCTTGAAATGAAAGTTTGGTTACCAACTGCGCTATAAAAAAACTGCAGGTGTGGATTGGTTACCTTGATCTCCAAGAACAACAGGTGAGAACTTGATTCTCCGAATACCTTCCATGTGAGTGTTAAATGAAGAAGACTGCCCAGTCATCACATCCCACCAACGTATGTTCCCTAATCTGTCCCCCATAGCCTAAAAAATGAAAGTGTCATCACCTAATTATAAAAGCATGCTAAGAACAACCACACTCATATTACCATTCACCTATAGCAGTTATGAACAACGGATACATACTACATGAGGCAAGCGATAGGCCATTGTTGTAACCAGTCCATCGGATGAAACAAATGAAGACGAAGGCCATTTTGGTCTGCATACAAATGATGCAAAATCTAATGACTTGTGGGAAGGAAATGTATGGGAAGATGACTTGTGGGCTGAGAGTTTGAACTTCACATAACTCTCTGCTTTTGTCTGTAAATATGAAATATGCTCTCATTTTACACCCAACGCCGCGGCTAGGAGGAGGAGAAGTTCGACGAATTGGAGAGAAGATATAGAAGGGTTTAGAAGAGAAGATATAGTAGCGTCTTACCAAAACTAATCTCTTAAATTAAGGAATCCTAATTGTACTATTATTGTAAATAAATATGGAAAAGTGTATTACTTTTGTAATTATTTTATGGGTGCATCATTATTGTAATTATTTTTTAAAATGTACTAAAATATGTAATTAGCCCAAAAAAAATTAGACATAAAAATTGAATATGAGTGTATTTAAATTTCACTTATTTGTATTTTTACCTACCATTCGGGATTAAAATACAAATAAATAAAATATATTGCATAGAAAAAGATCTTACATAAATGTACTAAAAAATCTTGAACTCTTAATTTTTGAAATTCCATCAACTTGTATTTATATGTTCAAGCACTAGAAAATATTTTGTCATCATCAAAATAGAAGAATTAACACATATAAATAGGACGAGGACGAGGTAGAACATATTTTTATGTATTGATGTTCCTATTTCTAGTCAATTTAATTCAATCTTTGAATTACATAAATAAAATATCAAATTGTTTATTTATAACAAATTAAAATTTAAATAGACATGTATGAACACTCTTGACCAAAAAGTATTATGGGTTCCCAGAAATCGTCACTTTTCTTCGACAATAACATTGCCATGATCAAACCAAGTGTGAATCCAATAAATATTTGTATTCCTTTTTCTTTTTTTTTTCTTTTTTTTTTTTTAACATAGCAGATTAATAATATCTTTGTATTTCAATTATAATATGTCTCAAATAAATTCATTAGTTAATAACAATTTATGTCATATATTATTTTTTAAAAGAAAATATCAAGATCAACACTTCGTATTTAAAATATTATAGACAAAATATTGTTAGACACAATTTATTTAAAATGTATTAATATAGTGATAACCTGATTCTTTTTCTTTTTTACTTAAAGTGTGTCCGAGATAAATTTATGGTGATATTAAATACCATCAGTACATGAATACATAGAATATGAGGTAGTAGATAAGGGATTCACACTTAATATTTTATTTTAGCGCTTTCAATTTTTCTTCGGTCAGAATTCTACATTACACATAAAATTAATCGCCTGAAGCCTACATTACACATAAAATTAATCGTCATATAAATAAATTTTTTTCATTTAAAATACATCATTTTAAAAAAACGAATTCAACCTCAGACTTGAAAATTTCTGAATCGGCCATTGCCACTACCAAGCTAAACCATCGTGCTTAATAGGGGTGAATATCGTTAATTAACCAGTCTGGATCAGAACGGACCGATTACCGAATCTATTTAAAATTGGGTATCGATCATCGCTATTGATCTTTGGTTGAATCCATTATAATTGAACCAGGTTACTACAGTCTAATATCAAGTTGCGGCAATAGCAGTTGTGAGAAGCCAGTATTGCCGCCTAAGCTACAAGAGCAGCTGAAGAAGAGCTCTTATAGATGGACATGAAAATTAGACAAAAGTGTATTTGAATTTTACCTATTTGTATTTTTAGCAATTATTGGGGGTTAAAATATAAATAAATAAAAATTAAATATACTCATATCCAATTTTTATGTCTATGTAGAGATTCTGGCTGAAGAATTGACAACAAGTATAAAGACAAATTCAAATGAACATTTCCCAATTCTAGAAACAAAAAAAAATCTAGAAAATGGCATGCAATAGTAAAAGGATGACAACAAAAGCATCCAGTGCCACAAAGAGACATGATAATAACAATGGCCTCCAGTAGGCCCAATTTGCAGATGGAAATAACCGATGTTAAGTGGTGACCATTAAGGATAATTTTAGAACTTTTTTATTCTCTTTTCTTTACTTTTATTTTTCTTAATATGTGTGCAAATTGTATTTTGTTCATCTTTTTTAGGACGGAGGGAGTAGTTTATAACTTTGATATATTTAGTTTATACATTTTTGAGACTTTTTTCACTTCAATCATCGTTTTGAAGATTATTTGTGTTATTCATTAGTTATTTTTTGTGATTGACCTTTTTTTAAAAAAAAAACTTTTTTTATTAATTTGTTTAAAAGGATTAAGAAAAGAAGAAGATTGTGGCAGTGCAGAGGTTCCTTTAAATTGATTAGTTTTTTGACAATTAACTTGGCTAGTTGGCTCCCCCGTGATAAATTGTGTGGATTAAAAGTTGTCGTCTACAAGTAACTAAATGAAAATTAAGGACTAGCCATAAATCGGTTAACAAATTCTTGTTGAAGATTCATGGCAATAGAGTAATTTAAAATTAATGTCATGCAAGTTGCATCTTTTAAGTTAATTAAATTATTTATGCAAGTTTGTTATGATTAATTTTTAAACTCATTGAGTTCTCACTTTTATAGTGTGCATATTACCTCCATTTATTTAATTAACTACTGGTTTTAATTCTTATTAAAATTTTGTGACTAAATAATTTATATTGCTATATAAATTGATATGTTACCAAGTACATGCTGATGCAAATCAATTGCAATGTTTGTTTCTACATCAAAATAAGCCACTAATTTTTTTTTTTAAAAATAGATTAAGACAAAAAATATAGAACCATATTTGTACATAAACCAAGCGAAACTCGAAGTGGTAATGAGACCGGTGGCGAATCTATCAATAGGGAAGAGTAGACAATGCCTATGTTGGGATTTTTTTTTAATTTTTTTATAGGTATAGGGATAAGGGAAACAAAAAAACTTGATAAACTTAAACTTATAGAGAGAAAAATCTTATACTACTAGTACGCTAAAAAAATAAACATATAAGTATATAATGTATTCAAACTCTTGTTTAAAAAAATTCGTCCCTGCTGAGAACGGATCCTAAATCCGCCCCTGACAGAAACAATTATGCAATCAACATTCCTACCAATATTCAATTACTAGGCTGATATGCAAATTGAAACCAATAATATTGTTAGTATCTAACATCAGTGCCCCATTGAACTTCTAATAAAGCCTCATTAATTAAATCAATAAATCTCAATTCCTTTTGGAGGTCCCTAAATCATGCTACCTAGCCACCCAATAAATCTCAGATGAGCTAACATGAATTTCAGAACAACAGTGCTTTAAAATAAGCTACTCAAATTGCAATTGTAGCTTCATTGACCTAACTAGGTGGAAACACAAACCCTCTTAATATGGAATCCAGTGTTTGAATTAAGTAATTGACTAAAATAAATAAATTTTAAATATAATCAATCTCTATGAACTTGAATATTAAGAAGAATTGGAGTGACAAAACTATACGTATAGCCTATAGGCTCACACAAGGCTCAATACTGTCAAAACTATATGTTGGGATGTGATTATTTGGGTCTAGTCATGGTGCAACCCAGTCTATTTAATGACCCGGATCTGGTGATGGCCCATATGTAATTTATTGCGACAGTGGCAGTCCTTATTAAAACAGGATTGTGTTTCCTTATTTGGAGGGATAAGGAGTTCTCTCCTAGTTGGAATGCGGGTGGAGGTGGCTTCTATATATACGGCTACAAGCTAGGGTTTTAGAGGGATGATAACACACAAGAGATAAACACAAATACACAACTTGTACTCCCAATATTATTATAGTGGATTACTCTCTCTCTCCGTGGTTTTTTTTCAATTGAGTTTTCACGTAAATCTTGTGTTCACACTTTATATCTCTTTATTTATGTTTATTTGAATGTATTTCGTGAGTTTGATATAATCAACTACTCCATCAACGTTAGATTAATGATTTTGGCCTCATTGTTTTGTTGATTCACGTCAGCATACAAAATTTGACGTTAACATTGGCGCCGTCTGTGGGAAAGTTTTAATATTATTTAAAATCACCGATTCATCAAGAAGGAGAGCCAACACATAAAGCTAAGTTACTCTCTTTTATTAAATTTTAAAAATATATATGCAATATGCTTTGAGCCTTCTACTAGTAATCTGATCAAGATAATTAAGATTATAGCATCATCTTTATTTGATTTTGCTTTACACGTATGCATATTCTGTAAACCCATTCATATAGAATATACTTCATGAGTTAGTGGATTTTACTTGGAGCACATAATTGATATTATAAAACTCATTCCCTTTTATACTTATTAACGTCCACTGATTCCTTGTGTACTTATTAAAGCTAAGGTTATGCGTAGGTATTCTTTTTTCAAGGAAGAAGGCAGAAAGGGGTGCTTATCCGGTTTACCAAACCAGAAGAAGCCGAGCCTACCCACCCCGGGTCAAAATCACGACCCCCTCTATGCGTGATCAACCAGTACGGGAGCCCTTGAGCTTCATCCACAACATCTAAAGCATAACCCCGTCATTCTCTTCTTTACCGTTCTGCTACTGTGTTGAAGAGAGAACGAAGAGGAAAACTCATAAGCACGAGGCCCCTATAGAGACTGATACATGCGATGTCGACATGGGACCAACAATAACCACTGATAGTGAAGGCTTTTCTCGCCATTGTAGCAGGCGTGGCGGTACTGAGCCTACTACGAGCTATAGTTCACGATGACGATAATCTCTTTATTGCCGGTACACATGTTCACTCCATTGATGCCTCTGTATTTATTTATAAACTCTTGAAGGGGCAAGACAATTGTGTAGACATAAAGAGCTTCGCCAAATTAGCCGTGCATAAATCCTTGTTCAGGCAGCCTGAGATACGACGGGAAAAATTGACCGACGGAGTACTCTTCGGCCAATACCCATCTTCGCCCTAAGCATGTTAACTTGTATACCAGAATGAAGGAATTGGGTGTCTGTCCGAATAGCTTCACTCTTCCTCACGTGCTCAAAGCTTGTGGCGATTTGTCAACAGTTGGAATTGGCCGGGCGTAAAAAGCCTTACACATAAAATTGGAGTGGAATGAATTCTCTGTTTGTGGCATGAATTTTTCTAGAACAGAAGTAATCTTGAGTATAAATAGGATTCTGAATGTGAAGAGGGAAGCCAGTGGTGGCGGAGTGTTTGGGGACAAATGCGGTGCAAATGGCGATTCGATTAATCTTCGGCAAACCTCTATCAGACTTCCGTAAGAAAAGAGAAGACACTAGCGTGGGCGGCCTTCCAATTTAGTATACTTGTATTATCTTGAAAAAAGGGGAGGACTACTGACTGGAGATTAAAGAAGTGCAACATGTATACCACCACCTTGGACATATGACTTCGGGAAAGCTAAAGAGAAAAAAGAAAGAGGTTTGGGGTTTTAGTCACATGGATGGACAGGGATTACGAATGGGCTTCAATCCCACTTCGACGTTTGTTCATTGTTTTGGCTTCGACGCCTACCATTACGAGCTGTAGAATAAAATTTGATCGAGACTTCATAAAACTCGGTCAAGGCTTCGCCGAAATTAATGTCTTTGGAAGTAAAATTGGTGGACTAGTCGTATCTCTTCGGCACAACAATAAAGTTAGCAGGAGAGTATTTTTGGGCAAGATAAAAGATTATTTGATTAAGGCTTTTTTATTTATTCGGGCTGAGTTGGTTGGGGGCAGGATACACAAGCCTGGTATAAACTTCAATGGTATGAGATATTCACCTATGATACTTCGGATAATTGTAGTTTGCTATGGACTATATCACGTTGGCTTCATTATGTCTTCAGTTATCTACATTCGGTAGTTATAAGGATGGATGGTGTTATAAGGTCGGATACGTTTAGCCTTTGTACGAACTTTGGTGTTTTTGGAGGTTCGGTGGTGTGTGTTCAGCCTTTGGGCGAACAATTGTTTTATGTTTGGAGGTACGTTCAGCCTTCATGCGAATGTTTGTTCAGCCTTCGTGCAAACGTTCGTTCAGTCTTCATGCGAACGATTGTTTAGCCTTTAGGCGAACATTTATTTTAATGGAGTTCGGTGATACGTTCAGCCTTTGTGCGAACGTTTGTTCAGCCTCTGGGCGAACAATTATTTTAATGGAGTTCGGAGATACGTTCAGCCTTCATGCGAACGTTTGTTCAGCCTATGAGTGAACATTTATTTTAATGATGCTTAGTTAAGCGTTCAGCCTTTGTGTGAACTTTGTTGTTTTTGGAGGTTCGGTGGTGTGTGTCAACCTTTGGGCGAACAATTGTTTTATGTTCGGAGATATGTTCAGCCTTTGTGCGAACATTGGTGTTTTCGGAGGTTCGGTTGGTATAAGGTTGGTTCTTTATATCTTCGGTAGTGATAAAGTTGGTTCGGTTGGTACAAGGTTGGTTTTTATAAATCCCGCGGATAAAAATCCCAAGGATAAAATCCCGCGGATAAAAATCCCGAGGATAAAAATCCCGAGGATAAAAATCCCGAGGATGAAAATCCCGAGGATAAAAATCCCGCGGAGACTTTTTGAATACTCTCTTATTTATAATTTATAAATAAGAGACTGGGGGGCAATGTTGATATAAGGTTGGTTCTTTATATCTTCGGTAGTAATAAGGTTGGTTCGGTTGGTATAAAGTTGGTTCTTTATATCTTCGATAGTGATAAGGTTGGTTCGGTTGGTAGATATAATGTTGGTTCTTTATATTTTCGGTAGTGATAAGGTTGGTTCGGTTGGTTCTTTATATATCTTCGGTAGTGATAAGGTTGGTTCGGTTGGTATAAGGTTGGTTCTTTATATCTTCGGTAGTGATAAGGTTGGTATAAGGCTGGTTCTTTAGTAGCAATATTATAAGGGCAATTGTTTATCTATTTAGGAGTAAACAAGAGTAGTGAGGCGACAATATGGGGAGCCAACAATTTTAGTTCGGCACATGGAGTTCAGGTGTGATATTTTGTCTTCGGCAAATATGGTCATTTTTGTTGGGATAAACTTGTATACTCTCTCATTTATAAGTTCCTTATAAATAAGAGACTGGGGGCAATGTTGGGATGTGATTATTTGGGTCTAGCCATGGTGCAACCCAGTCTATTTAATGGCCCAGATCTGGTGATGACCCATATGTAATTTATTGTGACAGTGGGAGTCCTTATTAAAACAGGATTGTGTTTCCTTATTTGGAGGGATACGAAGTCCTTCTCCTAGTTGGAATGCGGGTGGAGGTGGTTTCTATATATACGGTTACAAGCTAGGGTTTTAGAGGGATGATAACACACAAGAGATAAATACAAATACACAACTTGTACTCCCAATATTATTATAGTGGATTACTCTCTCTCTGAATTTATTTCGTGAGTTTGATATAATCAACTACTCTATCAACCATTAACGCAATTTTGGCTCATTGTTTTCTTTGAATTAAATCCAAAGACAAAATTTAAGCACGATTTTATTTTCATTTTTTTTTAGTGATTTAAATCGGTGCACAGTCAAAAATTTAACGTTAACACTATATATATATATAAGATGCTTAAATAGAATCTTGTTGAAAATATCTCCCAGTCGTTGGGAAGAGTGCTGCAACTAGCCCGCTGCGAATAGCCGAAAAGATTGTTGCGAATTGCCGGGAGATTTGAATAGATTATAGGGCTATTTTTTTCTCAATTTGCTTTCGCAATCAGCTAATGGTGAAGAAAGAAGCAACTCGCCGGGATTCCCAATTTGTGCAGCGTTGGAATTGTTCAGGAGAATTGCCTAATGGTGGGTTTTAGGGGAAGATAGAAGCAACACGTCAGGAGACCCAATTTCTGTTGTGTTTGAATTGTGAAGGAGAATCGGCTAATAAAATTAATAAATCATTAATAATTGGTATAATCGGTTCGGTCCATATCGAATAATTCAAACCACTTCTCAGTACTGGTACCGAATAGTCGATATATACCAATTTTTATACTGATCATAAACAGGTACTCATTTATCCCGAACTAATCAGTTCGAACCAATTTGATTTGGTCAAAAATTGAAAAAACCAAAAAAATTACCACCCCTACTTACGTGTGCCCCTTCAGCCCATTGTCGGGGCTTTGCTTATCCTTTTCTGGAAATAGGTGTAAGGTTGTTCACATCCAATCAATGTAATAATTACTTAAATGCAATATGTTATTAAATTGATGTAACATAATTTTGTTTAGTTCACCTATTAAATATTATTTCCGTTCCTAATTATTTGACGTTTTAGAGGTGGACACAAGAATTAAAATAATAATTAAAAAATATTAAATATAGTACTCAATTATCTATAATATCCTTAAATCATCATTTATCATAGTTATTCATACTCTCCCTCACACATTTTTCCATAATTATCTACTAAAACAACTCTCATATCTCATTTACTCATTGGTCTCTCTCTCCATCTATCCCCATAAAAAACGTATCCGATTTTTTAGAAATTATCTACTCTCTCTCTCCCTCATAATATACAAAAGAGTTTTGTTGGGATAAAGAGAGTTTTGTTGGGATAAGGAGAGAAAGAGTTTAAAGTATCAAAAATAGGGCAGAGTAATGAGGAGTAATTTAGAAAAAATTGTCATTAATTCTCTTATATTTGAACAAACGTCAAATAATTAGAGACAAATAAAAAACTCTTAAACGTCAAATAATTAGAGACGGATGGAGTATTGTTCATTTTATCATCCAATGAATGTAAGTTCGCAATGCAATAGGTCATAAAAGAGAAAATAATAATGATTACATTTTGACTTGCAATTTACTTTATTCATTATATATAATCATATAATTTAATTAACCAAACAAAATTTTGAACATAATTAAACTTTATAATTACTACACAACTACTAAGAACCAACCAAACAAATATATTATAATAACCTATTACTATTATATTATAACTCTATTACATCACGTAAACTATTGCATTACGTCAAATTATTTTTCAGTCAACCAAACCCCCAACTAAGACTTATACTTAGTTACTGACATTAAGCCTGGCATATATAGATATTTAAAATCCATCAAAGGGCAATGAAACAATACTAGGCATTTAGTTACAAACTTTTCCCAATCTTTGATTTACATAAAATGTTTAATTTTTTATTGATAAAATTATACACTCCAAACTTTTAATTATTATGCACACATATATTCTAATGTTGACATAAATTATTTTCATAAAAAAAATTATACAATAAAAAATTGATTTTTTTTAAATTTTCCTTTAAAATCTATTAAAATAACACACAAACACTTATTACTATTTATTTTTTAAAATTATTTTTAGATTTATCAAGTTATCCTAGCAAAGGTTGTTATTCAAACACAAGAATACAAAAAATCTAATTAATTTGATGAATGTTGAACTATTAACTCAAGTAGTAGGTGTAAAGATCATAAGGTTCTATCAAGACATGAAATCATGAATTTAGTATTTTGCCAGAGCGATGATATTTGACCTAGTTCACAGTGGTGTCTTTATTAATAGAAAAACAATACAAAAATCCTTATAACATTTGACAAAAGATCTCTCTCTCTCTCTCTCTCTCACACACACACACACACACACACACACACACACACACACACACACACACACACACACACACACATATATATATATATATATATATATATATCGGGCCGGTTCTAAAGCATTCTCCCTAAAGAGCAATACTCCCTTAAAGAGCATTCTTTTTTCCAAACCGGTGTTTTGTTATATCTCTCTCCTCGCTCACCTCACTCAGCTCTCAAAATCCAGTCACGACTGAAGCAAGACTTCCTCCTCATCACTCAACTCTCAAAATCGAATGAAGTGAAGCGAAGTTCCTCCTCCATTACGATTCGCAAGAGAGAAAGCAAGCAGGACAAGCCCTAGAAAGCCTTGATTCTTTGCGAAATCGATCAAAAGTAGAGCCCTAGAATCGCAATCTCCGTTCGATTCGGTAAGCCCTTACAATTTTATCTATCCTCGTCTCTCTTTTTTCTCCTTTTCAGAGTTGGACTTTCTCTACATGTATGTAGTTGCTTACATAAAACAATTGGGTTTTGTTAAAGGCTGACCTCTTTTGTTTAGCATCAATCAGGAGGACATCTTGTAGTTTAATAACCTTTTTTGGATCATAAAATGTATTTGTGTTCAAAGTGATGAATTATCTTTATTTTCGTCATGTCATAGTCATTGGCTTTTCAGATTGCTTTGTTATCTTGTGAATTGGTTCTCAATTCTATCGGTGATTAAGCGACTTTGATGAGTAATGTATGGTTTCCTCTGTCTTTGTTAACTGCCTTTGAAGTTGTCCAATCATTTTAAAAAATAACAAGTAAAACACTCCAATGTCTGGTTTGTTGGCCAAGCTGTTAGAGTTCGAAGATCTTTTGATTTAGGCAGTCAATATGAGGAATCTATTGAAGTATATCCCACCTAAAGAATCACAATAGTGAGCCAAAAATGAAAATTAGGAGGAGAAAGACACAAGTGTGATTATTGCGTACTGCTGCATTAAAAAGAGATTTTATGTTTCAAGTTTAAAGCAGCATGCATTGATATTCCTTATAAAATATTTCAGAGCTCCACCACTGGAGAGTCCTGCACAAATCAAAGATTTGCCACCCAAACCCAAAATTGTCCATTACTAACTTATTAAGTTCTGTTAACTTATTAACTTGCAACTTATTAATCATCTTCTATATAAGTTCTGTTAACTTATTAACTTGATTTATTTTGATTATGTTGCATGCACCACATCTCAACACCGGAAAGAGTCAACTTAAATGGCCACAGTTAACCACTGTCATTGTCATCGTCCGGCTATGTTGATAACTTCTTGGACTGATTTGAATCCTGGTCGTCGATTTTATGGATGTCAAACTGCAAGAGTAAGTAATTTATATACAATTTCCTTTGATATGAAGTTTGTTCTCAAAAAATATCTTTTTTGATGAATTTCATGGTCATGGGTATTTCATGTGGTATGATCCTCCGATGCAGCCGAGAGCCATTCAAGTGATTCCTGGTTTGTTGAGGAAGTTGAAGGCTCTTGAAAATGAAGTTCAAATTGTTAGATGATTTTGCTACTTTGGAATTTCTTTGGAACCATCTCTGTCCAAGAAGATGCTTAACTAGGAAACATTTGTAATTATAATTTGGGAGATGTAATGAATTGATTGTAACGTTGTAATGTTCTGTTAAAGAAGATCCTTGATTGTAATGTTCTGTTGAAGGAATGTTGTGTTAAAGGAATGTTCTATTTTATGATTAAAGGAATTATAATTTGATTGTAATGTACATTTTAGAATTAAATGAATGTTCTGCTTTTTATCGCCAAGGGAACTCTTGTTGTGCAATGAACTTGTTGTTGTGCCATGTCTCTTTTGATTATCTAATAAAGTTTGTCTGATGAACTAAGCAGTTTGTGTAATGAACTTGAAAGCGAGAAAGTATGTGATTGGCCATACTTTGTTTATGGTTTGTAATTTTGGACACATTACACATTACACAGTTTATGAACTTGGAAAGACTTTGCAATGAACTTGAGCACAAAGTTTATGAACTTGAGCACAAAGTATGTAATACTGCATATCACTGTTACATCAAAATTGTGCATATAGTTCATATCACTGTTACACCAAAATTAAATAACTAATACTGAAACATATGGTACTAAAACATTACAGATCACGTTTCTTCATGATCACTGTTACATATAGTGCATATCACTGTTACATCAAACTTATGTTTCTTCATGTTTCTTTGATCATGCTCCCTTGTCTATTGATTTCTGACTATTCACATCTCCAAGTGTGAACTTCTCGCAAGTGTGAATTTCTGATTCTTAGAAAACTTCTCGCATGTAAGAGCAACTTTGAAATGAGTTATGCGAGAATATTAGTCACTATTACGAGATATTAGTCAATATTACGGATATTAGTTTATGAGAATATTAGTCACTATTACGGATATTACGAATCTGATTCGACAAACTGAAATGAATAATACTAATAACACTTGAATACCAATAAAAATGCAAAGAAAGTCCTCGCATAACTTTGCTTGCAGAATCAATTGTCCATGACTAATATAAGAATCAATTGTAGAATCAATTGTCCTGAATAAAAAATGCAGCAAAGTTCTGCATACCTTTTCTGGGAGAAATATAAGAAATTAAGTCCATGACTCTAGTTCTGCAAAGTTAAGCAAAGTTCTGCATACCTTTTCTGTGAGATTGCTATACCAATAAACAATGCAGCAAAGTCCTGAATTCAAAGTCTGTTAAACACATGGGAAAAGAATTTAAACACCTGGGAAAAAGACATGTATTAAAGTGAGATACCATGAAATAGCAAAGTCCTGAATTCTTCATGTTCCTGAAGGACCCTCTGCACAAAAAAAAATCCACTTGATTAATAGCAAAGTGAGTTATACAAGTGTTGTTATAGCAATCTTAGTTCTACCTGTGGGTGAATCACATTCATCATCTAAACTTGTGTCCTGAATAGCATCAACATTTGATTCTCCAATCCTACATTTTGCACAAATATCAAAGTCAAATTTAAACTAATAGCAAAGTCAATTATAAACAAATGCCAAAGTAGCAACAAGCATGAATGTTTACCGATTATTAAGCACCGGACAGTTTCTTTTGTCGTGTGTGACACCAACTTGGCTACATCCATGACAACGTCTCCCTTTGGGATTTTTTGTTTTCCCCAAAGCCCTTTCTTTGCCATCCTTCAGTCTTTTGCCACACCCTTTTGCACGCACTTGTTTCGGCTCAATGTAATTGTGTTCATAAGTCCCAGTCATGTTAACTGACTTGGATGCACTCATTCCACCAGACTCCATTTCTATGGTTCGTTTGGAACCACTATTCCCAAGTATTTTCTTGATCTTTTCATAATCTCTATCGAAACATTCCTTTAAAACATGTGTGGCTTCTTCATTTGTGAGAGCACTATCAATCATCTCTAGAGATTGTTGAATCAACTGACTCCGCAAGAGTAAGTATGGTTTGTCATCTTTTATCTCCACACCATTCTCGTCAACTACACCACTTGATTTTGCTCCTTTTGTCCACCTTTTCAAAATATATTTTGTAGGCAATTTTTCAAGATCATGATACTTATGCAAATAAGCTATCACATGCCGACATAGGATTCCCAAGCTCTCAAACTTTTTGCAAGTACATGTTGCATAATCCAAAGAGTTGTCATACTGAATTTCTCTTACTTTAAACTTGCTGACATTCCTTCGGTAAATCTTATATACACGGTGATTGACATCCTCCGTCATAAGTTCAAACCTATAATTCAAGCTCTCACACAACTCTTCTTCAAATTTATAATATATAGTGTGTGTATAAATGTCAACCATTTGAACTAAGAAGTCATGACGATATTTCATTCTCGGCCTCTCAACCAAATCTTTGTTATCCGAAACCAACTCATTGTGTCGTTGATGTTGAAGGCCCCGACCAAATTGAATCATAAAATCTACTAAAGAATTCCTTTTAGAAACAAACTTTTTAAAAAATGAATGACAACTCTTCGCTCGTTGGCTACTTGACATGCCGGCTGAGAAAACATGATTCACATGTGCGGGTACCCATCTACAACGGATGTCATACATTGATTGTAGCCATTTATTAGCATTCAACCCACTTTTCTCCATTAACGCTACCCAAGTAGAGTCAAAATCTTCCACAGTCTCCGAATTCCAAATCCAATCTGAAAACTCTTTATAATAAAATTGATTTGGTGAAGTTAATCTTCTCTGAGAATTTGGTCAATATGTGCCAACTACAATACCTATGAAATGTATTGGAAAGAATCTGTGCAATGGCATTTGTCATAGCCGGATCCTGATCGGTGATAATCATCTTAGGTTCATCGCCTAACATTGCTTCCAAAAAACACTTGAAAAGCCATTCAAAACTAGCTATGGTCTCATCACTTAAGAAAGCACAACTAAATACCGTAGTTTGACCATGATTATTAACCCCCATTAGTGATGCAAATATCATTCTGTAACGATTAGTATTGTACGTGGTATCAAAAATGATAACATCACCATAAAATCCATAAGCCCTTCTAGAAGTGGCATCGGCCCAAAAACAACGAGTGATCCGATTTCATCATCTGTGTCAATTGTGAAGGTGAATGAAGGATTCTTTTGTTGTTCTAACTGTAAGTACTCATTCAACATATCCCCATCATGTCCCTTTAAGTCATTGCGCTTGTCTCTTTCAAAGTTATATAAATCTCGTTTCGTGCAACCAATATTTTCAATACCACCTGCCTGCACTGCAAGAAAATTGTATTGTTGGTATTGTGGTATATTCACTGTGCCAAGTTGCTGAGACAATGATTTTTGGACACTTGACACATTACGATGCGATCGTAACAAATGCCTCTTATGTGGAGTTGACAGTGGATGACAATGACCCTCCTCAATTTTAGTAATTATGTACAAGTCATTTCTATTTACTATTATAATTTTTGCACCACAACCTTCTTTTGTAGAGCCACATTTTCTCTTTACAACTACATCGGTTAATAGTTTGCCCTTTCCTTGCTTAGAACACACGTACTCCTTCCTATAAATCTCAGCGCTACCCAGCCTTTTTTTCTCATTAAACTTTCGTACACTAAATCCAAAGACGCATTGCATATGTATTGTAAAAGCGTGTGAATATCATCTAATGTTTGAAATTCTTGACGTGCTTAGGTGTAAACTCATGCCATTACATGGATAGTGAACAATGATATTAGTATTATTCACATTCAACCCCTCTCCACTTGAGTCATCCCCATCCATTTCTATTTCCAAATTCATATCTACATTATCCCCGCAACTCCCTATTTCATGTGTCATGTCATCCATTGTATTTACACCTGGACAAATAGAAATTTACAGCAACTTGAAGTTAGACTTACAAAATAAAGCTTGATTCTTTTCACAGACACATACCAAATCAAAAAAAAGGAAATCTTTATGCCAACTACTTTACTATCTTCTAGGAAGACACTAACCAGAGTAGTCAAACATTAGATGATAACATTTTCAGATAATCTTTATGCCAACTACTTTACTACTTTACTGATACTTCATGAATATCAACAGAGTTGTCAAACATTTTCACAAATAATACATGTATTCAGGTAATGCACACTAAGTTGAAAATATCAAATCCTTTTACTTCTATTAACAACAAAAGAACCTAAATTTTAAAAAAAAAATAGGAATGAAGAAGAAGGTAAAAGGAAAGTGAGGCATTACTTTGAGAGCTTCCCCAATTTGTGAAGAATACAATTTTCAAGGGCCACGAACTCTCCGTTCAAATTTTTGAACTCGATTTTCAAGGGCCACGATCTCTGCTTCGAATTTCTTGTCCTAGGGCTTGTGAGAGCATGATCTCTCTTCGATTTGCATAAGATTTGGGAATCAAGGGCAGTGAAATCTGTCGTTCCAGAAATGTTTCGTTCCCTTAGTCTCGTTCCCTCAGTCGTTTTAGCAGTAAGGAGGATTTCAAGGGAACCGATTTAGCAGTAAGGAGGAGTGAAGTGAGCGAGGAGAGAGATATGCTTTAAAAAACAAGGATGAAGTCCTCCTCGTTACCTGAGTCGATTTCAATGGAGGAGGAAGTCGAGTGAAGTGAAGTGCAGTGAGAGGAAGTCTGTGAAGTAAAGTGAAGTGAAGTGAAGGCCGAACTCTGTTGCTTCTATTTTGAGAGTAAACGAGGAGAGAGAGATAAAAAAAACCCGTGTTTTTAAAACAGAATGCTGTTTAAGAGAGTATTACTCTTTAAGGAGAATGCCTGTGAACTGGCCCGTATATATATATATATATATATATATATATATATGGAAAATGATCCATAGCAAGTATTTGTTATGGATGAAAATTGGGCAAATAGCATCATAATCGTTCATTCCTTAAATCAAGGGCCCATTTTTATATATATGGGAAATGATCCATAGCAAGTATTTGTTATGGATGAAAATTGGGCAAATAGCATCATAATCGTTCATTCCTTAAATCAAGGGCGCATATTAAAAATGTAAATTTCCCATACGCCAGTTCGTCTAGTGTAAAATTTCAAAGACCATCCGCCAGACCAACAAGAGGATGGTTAAAAAAACTTTCCTTTCCCAAATTACCCCTAAGCTGTCATGCAATAGGAAATCTGGGATGATAAGGCAACAACCTGCGTCAGGCAATAGTCAATAGTCTTGCGTCATGCAACAACGCCGAAATTAGTAAGACCTGCAGGGCAGTCAATATGTTACAGGATTTTGACCAATAATGCATAATCTTTTAAAATAATAGTCTGAGTCGACAAATTTTAAACACATGCAAATATCCAGGACAATATGGAGTAACATTTAAGTTTTTAACATTATAAAAAAAAGTCAAGAAAAAAATAAGAGATTGCACATTAATAGAAACTCTAAGATTTGGAACAGAGTGTCCACATTGAACAAATGACATCAAGGGACTTTACAGCCATCACAAAGAAAGGAGAAAGAGATTTTAGGGTACCTGCAGCTTATGCTCTAACTGAAGCTTCATTACCAGGTCCTACTAGCTTAAGGAGTAACTTTGCAGTCTCAGCAGACAAGACTTTAGGACAAACAGATTCATCCTCCATCATCATACTTGCTAGGAGAAAACAAACGTTGGCTTGAGTGTTCGACTGTCCTGTTGCAAGCAATTTCACAAGTGTATTTAGAGTGCATGAAAAAGCTGTCAATGCTTGTATACATGGGCTCAGCCAACTAGAATCGAAATCGCAGCAGTTTGTAGGTTTAGGAACTGAAATCGCATTACATATCGCAGCATAAATCGCACGCAACAGTCGCAGGGGTGGCAACAGTCGCAGGGCAGTCGCAGGGGGGACAACAGTCGCAGGGCAGTCGCAGGGGGTTAGGATCTGAAATCGCAGCAGCAGAACTATCGCAGGAACTATCGCATCGCATGAGTTCGAACTATGGGTTTAGGATCTGAAATCGCAGCAGCAGAACTATCGCAGGAACTATGGCATCGCATGGGTTCGAACTATCGCAGACTATCTAAGGGGTTCGCACTTGGATTTGATATTAGATACAGATCCGCTACTTCAACTAGCGGATAAAATTTCTTAAAACACGTCCGCTAGACGAACTAGCGTATGGGAAATTCCCATTTTTAATATGCGCCCTTGATTTATGGAATGAACGGTTATGATCCTATTTATCAATTTTTATTCATAAAGAAATACTTTGCTTATGGATCATTTCCTATATATATATATATATATATATATATATATATATATATATATATATATATATATATATATATATATATATATATATACGCATACCAAATGGAACCATGAATTTTGTTCAACATGGACGGATTTTAACTAATTTTTTTTGTTTAAGTTAAATAAAGAAAACTTGAACTAATCATAATAATGTTTACAAATTGTAATAAATATTCATAATCCAAATTAAAAAATAAATTTCAAATTAAAAACATTTAGATACAATTTAGAAATTTACTTCAATTACTTGTCATGGTTCAATTTGAATGATTTCCCAAAGCCTAAAACTAAATTTGTTTTCTATATTCAAATAAAATCATGAATTAATTTCAAAGCATAAACTAGTTTTGGTGTCGTTAAATAAGTTTTACTTGAAATAAGAGAAACAAATCATCCAAAGTTTCACCAAGTCTTAAAACTAAGAAGAGTTATGTACTAGTATTTAGAATTAGTTTATGAAATTTTTTTTGCCCCCTTCCAAGTTTAACACTTCCATTAGTGTATTAACTTATATATCAACCCTTGCTCTTATACTTATAAAAAAAAAATAACCAGCATGGGTAGCTGCCTATGCTGCCCCTCAAACAGATCTACCCCTGTGTACGTACGATCCGTTAGAAATGCGAACCCAAAAAATTAAACAAATACGGATAAACACAAAATTATTAAAATAGATACAAAAAACAGAAAGAATTATTAGTGAACTAAAAACAATATAGTAACGAGACAAAACAAATAAGAGCAGAAAGAAGTGTGTTGTAACTGAATAGTATATATAGAGGAAGACACTTGGGCTAGCCTGATTCCTTGGCCCATGTCACGTGGGCGCGATTGAACCCACCCGTTGTTGGCATTGGGAAAAATTTTCATCCTTCCAAAAATTTGTTCTTATTAGTTTTGTTTTGGTAAGCTGGTGTGATTTAGATGAGATTTTGTAATATGACTCTTTTCGATGGGGTGTGAAAGATTGGTTTAAAATATGGACTAATGTGACTGTCCTCGATTGGTGTAAGTTTAAATGACTACCAACTCATTCGAAATTTTAGGTTTTGAAAATAGATGATCCAAAATATGATTTCATTACATTGGTTTATAACTGAGATTTAAAGAGTTCAGGAGTTTTTTTAAATGAGGGGAAAGAGTTAGACACCCCCAGACTTCCGTGAAACATTGTTACTGCTTTCTTAATCTTTTCTCAAGTTTTGAAGAAGTTGTCTTAGTGTGTGTAAGTGTTTCGTGCCTAGGTAAATTTTGTCATTCCATTGTGTGTGCGCGCGCGCGCGTTTGGTGTCATACACTATCAGTGAGTCTGTTATCATCCTAGTGAGGTTCAATTTGGTTAGGAATGGACTTTTGTTTTTATGGAAAATTGTTTTAATGTTTTTCTATTCAAAAGATTTGTTAGTTTACATGTGTAAAGGTTTGTTAGGTTGTGTTTGATAAAATTGAATGTTAAGATCTTAACAATTTAGACATCTGAATAATATAGAGCATCTGTCTAGAATTGTATCTGAATGAAGAAATGTTGCTTGATAATTATTTTTTCTAAAATGTCTGAATAACAATATTTTACTATTTTAGCCTTCGGTATTAAAAGAATCGTGGCAGGAAGCGTTGGGGTAGTAGAGGCGCTCAAGGATCAAGGGTTTGCGAGATGGAATTACACCCTCAGAACATACACCACCATGCCAAATCCAACCTCAGGTCTATTTCTCATGCCCAAAAGCTCTCCTCTCCCTCGTCGGCCATGATTTCTAATAGACTAGCTGAGAGGGCAAAGACAAAGCAATCAAAGGAGTCTATGAGAAAAGTCATGTTTGTGCCTTAGTTGTGGCAAAAGCAAAAGCTCAAATCTAATTGGACAAGGTTTTTCATGGAAGGTGAAGGAGGAGTCTCTGTTTGGAACGATAGGTGAAGAAAGAGGAGTTTAAATATGCAAATCTATACACAACTTATCTCTTTCTTTCTCCCCAATTTTACCATTACCAAATTTTATCTATTTTCTTTGTCTCTATAAATCTCTCTTTATTGCAAAACAAAATTCTAAGTTCATAAAATTTATGTGATTGGGCTCCTTGGTTAGACTTGTTAATAGGGTGGGTGGGTGGGTGGGAGGGAGGGAGGAGTCCGCGAAGGAGGAGAGGTGAGGGACAACAATAAAATTTGGTTGCCTCTGTATAATTTATAATTTAGACTTGGGTTGAAGTCTAAACGAAAAAGGAGCTAGGGGAAAAAAAATCATTCAGAGGTATAAAAAAATTTGTCAAATAAAATTATCATCTTACAGAAAAAAGAGGCTATACTGGACAAAGACAATCAGACTCAAACAAACACCACCTTAATTAGTTTGATTTCTAACTCTTGTGTGAGTGTTTCAAAGAAGAGTGGAGTGTGTACTCCAAAAAGAGAGTTTAGGTTTCTAAAGTACTCTTGTATGTATCAAAAGAAGATGATTTTGGTTTCTAATTTTAAAAAGAAAGTGAATTTGGTTTCTAAACTCTTTTGTTGTATAAAAAGAAAATGAGTTTTCAAAAGTACTTTAAAATGTGCATTTCCAAAAGTCTTTTTAAAAGTGGATTTATATCCTATTAAAAGCCCCTTTCAATCATTTAGTTTTTACCGTTTGATTTGCTTCATTTTAAAAAACCTTTAGTTTTTGAAAATCATTTTTAATTAGCCATAACAAATAAATGGGCTAGAGTCTAACTTTGGATGTGGAAACTGTGACAACCCAGATTTTCGGAAATTATTAAAATAAGAATTTAATAAATAAAATTCTTATTATGAGATGTGTCGATTTAAATAAATGTATGTGTATATATATATATATATATATATATATATATATATATATATATATATATATATATATATATATATATATAAATTGTAAGACCCCAACTTATTATAAATGAAATTAAATTTTCTATTTATTATTTTGAAATAGTAAGGGTCAATTTGATTAATGTGATTAGTTATGGGTAAAATGCATAAATATTTCAAATAAGCAAGTGGTTATAAAATATTAATTTTATGGAGAATATTCGTTTGGTCGTGGAATATTCTTACCGCTTCGGAGAATATTAAATACGCCATGTGAAATTTGTGTGGGCCCCATAACTGAAAAGCGATTGATGAAGGAAAACGACAAATATAAGTCATTTTATAAAAAGCAGGCGTAGTTATTATCAAGTAATATTGTTGGAATACCCGTGGTTAAAATACAAGAAGATACTGCGGTATTGCACCAATTATTGATTCTTACGTAAGAAGACATTACTCAATAATTGTTACGTGAATTTATCGCTCAATATTTTATTTTATTGATTCAATAATTGCTACGTTGATATTTTATATTATTGTTGTTTCAATAATTGTCCACTACACAATATTTTCATTATCGGATCAATAATTCATATTATTGGAATAATATTAATAGATAACATTATTGGCAATGTCTAGAAAGTTCGCTCTAAGGAGAGGTTTGGTCACCTAATTGCGCCAAGAGAGAGAAATCCTTATTCGAAAGCCCTCTTTCGGGAACCGCTCGGTTGTCGATATTGTGATTCGTAATATTATTTGTGAATAATTAATTATTGATTTATATGATAAGGAAAATATTTATTTTATGTGGATATAGATGAAGAAAATTTTTAATGTGACAATTGTTAAAAATTGATATTTTATCTCTTCTGATAAAATAATTCATTTAATTATATTATTATATTTTAATAATATAATAATGGTGATATTTTTACAATAAATGTGGGATATATGAATATATGAGGAGGAAGAGTATTTTTGTTGCAAAAGTTATTTAAAACGTGTTAAACATGTCTGTGGGCCCATTTCTTGACTGAAATTTGATTATAGCCTGTAAAATCGCCCGTTTGTGGATTTCGGTCAACTTTTGTTTAGAATTTGGAAAAACTTTCTTCTGCAAAGTTGTAGAGAATGAAATTTTCTATGGAAAGGACATAAGATTTGAATTTTTCTGATAAAAGGGCTATTTATTATGAATTATTGAAGTTCTGAAGTTCCAGAATAATTGATTTTTGGAAGTTTTAATTATGTTTATTAAGAAAAACGTTTTTTGGGCTACACTAACATGTGCAAAATAAGCTGAGATCAGTTGTCTAAAGTGGGCTTGAATTTTGTTAATTATATTATTATTTTATTAAATTTTTTGCTTTGGTGTTCTAAGTATTTTTCAATAAATAGGGTGCTTAGGTTAGAATTGAAAATCACAATTTAAACCTGAAGTTTTCTCTCTTTCTCTCTCTATATTATCGAGCGTATTCTTGTGAGTATTTTGATACTTTGAGTGTTGCTACTCACGTCTGCAAGTTCCCTTCAAAGACTATATCCCAGATTCCAAATTAAGGGTACTGTCTTTTTCAAAGTAAGGGATGTTATATATTTTTTAAATGATATTATTTCTTCTAATATCATTATGCCGGATTATTGGTAAGATTTTTCTGTGAAATTTTTGTCTTTTTAGTGTCGGGGGTTACTATTCACGATACCAAGACTATTCACGATATAATGACAATTATTCACTTATCAATACATTATTCACGTAAAAATTAAAAATTTTATTTTTTGTCCAAAATATCTATTATGGATACTAGCTTTGATTGTATCCATGTTTTGATCATTCTTGAATCTTACTTCACTATGATTATTTCAAGTATTTTTGAACTCCGGATTGTTTAAAGTAATTTAATCCTTAATATTGGTTCTTTTGTTTCCTAGGATTCGTTTTCTTTAAAATATTTTTCATCATCCTCGGTCCTAAATGATGGTAGACATCGAATATCTTTGCCTCAGAAGTGCAAAGATGGTTTATTTTCTTATGAATATCTTTGGCCCGTAGTGCAAGTGAAAAGATGAGCAGTGTTGAGATGAACATAACGGACTAATCGATGAATATCTTTGGCTTTCAGTGCAAAAAGATGAATATTTGATTCAAGATGTATATTGATGATGATGTTACAAGGATAAAATATTGATGATGGACTTTTAAATTCATAGATAATAGTAGATTTCATTCTCTACGTAATCTCTTCTGAATTATTATTTTATAGAATATTGGTCCGAAACTTGTTGTTTCATTATATTTTATCGATTTTCCCTCGTCAAGACTAACGATAATTTGTTCTATATTATTTTAGTCATAATATTCTTTACTCTTGGGCTAGTTGAGCTCACCTTTTCCTTTTGTTCCATTTTTCTTCTCTCAGAGGCGAGAATGTAGCGAGTACTAGTCTGCAGTATGGAATGAAGGTTGTAAGACCTCGACTTTTATGAATAAAAATGTATTTTCTACAAATATCATTTTTGAATATTATAGAATAAATTTGATATAATGTTATAGTTGTAGGTAATATTTATAAATTTTGCAAAGTACGCAAGTAATGTTATATAATATTCGATGGGAATATTCATATGACATTTAATAATCATTGGTGGACCCCACAACGGAATTATTTCGGATTGAGAAAACGAAAAAATATTTTTTAAAAAATACTATGAAAGTTTTACGTTAATCGTTGAAACACCCGGTGTTAAAAGTATAGAATACGAGTGGTTGCGTGATAAGAGCACACAAAGATTGATTATCGATGCTTACGTGAGAAGTCATTCAGCTTTTATTCAATTATTGTCGATATTTTATATATTATTAAATCAATAATTGAGATGATATAGTTATTAATATTATTATTTGCATTATTAACGATGTCTAGAAGTTCGCCAAGGAGAGAGGTTTGGTCACCTAAGGAGAGGCGCCAATAGGAAAAATCCTTATCGAAAGCCCTCTTTCCGGGAACGACACTGGTCGATTAATAGTGTGAATAATAATAATGATGATGAAATTTTATTTTATTAGTATTATTAATGTAATAAAACAAAAAACTTTTTATATAAAACAAAATACTTTTATAAAGTTATTCATTTTATTAGGCTAATAAAAATTTTTTATAAAAAATGTAATACTTTTATAAAGTTATATCATTTTATTAGACAATAATTATAATATATTATATTTTATTATGCATAGTGTTTGATAGTGTTTTGTATAGTGTTTACATAGTAAAATCTTTTTAAAAGTTATTCATTTATATTAGATTATAAAAATAAAATATATTATATTTTATTTAAAAGATTTTGCTTTTAAATATGGACCGTCCGATTGAAGTAAATTAATCTGGACCGTTCATGGATTGGTTACTATTCATTCCATTCTTCTATAAATAGAAGCTCATTCCTTCATTATTTCTTACAAATTCACTGAAACTCTAGAGAGAGAAACTGTAGAGAGAATTATTCTTCTATCTTGAGCGTATTTCTTTAGCGTTTAAGAAAGCTTTGAGCGTAGTGCAAGTTTCTTCAAGTATATTCCCGCCCTACCGTCGGAGTACTCTTCTTTATAAGGTAAAGGGTATTATTATTTTTTTCATATTTATGAAGAGAACTTCTGTTATTCCATTCTTTATTATTCTGTTGGAATAACCTGTATACGCGGTCTATCCTATACTTGGTGATTTCTGTTGTTATTCCATTCGTTATTATTCTCATTTGAACATCTGTCTACGCGCTGCTTTTTAATACTGATAATTATTATTTTGTTGGAATATCATGTCTATAAGTTTTACGCCGGGACCGGTTCCGCCTTTTTATTATTCTCGTTGCAATATCCTTTCCATTCGCATTTATTATTTATTCGTTATTTATTATTCGTTGAACATCCTATCTATGCGCTTTTACATGGTGATGGACCGTTATTCCATTCTTTATTATTCTCGTTGAATATCCCCGCTCATGCGCTTTTTTACCCGACCGATTCCGTTATTTATTATTCTATTTGAATAACCTCGTCTATAAGGGCTATCGCATGCATGGTGATTTCTTTTGTTATTCCATTCTTTATTATACTCAGTTGGTTAAAGTTTTGACTTCTATACTCCATGAAATTAGTGGAATATCCTCGATATTTTGCGCTTCATCCAAAGATCTTTTCATGGAAATATTCTTCGAGCATTCTTGAATTTTACTCTACAAAGAAGTATCATGTCGATAATTTGGACGTTATTAGTTCCCGAATAAATTAATTTTTGAACTTGTTTTATTGAATTCTTATATCATTATCATCATCCTCATGTTTATATTTTTTGAAAGTCATCTCGTGTATTCAGTAGTGTATAGATGGACTTGGTATGATGATTATGACCAGGATTATTCGGTGATAATCATGACCGTAATGTTACAAATGATGTGGTAAAAGTCCTCATTCGCCCGTAGTGTATTGATGGACAGCTTGTTGGCATGATCATGACCATCGATGAATACACGAATATCCTCGCCCGTAGTGCATGGATAATTTGTGGTTGTGATACTAATGAATATCCTCGTCAGTAAAAGTGGATGATGTGGATTATTTATTGTCGAGTCCCAAATGATAAAAGTGATGAAAACCTTTTAAATCATAAAAGATAGTAGATTTTATTCTCTACTTGACTCTTTTAATGGATCGCTTATGTTCACCGCAGCTTAAACTTGATGTCTATTGTATTTTATCGCTTTAACATTGTTCAAGACTAATGATAATTTATTCGCATTATCTTAGTCATAATATTTTCATCGGGCTAGTTGAGCTCACCTTTTCTTTCATTGTTCTCTTCGTCAGAAATGAGAACGTAGCCGGGACTAGCAATGGGAACCAGAGTGATGGTCCAGATGATAGTATTAGTAGTCCTCACTATTCGTTAAATAGTGTGTTAATAAATGTAATGAGGACTTATTTCGAGAGTGGATATTGTCTAGAAGACAATATTTGTATTAAAACTCACAAATTTCTCTTTGTTGTATATTTAAGATTGTATTTTTATTCGTATACATGTATTTGGCGACTCGTAATAGGTGATGTATACCTATTTTTGGGGGTGCCACAGCTTGGTATCAAAGCTTAGGATATGATCCCCGGCTAAGATGTGAGACAAGAACTAGAGGGGAGAGACGAGAAATTCTTCGCTAGTATGACCTACCTAAGTTTATTTGATATTTAATTGGCTGGCCGAGTATAGGATAATATGTGATATGTTAATTAACCCTTGTTTTGTGGCAAGATTTGAAAATGGCATCCGAGAATGTTGAGAACATCAATGGAGCATGTGAGACCGCTGAGTCTCCACAGATCAATAATCGTGATAATGTGCATCAGAAGGCGATAATCCTCGTGCAAACAACAACACCGACCAAATGATGAACGATGGAATGTTTCAGAGGCTTTTATGCAATTCATGCAACACAAAAAGAGAGCGGCCTCGCCCAAAATGCAGTGGAAACACCGGCAACTCTCTTGACGGTCACCGCCAAACAGCTTCAAGGAGTCGGGGACCACCGAGTTTTTTGGAGAGCCAAAACCACTTAAGGCGAGACGTGGATAAAGCAGATCAACAAGATATTTGATGTCTTGGGATGCTTCGAGGAGCAAAAGGTTCCTTTGCCACCTTCATGTTAAGTGCAAGAGGCAGATTATCGGTGGGAATCAGAAGCGACTCAACCCGCCAGATCAAGATGTCTCTTGGGAGAAGTTCCAAGAACTGTTTCAACGACAAGTACTTTCCCAAAGTATTCGCTCACATGAAAGAGGTAGAGTTCATTAAGTCGAGCAAAACAATATGACCGTGTCGCAAAGACGAAGCCAAGTTTGCCGAAGTTGTCCCGATTTGCATCCCATTTGGTTGATAATGAGGAGAGAATGACGCTAATGTTTCTAAGAGGTTTGAAAACCCGAGATACGCCAATATCTTATCTCTCATAAACCGTGTTTGTATTCAGATGTTGTTAATAGGGCTCGCTTATTGGAGCGCGATAATGAGTCAACCCAACCAAAAAAGAGAGCAAATTGCACAAAATGATAATACCAAAGGATAAAAACCATCAAGCAAGTGACAATAAGCGCGAGAGGAATCAACATGCCGTAAATGGTAACCACTTTGGTGGTAATCATGGCCAAAATAATAAGAATGGACATTTCAAGAAGAGGAGATTCAACAATGATGGAAAGACGCCAAGACCAAAGACCGTTGTTAAGGAAGGAGAACGACCACCTATCATATGCTTCAAATGTGGAGGGAAGGACACATCACCAAATCCGCATGATGCCGCCCAAAGCATGTTATAATTATGGAAGAGAAGGTCACCTAGCCCGATTTTGTCGCTCACCAAGACAAGTTCAGCTAGGATGGAGGCACCAAAGGACGCCCCCAAAAAAAAGCCCAAGAAGGCAAGGGAGAGCGTTTGTCGTGACCTCTCCGTAAAAGCAAGGAACCCAAACGAGGTCATCACGTAAGCTTATCATAAACTCTAATAAGTATATACCTTATTTGATACCTGTTTACCCATTCTTTATTTCTCCTACTTGCGCCAACGCTTAAATTTGACTCGAGAAATTAGACTTCGACTTATCTCGTTGAAACTCCGCTGGGAGAAACCTTCATTACATCCATCGCTTATAAGTCTTGTTTTGGTTCAAATTGCACCCTCACATTACCCGTCGATCTTATTTCATTGAAAATACTTGCATTTGACGTAATTCTAGGATTGATTGGTTAACTACTCATCATGCAAAAATTGATTATTTTCGTAAGGTTGTTAGCTTTCATATTCCTAACCAACCTATTATGCTAATTCAAGCAACCAAACCATTAAAATCAATCATCGTCATCTCAAGCCATAAAGCTATTCGCTTATTAAAAAACTGGATGTCAAGCTTTCTTAGCTCATGTCACGGATCTAAACAAAAATACGCCGCTTTTGAATGATATTTCTATTGTTAATGAATTTCCGACGATTCCCTCAAGAACTTCCCCGCCTACCCCAGAGCGTGAAATTGAATTTTGTATCGACTTCAACCCCAAGATAAAACCCATTTCCAAAGCCCCATATCGAATGGCTCCTATTGAACTTCGTGAGTTAAAGACCCAACCGCAGGAATTGTTAGACATTGGCTTTATTCATCCTAGTATTCTCCTGGGTGCTCCTCGCTCTATTCGTGAAGAAGAAAGATGGGAGTATGCGATTTTGTATTGATTATCTGGAGTCAATCATGTCACCATCAAAAAATAGGTACCCATTGCCACGTATTGATGACCGTTTGACCAATTGTAAGGCGCCAAATTTTTTTCAAAGATCGATCTTCGCTCCTCGGATATCACCAATTGAAGATTAGAACCGATGACATTCCAAAGAAGGCTTTCGTAACCCTAGACGGCATTATGAATTCCTAGTCATGTCTTTTGATCGACTAATGCCCCGCCGCTTTCATGGATATGATGAACCGAGTATTCAAGGAATATTTGGATCACTTTGTGGTCGCCTTTATCGATGACATCCTTATTTATTCCAAAAGCCGTGAAGATCATGAGCAACACTTGAGGTCGACACTCCAAAAGCTTCGTGAATATAAGCTTTATGCCAAGTGAAGAAATGCGAAGTTCGCTCGAGGAAGTAGCATTCCTTGGGCACGTGGTATCAAGTCATGGAATATCCGCTGACCCAAAGAAAGATCAAGCTATTCAAAGTCGGGAGCAACCTAAATCAAGGATCAAGTACGTAGCTTTCTTGGCTTACCGGTTATTATCTGAGATTCGTAGAAGGGTTTTTTCGAATCGCTACTCCATTAACTCACCGACTTGAAAAGATACAAAATTTCTATTGAGCGAGGAATGTGAGAAGAGTTTTCAAGAACTCAAGAGGAGACTCATTTCAAAGACTGCTCGACAATACCATCCGCCTTGAGGGATTTGTCATCTACAAGTGATGCTTCGTGCAAAGGGTTAGGATGTGTTCTCATGCAACATGGGAAAGTCATAGCCTATGCCTCTCGACAACTCAAAGAATATGAGAGGAATTATCCTACTCATGATCTAGAGTCAAGCAAATGTTGTCTTTTGCACTTAAAATTTGGAGGCATTACTCAGATGGGGAGAAAGTGGAGATCTTTACGGATCATAAAAGCCTCAAATATTTCTTCACTCAAAAGGAACTCAACACGCGACAACGACATTGGCTTGAACTGCTGAAAGATTATGATCATACCATCCCAATACCATCCCGAAAAGTTTAAACGTGGTAGCCGACGATCGAGTAGTAAGATCATACGCGGCACGAAAAGCGATATTGTCAACGCAAAGGCCCATTTTGTATGACTTGCAAAGGATGGAGATAGAGATAAAGACCTGTGGACCCATGTGATGATGGCGAATATACGAGTAGAACCGACTTTAATCGATAAAGTTAAAGTCGCCAAGCTATGCACCGGAGTCGATGCATATATGAGGAAGAAAGTGCAACAAGAAGGTGCTATGCCGAAGCAAGAATCGATGAAGAAGGAATACTTGAGTCAACTCCTGACTTTTTGTGTTCCTAACGACCTCGAAGTTAAAGTATAAAATCATGATGGAGGCGCACAACACACCGCTTTGTAATCCATCTCGGGAGTACCAAATGTATCATGATCTTCGACATACATTTTGGTGGGGCAATATGAAGAGAGAGAGATAATACTGTTTATCTCAAGGTGTCTAACTTGTCAACGAAGTCAAGGCGCGAGCATCAAGTACCAAAAGGTCCATTGCAACCACTTGAAATTCCGTAATGGAAGTGGGAGCACATTACCATGGATTTCAAGCATCGGTCTTCCCAAGGTTTCTCAAGGCATAGATGCAATTTGGGTCATTGTTGATAGATCGACCAAGTCCGCTCATTCTTACCTATATACGAAACTTATACACTTGAACGCCTTGCTCAGATGTACATAAACGAGGTTGTAAGATTGCATGGTATGCCAAGATCCATAGTTTTCGATCGAGACCCAAGATTCACTTCACGATTTTGGGTTAGTTTGCAAAAAGCTATGGGCACGGATTTACGATTTAGTTCAAAGATATCATCCCTCAAATTGATGGACAATCAAGAGAGGACTATTCAAACTCTTGAAGATTTATTAAGACTCGTGGTCCTCGACTTCAAGGGAAGTTGGGACAAGTTCTTACCATGGTGGAGTTTTCCTACAACAACAGCTTATCAAGCAAGTATCGCATGGCTCCATTCGAGGCGCCAGATGGAAGAAAGTGTCGTTCTCCAAAGATGCCGGGATGAGGTGGGTGAAGCAACGTTGTTGGGACCGAGTTGTACGTACGATGACTACTAAAAGATTCAAACGATCCGACAACGATAAAAACCTCACAAGATCGATAAAAGAGTTATGCCGATCTTCATCGAAAGGACGTGGAATTCGATATCGAGATCATGTGTTGTTACGTGTTGCTCCATGGAAAGGAGTTACTTAGATTTGGAAAGAGAGGAAAGCTCAATCCTCGATTTATCGCCCATTTTTAATCCTCGATCGAGTAGGAATCGTGAGCCTATAGACTCGCTTTTACCGCCAAGTATGTCTCGTGTTCATAACGCTTTTTCATATATCCATGTTACGTAAATATGTGAAAGACCCAAACCACATTATCGAAGTTAGAACCGATTTAAATAGCGAAGATTTAACGTATTAAGAGGTTCCTGCTCAAATCTTGATAAGAAGGAACATATTCTACGCTTCCAAGGTTATACCTCAAGTCAAAGTTTTTATGGAGGAACCACGATGTTGAGGAAATGACCCGGGAGTTAGAATCAAATGAAATCAAGGTATCCTTACCTCTTCGACATACCTGTATGTACGCATTCTAATTTCGAGGGCAAAATTTCATAAGAAGGGGAGATTGTAAGACCCTCAACTTTTATGAATAAAGATGAATTTTCTATAAATATCATTTTTGAATATTATGGAATGAATTTGATATAATGTTATAGTTGTGGGTAATATTTATAAATTTTGCAAAGTACGCAAGTTGTTATATAATATTCGATTGGTCTGGGAATATTCATTTTAACAGGAATATTCGTATTAACCAAGCACAATCATGGTGGACCCCATTAAATCTAAATTATCATTTGATCGAGAAAACGACAAAAAATATTTTTATGAAAATAACTACGGAAGTTTTACCGTTAATCGTTGAAACACCCTGTTAAAAGTACAAGAATACGCTGTGGTGGTTGCATAGAGCACAATACTATTGATTATCGATGCTTACGTGAGAAGTCACCGCTTTTATTCAATTATTGCTCAAAGAATTACGCATAAGATCTCGCTATTTGATTCAATTATTTTATATTTTATATATTATTAAATCAATAATTGAGATGACAAAGTTATTAATATTATTATTTTGCATTATTAACGATGTCTGAAGTTCTTCGCCAAGGAGAGGTTTGGTCACCTAATCATGCCGCCAATCAGGAGAAATCCTTATCGAAAGCCCCCCTTTCCGGGAACTAACCTGGTCGATTAATAGTGTGAATTATAATAATGATGATGACGTTTTGTTTTATTAGTATTATTAATGTAATAAAATGTAAAAGCTTTTTATATAAAAACAAAATACTTTTTATAAAGTTATTATTTTTTTATTAGGCTAATAGTAAAATTTTTTATATAAAACAAAATACTTTTATAAAGTTATTCATTTTATTAGACAATAATTAGAATATATTATATTTTATTATGCATAGTGTTTGTATAGTAGAAATTGTTTTCATATAGTAAAAGGTTTTATATAGTAAAATCTTTTTAAATGTTATTCATTTTATTAGATTATAAATATATAATATAGTATATTTTATTTAAAAATTTTGTTTTTTAAATATGGACCGTCCGATTAAAAATAAATCAATCTGGACCATTCATGGATCAAGTTATTATTCATTCCATTCTTCTATATAAATAAGCTCATTCCTTCATTATTTCTTACTTAATTCAATCAAACTCTAGAGAGAGAAATTGTAGAGAGAATTATTCTTCTATAATCTCGAGCGTATTTTTTTAGCTTTTAAGAAAGCTTTTGAAAGCGTAGCTGCAAGTTTCTTCAGTATATCCCAAATTTCACTCCGAGTACTCTTCTTTATAAGGTAAGGGTATTATTTTTTTTTTTTCATATTCATGAAGAGAACTTCGTTATTCCATTCTTTATTATTCTCGTTGAATAACTCAGATACGCTGGCTCACCCTATACTTGGTGATTCTCGTTGTTATTCCATTCTTTATTATTCGCTGAACATCCTCGTCTCATAAGGCTTTTTACGCCGGATTCGTTCCGCTTTATTATTCTCGCTGAAATATCCTCGTCTACGCGATTTACGCCGGACCGGTTTCGCCTTTTATTATTTCATTGGAATATCCTTTCCATTCGTTATTATTTCGCTGAACATCCTGCTCATGATTTATGCGCTTTAATTTCGGTTCCGTCTTTTATTATTCTCGTTGGAACATCATGTTCACAATGCTTTTACGCCGACCGGTTCCGCATTTTTTTATTATTCTATTGAATATCCTGCTCAAGCGCTTTTACGCTGCATCTAGTTCCATTCTTTATTATTCTCGTTGAAATATCCCGTCTGCGGCGCTTTATTTTCGACCGATTTCGTTATTTATTATTCTCGCTTGAATAACCTATATATGCTAAGTACCACATGCATGCATGGTGATTTCTTTTGTTATTCCATTCTTTATTATACTCATTTGGTTAAAGTTTTGACTTCTATACTCCATGAAATTAGTGGAATATCCTCGATATTTGCGCTTCATCCAAAGATCTTTCATGGAAATATTCTTCCGAGCATTCTTGAATTTTACTCTACAAAGAAGTATCATGTCGATAATTTGGACGTTATTAGTTCCTCGAATAAATTAATTCTTGAACTTGTTTTATTGAATTCTTATATCATTGTCATCATCCTCATGTTTATATTTTTTTAAAGTCATCTCGTGGGCCCGTAGTGTATAGATGAACTTGGTATGATTATGACTGTGGATTATTCGATGTAATCATGACCGTAATGTTACAAATGATGTGATAAAATTCCTCATTGGCCCGTAGTGTATTGATGGACGCTTGTTGGCATGATCATGACTATCGATGAATACACTAATATCCTCGCCCGTAGTGCATGGATAATTTGTGGTTGTGATACTAATGAATATCCTGGTCGAAAAGGTGGATGATGTAAATTATTTATTGTCGAGTCCCAACGATAAAAGTGATGAAAACCTTTTAAATCTTAAAAGATAGTAGATTTTATTCTCTACTTGACTCTTTTAATGGATTGTGATGTTCTCACCGCAGCTTAAACTTGATGTTTATTATATTTTATCGGTTTAACATTGTCAAGACTAATGATAATTTATTCTCGCATTATCTTAGTCATAATATTTTTATCGGGCTAGTTGAGCTCACCCTTTTTTCATCGTCTCTTCGTGAAATGAGAACGTAGTGTGACTAGCTTCTGGGAACGGAGTGATGGTCCAGAGGATAGTATTAGTAGTCCTCACTATTCTCGTTAAATAGTGTGTTAATAAATGTAATGAGGACTTATTCTCGAGAGTGGATATTGTCTAAGACAATGTTTGTATTAAAACTCACAGCCTTTCACAGATATTTAAGATTGTATTCAGATTTATACCATGTATATTTAAGATTGTATTTGTATTATACACAAAGGTATCTATTTTGGGGGCGCCAAAGTTCTAGAAAGTTGTTTTAGTAGTCCTCACCATTTTGTAAAATAATGTACCAATAATTGTAATGAGGACTTATTTGGGTGTGAATATTGTCTAGATGGCAATATTTATATTTAAACCTCACGCTTTATGTCAGATTAATAAAGTTGTAGTTGTTTCAGATTATGTTATCGACGACTCAAAATGGGTGATGTATACCTATTTTGGGGGCGCCAGCTTGGTATCGAGTTGATATGATCTCCAAGTGAGATCCGGGAATAGAACTAGAGAGGAGAGACGAGTAGTAAAACCTTCACTAAAGGTGTCTTACCTAAGCTTATTTGTTGGTTGGTCAAGATATGTGGATATTATGTGAAATGTTGATTTCTTTAATTAACCCTTGTTTTTATGGCAAGCGATTTGAGAATGTCGATCGAGAATGTTAACAAGTGGAGTAAATGAAACCGTGGAGACACCTTTACTCACCAACGAGGAGTAACGCAAAAGTCGGGCAATGTTCCTCCCGTGAACAACACCCAATCGAATGATGATGAACGACGGATGTTTAGAAGCTTTTTTATGCAAAATCGCATTTAGGAGACTCATGCACAAAAATGGTGTGGAAATGATAACAACGCATTCGGCTTGTCACAACCAAGCGCTTCAAAGAGTCGGGACCACCGTAATTCGGGAAAGCCGATCCATTAAGTTTGGGTCAAATAAATCACCAAGATATTCGATGTTGGGATGTATGGAGGAAATGTAAGGTTCCATTGCCACCTTTTATGTTCCGTGAATGTGGGTGGGAATGAAGGACCGACTCAAAGATGTCTTCTGAGACGTTTTCAGAATCGCTCAATGACAAGTACTTTTGAAAGTAATCGCTATACGAAGGAAGTGGAGTTTATTAGATTCGAACAAAACAACATGATCTTGTTTCAAAGATGAGGCTAAGTTTGCAGAGTTATCCGTGTCTCATTCATTTGGTGGAGAATGAGGAACGATGACGGATGTTTCGAGAGGTTTGAAACCCGACATACGCCAATATCTCATTTCTCATAAATTTTCTCTATTGGTTGTCAACATGGCTCAATTATTAGAGCGAGATAACGAGTACGCTCAACCGAGGGACCACAACTAGGATCATACCCTGGTGACAACATCATCGTAACAACGATAACCAATGGAGAAAGAAAAATACGGACAAAATGGTAACCACTGGTGGTAATCATGGCCATGAGAATAGAAGAAGTTTAATCGGGGGAGATTTTAAAAGAGGAGATTCAACAATGACCATGTGAAGACGTCGTCGCCAAAGAAGAATCGGTTTTGGTGGAGGAGAACGACCACCCGGTCAGATGCTATAAATGTGGAAAAGAGGGACATATCACCAAACCGCCCACAACAGTTCAAGGTATGCTATAATTGTGGAAAAGAAGGACATATCGCCGAGATTGTATGGTAGGGAAACCAAGTCCAAATGGATGGTGACTCAAAAGGCTATCCTGAAAAAGTCAAAGTCA
Organism: Panax ginseng; assembly: GCA_020205605.1. Taxonomy (NCBI): domain Eukaryota; kingdom Viridiplantae; phylum Streptophyta; class Magnoliopsida; order Apiales; family Araliaceae; genus Panax; species Panax ginseng. The sequence continues at coordinate 53,904,989 of CM035135.1, read as the reverse complement.
ATCTGCCTCGGAAGAGCGCTTGTCGTGGATCGGTCAAAATGCGAGGAACCCAAACGAGGTGATCACGGGTAAGCTAATCATAAATACTTGCAAAGTTTATACCTTACTAGATACCTAAGTGCATACCCATTCATTTATCTCTCCCGCCGCTTGTGCTCAACGTTTAAGCTTAACTCCGCAGAGAAATTAGACTTTGATTTATCTGGGGAGACTCTGCTAGAGAAACTTTCATCACATTCATCGCTTATAAATCTTGTTTGATCCAAGTTGGCACCATCACATTACCTATTGACCTTATCTCTTTAAAGATACTTGTTTTTGATGTGATTTTAGGGATTGATTGGTTAACTACTCATTATGCCAAAATTGATTATTTTTCGTAAGGTTGTTAGTTTTCATATTCTTTACCAACCTGTTGTACGAATTCAAGCAACTAAACTATTAAAATCAATCACTGTTATATCAAGTCATAAAGCTATTCGTTTATTGAAAAACGGATGTCAAGCTTTCTTAGCTCATGTTATGGATTTGAATAAAGACACATCGAATTTGAATAATATTCCTGTTGTTAGTAAATTTCCCAACGTGTTTCCTGAAGAACTTCCCGGTCTACCCCCAGAACGTGAAGTTGAATTCTTTATTGATCTTGAACCTGGTACAAAGCCCATTTCTAAAACTCCATATCGAATGGCTCTTATTGAACTTCAGGAGTTAAAAGTCCAACTACAGGATTTGTTGGACATCGGTTTCAATCGTCCTAGTACATCTCCTTGGGGTGCTCCTATTTTATTTGTAAAGAAGAAAGACGGGAATATGCGACTTTGTATTGACTATCGGGAATTGAACCATGTCACCATCAAGAATAGGTATCCTCTACCTCGTATTGATGACCTGCTTCGATTTCAAGGAGCTAAGGAGCATAATTTTTTAAAGATTGATCTTCGCTCGATATCATCACCAAGATTAGAATCGAGGATATTCCAAAGACCGCCTTAATCCTTGCAGACGGCATTATGAATTCTTAGTCATGTCTTTTGATTGACTAATGCTCCCCTGCTTTTTATGGATATGATGAATCGAGTATTCAAGGATTATTTCGACCAGATTCGTTGTTGTCTTTATTGATGACATCCTCATATATTCCAAAAGCCGTGAAGATCATGAGCACCATTTGAAGTTGGTACTCCAAAGGCTTCGTGAAAACAAGCTTTATGCTAAGTTGAAGAAATGCGAAGTTCGCCAAGGAAGTAGCATTCCTTGGGCACGTGGTGTCAAAACATGGAGTATCCTATTTAATCCGGTGAAGATTGAAGCAATACAAAGGTGGGAGCAATCAAGACGGTGGATCAAATACGCAGACTTTTCGGGCTTAGCTGGTTGTTATCGGAGATTCATGGAAGGGTTTTCTCGAATCGCTACTCCATTAACTCAGCTAACTTGGAAGGATACAAAATTCATATGGAGCGAGGAATGCGAGAAGAGTTTCCAAGAGCCTAAGAGAGACTTATTTCTAAGACTGTTCGACGACAATACCATCTGGTTCGGATGGATTTGTTATCTACAATGATGCTTCGGGCAAAGGGTTAAGATGTATTCTTATGCAACATGGGAAAGTCATAGCCTATGCCTCGTGACAACTTAAAGAATATAAGAGGAATTATCCTACTCATGATCTAGAGTTGGCAGCAGTCATTTTCGCGCTAAAGATCTAGAGGCACTATCTATATGGGGAGAAAGTGGAGATATATTCAGACCATAAAAGCCTTAAATATTTCTGCACCCAAAAAGAACTCAACATGCGGCAATGACGTTGGCTCGAGCTGTTAAAAGATTATGACCACACCATTCAATACCATCCTGGAAAAGCAAACGTGGTAGCTAACGCGTTGAGTAGAAGATCATATGCAGGAACGAGTGCGATGATGTCAAGTATACGCATAGAACCAACTTTAATAGATGAAGTTAAAGTTGCTCAAGCCACAGACCCGGAGCTGATGCGTATGAAGAAAAAAGTACAAGAGGGTGATATTCCAGAAGCAAGAATCGATGAAGAAGGAATACTTCGAGTCCACTCCAGACTTTGTGTTCCTAACGACTCTAATTTGAAGTACAAGATCATGACGGAGGCACATTATACACCGTTTGCAATCCATCCTAGAAGTACCAAAATGTATCATGATCTTCGACATACATTTGGGTGGAACAATATGAAGAGAGAGATTGCAAAGTTTATCTCGAGGTGTTTAACTTGTCAATGTGTAAAGGCAGAGCATCAAGTTCCTAAGGGTCCATTGCAACCACTTGAGATTCTGAAATGGAAGTGGGAACACATTACCATGGATTTCGTTACGGGTCTTCCCACGGTTTCTCAAGGCATAAATGCTATTTGGGTTATTGTTGATAGATTAACCAAGTCCGCTTCATTTTTGCCGATACGGAGACTTATTCCTTGAACGCCTTGCTCGTATGTATGACGTAAATGAGATTGTGAGATTGCATGGCATGCCAAGATCCATAGTTTTGGATCGTGACCCAAGATTCACTTCACGATTTTGGGTTAGCTTGCAAAAAAGCTATGGGCACGGATTTATGATTGATTCAAGATACCATCCTCAAACAGATGGACAATCGAGAGAGGACTATTCAAACTCTTGAAGATCTATTAAGACTCGTGGTCCTAGACTTCAAAGGAAGTTGGGATAAGTATTTACCATCGGGGAATTATCCTACAACAACAAGCTTATCAGCAAGATATAGGTGTGGCTCCATTCAAGCATTGTATGGACGAAAGTGTCGCTTCCAATATGTTGGGATGAGGTGGGTGAAGCAAAATTGTTGGGACCCGAGTCAGTACGTATGACTACGGAAAAGATCCAAATGATTCGACAACGATACAAACTAAGACGCAGGATCGACAAAAGAGTTATGCGGATCTTCATCGAAAGGACGTGGAATTTAGTATTGGGGATCATGTATTGTTGCGTGTTGCTCCGTGGAAGGGAGTTACAAGATTTGGGAAAAGAGGAAAGCTCAATCCACGATTTATTGGTCCATTTTAGATTCTTGACCGAGTAGGAAATCTGGCCTATAGACTCGCGTTACCTCCAAGAATGTCTCGTGTTCATAATGTTTTTTACATATTTGAGCTTCGTAAATATGTGAAAGACTCGAACCACGTTATTCAGTTAGAGTCGGACGAGATAGCCGAAGACTTAACGTACGAGGAGGTACTGTTAAAATCTTGGATAGCAAGGAGCATGTCCTACGCACAAAGGTCATACCCCAAGTCAAAGTTTTGTGGAGGAACCATGCTATTGAGGAAATGACCTGGGAGTTGGAAACGGAAATGAAAGCGAGGTATCCTCACCTTTTCAAACACTGTGTACGTGACGTCAATTTCGAGGGACTAAATTTCATAAGGAGGGAGGTTGTAAGACCCCAACTTATTATAAATGAAATTAAATTTCCTCTATTTATTATTTTGAAATAGTTGATTTGATTAATGTGGTTAGTTATGGGTAAAATGCGCAAATATTTTAAATAAGCAAGTGGTTATAAATTATTAATTTTTATCGGAGAATATTCGTTTGGTCGTGGAATATTCTTACTGTCGGGGAATATTCGTATGACGGCGCAGCATTGTGTGGGCCCCATAAAGGAAAGCGATTGGATGAAGGAAAATGACAAATATAAGTTGTTTATAAATAACGGCGTAGTTGTTACCGTTAATACTGTTAGAATACCCGGTGGTTAAAATACAGAAAGACACCAGATTGCACCAATTATTGATTCTTACGTAAGAAGGCACTACTCAATAATTGTTACATGAAGTTATTGCTCAATATTTTATTTTATTGATTCAATAATTGCTACGTTGATATTTTATATTATTGTTGTTTCAATAATTGTTACTACACAATATTTTCATTATCGATCAATAATCATATATTTTGGAATAATATTAATAGATAACATTATTGGCAATGTCTAGAAAGTTACATTCAAGGAGAGGTTTGGTCACCTAATTCAAGCGCTACCAAGAAGAGAGAAATTCTTATTCGAAAGCCCCTTCTTTCGAACCGCCTGGTTATCGATATTGTGATTCTGTAATATTATTTGTGAATAATTAATTATTGATTTATATGATAAGGAAAATATTTATTTTATGTGGATATAGATGGAGAAAATTTTTAATGTGACAATTGTTGAAAATTGATATTTTATCTCTTCTGATAAAATAATTCATTTAATTATATTATTATATTTTAATAATATAATAATGATGATATTTTTACAATGAATGTGGGATATATGAATATATAAGGAGGAAGAGTATTTTTGTTGCAAAAGTTGTTTAAAACACGTTAAACATGTCTGTGGGTCCATTTCTTGACTGAAATTTGATTATAGCCTGTAAAATTACCCGTTTGTGGATTTCGGTCAACTTCTGTTTAGAATTTAGAAAAACTTTCTTCTGCAAAGTTGTAGAGAATGGAATTTCCTATGGAAAAGACATAAGATTTGAATTTTTCTGATAAAAGGGCTATTTATTATGAATTATTGAAGTTCCGAAGTTCTAGAATAATTGATTTTTAGAAGTTTTAATTATATTTATTAAGAAAAACGTTTTTTGGGCTACACTAACATGTGCAAAATGAGCTGAGATCAGTTGTCTAAAGTGGTCTTAAATTTTGTTAATTATATTATTATTTTATTAAATTTTCTGCTTTGGTGTTCTAAGCATTTTCCTATAAATAGGGTGCTTAGGTTAGAATTAAAAATCACACCAGAAACTGAAGTTTTTTCTCTCTTTCTCTCTCTATATTATCGAGCGTATTCTTGTGAGTATTTTGATACTTTGAGTGTTGCTATACGGTGCAAGTTCCTTCAAAGACTATTCCAAATTTAGAAGCATGATCTTTTTCAAGGTAAGGGATGTTATATTTTTTTTAAATGATATTATTTCTTCTAATATCATTATGCCGGATTTTTCCATGTTTTGATCATTCTTGAATTTTACTTCACTATGATTATTTCTGAAGTATTTTTGAACTCGGATTGTTTAAAGTACGAATCCTTAATATTGGTTCTTTTGTTTCCCTAGATTCGTTTTCTTTAAAATATTTTTCATCATCCTCAGTCCTAAATGATGGTATTACTGAATATCTTTGGCCTCTAGTGCAAAGATGATTGATTTTCTTATGAATATCTTTGGTTCAAGCAAAGGCAGATGATGAGCAGTGTTGAGATGAACATGATTAATGATGAATATCTTTGGCTTGTAGTGCAAAGATAAATATTTGATTCAAGATGTATATTGATTGATGTTAGAAGGATAAAATATTGATGATGGACTTTTAAATTCATAGATAATAGTAGATTTCATTCTCACGTAACTCTTCTATGAATTATTATTTCATCATGTAATATTGATCCGAAACTTGTTGTCTATTGTATTTTATCGATTTTTCCTGTTGAAGACTAACGATAATTTGTTCTATATTATCTTAGTCATAATATTCTTCTTGGGCTAGTTGAGCTCACCCTTTTCCTTTTTGTTCCATTTTTCTTCTCAGAGGCGAGAATGTAAATTAGTACTAGTCGGGTATGGAATGAAGGTTCTAGAAAGTTGTTTAGTAGTCCTCACCATTTTTATAAAATAATCACGCCAATAATTGTAATGAGGACTTATTTGGGTGTGAATATTGTCTAGATGATAATATTTGTATTTAAACTCAGCAGATTTTTATGTTGTATTAATAAAGTTGTAGTTGTTTTCAGACCATGTTATCGACGACTCAAAATGGGTGATGTATACCTATTTTGGGGGCGTCACACACACACACACACACACACACACACACACACACATATATATATATATATATATATATATATATATATATATATTGAAATATGTGATTTTGTGTGAAGAAATTAAATGCGTATATAAAGGTGAAATATATACATATATTGAAAAATGAGATTTAATAGTTAATTAAACTATTAAAGAAAGCAGATGAAATAATTAATGAAATGAAATATGGAGGCAAAGAAAATTAATTAATTGATTATTTTAAGTTAAAATTATATTATGAATAATATAATTTGAATAATAAGCCTTGAATGTTAATAAAGTTATTATGAATTAAATTTCATAAATAAAGTGATAGTTGCTTAATTAAAATAGTAAAATAATGTAAGTGTTTTTGTTTTACTAAAATGAAACGAGGGAGTTAATTAAAATCATTATTTTTAAATATATTACATATAAATGTAATTTATTTATTTAGATGACTTAATATATCATGTTAAATGAAGATGTATTAAGTTAGTAAATTCAATTAATATTTGAATAAATGATCGAAAATCTTAAAATATATATTTAATATATAAATAAATTGTTTGAAAAAATTTATAGAGAGAAGGAGGAAATTAAATTTAAATATACAATAAAATGTATAAAGTTAAATAAATTGTCTTAGAATAATCCATGGAAGGAAGGAGGAAATTTAATTTAATTTTATTGTACAATATTAATTGTATAAATTAAATGATTTATTATTTTAATTAATTGATTCATTAAACAAAAAGTGTTAAATTAATTATGGATTAATTTGATAATGAATGGGATGATTTTATACATAATTCTAAATGTATAAAGATTTGATTTTGGAAAATAATTGGAATAAATATAATTATTTTTACATGAATTAATAGCCTATGTATTATATATATATATATATATATATATATATATATATATATATATATATATATATATATATATATATAGAGAGAGAGAGAGAGAGCTTAGTGTGTGTGGTTCAGATTCGCATGCGAACCACCTATAGCTATGGACGTCGGATGCGAACCACCTATAGCGATGGACGCGACGGTCCAGTCCGTCGCTATAGGTCAACAAACCGTCATCATAAATATAGTGACGGACCGAATCGTTGTCATAGCACAGATATACAGTTTGTTGTTCTATAGTGATGGATCAGACTGTCACTATAGGTGGTCCGCATGCGGACCACCCGCACATGAAGCGGACTTTATATATAATGTAATCTATTTATACATATAAAAGAATATATGTTATGGAATGAGAATTCAATATAAGGCTGAGTCATTTTTCTTTTTAAGCATGAGTTTCTATTAACTTGGGAAGTCGCCAAATACATGGTCATTAGTTGGGAAATACAAATACAATCTTTAAATATACAAAAGCTTCATGAGTTTTAATACAAATATTGTCTTCTAGACAATATCCAATATCCACTCTCGAGAATAAGTCCTCATTACATTTATTATCACACTATTTTATAGAATAGTGAGGACTACTAAGACACCATCTCGGATAGTCACTCATTAAGGATAGGTTCCCGTCGTCCTAGTCCGGCTACGTTCTCATTTTTGAAAAGAAACGGTGAAAGAAAGGGTGAGCTCAACTAGCCCGTAAGAAATATTATGACTAAGATAATGCGAGAATAAATTATCATTAGCCTTCAACAATGTTAAAGCGATAAAATACAATAGACATCAAGTTTAAGCTGCGTTTACTCTGGTGGAACAAGCAATCCATTAAAAAGTCAAGTAGAGAATAAAATCTACTATCTTTTATGATTTAAAAAGTTTTTCATCACTTTTTATCATTTGAGACTCGACAATAAATAATCCACATCATCCACACACTACGACCGAGGATATTCATTAGGGTCACGACCACAAATTATCCATGCACTACGGGCGAGGATATTCGTGTATTCATCGATGGTCATGATCATGCCAACAAGCGTCCATCGATGCACTACGGGCCAATGAGGACTTTTACCACATCATTTGTAACATTACGGTCATGATTACAAGAATAATCACAGTCATAATCATACCAAGTCCATCCATACACTACTGAGGCCACGAGATGACTTTCAAAAAAATATAAACATGAGGATGATGACAATGATATAAGAATTCAATAAAACAAGTTCAAGAATTAATTTATTAGGGAACTAATAAATCCAAATTGTCAACATGATACTTCTTTGTAGAGTAAAATTCAAGAATGCTCGGAAGAATATTTCCATGAAAGATCTTTGGATGAAGCGCAAATATCGAGGATATTCCACTAATTTCATGGAGTATAGAAGTCAAAACTTTAACCATTTGAGTATAATAAAGAATGGAATAACAAAAGAAATCACCATGCATGCGGTACCCGCATAGGCGAGTTATTCAATAGAATAATAAATAACGGAACGGTCGAGGTGAAATTGCATGCAGATAGGATGTTCCAACGAATAATAAAGAATGGAATAACAACAGAAATCACCATGCATGCGGTGCCCGCATAGACGAGTTATTCAATAGAATACTAAATAACGGAACCGAAGTCGAGGCAAAATTCGCACTTGAAGCGAGGATGTTCAACGAGAATAATAAAAGCGGAACGAGTCGGCGTAAAAAAACATGATATTCAATAGAGAATAATAAAGAATGGAGCGGAACCGAATATTAAAAGCATGAGATGAGGATATTCAACGAATAATAAAGAATGGAATAATGAAGAATTTCACCAAGTATAGGGTAGCAGCGTATCTGAGTTATTCAACGAGAATAATAAAGAATGGAATAATGAAGTTCTCTTCATGAATACAAAAGAAATAATACCCTTACCTTAGAATAAAAATTTGGATCTTTGGAATAGAAATGTAGCGAGACTTCTCTTCTTCTTTCTCTCTATAATTTCTCTCTATAATAAATGCTCTATAGCTTTGGTGAATTGGTGAGAAATGAAGGAAGAATGAGCTTCTATTTATAGAAAAATATAGTTTCGATAATTACACGTTTTGGGGCTCAAAAAATTACAGTACAATACCTCCAACTTTTCTTTCATTTTTAATTTAGTCCTGCAAGTATTATCAAACTTGCACCACCTCCCCTAATAGTAAATAATGTGAATCAATAGTTCAATCATGTGAATCAATAGTTATAATCATGTGAAAATACAAAATACAGTATAGTACCTCCATCTATACCTCCCTTTTTAACTTAGTCATGCAAGTATTATCAATCTTGCACCAACTCCCCTAATAGTAAGTGAATGTGACTCAATAGTACACACATGTGAATAAATAGTTATATAAGCATGTGAATTAGTAGCAATTAATTGCTCATTTATCCGATAAATTACCCGATTTATCAATATAACCCCCAGACATCAATTATCATCGGAATAGATGTCGATTTCAACTAACACCAATAATCCCAACATAATGGAACTATCAAATTCATCTTTAATCAACACGAACTTATTCATTATTAATATCATAACTCACAATATTTAACAATCAGGTCGTTCCCTGGAAAGGGGGCTTTCGATAAGGATTTCTCCTATTGGCGCGTGATTAGGTGACGAACCTCTCTTTGTGAGAACTTCTAGACATTGTAAATATTGCAATTTAATAATATGAATAACTTTGTCGTCTCAATTATTGATTTAATAATATATCATATAATGCGGATGATCTTTGTGACAATAATCGAATCAATAATATGAGAGATATGATCAACAATTCTTTGTAGCAATAATTGAGTATAATTGGTGACTTCTCACGTAAGCATCGATAATCAATCAATTTGTGTGCTACTTATGCGACCACGCAGCGTATTATTGTACTTTTTACTACTGAGTAGTTAGTTCACGATATTAATGGTAAAACTTCCGTAGATTATTTTCATAAAAATATTTTTGTCGTTTTCTTAATCAAGCAATAATTACATTGTGGGGTCCACTGATGATTGCTTGCAGTTATACGAATATTCCTGCTAAAATGAATATTCCCAGACCAATCGAATATAATATAACAACTTGCATACTTTTGCGAATTTATAAATACTACCCACAACTATAACATTATAACAAATTCATTCCATAATATTCAAAAATGATAATTATAGAAAAATCATCTTTATTCATAAAAGTTGGGGTCTTACAACCTCCCTTCTTATGAATTTTGCCCTCGAAATTAGAAGTGCGTATTACGGTATGTCGAAAGGTAAGGATACCTTGATTTCATTTGATTCTAACTCCCGGTCATTTCCTCAACATCGTGGTTCCTCCATAAAACTTTGACTTGAGGTATCACCTTGGGCGTAGAATATGTTCCTTCTTATCAAGATTTGAGCAGGAACCTCTTCATACGTTAAATCTTCCGCTATTTAAATCGGTTCTAACTTCGATAATGTGGTTGGGTCTTTCACATATTTACGTAACATGGATATATGAAAAGCGTTATGAACACGAGACATACTTGGCGGTAAAAGCGAGTCTATAGGCTACGGTCCTACTCGATCGAGGATTAAAAATGGGCCGATGAATCGAGGATTGAGCTTTCCTCTCTTTCCAAATCTCGTAACTCCTTTCCATGGAGCAACACGTAACAACACATGATCTCGACATCAAATTCCCGTCTTTTCGATGAAGATCAACATAACTCTTTTATCGATCTTGTGAGAGGTTTTTATCGTTGTGCGGATCGTTTGAATCTTTTCCGTAGTCATACGTACCAACTCTGGTCCCAACAACGTTGCTTCACCCACCTCATCCCGGTATCTTTGGAGAGCGACACTTTCTTCCATCTGGCGCTTGAATGGAGCCATGCCGATACTTGCTTGATAAGTTGTTGTTGTAGGAAAACTCCACCGATGGTAAGAACTTGTCCCAACTTCCCTTGAAGTCAAGGACACGAGTCTTAATAAATCTTCAAGAGTTTGAATAGTCCTCTCGATTGTAAAAAAAATGCGAGGATGATATGCGAACTAAATCGTAAATCCGTGCCCATAGCTTTTTGCAAACTAACCCAAAATCGTGAAGTGAATCTTGGGTCTCGATCGGAAACTATGGATCTTGGCATACCATGCAATCTTACAACCTCGTTTATGTATATATCTGAGCAAGGCGTTCAAGTGTATAAGTTTCTCGTATAGGTAAGAAATGAAGCGGACTTGGTCAATCTATCAACAATGACCCAAATTGCATCTATGCCTTGAGAAACCTTGGGAAGACCGATGCTTGAAATCCATGGTAATGTGCTCCCACTTCCATTACGGAATTTCAAGTGGTTGCTGATGGACCTTTTGGTACTTGATGCTCGCCTTGACTCGTTGACAAGTTAAACACCTTGAGATAAACAAGCTTTATCTCCTCTTCATATTGCCCCACCAAAATGTATGTCGAAGATCATGATACATTTTGGTACTCCCGAGATGGATTGCAAGCGGTGTGTTGTGCGCCTCCATCATGATTTTATACTTTAAATCGGGGTCGTTAGGAACACAAAGTGCAGTTGACTCGAAGTATTCCTTCTTCATCGATTCTTGCTTCGGCATAGCACCTTCTTGCACTTTCTTCTTCCTCATACGCATCGGCTCTCCAGTGCGTAATTGAAGCGACTTTAACTTTATCGATTAAAAGTCGGTTTCTACTCGTATATTCGCCATCATCACGTGGGTCCACAGGTCTTTATCTCTATCTCCATCCTTTGCAAGTCATACAAAATGGGGCCTTTGCGTTGACAATATCGCTTTTCGTGCCGCATATGATCTTCTACTCGATCGTCGACTACGTCGCTTTTTCAGGATGGTATTGGATGGTATGATCATAATCTTTCAGCGAGTTCAAGCCAGCGTCATTTGTCGCATGTTGAGTTCCTTTTGAGTGAAGAAATATTTGAGGCTTTTATGATCGTAAAGATCTCACTTTCTCCCCATACAAGTAATGCCTCCAAATCTTTAGTGCAAAAGCATTGCTTTGCTTGACTCTAGATCATGAGTAGGATAATTCCTCTCATATTCTTTGAGTTATAAGTGAGAGGCATAGGCTATGACTTTCCCATGTTGCATGAGAACACAACCTAACCCTTTGCGAAGCATCCTTTGTAGATGACAAATCCCTCAAGGCAGGATGGTATTTGTCGAGCAGTCTTTGAAATAAGTCTCCTCTTGAGTTCTTGAAAACTCTTCTCACATTCTTCGCTCAAGCGAATTTTGTATCTTTTTGAGTCAATTTGAGTTAATGGAGTAGCGATTCAAGAAAATCCTTCCACGAATCTCAGATAATAACCAACTAAGTAAAGAAAGCTACGTACTTTGATCCTTGATTTGGGTTGCTCCCGACTTTGAATAGCTTCAATCTTTCTTTGGGTCGACGGATATTCCATGACTTGATACTACGTGCCCAAAGAATGCTACTTCCTCAAGCGAACTCGCATTTCTTCAACTTGGCATAAAGCTTATATTCACGAAGCTTTTGGAGTATCGACCTCAAGTGTTGCTCATGATCTTCACGGCTTTTGGAATAAATAAGGATGTCATCAATAAAGCGACCACAAAGTGATCCAAATATTCCTTGAATACTCGGTTCATCATATCCATGAAGGCGGCGAGGAGCATTAGTCGATCAAAAGACATGACTAGGAATTCATAATGCCGTCTCGAGTTACGAAAGCCGTCTTTGGAATATCATCGGTTCTAATCTTCAATTGGTGATATCCGGAACGAAGATCAATCTTTGAAAAGAATTTGGCGCCTTATGGTGGTCAAAGCGAGGTCGTCAATACGTGGCAATGGGTACCTATTTTTGATGGTGACATGGTTCGACTCCAGATAATCAATACAAAGTCGCATACTCCCGTCTTTCTTTTTCACGAATAGAGCGAGGAGCACCCCAAGGAGAAGTACTGGGGCGAATGAAAGCCGATGTCTAACAATTCCTGCATGATTGGGTCTTTAACTCACGAAGTTTAATAGGAGCCATTCGATATGGGGCTTTGGAAATAGGTTTTTGTCTGGGTTCAAGGTCGATACAAAATTCAATTTCACGCTTTACGGGGGTAGGCGGGAAGTTCTTGAGGGGAATCGTCGGAGGAAATTCATTAACAATAGAAATATCATTCAAAATTGGCGTATTTTTATTTAGATCAGTGACATGAGCTAAGAAAGCTTGACATCCGTTTTTCAATAAGCGAATAGCTTTATGGCTTGAGATGATAGTGATTGATTTTAATGGTTTGGTTGCTTGAATTAGCATAATAGGTTGGTTAGGAATATGAAAGCTAACAACCTTACGAAAATAATCAATTTTTGCATGATGAGTAGTTAACAATCAATCCCTAGAATTACGTCAAATGCAAGTATTTTCAATGAAATAAGATCGACGGTAATGTGAAGGTGCCGATTTGAACTAAACAAGACTTATAAGCGAGTGGATGTAATGAAGGTTTCTCCCAATGGAGTTTTGAGATAAGTCAAAGTCCAATTTCTCTAGGAGTCAAATTTAAGCGTTGGCGCAAGTAGGAGAAATAAAAGAATGGGTAGAACCGGTATCAAATAAGGTATATACTTAGCTAGAGTTTATGATAAGCTTACCGTGATGACCTCGTTCGGGTTCCTTGCTTTCTAGGAGGTCACGACAAGCGCTCTCCCTTGAACTCTGGGTTTTGTCTTTGTCTGGGATGACCTTTGATGCCTCCATCCATTTGGACTTGTCTTGGTGCGACAAAATCGGGCCGGTGACCTTCTCTTCCTAATTGTAACATGCTTTGGAGGGCATCGCGCAATTTGGACTGATGTGTCCCTCCCCTCCACATTTGAAGCATATGATAGGTGGTCGTTCTCCTTCCTTAACGACAGGTGCTGATGCTGACGTCTTTCCATCATTGTTGAATCTCCTCTTCTTGAAATGTCCATTCTTATTGTTTTGGCCATGATTACCACCGAAGTGGTTACCATTTCTGGCATGTTGATTCCCTCCACGCTTATTGTCATCAGCCCGATATTTGTTTTCCTTTGGTATTATCATTTTGTAAATTTGCTCTCTTTTGGTTGGGTTGACTCATTATCGGCGCTCCAATAAGCTGAGCCCTATTAACAACATCGAATACAAACACGGTTTATGAGAGATAAGATATTGGCGTATCTCGGGTTTCAAACCTCTTAGAAACATTCGTGTCATTCTCTCCTCATTATCAACCAAATGGGGATATAAGCGGGATAACTCGGCAAACTTGGCCCGTCTTTGCGACACGGTCATGTTGTTTTGTTCCAGTTTAATGAACTCTACCTCTTTCATGTGATGAATACTTTCGGGAAAGTACTTGTCGTTGAACAGTTCTTGGAACTTCTCCCAAGACATCTTGGTGCGGCGGGTTGAGTCGCTTCTGATTCCCACCGATGTCTGCCTCTGCGCATAACATGAAGGTGGCAAAAGGAACCTTTTGCTCCTCGGAGCATCCCAAGACATCAAATATCTTGTTGATCTGCTTTATCCATGTCTCCGCCTTAAGTGGCTTTGGCTCTCCAAAAAACTCCGGTGGTCCCAACTCCTTGAACTGTTTGGCGGTGGCCCGTCAGGAGAGTTGCCGGTGTTTCCACTGCATTTTGGATAGGAGCCGCTCTACTTTGATGTTGCATGAATTGCATGAAGCCTCGGAACATTCCATCATTCATCATTTGGTCGGTGTTGTTGTTTGCATGAGGATTATCGCCTTCACGATGCACATTGTCACAGTTATTGATCTGTGGAGACTCAGCGGTCTCTGTGCTCCATTGATGTTCTCAACATTCTCGGATGCCATTTTCAAATCTTATCACAAAACAAGGGTTAATTAACATATCACATATTATCCCTATACTACGTGACCAATTAAATACCAAATAAACTTAGGTAGGTCATACTAGCGAAAGAATTCCCGTCTCTCTCCCTCCTAGTTCTTGTCTCACATCTTAGCGGGGATCATATCCTAAGCTTTGATACCAGTTGTGGCGCCCCCAAAATAGGTATACATCACCTATTACGAGTCGCCAAATACATGGTAGTACGAATACAAATACAATCTTAAATATACAACAAAGTTTGTGAGTTTTAATACAAATATTGTCTTCTAGACAATATCCACTCTCGAGAATAAGTCCTCATTACATTTATTATCACACTATTTTATAGAATAGTGAGGGACTACTAAGACACCATCTCGGATAGTCACTCCGTTTCCCGACTAGTCCGGCTACGTTCTCATTTCTGAAGAGAAACGGTGAAAGAAAGGGTGAGCTCAACTAGCCCGATAAGAAATATTATGACTAAGATAATGAGAATAAATTATCATTAGTCTTCAACAATGTTAAAGCGATAAAATACAATAGACATCAAGTTTAAGCTGCAGCGGAACAAGCGATCCATTAAAAAGTCAAGTAGAGAATAAAATCTACTATCTTTTATGATTTAAAAGGTTTTCATCACTTTTTATCATTTGAGACTCTCGACAATAAATAATCCACATCATCCACACTCTCGACCGAGGATATTCATTAGGGTCACGACCACAAATTATCCATGCACTACGGGCCGAGGATATTCGTGTATTCATCAATGGTCATGATCATGCCAACAAGCGTCCATCAATACACTACGGGCCAATGAGGACTTTTACCACATCATTTGTAACATTACGGTCATGATTTACTTAGAATAATCACTGGTCATAATCATACCAAGTCCATCCATCCATACATACTCTGAGGCCACGAGATGACTTTCAAAAAAATATAAACATGAGGATGATGACAATGATATAAGAATTCAATAAAACAAGTTCAAGAATTAATTTATTCGAGGAACTAATAAATCAAATTGTCAACATGATACTTCTTTGTAGAGTAAAATTCAAGAATGCTCGGAAGAATATTTCCATGAAAAGAATCTTTGGATGAAGCGCAAATATCAAGGATATTCCACTAATTTCATGGAGTATAGAAGTCAAAACTTTAACCGGTTGAGTATAATAAAGAATGGAATAACAAAAGAAATCACCATGCATGCGGTTTACGCATAGACAAGTTATTCCAGCAGAATAATAAATAACGGAACCAAGTCGGTGAAATTCACTTGAGCGAGGATGTTCAACGAGAATAATAAAGAATGGAATAACAACAAAAATCACCATGCATGCGGTACCCGCGCGAGAAACAAGTTATTCAATAGAATACTAAATAACGGAACGGTCGAGTAAAATTGCATGCAACGAGGATATTCAATAGAATAATAAAAGCGGAACTAGGTCGTAAAAAGCGCTGAACATGATATTCAAGCAGAATAATAAAAATGGCGGCGGTAAAAGCGTAAAGCATATGACAGGATATTTAACGAGAATAATAAAGAATGGAATAACGGAAGAATTTCACCAAGTATAGGGTAGCAGCGTATATAGAGTTATTCAATAGAATAATAAAGAATGGAATAATGAAGTTCTCTTCATGAATACAAAAGAAATAATACCCCTTACCTTAGAATAAAATTTGGATCTTTGGAATAGAAATGTAGCGAGACTTCTCTTCTTCTTTCTCTCTATAATTTCTCTCTATAATAAATGCTCTATAGCTTTGGTGAATTGGTGAGAAATGAAGGAAGAATGAGCTTATTTATAGAAAATATAGTTTCGATAATTGCACGTTTTGGGGCTCGAAAAATTCTGATACAATACCTCGACTTTTCTTTCATTTTTAATTTAGTCCTGCAAGTATTATCAAACTTGCACCACCTCCCCTAATAGTGAATCAATAGTTCAATCATGTGAATCAATAGTTATAATCATGTGAAAATACAAAATATAGTATAGTACCTCCATCTATACCTCCCTTTTTAACTTAGTCATGCAAGTATTATCAATCTTGCACCAACTCCCCTAATAGTAAGTGAATGTGACTCAATAGTACACACATGTGAATAAATAGTTATATAAGCATGTGAATTAGTAGCAATTAATTGCTCATTTATCCGATAAATTACGATTTATCAATATAACCCCCAGACATCAATTATCATCGGAATAGATGTCGATTTCAACTAGCACCAATAATTCCAACACAATGGAACTATCAAAATCATCTTTAATCAATACGAACTTATTCATTATTAATATCATAACTCACAATATTTAACAAACAGGTCGTTCCCAGAAAAGAGGGGGCTTTCCAATAAGGATTTCTCCCTATTAGCGTGTAATTAGGTGACCAAACCTCTCTTTGACAGAACTTCTAGACATTGTAAATATTGTAATTTAATAATATGAATAACTTTATCGTCTCAATTATTGATTTAATAATATATCATATAATGCAGATGATACTGTGACAATAATCGAATCAATAATATGAGAGATATGATGCAACAATTCTTTGTAGCAATAATTGAGTATAAGCGGTGACTTCTCACGTAAGCATCAATAATCAATCTGGTGTGCTTCTATGCGACCACGCGTATTTCTTGTACTTTTACTCTAGAGTAGTTCAGCGGTATTAACGGTAAAACTTCCGTAGTTATTTTCATAAAAATATTTTTGTAATTTTTTCTCAATCAAGCAATAATTACATTGTGGGGTCCACAATGATTCTTGTAGTTATCGAATATTCCTGCTAAAGCGAATATTCCCAGACCAATCGAATATAATATAATAACTTACATACTTTGTAGAATTTATAAATACTACCCACAATTATAACATTATAACAAATTCATTCCATAATATTCAAAAATGATAATTATAGAAAAATCATCTTTATTCATAAAAGTTGAGGTCTTACAGCAAGGAGGGAAAGCTCGGGCAAAAAGGCATCCCCTTTCTCCCCGAAAATTCTTCGGGAGAAGGCAGATCCAAGTAAGAAGCTCCCTTATATGGAAAGTTATGATGGCTCAGGAGATCCTTACGACCACAGCCAATCGTATGATAGGCTGATGGACTACTATGATTACTCAGTTGCATTTAAGTGTCATACCTTTGTGACAACATTAAGGAAAGACGTCAGGCAGTGGATGGGAACCTTGGCTCCAGACTCAATTTCATCCTGGGAAGATTTGTGTGACAAGTTCCATGCTCCGTTCGAGAGCAATAAGAGGAGAGAAAAACCCACAGGGTCGTTGGCCCAGGTCAGACAGTATTCTAATGAGACTCTGGGCTAGTACGTGAAAAGATTTAGAGAAGCGGTGGGTTAGGTGACAGATCTCAATGATCTTCAAGCTGTGGGACTGTTTCAAAAAGGCTTGGATTTGGTGAAGTCAGAGAAATTGGTGAAGAAGCTAATGTTTAACCATCCGAAGAGTCTGGCCGAAGCATTTGAAAAGGCGAAAGGCTTCATAGTGGTAAAAGAAGCCATGGGTAGCTTAAAGCAGGTTTCTTCAGAAAAACCAAAGGAGAAGGAAAAGGATAAATTAGATGGTAATCAGAAGAGGAACGGTGGCAACAATTGGGGCTCGGGAGGAGGTCGCCAACCTTTTTAGAGTCAAAAGGTGAACAAGGTGTTCACAAAACTTAATACCGATCGGGCTACCATTTTGGAGCAAATAAAGGACTAGCCCTACTTCGAGCAGGCTCGGGATAACCTTAATCCAGGGTCTGGGAATCCTTATAAATACTGTGATTACCATTAGGCGGCAGGGCATGACATGAATTTTTACTGGAATTTGAGATAATTTATTGAAATAAAAATGCAAAGTGGGGCACTAGTTCAGTATATGGCAGGACGAGAACCCCCGAGGGAGCAACAAAGGAATAGTACACCCACCCAAAATAGTCAGCCCGAACAGCCGAGTCAGAATCAAGGGGAGAGACATGTTGTGGATGTGATCACAGGAGGAAACATGGGAAAAGTTGCAGGGAAGAAGCGTCGTGGGTACCTGGATTCCGTGATGACAGTGGCGGGTAAACCCCCGAGGACTGAAAGAGCATATCCGGGTTCGGTGATTTCTTTCACAGACGAAGATTTCCCTTCAGAACCCATCGAACCCCATGCAGGAGCTCTGATAATTACTGCACAAGTGGGTTCGATGGACATGAAGTGGATGATGATAGATAATAGGTCCTCTGTGGATATCCTGACCAACATGCTTATCAGAGGATGAACCTAGACAGAAGAAAGATGGAGATCAGGTAAGAGGCTCCTCTATATGGGTTCAGCAATGAGCCAGTTAAAGTTGTAGGGACTATTGAGTTTTCGGTTATCTTCGGGACGGCTCCACAGTAGGTGGAAATCATATGCAAGTTTTATGTGGTGCATGTGGACTCGGCATATAACGCGATTTTGGTCAGACCCACTCTTACAGCTCTTCAGGCAGTTTTGTCGATTCCTCACTTCAAGATTAAATTCCTGACGCCACATGGAGTAGGAGAAGTTGCTGGAGATCTGGACTTAGCAAGGAGATGCTACCAGAATGCATTAATCACTTCAGGCGTGGGGGTTAGTAGACAGAAGCAAACCATGGCTATTGAAATCGAGCCGTTTATGGAAAGAACCATTGGTTATGCCAGTCGAAGAGACCGAGGAGGTTGAACTGATTTCGGGAAATACTGAGAAGACCATAAAGATAAGTTCGGGTATGCTGGAACCTTTCTAGACGAACCTGGTAGAGTTATTTCGGTGTTATGCTGACATCTTTGCCTGGGTTTTAAGTGACATTCCTGGGGTGAGTTGAAAGGTTGCTGAACATAGGCTGTATGTGGACCCAACAAAGAAGCCAGTTCGACAGAAGATGATGATTTTCGCGCCAGAGAGATAGAAGATAATTGACGATGAGATCGCAAAGCTGTCGGCGGTGGATTTTATATTTGAAATTAACTATCTGGAGTGGATGGAAAATGTGGTACTGGTACAGAAGTAGAACGGGAAATGGCGTGTCTATGTAGATTACACTGATCTGAACAAGATATGCCCGAAGGACTTTTACCCTTTGCCCCACATTGATCAGCTTATCGATGCGACTTTGGGATATGTTTTGCTTAGTTTTATGGATGTTTTCTCTAGGTATCATCAGATTTCTATGTGCAAAGAGGATATCCCGAAGACAACTTTTATTACTCATCGGTTGGTATATGCTTATAAGAAGAGGACCTTCGACTTGTTGAACGCGGGAGCTACTTACCAGCAGATGATGAATTACGTGTTCACAAGGCAGCTGGGTAAAAGCATGGAGGTCTATGTTGATGATATGATCATGTTAGTTCAGGGTCATTTGGACGAATTAGAAGAGTGCTTCCAGACAGTTTGTCATTACAATCTAAGGTTAAATTTAACCAAATGCACCTTCGGGCTTGGAGTAGGGAAATTCCTGGGTTATCTAGTCAGTAAAAGGGGAATCGAGGCTAATCCAGAGAAGATCTGGGCTATTTTAGATATGAAATCTCCACAGTCTTACAAGGATGTTCAGCGTCTAACGGGTCGGATATCAGCTTTGAGGAGATTTATGTCTAAGTTGGCAGAAAGGTGTTTGTCGTTCTTTGATACGTTGAAAGGGCCGAAGAATGCAAAGAGTTTCCATTGGACTTCAGAATGTGAGGATGCCTTTCAGGGTATAAAGGAGTATTTGTCTTTGGTGCCTTTGTTGGTGAAGCCAGTTCCTGCTGAACCTCTGTATTTGTATTTGGCGGCAAGTTTATTAGTGGTAGGAGCAGTTCTGGTGCGGGAGATTGGGCGTAAGCAGCACCCGGTTTACTATGTGAACCATGCCCTAAGGGAAGCAGAAACAAGGTATTCGAACCTTGAAAAGTTTGCATTTTCCTTGATAATAGCTAGTCGGAAGCTTCGACAATACTTTCAAGGTCGATTAATAGTGGTGTACATAGATCAGCCGCTGAAGAAGGAGTTAGGTAGACCAGAGGTTTCGGGGAGACTCGCTGCGTGGACAATGGAGTTGTCTCAGTTCCTTATAGAGTATCATCTTCGGATAGCTATTAAGGGTCAAGCGTTGGCTGATTTCGTGGTGGAGTGTTTGTTTTCTGAAGTCGATGATAGTTTGGGTGAAACTGAAGGATCCGAGAAGGTGATTCTGATGCTTGACAGCCTACGAATTTATAGGCGTTGAATCTTGATGGGTCCTCTACTCGGATGTTAGTGAAATTTGGGATCATCTTGATGAGTCAGAGAGGGTTTAAAGTGAAAGAGATCGCATCGAGTTGATTCAGGACAACGAACAATAAGGCTGAATATGAAACAGTGTTGGTAGGATTATGATTGGCGAAGAGTCTTGAGGTTCAGAGGTTGATTATTTACAGTGACTCACGGCTGGTCGTCAAGCATGTTTTAGGGGAGTATGAAGCTATGGGCTCGAGAATGGTGAAATATCTGGCAGAGTTGAAGGATCAGCTTCAGTGTTTCAATTTTTATGAGTTTTAAGGGATAGACAGATCAGATAACTCAATAGCAGATGCATTAGCAAATCTAGTTACAACTGAAGTAAGCACGTTCGATGGGTCAGTTTATTTAGAAGTCTTGAAATAACCAAGTGTTCAGCATGACGAGGTGATGTGTGTGGAACGTTCTAACTGATGGATGACTCCTTATCTTGACTACTTGGTGGATGGCGTACTGCCTTCGGATCGGATGTTGGCTAAGAAAGTGAAGTACAGAAGCTCAAATTTTGTGCTCATTGATGGAGATCTTTATCGAAGAGCTTATTCGTCTCCCTTACTGAAGTGTTTGCTACCGTCTGAAGCTGAATATGTCCTTCAGGAGGTTCATAAGGGTATTTGTGGTGACCATATGGCTGCCAAGTCATTATCCTATAAGGTGTTTCGGCAGGGGTATTACTGGCCAATGATTTTTAAAAAAGCTACCAATTATGTAAAGAAGTGTTCTAAGTGCCAGTTGAATAGTCTGATCCCACATCAGCCACCGGAGGAGTTATATTCGATTTTGTCTCCCATACCTTTTGCTGTTTGGGAGGTGGACATACTGGGTCCGTTGTCGAACGCTAAGGGTCAATTCAGTTTTGTTATAGTAGCGATCGATTATATGACTAAGTAGGTGAAGGCGAAACCTTTTCGGGTGATCACATAGTAAGAGTGCTTAAAATATCTGAAGGAGTATGTGGTGTTCCAATTTGGCATCCCCATGATGGTGGTTTCGGACAATGGACATCAATTTGTGGGTTTGAAGTTCGAAGCCTTCTTAAAAGAGTTGGGAATTCAACATCGGAAGACTTCAGTTACTCATCCACAGTCGAATGGACAGTTTGAAGTGACCAACAGAACTCGTTTGAACGGTATTAAAAGGAGACTAGATGAGGCAAAAGGAAGGTGGCCAGAGGAGTTACTTAGCATGTTGTGGGCCTGTCAGACTAAACTAAGAACTACTACGGGAGACTCGCCTTTTAGATTGGCTTATGGTTCAGATGCTTTGGTTCTTGTGGAGATTGGTTCACCCAGCCTTCGGGTCAGTCAGTTTTGGGAGGTGTATAATGAAAAGGGACTTAGGGTCAACCTGGATTTACTTGAAGAAGTCAGGGAAGCAGGCTTGGTAAAGTTGGCAGCATATCAGCGTTGAGTGGCTAAACATTATAACAAAGGGGTAGAGCTTTGAAGATTTGAAGTAGGGGATCTTGTTCTTCGGGAAGTGGAAGCTTCTATGCCTCAGAATTTGGGAAAGCTGATGCCGAAATGGGAAGGTCCTTATGAGATTGTCGAAGTACCGATGTGACGCCCTCAAAATAGGTATACATCACCTATTTTGAGTCGCCAAATACATGGCACATAACTTAAATACAAACTTCATTTATATAATACGACAAAACGTAGCTGAGAGTATTAAAACGAATATTATCTTCTAGACAATATCCAAACTCAAATGGAGTCCTCATTACAATTATTATCACACTATTTCATAGAATAGTGAGGACTACTATAGCCACCAACTCGGACCATCACTCCGTTCCCCGACTAGTCCCGGCTACGTTCTCATTTCCTGAAAAGAATAATGAAAGCAAAAGGGTGTGCTCAACTAGCCCAGGATGAAATATTATGACTAAGATAATGCAGAATAAATTATCGTTTGCCTTCAACAATGTTAAACTGATAGAATATAATAAACAACAAGTTTAATTGCAGCGGAACAAGCAATCCATTAGAAGAGTCAAGTAGAGCATGATATCTACTATCTTCTATGATTTAAAAAGTTTATCATCAATTTTATCGCTGAGACTTAGCTCAATAAATAATCCACATCACTGAATTATCCATGCACTACAGGCCAATGATATTCATTAGTATCACGTCCACGAAT
The DNA here is from genome assembly GCA_020205605.1 of Panax ginseng. NCBI lineage: Eukaryota > Viridiplantae > Streptophyta > Magnoliopsida > Apiales > Araliaceae > Panax > Panax ginseng. The sequence continues at coordinate 53,881,883 of CM035135.1, read as the reverse complement.
TATCCATGCATTACGGGCCAAGGATATTCGTGTTATCACCAATGGTCCTGATCATACCAATCAATTGTCTGTCAGTGCACTACGGCCAAAGACATTCAACTGTTAACTAATGGTCATGATCCTGCAAATCACATTATCGAATTATCCATGCACTACGGGCCAAAGATATTCATTAGTATCACGTCCACGAATTATCCATGCACTACGGGCCAAAGATGGCTTTCATCAAAATATAAACATGAGGATGATGACAATGATATAAGAATTCAATCAAACGAAATCAAGGATAAAAATTAAAGACTTTAAATTTATCCATAGTTTAAAAATGTCCAAATTATCAACATAATACTGCTTTGTGGAGTAAAATTCAAGAATAATATTCACGTATCAAAAATAATTTGGACATAAAAGAATTAATTTTTCTCATGAATAGTACCCAAGGTGAATAATACCCGAGTGAATAGTACCCTATGAATAGTACTTTGTGAATAGTACCCCATGAATAGTACTTCATGAATAGTGTCATACATATAAATAGTACCATATGTATAAATAGTGTCATACGTATGAATAGTGCCGTATAAATGAATAGTACCCATGAATAGTTCTCCGGCATGAAAAGCTTAAAATTTAACAAGAATGTTCAGAAAAATATCCTTGTGAAACGATACTAGATGAAGCACAAATTTCAAGGATATTCTACTAATTTCAAGGAGTATAGAAGCAATACTATAACAAAATGAGTGTAGAATTCAGAATCTTAAACGAAATAATATTACTTACATACTACAGAGTATGGAAGAAAATATTATTCCTTACGAATATTAAACAAAAATAATATCCCTTACGACTGTTGAACGAAAATAATATTTCTTACGAATATTAAACGAAGACAATATCCCTACGAATATTGAACGAAAATAATATTTATTACGAATATTGAACAAAAATAAAATTTCTTACGAATACGAAAAATAATATCGTAAGCGAATATGAAATAAATAATACCCCTTACCTCAAAAGAAGAGTATTTCTGACTGGTGTAACATATATATTCTTGATGAAAAACTTGCACTATTTGCAACACTCAAAGTTTCCTTAAACTCAAAGAAATACGCTCAATATTATAGAAGAAGAATTCTCTGATTCTGGTGTGATTTTCATTTCTAAACTGAGCATCCTATTTATAGGAGAATGAAAGGATACTATTTGGATGCATAGTAAAAGAAAAATCACAGACTGCACAGTGCATTTCATGGACGAATTTTGAAATTTACATGATTTACTATGCAAATACTATGCAGACACTATGCAAACACTATGCATAATAAAATATAATATATTCTATTTTTCATAAAAAAAACAAAACTTATTATAATATATATATTATAATAATATTTATACTCCCTTCCCGTGACATTATGTCACCCCCACCCCCACATGTCTTTTAATATATATATATATATATATATATATATATATATATATATAAAACTGAGATAACTTTCTCCCAACTATTTTGAAAAATGGATAAGTGGGGGTCCATATAATAAGCAAAATTTACAACAAATACTTCATAAAAATCCCCTCTATTTATCTCAATTCACTTGGCTTCTCAAAACACATTTTAAACAACAATTATTCATCAATAATTTAACTTGCAATATTAACAACCAGATCATTCCAAAGAAAGAGGGGGTTTTCCGATAAGGACTTCTCCTTATTGGCGCACAATTAGGTGACCAAACCCCTTTCCTCGACAGAACTTTCTAGACATCATCAATAATGCAAATAATAATATGAATAATTTTAACGTCTGAATTATTGATTTGATAATATAAAATATTATGATAATAATTGAATCAATAATGTGAGATACTATGCAGCAATTACTGTAGCAATAATTGAGTATAACTGAGTGACTTCTCAAGTAAGCATCAAATATTATGTGCTACTATGCAACCACAAATATTACTGTACTTTTATCACCGGGTACTTCAACAATTAATGGTAAAACTTTTTCTGTTATTTTTATAAAAAAGTTAATTTTGTCGTTTTCTAACTCCGACAATAATTCTGTTGTGGGGTCCACCAATGATTGCGTTGTCGTACGAATATTCCCTGATAAAACGAATATTCCCCAACCAATCGAATATTTTTATAACAACTTGCTTACTTTACAAAATTTATAAATATTACCCACAACTATAACATTATATCAAATCCACACCTTATTATTCAAAAAAAAAATTTCATAAAAATTAAATCTTTATTCATAAAAGTTGGGGTCTTACAACTGAAGCCAGGAACTTATCGGTTGCGAGCATTGGATGGGACTGAGATAAAGAATACTTGGCATGCAGGAAGGCTTTAGAAATATTTTTATTAGGGTCAATGTCAGAGTACATGAGTCTATAATTCTTCCAACAATTATCAATAAAAGAAGCTTTTTTCTCCAATGTTGTTTTGTCTACTGGTTGTTTGGGGGTTCGGTGGCCTGTTCATCCTAAAGATGTTGAATAGGGTCCTGATTCGACCTAAAGATGGCGAACTGGATTTTCTGGAGGTTCGATGGTCTGTTCATCCTAAAGATGGTGAATAGGGTCCTGATTCATCCTAAAGATGTCGAACTAGATTTTCGGGAGGTTCGGTGGTCTATTCATCCTAAAGATGGTGAACAGAATCTGTTCGTCCTAAAGATGACGAACATGATTGTTAAAGATATGCTTAACTGATCGGTGGTGAAAAGTATTACTTTGCATTATTATTTGATTTTATTTGAAGTGTTGAGTTCAGATTATTTGATTGTTGTTTGATAATGTAAATGTGTAAGAAAAATTTATGAGGGGTACAAGGAGCAAATTGTATTTCATTAAATGTAGAAGTGATTATAATATTGTTGAATTTTTACAAGTTTGTAAGTTAGGTTTTCGTTGGATTTCGTTGCGGAGGTCTTCGGTTAGTAGGGGGCCAAGTGCTTTGAGTTGGCAAAGTTCTTTTTCAACTTTGCTCCGAAGTCCGAGACGTCGTTGTTCAAAAATCTTTGTTTCATTGATTTCTTTGGTGAGGGATTGGTTCTTTTGCATCAACACTTCTTTGGTCATCGTTAGCTCTTGGTTCTATTCAGAAATGGTTCGTTGAAGTTTTTTGGCAGTAGTTAGTTGTTCTTTCAGTTTGGCAATGTCTTTTTTGAGGCCTTCGGTGTAGAAAAGGGCATCACCATGTAGACTCCTCTCCCTCGCCAAGGTAGATTTTAGAATAGCGTTCTCTCTTCGGGCGGCTTGTTCTCCGGCTTCAATCTCTTTATATCTTTGGTTGAGCTGCTCGAAGATTCCGTTCGCCTGCAGTTGTTCAGAGTTTAGTATGGGGATTCAAAAAGATGCTTGTAATTGGAAGTAGTTGAGTAATATTTAAATTTACCTGGGCCTAATGGGTCATGCCGACACGAAAGAGGTCAGTGGTGTAGCTGTTCCCGAAGCGGTGATCGTCGGTTCCTAGGACAAAGGTGTCATATAGGTGGAGGGGGAAGTCTTTATTGTTATCTGGCCATAAGGTGGGCGAGTGAACAGTTTCGGGTGTGGTGGTGGAGGAGGATGGTCGTTGGGGAGAAGGTCTTGGTCGTTCGGTTGAGGTTGGGGCGTGAGTTGTTGGAAGTTCAGATGATGAGGTCGGCTGGTTGTCTGAAGTATGTTTTCTTTTTCTGATAAGGGGGGAATCGGGTTCGACTATTTCTTCGATTTCGTTGATCTCGATGGGAATGATGGGAGGTTGGTTGGCTTCGATAGAAGGTACTCTAAGTTCTTCGGCAGTGAGAGGGGTTATTTTTTTTGGTTCGGAGAATTTGGGTGCGTTCCAAAATGGGCATGTCAAGGAGGCTTTCATTAAGAGTAGGTACATGGATGTGTTTAAGTTTTTTGGCTGCTCTTTTCTTTCGACGAGGTTGTGTTGAATCCTTGGTAGGGGTTGGCTCGGTGGTTTGGGGTTTAGTGTTTTGGGGTTTAGCAGAGGTTTGTGATGGGGCTGGCAGAGAGGAAATCTTTGAGTTCTTTTCGGTCGATGGAGGTCGGTTTAATGAGGGATACTGCAAACAATAGGGAAAGGTGTTTCAGATTAATTACTAAAGGAAATTTAAAAAATTACACAAATATTGGATTCGGGACTTACATTTATGATCGTACAACCATGCTTGTTTTCTCAAGAGGCCGAAGCTCCATTCCTTCAGAGGAAGCTTTTCGAGTAACTTCGTCATCTCTATCACACGTTTGTCTGAGATGTCCCCGAAGTCCAGAGACATGCGTTTTTAGGAGGTCCATTCCGGGATCATGGGAATCTCAGGTCCTGTTATGAAGAACCAGTCCTTATGCCACCCTTTGTTTCTCGAAGGGGTGTCGATTAGGGGTGTTTTTTGAATTTGGCGTTGGGTTTGGAGGCTTGTTTGCTCAAAATTTTGAAACCCCGTTCGCGGGAGTTTCCGATTGTGAATAAAGAGAAGAAGAAATCGATTGAGGGTGGAATCCCAATCTCATGACAGAAGGCGATGAAGGCGAGGATATGGATGTAGGAGTTAGGGACTAGTTAGGCTTATCCGATGCCCATGAACCCTAGAAGGGTGATGATGAAGACATGAAGAGGAAGGCGAACCCCTTTCTCCAGAAGGGTGAGTGGCATGGAGGTATCGGGACAGTGGTACATTCGGTCGGTTGGTGTTGGGGTTCTCAGGTGGTGAGTATCTGGGATCTGATAGTGTTCTTGGATCACACGAATGTCAGCCTCTGTAAGTAGAGAGGGGGTATTGGCATGGAGGAATTGATCCTCTTTGTGGTATTCAAGTGGAGCGTTTTGGGTGTCGGTTTTTGGTGGATTCTTGCTGGAAGATGGAGCAGTGTTGGGGTTACTTCTGGAATGATATTTGTGGGGTTAGAGGTGGCTAGTATACTAGCAAGGGGGTTAAAGAAATTGGGATGGCATCTTCTGTGTTTTGGGAAGCCATTGTTGTCATTTTATAGAGAGAAAGCTGGAGGAAGGAGAAAGCAAAAGTGTTTTTGAATTTCAAATGACTAGGTGAAACCGTCTGAATTGGGGGAATTGAGTTTTTATAATATTGTCTTTTCAATTGTTCTCATTTTTCGAGGGCGACGCATTAATGTGGGTGATGATGATGGAGTTGAAAGGGTGGTTTTGGGTCCGGTGTTTGATATTTTTGTTGGTTGGACTTCATCTAATCTTGTTTTAGATCCTTCGATGAGTAGGCTTTATCTGGTCTTGTTGGGTTTCATTGTTGTTTGGGCCATTTTTTGTATACTCTTCCATCAAATATTCTATTTGATGGAAGACTGGGGGGCAATGTTAGGCCATGATTATTTGGGCCTTTGGAGTGTAATGGGCCATTAATTATGTGGAATTATTTGGGGTTGGACCAGAGGTGGATTTAGTTGACGGGGGACTTTGGGTTGAGGTTCCTAATTATATTTGGATTCTGACTTGGGAAGGAAGTGTTGGACTATGGATCCACTTCCTAAATTATAGGAGATTTGATACAATCCTATCATGGATTGGTCATTCGTTGGGAACCTTTATCTGATTCGGAGAAGGATTGCTTACAAGGCGGTGAGATCATTATAAATACAAGACACTTCATTGATTTTAAGGTACGTGCAATTTACTTTCCAGCACTAGAGCATTAAGCCTCCATTGTTAACCTTATATCAGCCTGTACTTATTTTTACACCGGAGCTATATCCCCGACATTAGTAGTCAAAATTTTGGTGTTTATCATTTTACATCTTGAGGATTGGGACGCCGCTTTGGTGATTGGGGCGCGTGGATGGATCTTGGCGTTATATAACAACTACCAACACAAGAACTTGCAAATTATTGTTCAAGCCTCACCAAATTCTCTACGAATTAAAGCCACAAGTTGAGGTTAAGAAAGAATATAGGCAAAGTATTAACCAAGAAAGGATTCTAATTAGCCAAAGTCAAGCTTGAAGCAAGAGTAAAATACCAAACAAAGAGGTGAGTTATGCATATTTTATTTATCAAAATTATGAATATTAAGTAAATATGATTGTTATTGTTATAAATTGATTGTTGTGGGAGATTGTGTATCGATAGAATCAAAAGGAATCTGGGGCAATAAGGATGGAATCGTATGGAAATTAGATGATAAGCATGTACAAATTAGTATAAAATCTGAAAATTTAAGCATTGTAGGAAAGATGTTTGAGAAAATTCCTCAAAGAGGTTATGTGTTTAGAAACTAGGAATTTTACAAGTAAGATAAAGTGGTTTTTATGATTTATGATGTATATTAATTAAGGTTTGTAGGTGTTCCTGCTTTTGTTGTCATGCCATTATAATATTATTTGTAGATGGACTAATATTTCAAGCTTGCAATGATAGAATCTGCTAACGTCATTTGTATAGAGTTAAATAACACCTTGTCCTCCTTGCATGGGCTTCATATATGTATTGAACAATAAAGTGGATCTTTGAGTTGTCTAGACCGATTACTTATACAAGTGAAGATATTGGGTTAGCACGGTTCATACTTTACCTTTTTAAAGACATTTATCTAGTGTTTTAAAGATGAGCTGATGGAATATACAAAGGGATAACATTCCATATTAAAATATCTTATACTTGGAGTTTGGTAACGTGGCTTTCATTTTAGTTGGTTCTACAAGTTATAGGTGTTAATAAAAACAAGCTTAGCAATGATGCATTTTAATTGCGACGACAACTTTGTGTACGTTGTGATGCTTATATGTGCTTGTGAGCCATGTCGGGATTTTTAGCTTTGAGCCTTCTGATCTCGTCTGATCATAGTTTGTAAATTTGTATGTATATATAAGTAATAAATTTGTTTAAGATATTGAAAGTTCAATATATAATAATCTATAAGAGGGGTGTGTTTAAATAGATTATTACAAATTAAAAATTTATCTTAGGCTTTTTTTGAAATTTTAGATAATTAATTTGTAGTTTTAGAAATTAATATGCAAGACAATAAAAATTCAATCACATAATGCACAGAGATTTGTCTGGTTCACAACATACATCCCGGGTATGTTGCTATGTCCAGACTCCAGACTCAAGCGCCTCTCCAGCACTTGAGATCCTATTACTTCTTGTAATAAAAAAAATTCAACAAGTGAAGAAGCCTTTACAATTTAGATAGATACATAAATCATCAACCTAACTAGATACAAAACTGTATAAGTACACTTGTATAAGTACATACATGAAAGTAAAAATATACACTTGTATAACCCAAAAACTGTATAAGTGTACTTATACAAGTGAAGAAGTGTACTTGTATAAGTGTACTCGTATAACCCAAAAACTGTATAAGTACATACATGAAAGTAAAAATATAAACATAAACTAACTATGCCCTCAGATCAGGAGTACCATCATCAACACCATCTATCATGCCACCGTCAGTCCCAACCTCCGTAGCATCATCAGCATCAGCTCAGCGGTCCTCACCATCTCTTCTGGGGCCCTCGCCAGTTCTTCCACGGTCAATGCCTTCGCCGCTGCCTCCACCCCCACGAGGCTCATCAACAAGACCCTACAAAATTAAAATATTAATTACGAAATCCAAAAGAGAGCATATTTAAATAATTCTTCCAAGTGTTCTTTAATATATGTAAGTTAGGCAACGAACTGATAACTCGGCCTCCGGAGCTCGAAATTGAGTCCCGTAAATTATAATGTGTTCCATATATATATGAGGTGTTATGTCTACGGTTTCGTGCCATTTCAACGCCTGGGGCGAGTTTTGGTCTATATTTTGCTAAATATTCTTTAATATATGCAAGTTTGGCAAACGAGCTGATAACTCGGCCTCTAGATCTCAGAATCGAGTCTTGTAAGTTGTAACATGTTCCAAATGTGTAAGATGTGATATGTCTATGCTTTCATGTCATTTCGACGCCCAGGGCGGGTTTTAGTCTCTTTTTCGTATTTATAAGTTTTTTTAATTTATAAAAGTTAGGCAAACAAGCCGATAACTCGGCCTCCAGATCTCGGAATCGATTCCCATAAGTTTTATCGTGTTTCAAATATGTAAGAAGTGTTATGTATATGGTTTCATGTCGTTTTGATGCTCGGGGCTCGTTTTGATGCCCGGGGTGGGTTTTGGTCTCTTTTTAGTATATTTTTCTAAGTTTTCTTTAATTTATACAAGTTAGGAAAACGAGTTGATAACTCTGCCTCTGAATCTTGAAATTGAGTCCCATAAGTTTTAACGTGTTCCAAATATGTTAGAGGTGCTATGTCTATGGTTTTGTGTTGTTTCGACGCCCGGGGAAGGGTTTTGGTCTCTTTTTCGTATATTTTTTTAAGTTTTTATTTATTTATACAAGTTAGGCAAACAAGTTGATAACTCGGCTTCCGGATATCGGAATAGAGTGCCGTAAATTGTAATGTGTTACAAATATGTAAGAGGTGTTATGTCTATGGTTTCGTGTTGTTTCAGCGCCCGGGTGGGTTTTGGTCTATATTTTGCTAATTGTTCTTGAATATATGCAAGTTCGGCAAACGAACTGATAACTCGGCCTCCAGATCTCGGAATCAAGTCCCTTAATTTGTAACGTGTTCCAAATAAGTAAAAGGTGTTATGTCTATAGTTTCCTGTCGTTTTGATGCCCGGGGCTAGTTTTGGTCTCTTTTTCATAGATTTTTTAAAGTTTTTTTTAATTTATACTAGTTAGACAAACGAGCTGATAACTCAGCTTTCGGAGCTCAGAATCGAGTTATGTAAGTTGTAACGTGTTCCAAATATGTATGAGGTGCTATGACTATGGTTTCGTATCATTTCGACGTATGGGGCGTGTTTTGGCATCTTTTTCATATATTTTTCTAAGTTTTTTTTTAATTTAACAAGTTATACAAACTAACTGATAACTCAACCTCAGATCTCGAAATCGAGTCCCATAAGTTTATGTGTTCCAAATACTTATGATGTGTTATATCTATGGTTTCGTATCGTTTCGACGCCCGGGGCAAGTTTTGGTCTATATTTTGCTAAATGTTTTTTTAATGTATGCAAGTTTGGCAAACGAACTGATAATTTGGCCTCCAGATCTCAAAATCGAGTTTCATAAGTTATAACGTGTTCTAAATATGTAAGAGGTGATATGTCTATAGTTTTATGTCTTTTCAATGCCTGGGACAAGTTTTGGTCTCTTAGTCATATATTTTTCTAAGTTTTTTTAATTTATATAAGTTAGACAAACGAGATGATAACTCGGCCTCCAGAGCTCAGAATTGAGTCCCGTAAGTTGTAACATGTTCCAAATATATATGAGGTGCTATGTCTATGGTTTCATGTCGTTTCGATGACTAGAGCAGGTTTTGGTCTCTTTTTCGTATATCTTTCTAAGTTTTTTTTAATTTATACAAATTAGGTAAACGAGCTAATAACTTGTCCTTCGGATTTCGGAATCGAGTTTCGTAAGTTGTAACGTGTTCCAAATATCTATGAGGTGCTATGTCTATAGTTTCGTGTCATTTTGTCGCCCGGGGCGGATTTTGGTCAATATTTTTCTAAGTGTCCTTTAATATATGCAAGTTCGGCTAACGAGTTGATAACTCAGCCTCCGGATCTCGGAATCAAGTCGCGTAAGTTGTAACATGTTAATGTAAGAGGTTTTATGTCTATGGTTTTATGTCTTTTCAACTCCCGGGGCGGTTTTTGGTCTCTTTTTCGTATATTTTTCTAAGTTTTTTTTTAATTTATACAAGTGAGGCAAACGAGTTGATAACTTACCTCTGGATCTCGGAATCGAGTCCCATAAGTTTGAACATGTTCCAAATATGTAAAAGGTGATATGTCTATGGTTTCATGTCATTTCGACGCCTAGAGTGGGTTTTCGTATATTTTTCTAAGTTTTTTTTAATTTAAAGAAGTTAGGCAAACAAACTGATAACTCGGCCCCCAGATCTTGGAATCGAGTCCCGTAAGTTGTAACGTGTTACAAATATGTAAGTGGTTCTATGTCTATGATTTTGTGTCGTTTCGACCCGTGGGGCGAGTTATGGTCTATTTTTTGACTATTTGTCTAAGTTTTCTTTAATTTATACAAGTTCAGCCTCCGGATATCGGAATCGAGTACCGTAAGTTATAACATGTTCCAAAATACAAATGAAAGGCAATAAGTCAGATAACTATATATTTGATAGTTTATATAAGCCATAAAATTACAAATTAAAAGATATACATAAAGACATACATCAATATTTGCATTTACCTCTTGAATATGTGGAGGAAAGAGATTGGCCAAAATAACCGCATATACACGAACGGCCTCCTCCTGGATCAAACCCATGAGCTCGTTGACAGATGATGTAGGATCTATGAAACCGTGGATGACCTCCTAAATAAGCTGGTAGATTCGCTGGCGTGATGATGCACCTGATTGTATAACACTGCTCTCCATGCACCCATCTATGATCCGCCAGAAGAAATCGTCAGATAATGAAGAGTCGGTACCGAATCCACTCGCACCACCTGCTCTGGTGGGTGGGCGATGCCTAGCTCTCGCAACAGGCACTAAAGTGTAGGCTGGGACCCATGCAATGCCCACAACTCTACCCTTCTTTGGTCCCTCTGTAGCTTGCATCCAGTCCTTCATCTCCCCATCCTCGCATGTTGAGGGTCTACGTCGCCTTTCGTCCTTTGGCTGCTACGCTCCCCAATAAGTGTCTCGAACCGTCGCTGAAAAAAAAACCATAACGATATGAAAAAGCACAGTTGTTTAAAGAATATGAATACGAATTACATAAATTAAAATATAGGTCACAATGTCAGGATAAAATTACTTATAGCAATGCCCTCTACTTCAGGTGAGATATAACCACCATCACCTTTCTTCTGGTGAGCGTGCAACTAAAACTCTAAGTGGGAAGGTGGGCACTTAAGAGTATCTTTCTCTCCTTGAAAAGGTCATATAACTGAAACCCCGTGAAGTGTGGGAGATGACTCTGCTGTCGGGCTGTTGTAAGTTGTGCCGATATCTTCTGAAGAGTAGCGCCCTCCCAAACGTTACACATCTGCTCCCATATTGCCGCACCAATAAAATTTGTCTGAACATCTCTTAGTGTCTGTCCATTGGCCATCTTGCTCTGGGCCTTCTTCTTTCAATCATTGACCCTTTGCGCCAGTTCATTTATATATAGCCCCAAAGAATGGGCTTCTTGACTGTCCTCAAATCGGTAATATCTCTGCACATTACACATTAACAAGCTTAGTAGACAACATAAATCGACATGTAAAAAATCATGCAAATAAAATAAAAAACTAACATATGAATGACATCAAACTATGTATAAATAAATAGGTAGACAACTCTTGTCAATTACATCATTATGTAACTCTTTTTATTTTGTCTCTTAGATTATTTTGATCAAGTGGTGGCACATCCGAATCAAAATTATCCAAGTTAAGTCCAACCTAGCACTTCCATATATTCAAAAAAGAAAAAACATTGTCCTTGTGGTGACACAACAAAACAACATTGTTCAATTTTCTTTATAAGCATCAAATATGATAAAATTAACATCTCAAAGAATTAAGATAAGCCTTGTGGTGACAAAACAAACTTATAATAATTAATTGATACTCTATTATTTTTATCATGCTAGAAGGCGACGTTCGATATTCCAAATATCTTTGAACGCTTAGGACTTAATATAAAATCTTTGAGGGATTTGTTATTAATTTGTCTCATCTTGTTTAGCGTGCATGCACACACATATATATAAAATATGCATCATATTAATTAACATGCGAAACATGTTTGCATAATATATATATATATATATATATATATATATATATATATATATATATATAGTATAAGCATGCACATATAGAATATTATATTCTACCCGGATTGATTATGGACTTTATTCTAGTTTGGTTCACTAGAGCCACCAAGTGAACCAAGAGGTTAAACGGTATGCCTGGGTATAATGAGTTGTGCATGGAGATAATGAATGATCAATAAAGAATCTACCACTTCTAGTAAAAGGAGAGAATGTCCTATGTGATTCGATAAATGACAACTCAGGAATCATTGGCCAATATGGAATGAAATTAGAAAAGAGTTTCTAATTTGCATTATTTAGAGTTGGGCTTTTGAGAATCGAAATACATATAATTAAATAAAATAAAACTTGAAAGTAATTCCATGTCTTATATTTAATTGGGACATTGTATGGTGGAAGAATTGAATTATACGGTAACTATTTACTCAAAGGTTCTTTTATGATTAATGTTGAAATGTAAGACCCCAACTTTTATGAATAAAGATAAATTTTTCTATAAATATCATTTTGAATAATTATTATGTTGATTTCTTATAATATTAAAGTTGTGGGTAATATTAATAAATTTTGCAAAGTAAGCAAGTTGTTATATAATATTCGATTAGTCAGGGAATATTCGTTTTAACAGAGAATATTCGTACGACGACACAATCATTGGTGGACCCCACAACGTAATTATTGTCAGAATGAGAAAACGACAGAAATATCTTTTTATGAAAATAACAATGAAAGTTTTACCGTTAAGCTGTTGAAATAACAGGTATTAAAAGTACGATGAATACGCATTGGTTGCATAGTAGCACACGATATTGATTATTTATGCTTACGTGATTGAAGTCACTCGGTTATACTCAATTATTACTACGATGAATTGTTGCATCATATATCTCATATTATTGATTCAATTATTGTCAAAGATTATCATCGCATAATATTTTATATTATTAAATCAATAATTGAGACGACAACATTAATAATATTATTATTTGTAATATTGTGATGTCTAGAATTTACTGTCGAGGAGAGGTTTGGTCACTAATTGCTTGGCATGATAGGGAGAAATCTTTATTGAAAGCCCCTCTTCCCAGAAGCGACACAGTTGTTAAATATTGCGAATTATAATAATGATAATAAAGGTTGATAAAAATATTAAGGGGATTTTTATGAAGTATTTGTTGTAAATTGGCTTAATATATGGACCTTCATTTACCCATTTTTCAAAATAATCGGTAGAAGTTATTATAAGGGGGGGCACACGGGTGGGGCCCACTTGTGGAGGAAAGTCTTGGGGTGGGATGTTATGTTTGTCACGGGTTTGAAGAAGGAAATTATGGTGCAAGTATTTATATATATGATATATATGTTTTATATTATATATATATATATATATATATATATATATATATATATATATATATATATGATTATAATGTAATGGGGGGTGGGATGGAAGTCATGGCGTGACTTAGTGACTTCTATATATATATATATATATATATATATATATATATATATATATACACACACACATATATTATAATAAGTTGTTTTTTTTATGAAAAATAGAATATATTATATTTTATTAAATATAATATTATTAATTTGGAAAAAAAAGAGAAGAAGAAGCGTCAGATATGTTAGCCGTGATTTTGCAAAATAATTCGTCTGATTGTACTATGCAGTCCGTGAGAAATTTTTCTAAATAGTTTCCTTTCCATTCTCCTATAAATAGGATGCTTAGTTAGAATTGAAAATTACACCAGAATCAGAGAATTCTTCTTCTATAATCTTGAGCGTATTTCTTTAGAGTTTAAGAAAGCTTTGAGCGTAGAAAACAGTGAAAGTTTTCTTCAAGAATATTCCCGCTATACCAGTTGGAATACTTTTCTGTTCAAGGTAAGGAATGTTATTTTTGTTCAATATTCGCATGAAATAATATTTTCTTCCATACTCTGTAGTATGTAAGTAATATTATTTCGTTTCAGATTTCGAATTCTATACTCATTTGGTTAAAGTTTTGGCTTTTATACTCCATGAAATTAGTAGAATATCCTTAAATTTTGCGTTTCATCCAGTATCTTTTCATGGAAATGTTATTCTGGACATTCTTGACAAGTTTTAACTTTTTCATGCCGGAGTACTATTCACGGGATACTATTCCCAAATTACTATTCATGCATGGGTCTTTATTCACTAAAGTACTATTCACCGAGTCTTATTCATGATAAAAAATTGATTCGTTTTTGGTCCAAATTATTTTTGGTACAATATTATTCTTGAATTTTACTCCACAAATCAGTATCATGTTGACAATTTGGATATTATTGAATTCTAGATAAATTAAATTATAAATCTTTAAAAATTTATCCTTTGCTTTCTTTTAATTTAATTTTTATATCATTGTCATCATCCTCATGCTTATATTATGTTGAAAGTCATATATGGTCGTAGTGCATAGATGGACTTGGTATGATTATGACTAGGGAGTATTCGGTATAATCATGACCGTAATGTTACAAATGATGTGGTAAAAGTCCTCATTGGCCCGTAGTGCATTAATGGACAGTTGTTGGCATGATCATGACCATCGGTGAAAACACGAATATCCTTGGTCCGTAGTGCATGGATAATTCGTGGTCGTGATACTAATGAATATCCTTGGCCATAGTGCAGGGGTGATTTGATGATGTGGATTATTTATTAAGCCGAGTCTCAGTGATAAAAGTGATGAAAAACCTTTTAAATCATAGAAGATAGTAAATATCATACTCTACTTGACTCTTCTAATGGATTGCTTTTTTCGCTGCAGTTAAACTTGATGTTTGTTATATTTTATCAGTTTTAACACTGTTGAAGGCTAACGATAAATTATTCTGTATTATCTTAGTCATAATATTTCTTACTAGACTAGTTGAGCTCACCCTTTTGCTTTCATTGTTCTCTTCAGGAAATGAGAATGTAGCCGGGACTAGTCGAGGAACAGAGTGACGGTCCAGATGTTTGCATTAGTAGTCCTCACTATTCTATGAAATAGTGTGATAATAAATGTATTGAGGACTCCATTTGATTTTGAATACCGTCTAGAAGACAATATTCGTATTAAAACTCTCAGTGTATGTTTTGTCGTATTTTACACGACAATTGTATTATTAAGTTGTATTTGAATTTTGTACCATGTATTTGGTGACTCAAGATGGGTGATGTATACCTATTTTGGGGGTGTCATAGTTGGTATCAAAGCTTAGGGATATGATCCCTGGCTAAGATGTGAGACTAGAACTAGGGGGGAGAGACGGGAAAATCCTTCGCTAGTATGACCTACCTAAGTTTAGTTGTTATTTAATTTGTCGGACAAAATATAGGGATAATATGTGGCATGTCAATTAACCCTTGTTTTGTTGTAGTATTTGAATATGATATCCGAGAATGTTGAGAATAGCAATGGAGCACATGAGACCGTTGAATCACCAACGATCTATAACTAGGAAAATGTGCATCAAGAAGGCAATAATTCTCATGCAAACAATAACACCGACCAAATGATGAACGAAGGAATGTTTAGGGGCTTTTTGCAATTTATGCAACAACAGGCGAGAGAGACTCATGTCCAAAATACAGGTGGAAACACTGGCAACTCTCGGACGGTCACCGCTAATCAGTTCAAGGAGCTGGGACTATCGGAGTTTATTGGAGAGCCAAAACCACTTAAGGCGGAGACGTGGATAAAGCAGTCATTGAAGCGGTGACAACAAATGTGGAGGGAATCAACATGCTAGAAATGGTAACCACTTCAACGGTAATCATAGCCAAGATAATAAAAGTGGACATTTCAAGAAAAGGAGATTCAACAATGATGGAAAGACGTCAAAGACCTGACACCGTTGTTAGGGAAGGGAAGCGACTACTATCATATGCTTCAAATGCGGAGGGAGGACACATCGGTCAAAGCGTATGCATGACGATCAAAAGCGTGTTACAATTATGGAAGAGAAGGTCACCTAGCCCAATTTTATCGTACAACAAAAACAAGTCTAGGTGGGATCGAAGCACCAAAGGCCGTCCCAGAAAAGTCAAAGCCGGTAGTTCAAGGGAGAGCGTTTGTCGTGACCTCCCAGAAAGCAAGGAACCCGAACGAGGTCATCACGGGTAAGCTAATCATAAACTCTAGCGAAGCCTATACCTTATTTGATATCGGTTCTACCCATTCTTTTATTTCTCCTACTTGCGCTCAACGTTTAAATTTAACTTCAGAGAAATTAGACTTTGACTTATCTGTTGAAACTCCGTTGGGAGAAACCTTCATTACATCCACTGTTTATAAGTCTTGTTTGGTTCAAATATGTACCCTCACATTACCTGTCGATCTTATTTCCTTAAAAATACTTGCATTTGATGTGATTTTAGGGATTGATTGGTTAACTACTTATCATGCAAAAATTGATTATTTTCGCAAGGTTGTTAGCTTTCATATTCCTAACCAACCTATTATGCGAATTCAAGTAACCAAACCACTAAAGTCAATCACCGTCATATCAAGCCATAAAGCTATTCATTTATTAAAAAATAGATGTCAAGCTTTCTTAGCCCATATCATGATTTAAACAAAAATCGCCGATTTAAATGATATTTCTATTGTTAATAAATTTCTTGGCGTATTCTGAAGAACTTCTAGCCTACCCCGGGCGTGAAGTTGAATTTTGTATCGACCTTGAGCAGTGTACCAAACCCATTTCCAAAAGCCCATATCGAATGACTCTATTGACTTGGGAGAGTTAAAATCAAGCTGAGGAGTTGTTAGATATTGGTTTCAATCATCCTAGTACATCTCCTTGGGGTACTCCTGTTCTATTCGTAAAGAAGAAAGATGGAAGTATGCGACTTTGTATTGACTATCGGGAGTTAAATCATGTCACCATCAAAAATAGGTACCCATTCCCTTGCATTGATGACTGTTTGACGATTGCAAGGAGCCAAATTCTTTTCAAAGATCGATCTTCATTTGGATATCATCGATTAAGATTAAAGCCGATGACATTCCAAAGGCTGCTTCGAGAACTTAAGCACGGGCATTATGAATTCTAGTCATATCTTTTGGATTGACTAATGCTCCTATTTGCCTTCATGGATATGATGAACCAAAGTATTCAAGGAATATTTTGATCACTTTGTTGTCGTCTTTATTGATGACATCCTCATATATTCAAAAAGTCGTGAAGATCATGAGCAACACTTGAGGTGATACTCCAAAAGCTTCGTGAAAACAAGTTTTATGCGAGTTGAAGAAATGCGAGTTACGGCGAGGAGGTTGCATTCCTTGGGCCGCGTGATATAAATCACGGAATATCATTGACGAAGCAAAGATTGAAGCAATTCAAAGTTAGGAGCAACCTAAAGTCGGGTGTGGATCAAGTCACGTAGCTTTCTCGACAGTTGGTTATTATCGGGGATTCGTGGAAGGATTTTCTCGAATCGCTACTCCATAACTTAGCTAACTCGAAAGATACAAAATTTGGTTGGAAGCGAGGAATGTGAGAAGAGTTTTCAAGAACTCGAGAGGAGACTCATTTAGACTGTTACGACAATACCATCTAGTTCGGAGGGATTTGTCATCTATAGTGATGCTACGGGAAAAGGGTTAGGATGTGTTCTCATGCAACATGGGAAAGTCATAGCTTATGCCTCACGATAACTCAAAGAATATAAGAGGAATTATCCTACTCATGATCTAGAGATGATAAAGCATATACTTTGTATAACAATCTTATTCATTTATTAATAAAAAGTATTAATTTATTTAAAGGCTTTTAAATTTATCTACATGATCAATTTTTTATAATATGTGATAAACCCGTAGTTTTAAGCGATGCTTTTAGAATAATGATGATGATCATTCTAATGAGATCTAAATTCTTAGAAAGCTTAAAACTAAAATAGTTCCCAATCGTTGGATTACTAAATTGGGGATTAGTGAATCAGGATAGATTGGTACACGTTCTTGCTCGTTGGATGAGGATGATTGATCTCATGATCATTTGTGTGGAACACTAAAGCAAGTATGTAGGTGCTTATTAGAGAATAAGTTTCTTTGAGCATTGGCTCGCATTAAGGAATACCTAATGGAGTTTTACTTGCTGTCGATAGGAATTCTGTAGTGATAGTAGTCTAGTGATCCTTGGACTTGAGATCATCATAGTATCTTGTGTATGATGAGTTATACTTTGACTTATTCCTTAAGACCCTTAGGGTATATCAAAGGGTATGCTTGGGTATAA
Source organism: Panax ginseng (assembly GCA_020205605.1). NCBI lineage: Eukaryota > Viridiplantae > Streptophyta > Magnoliopsida > Apiales > Araliaceae > Panax > Panax ginseng. Next base: position 53,863,773 of record CM035135.1, on the reverse strand, counting down.
TAAGTTATACATGGAGATAATGTATGATCGATAAAGAATCTACCACTACTAGTAAAGAGAGAAATGTCTATGTGATTAGATAAATGACAACCCGGTAGTCCTTGGCGAAAGCGAGAATGAAATTAGAAAGGAGTTTCTAATTTGCATTATTTGGAGTTGTGCATTTAAAGTCGAAATACATATAATTAAATAAAATAAGACTTGTGTGAAATTCCATGTCTTATATTTAATTGGGACATTGTATGGTGGAAGGATTGAATTATACGGTAACTATTTACTCAAAAGGTTCTTTTATGATTAATGTTGAAATCTATATTATCTGAAAAGTCGTTGATCATTGGGAGGCTTATCACTATTGTAGAATAAATAATATTTATTTATTTAAATAAATAATAGTTTAATTTATTTATTTAAATAAGATTAAATTATTCTAATTGATTTATTCAATAGGTTTAATATGGAGAACTAAAAGGTCACACCATAAAAGGAAGAATAATTATTTAAGAAGTTAATGGCATAATCGTAATAATAAGTTAAGTATATTTAATTTAATCTATGGTGATAGAATAAATTAAATAGCTTAATATTTATTATTTAATATTTTAGAAATATTAAATATAAATTAATAAGAGAGTCTTATTATTATTATTATTATTATTATTATTTAATTCTAAAGGAGTTTGGGAATTAATTAATAAAAAGTACTCTCAAATATCTAATAAGATTAGGAGGAAAATTAATTAAAAGAGTTTAATTAATTATTCCTAATAAGATATTAAGGAGCTTAATTAATTAAAAGAATTTAATTAATTAAAATAAAACTCAATTTCTTAATTGTTAAGGAGGGTTGCCTACATCTATAAATAAGAGAGTCTTATTATGGGTGAGGGAGTGGTTGACTTTTTCAAACGTGAATCGTAATTTCAATAGTTGGGAGAATGCACTCCTTTTACATAGAGATAGAAAACTAGGGTTTTATCAAATACCCATCTTCTTGAATTCTTCTTCTTCTTCTTGGTGGATCACCTACAGAGGCCAAACACTTGGGTGGTAGCGTTGATCGAAAGGAAGGAACCAAGCCGGTGGATTGAGTTGAGCGAAAAGGATTGGAGGTGAACTTGTACGAGAAGCTTCGGATCTTCAAGGGTATGATTCTTGTTCTTTCTTTTTCGTTTAATTAATAATTGTGCATAAAGGGTGATCAGGGTATATGGTTTGTAAAATTTTAAAACTACGATTTTTACGCGTTTAGCTTATTTTTTTTGCTGATTTGATTGCGTTCATGAATATTACAAACCTAACGGTGGTATCGAAAGCCAAACCTTTTATATTGAATTATTAATTATTTTAATTTGATATGTATATTGATATGTGTTTAGAACAATTTAATTGGGCATAATTTTATTTATAAAATTTAAAAAAAAAAAAAAAAAAAAAATAAAAAAAATTTTTTTTTCGTATTTTTCGTATTTTCATGAGAATTAATTCATAATACTTGATAATTTAAGATTTTGATATATATATTTTTTAATTATTATATATGTTAATATATAATATATATATATATATATATATATTAACATCCATGTAATATTTTATTTTATATTTGCATGATATATGATTTGAAATTCATAATCTGAAATATATATATATATATATTATATATATATATATATATATATATATATATATATATATATATATATATATATATATATATATATATATATATATATATATATATATATATATATATATATATATATATATATATATATATTATATTATTTTATTATTAAAATAAAAAGGTTATTTTAATCTTAAAATAAAAATTTATTTTAATATTAAAATAAAAAGTTTATTTTAATTTTAAAATTAAATTTCATCTTAACTAATTAGAGTTGGAATTGGATTCCATGATAACTAATTGGAGTTGAAATTGGATTCTATATTTTCCTTAAATAAAGGAGTTTATTTAGATATGAAATAAGATTTCATATTATTCAAAATAAAAGAGTTTATTTGTGAATAGAAAAAAGAATCCATATTTCCTTAAATAAAGGAGTTTATTTAGATATGAAATAAGATTTCATATTATTCAAAATAAAAGAGTTTATTTGTGAATAGGAAAGAGAATGAAAAGTGTTTCTTTTTAATAAAAGTTTTTTTACATGGAATTGGATTCCATAATTAATTAAAATAAAGGAGTTTATTTTGATTAAAGATTTTGATTAAAATAAAATAGTTTATTTTATTCAAAATTGGATAAATTAAAATAAAATAGTTTATTTTGATTTAAATTTGGATTAAAATAAAAGAGTTTATTTTGATTCAAAAATTAATTTTTTATACTAACTAAATTTGCCCATTAAATGATATCAATATATATATTGAATGTTTATTATTCATGAGATGAATGTTATTTATTGATGCATATGGTGATGTGTATGATAATAAATGGGATTGATTATGGACTATTGACCAATGTGATTGGATTTTATTTTAGTTGGATGCATGAATGTATGGGTTTTTTATTAAATGGGGTCTGCGTACCTCGTCTTCTCTAATTTTTCTTAATGTAAATTCTATCTCCCTCCTATGTACTTCCCCTTGACTGCTGATCAAGGTTTCTATTTATTTTAAATAGTTTTGTAATAGGAATAGTTAGAATTAATTTTGAAGAATTGGAGATCAAGAAAGCGAAGGCGCTTGAAGACAGTTTGTAATGGAGCAGGGTTTAAATGTAATAGTTATATTTAAATATTAATTCTTGCACCCTAAGGTTTGACCTTTTGGTTCACTTGGTGGCTCTAGTGAACAAACTAGAATAAAAGTCCATAATCAATCCGGGTAGAATATAGTATTATATATGCTTATGCTTATATATATATATATATATATATATATATATATATATATATATATATATATATATATATATATATATATATATATATATATATATATATATATATATATATATATATATATGTGTATATATATATATATATGTGCATGTGTATGTGCTAAACAAGATGAGACAAATTAATAATAATAAAACCCCTCAAATTTTTTATATTAAGTTGTAGCGTTCAAAGATATTTGGAATATCGAGCATTAAGCCTTACAGCATGATAGAAACAATAGAGTATTGAATATTTAATATGAGTTTGTTGTTGCACACACAAGGCAAGTATTAAATATTTAAGATGTTATTTTTATTACATATGATGTTTATAAGGAATTGAACATTCTTTTTTTTTGTTGTGCACACACTGAGGAAAATGTAGTTTTCTCTTCACTTATATGGAAATCTTGGGTGCGACTTAACTTAAATCATTTTAGTTAGGATGTGCACACACTTGACCATTATGATTTAAGAGGCAAAATCAAGGAGTTACATAGTTGATGTAATTGACAAGAGTTGTCTACTATTTATTTATATATAGTTTGTTGTGCTTTACTGAGGCTATATACATTTGAAATGGGATCCTTATTCTCTCTTTAGCAAATCTTTAATTAGATTTCTTAGAACTATATATATTGAGGTAATATAGTTTGAAGAAAATAGTGGGAGATACCAATTTAAAACAAGACCTAATTTATTTTGGTAATTAATAAAAGAATGTATGTTAAAATGTTGTTAATTACAAATTCATTTCTAGAAATTTTACAATGTCTAAATTACTATCCTTTTGCGAAGCATATTAGATCTTTATTTAACGGCCAGAATTAAGCGGATTGGTTAAGGAATTTGAGAATAGTTCTCATTTGAAAAAGCTATCTTATATGTCATATCGCTTTATCCTGCAATGGTTGCGAGACAATGCCTACGAGGAAGAGATTGCTACTTTTAGAAAGTGGCAAGATGATGCCTGATTGGCTCGATGCATCATGCTCGCATCCATGAGTGTGAGCTTGGCGTCGACATGAAACTATGGATGCTCTCTATATTATTCTGCACATCAAGTAGTTGATGGTGAGGAAAGTGGGACTGATAGATATCGAGATATCTAAGGAGCTCTTAGATCTAGAATGGCCAGAGTGACACTCTGATATGGATAAAAGTCCTTAACATAATCAATTTGATTGATCGATTAGGACATTGGTTTTGTCATGGATGGAGAGTTGAGCAAGATTTGATCTTGCACTCACTCCGGACTCCTTTCACAATTGTTGTGAATTTTTCATATGAACAAGCTAGATATCGACCTCATTGATTTGCTTAACATGTTGAAAAATGTTGAGAGTCACTTTCAACCAAGAAAGACCATGTCTTCTTGGTAGGGCCAAAGGATCTTACGAAAAGAAAGCGATTCAAAGAAGGTAAAGAAAAGGCAAAAACAAAGGATAATAAGAACAAAAGCGATATGGATAGCAAAGAGTTTGCTTCCTTTGCAATAAGCTTTGGACCTTTGGAAAAAGCTGCGAGAAGCATCTTTGAGAGGCTAACTAAGAAGAAGCTTAGTGAAGTTTTGATTTACAAATACAAATTTGTTCATGATTTAAAATAAATTTTTTTTTAAGTCGAGGTTCTACTTGGGTATTGGATCTGACTTTGGTTATCATAAATATAGATTTATGAAGGGACCAAGCGAAGTAGAAAGCTAAACAAATATAAGTAATCTATGTGTGGGAAATGAAGCAAAGGTTGCTACATTAGCCATAGAAACTTATAGTTTAGCATTACTACTGGGCAAATCTATTAAGTCGATAAGTTGTTATTGTATTCGGTTCTTGTTAGAAACATTATTTCATTTTATTGTTGGATGATAAAATCTTTGGTATTATATTTAAGAACAATTGTTGTTCTATTTATAATAATAATAATTTTTTGTATAAGCTGGAATATTACTTAATGGATTTTGTATACTTGACTTACGTGAAAAATAATTTTGCAAATTGAACAAACTAGTATAAGAAAAGGAGATGATCATTGAAAGAGTTGAATGTGTGTATTTCTTTGAAATACAAGTGTGAATTATTTGAAAGGTTCAAAAGAATTTGAAGTGAAACAAATTGGCAAAGTATTAAGATTCTTTGATTAGATCGAGGAATAAATACTTGTGCTGATAAGTTTCTAGATCATCTCAAATGGTTTTCTCATAATGGGCGCCTCGATCTGTGATAATTGATTGATGTATCGAAAGGAAAAAAATCGTACCTTGTTGGACATAGTGCGGTCCATAATGATTTTCTGAGACATTCGGTATCCTTTGGGATAATGTCTAGAAATGGTTGCATATCTACGAAAAGGTAACCTCAAAATCCGGCCCCGAAGACTCCATAAAAGTTATGGACGGGAGGATTCTAATCTTAAGTATGTTAAGATAAGGGGTTGTCAACTTATGTGAAAAGGTTTCAAAAGGATAAGCTTGGGACAAGATTTGACAAGTATCTGATTTGTGGGACATCTAAAGTAAGTTTAGGGTATATGTTTCTATAATCCTACTTAGCAAAAAAAGGTGTTTGTTTTGAAACACGCTGCCTTACTAAGATAAAAGTGTTTATCATTGAAGGGGCTAGTGGGAGGATAATAGATCTTGAAGAGTTCAAGAACCACAAAACCTTTATAAGTCGAATAAGAGGAACTTTGTAGATAGACCTATTGTACCTGGCCAAGATAAATAAATGCGGAATAGTACAAGAAGATATACAGGAGGTATGGATTCATCATGGATGATGATGATGATGAGGTACACATCATAGAAGATGATGATCGATTTACATACGATGAGGTAAGAGTTCTAGTGTGTACAAAAGAGTTCGATTGGGGCGTCGTGAAATTTCTAGTATTATATGTTGATATACTACGGATGAGGAATAACATACCAATGCTACAATCGGTAAAGATAAAGTTGTCTAAACATTCCTCCATGAATGATTTGGGAAGAGTATCTTAATTGGGGATACAAATCTATATAGATAGATTTAAAAAGGATGCTCGACTTAACCCGAGAGCGTATATTCATTTGATGCTAAAAGTCGTTTAGCATGGCAAACTCATGAGATGTCTCATGTTGATGAGCCCATGGGTGTATCTCTCTTAATAGTCCCCATAGACTCAAAAAGAGATCGCATGAGTAAGCTATCATGTATCTGATGAAATATCGAGACACGATGTTGATCGGTCGTAATGCGGAGAAGTTCACTTTATGAGGCGGTGAAAAACATCTTAAAGTACTTTAGCTGGGCACTAAGGATGTGATCATATTCATGGTGGGTCTAAATTAAAACTAGAGGGCTTAATGAGACTCAAGTTTTTTAGAGACAGACCGAGGCGACGAAAATCCACTTTAAGGTAAAGCGTTACCTTGAGCGGTGGTGCGATGAATTGAAAAGGTTCAAACAACAAAGAGTTCTTTGGTTTAGTGATAAAGACAAAGTATATAGCTATAAATGAAGGCTGCAAGTTGATTGTTTGGATGAAAAGTTCATTCTGAGAACTAGGAATAGTTCTAAGTCTCATCTTGGATCTAAACATGTGTTGTGGCACTTTCATTTGATTATAGAATCATTGAAAGATGGGAAATCACTATAGAGATAGTGGACTCTCAAGAACAACATTACATATCCATTAACTAAAGCTTATCCATCAATGGGGGATAATCGTCACTTAGAAGAAGAAGGTATGAGATACCATGGCGATTGGCTTTAGTGCAAGTGGGAGATTGAAAGTAGTATGCACACAACCCGATCATGTTTGATGATAAAGCATATACTTTGTAACAATCTTATTCATTTATTAATAAAAAGTATTAATTTATTAAAGGCTTTTAATTATCTACATGATCTTTGTTTTATAATATGTGATAAACCCGTAGTTTTAAGCGATGCTTTTAGAATAATGATGATGATCATTCTAATGAGATCTAAATTTTAGAAAGCTTAAAACTAAAATAGTTCCCAATCGTTGGATTACTAAATTGGGGATTAGTGAATCGGGATAGATTGGTACATCGTTAACTTGCTTTCGTTGGATGAGGATGATTGATCTCATGATCATTTGTGTGGAACACTAAAAGCAAGTATGTAGGTGCTTATTAGAGAATAAGTTCTTTGAGCGTGGCTCGCTAAGGAATACCTAATGGAGTTTTACTTTTTTGTCGATAGGAATTCTGTAGTGATAGTAGTCAAGTGATCCTTGGACTTGAGATCATCATAGTATCTTGTGTATGATGAGTTATACTTTGACTTATTCCTTAAGACCCTTAGGGTATATCAAAGGGTATGCTTGGGTATAATAAGTTATACATGGAGATAATGTATGATCGATAAAGAATCTACCACTTCTAGTAAAAAAGAGAAATGTCTATGTGATTCGATAAATGACACTTCGGTAGTCCTTGGGAAGCGAGAATGAAATTAGAAAGAGTTTCTAATTTGCATTATTTGGAGTTGTGCATTTAAGAGTCGAAATACATATAATTAAATAAAATAAGACTTGTGTAATTCCATGTCTTATATTTAATTGGGACATTGTATGGTGGAAGGATTGAATTATACGGTAACTATTTACTCGAAAGGTTCTTTTATGATTAATGTTGAAATCTATATTATCTACGGAAAGTCGTTGATCATTGGGAGGCTTATCCTATTGTAGAATAAATATTATTTATTTAAATAAATTAATAGTTTAATTTATTTATTTAAATAAGATTAAATTATTCTAATTGATTTATTCTGCAATAGGTTTAATATGGAGAACTAAAGGGTCACACCATAAAAGGAAGAATAATTATTTAAGAAGTTAATGGCATAATCGTAATAATAAGTTAAGTATATTTAATTTAATCTATGGTGATAGAATAAATTAAATATAGCTTAATATTATTATTTAATATTTTAGAAATATTAAATATAAATTAATAAGAGAGTCTTATTATTATTATTATTATTATTATTATTTAATTCTAAAGGAGTTTGGGAATTAATTAATAAAAGTACTCTCATATATCTAATAAGATTAGGAGTTAAATTAATTAAAAGAGTTTAATTAATTATTCCTAATAAGATTAGGAGCTTAATTAATTAAAAGAATTTAATTAATTAAATAAAAAACTCAATTTCTTAATTGTTAAGGAGGGTTGCCTACATATATAAATAAGAGAGTCTTATTATGGGTGGTGAGAGGGTTGTTGACTTTTTCAAATACATGAATCGTAATTCAATAGTTGGGAGAATGCGCTCTTTTTTATGAGAGATAGAAAAACTAGGGGTTTTGCCAAATACCCATCTTCTTGAATTCTTTTCTTCTTCCTTGGTGGATCACCTCAGAGGCCAAACACTTGGGTGGTAGCGTTGATCGAAAAGAAGGAACCAAACCGGTGGATTGATTTGAGTTGAGCGAAAAGGATTGGAGGTGAACTTTGTACGGAAGCTCGGATCTTGAGGTATGATTCTTCTTTCTTTTTTTTTCGTTTAATTAATAATTGTGCATAAAGGGTGATCGGGTATATGGTTTGTAAAATTTTAAAACTACGATTTTTACGTTTAGCTTTATTTTATTTGATTTGATTGCGTTCATGAATATTACAAACCTAACGGTGGTATCGAGCCAAACCTTTATGCGAATTATTAATTATTTTAATTTGATATGTATATTGATATATGTTTAGAACAATTTAATTGGGCATAATTTTATTGTATAAATAAAAATAAAAAAAAAAAAAAAAAAAAAATCTTTTTTTTTATTAGTGATTTTTTTTTTTTTTTTTTTGGCTTTGATTTTTTTATTTAAATGATATTATAAATCATACTTTTATATCAAAAAGATTTTCATTCTTGGATTATAGATTTATATATATATATATATATATATATATATATTATATATATATATATATATATATATATTATATATATATATATATATATATATATATATATATATATATATATATATATATATATATATATATATATATATATATATATATATATATATATATATATATATATATATATATATATATATATATATATATATATATATATATATATATATATATATATATATATATATATATATATATATATATATATATATATAAATTAAATAAAATTTATTTTTAATAAAATAAAAAAATATTTTATTTAAAATAAAATTTTAATTTTAAAATAAAATAAAAGTTTATTTTAATTTTAAAATTAAATTTCATCTAATTAACTAATTAGAGTTGGAATTGGATTCCATGATAACTAATTGGAGTTGAAATTGGATTTTCATGTTTCCTTAAATAAAAGAGTTTATTTAGATATGAAATAAGATTTCATATTATTCAAAATAAAAGAGTTTATTTGTGAATAGGAAAAAGAATCATATTTCCTTAAATAAAGGAGTTTATTTAGATATGAAATAAGATTTCATATTATTCAAAATAAAAAGTTTATTTGTGAATAGGAAAAAGAATAAAGTGTGTTTCCTTTAATAAAAAGTTTTTTTTTTATGGAATTGGATTCCATAATTAATTAAAATAAAGGAGTTTATTTTGATTAAAGATTTTGATTAAAATAAAATAGTTTATTTTATTCAAAATTGGATAAATTAAAATAAAATAGTTTTATTTTGATTTAAATTTGGATTAAAATAAAAGGAGTTTATTTTGATTCAAAATTAGATTTTATCTTAACTAAATTTGCCCATTAAATGATATATATATATATATATTGAATTTTTATTATTCATGAGATGAATGTTATTTATTGATGCGTATGGTGATGTGTATGATAATAAATGGGATTGATTATGGATTTATTGACGATGTGATTGGATTTTATTTTAGTTGGATGCATGAATGTATGGGTTTTTATTAAATGGAATTCTGCGTACCTCGTCTTCTCTAATTTTTCTTAATGTAAATTCTATCTCCCTCTATGTACTTCCCTTATTTTGCTTTGATCAAGGTTTCTATTTATTTTAAATAGTTTTGTAATAGGAATAGTTAGAATTAATTTTGAAAAATTGGAGATCGAAAAGAAGCGAGGCGCTTGAAGACCCGTTTGTAATGGAGCAGGGTTTAAATGTAATAGTTATATTTAAATATTAATTCTTGCACCCCTAGGGTTTGACCTTTTGGTTCACTTGGTGGCTCTAGTAGACAAACTAGAATAAAAGTCCATAATCAATCAGGGTAGAATATAGTATTCTATATGTATATTATATATATATATATATATATATATATATATATATATATATATATATATATACATGCATATTTATTATGTTATATATATATATATATATATTATATATATATATATATATGTGCATGCATGTATTAAACAAGATGAGACAAATTAATAACAAACCCCTCAAATATTTTATATTAAGTTGTAGCGTTCAAAGATATTTGGAATATCGAGCGTAAGCCTACTAGCATGATAGAAACAATAGAGTATTGAATATTTAATATGAGTTTGTTGTGCACACACAAGGCAAGTATTAAATATTTAAGATGTTTATTTTATTACATATGATGTTTATAAAGAATTGAACATTCTTTATTTTGCTTTGTTGCACACACAAAGGAACATGTTTTTTTCTCTTCATATATATGGAAATCTTTGAGTGCGACTTAACTTAAATCATTTTAGTTAGGATGTGCACACACTTGACCATTATGATTTAAGAGGCAAAATCTGAGGAGTTACATAGTTGATGTAATTGACAAGAGTTGTCTACTATTTATTTATTTATATATAGTTTGTTGTACACACAAGGCTATATACATTTGAAATGGGATCCTTATTCTCACTAGCATATCTTTAATTAGATTTTTAGAACTATATATATTGAGGTAATATAGTTTGAAGAAAATAGTGGGAGATACCAATTTAAAACAAGACCTAATTTATTTTGGTAATTAATAAAAAAGAATGTATGTTAAAATGTTGTTAATTACAAATTCATTTATAGAATTTTACAATGTCTAAATTACTATCTTTGCGAAGCATATTAGATCTTAAATTTAGCTTGGACCGAATTAAGCGGATTGGTTAAGGAATTTGAGAATAGTTCTCATAATTTGAAAAGCTATCTTATGTCATAATCGCCTATCCTGCTGATGGTTTGAGACAATGCCTCGAGGAAAGATTGCTACTTTTAGAAAGTGGCAAGATGATGCTGATTGGCTCGATGCATCATGCTCGCATCCATGATGTAATGAGCTTGACGTCGACATGAAACTATGGATCTCTCTATATATTCTGCACATCAAGTAGTTGATGGTGAGGAAAATGGGACTGATAGATATCGGATATCTAAAGAGCTCTTAGATCTAGAATGACGAAGAATGACACTCTGATCTGAGATAAAAGTCCTTAACATAATCAATTTGATTGATCGATTAGAATGATGGGTTTTGTCATGGATGGAGAGTTGAGCAAGATTTGATCTTGCACTCACTCCGGACTCCTTTCACAATTGTTGTGAATTTTTCATATGAACAAGCTGAGATATCGACCTCATTTGATTTGCTTAACATGTTGAAAAATGTTGAGAGTCACTTTTCAACCAAGAAAGACCAATGTCTTTTGGTAGGGGCCAAAGGATCTTACGAAAAAAGAAAGCGAAGAAAAAGAAGGTAAATAGAAAGGCAAAAACAAAGGATAATAAGAACAAAAAGCGATACGGATAGCAAAGAGTTTGCTTCCTTTGCAATAAGCTGGACCTTTGAAAAAAAAGCTGAGAAGCATCTTGCGAGAGGCTAACGAAGAAGCTTAGTGAAGTTTGGTTACAAATACAAATTTGTTCATGATTTAAAATAAATTTTTCTTTAAGTCGAGGTTCTACTTGGGTATTGGATCTGAGCTTTGGTTATCATAAATATAGATTTATGAAGGGACCAAGCGAAGTAGAAAGCTAAACAAAGATAAGTAATCTATGTGTGGGAAATGAAGCAAAGGTTCTTACATTAGCCATAGAAACTTATAGTTTAGCATTGCCTACTGGGCAAATCTATTAAGTCGATAAGTTGTTATTGTATATTCGAGTTCTTGTTAGAAACATTATTTCATTTTTTATTGTTGAATGATGAAATCTTTGGTATTATAATTAAGAACAATTGTTGTTTTATTTATAATAATAATGTTTTTGTATATAAATGGAATATTACTTAATGGATTTTGTATACTTGACTTACGTGAAAATAATTTTGCAAATTGAACAAACTAGTATAAGAAAAGGAGATGATCATTGAAAAGAGTTGAATGTGTGTATTCTTTGAAATACAAGTGTGAATTATTTGAAAGGTTGAAAAATTTGAAGTGAAACAAATTGGCAAAGTATTAAGATTCTTTGATTAGATCGAGGAATAAATACTTGTGCTGATAAGTTTCTAGATCATCTCAAATGGTTTTCTCATATAATGGGCGCTCTCGATCTGTAATAATTGATTGATGTATCGAAAGGAAAAATCGTACCTTGTTGGACATGAGTGCGGTCCATAATGATTTCTGAGACATTTCGGTATCCTTACAGGATAATGTCTAGAAATGGTTGCATATCTCTGAAAAGGTAACCTCAAAATCCAGCCCCAAGACTCCATAAAAGTTATGGACGGGGAGGATTCTAATCTTAAGTATGTTAAGATAAGGGTTGTCGACTTATGTGAAAAGGTTTCAAAGGATAAGCTTGGGACAAGATTTGACAAGTCTGATTTGTGGGACATCTAAAAGTAAGTTTAGGGTATATGTTCTATAATCCTACTTAGCAAAAAGGTGTTTGTTGTTGAAACACACTTGCCTTTTAAGATAAAGGTGTTTATCATTGAAAGGGCTAGTGGGAGGATAATAGATCTTGAAGAGTTTAAGAACCACAAAACACTATAAGTCGAATAAGAGGACTTTGTAGATAGACTATTGTACCACCACCAATTTGGAATCGTAAATCTGGAATAGTCACAAGATATACAGGAGGTATGGATTCATCATGGATGATGATGATGAGGTACGCATCATAGAAGATGATGATGATGGAGAGTTACATCTGATGAGGTAAAGAGTTTTAGTGTGTACAAAAAGTGGTCGGTGGGGGCGTCGTGAAATTTCTAGTATTATATGTTGATATACTACGGATGAGGAATAACATACCAATGCTACAATCGGTAAAGATAAAGTTGTCTAAACATTCCTCCATGAATGATTTGGGAAGAGTATCTTAATTGGGGATACAAATCTATATAGATAGATTTAAAAGGATGCTCGACTTAACCCGAGCGTATATTCATTTGATGCTAAAGTCGTTTAGCATGGCAAACTCAAGAGATGTCTCATGTTGATGAGCCACATGGTGTATCTCTCTTAATAGTCCCCATAGACTCTAAAGAGAGATCGCATGAGTAACTATATCATGTATCTGATGAAATATACGAGACACGATGTTGATCGGTCGTAATACGGAGAAGTTCACTTTATGAGTCGGTGAAAAACATCTTAAAGTACTTAGCTGGCACTAAGGATGTGATCATATTCATGGTGGGTCTAAATTAAAACTAGAGGCTTATGAGACTCAAGTTTTTCAGAGGCAGAGACGAAGCGACGAAAATCCACTTTAAGGTAAAGCGTTACCTTGAGCGGTGGTGCGATGAATTGGAAAAGGTTCAAACAACAAAGAGTTCTTTGGTTTAGTGATAAAGACAAAGTATATAGCTATAAATGAAAGGCTGAGTTGATTGTTTGGATGAAAAGTTCATTCTGAGAACTAGGAATAGTTTCTAAGTCTCATCTTGGATCTAAACATGTGTTGTGGCACTTTCATTTGATTATAAGAATCATTGAAAGATGGGAAATCACTATAGAGATAGTGGACTCTCAAGAACAACATTACATATCCCATTAACTAAAGCTTATCCAACGGCGGGATAATCGTCACTTAGAGAAGAAAAGTATGAGATACCATGGCGATTGGCTTTAGTGCAAGTGGGAGATTGAAAGAAAGTAGTATGCACACAAGCCGATCATGTTTGATGATAAAGCATATACTTTGTAACAATCTTATTCATTTATTAATAAAAAGTATTAATTTATTAAAGGCTTTTAATTATCTACATGATCTTTGTTTTATAATATGTGATAAACCCGTAGTTTTAAGCAATGCTTTTAGAATAATGATGATGATCATTCTAATGAGATCTAAATTCTTAGAAAGCTTAAAACTAAAATAGTTCCCAATCGTTGGATTACTAAATTGGGGATTAGTGAATCAGGATAGATTGGTACATCGTTCTTGCTTTCATTGGATGAGGATGATTGATCTCATGATCATTTGTGTGGAACACTAAAAGCAAGTATGTAGGTGCTTATTAGAGAATAAGTTCTTTGAGCGTGGCTCACTAAGGAATACCTAATGGAGTTTTACTTTGCTGTCGATAGGAATTCTGTAGTGATAGTAGTCTAGTGATCCTTGGACTTGAGATCATCATAGTATCTTGTGTATGATGAGTTATACTTTGACTTATTCCTTAACCCTTAGGGTATATCAAAAGGTATGCTTGGGTATAATAAGTTGTACATGGAGATAATGTATGATCGATAAAGAATCTACCACTTCTAGTAAAAAAGAGAAATGTCTATGTGATTAGATAAATAATGACCCGGTAGTCCTTGGCAAAGCGAGAATGAAATTAGAAAGGAGTTTCTAATTTGCATTATTTGGAGTTGTGCATTTTAGAGTGAAATACATATAATTAAATAAAATAAGACTTGTGGTAATTCCATGTCTTATATTTAATTGGGACATTGTATGGTGGAAGGATTGAATTATACGGTAACTATTTACTCGAAAGGTTCTTTTATGATTAATGTTGAAATCTATATTATACGGAAAGTCGTTGATATCATTGAGGGAGGCTTATCCTATTGTAGAATAAATATTATTTATTTAAATAAATTAATAGTTTAATTTATTTATTTAAATAAGATTAAATTATTCTAATTGATTTATTCACAATAGGTTTAATATGGAGAAACTAAAGGGTCACACCATAAAAGGAAGAATAATTATTTAAGAAGTTAATGGCATAATCGTAATAATAAGTTAAGTATATTTAATTTAATCTATGGTGATAGAATAAATTAAATAGCTTAATATTATTATTTAATATTTTGGAAATATTAAATATAAATTAATAAGAGAGTCTTATTATTATTATTTATTATTATTATTTAATTCTAAAGGAGTTTGGGAATTAATTAATAAAAGTACTCTCATATATCTAATAAGATTAGGAGTTAAATTAATTAAAAGAGTTTAATTAATTATTCCTAATAAGATTAGGGAGCTTAATTAATTAAAAAATTTAATTAATTAAAATAAAACCCAATTTCTTAATTGTTAAGGAGGGTTGCCTACATCTATAAATAAGAGAGTCTTATTATGGGTGTGAGGGGTTGTTGACTTTTTAACACGTGAATCGTAATTCAATAGTTGGGAGAATCACGCTCTTTTACATAGAGATAGAAAAACTAGGGTTTTGCCAAATACCCATCTTCTTGAATTCTTCTTCTTTCTTGGTGGATCACCTCTAGAGGCCAAACACTTGGGTGGCTAACGTTGATCGAAGGAAGGAACCAAACCCGGTGGATTCAAGTTGAGCGAAAAGGATTGGAGGTGAACTTGTACACGAGGAAGCTCGGATCTTGGATGGAAAAGGGTATGATTTGAATAATACAAGAGTGAATAGTAGAATGGGTGAATAGTAACGTGAATAGTAACTTCGTAAAAATACCAAAAAATGATATTCCATGGCGAGTAGTAAAAGAAATGATATCTAAGACAAGTACAATAGAATATCTGAAGCGTAAATGGATTTTCACCATGATTCGGTAATCACGTAGACATATCATTTCCATAATTTAATAAAGAATGAATACGAATGATCATTCACCATGCATGCGGTAATCCACATAGACATGTTATTCCAACAAAATAATAAAGAATGAAATAATGAAGAATTCACCGGGCATGCGATAGGCCGCATGCAGACGAGTTATTCAATGAGAATAATAAATAATGGAACTGGTCATGCGTAATCGCATGTAGGACGAGGATATTCTAACGAGAATAATAAAGAATGGAACCGAGGTCATACGTAATCCATGGAGACAAGATATTCCAAATGAATAATAAAGAATGGAATAACAATGTAATAATAAAGAATGGAATAATGAGAAGAATTTTACCATGTATATGAAGATTTTAGATGCATAGGCAAAGTTATGCCAACATAATAATAAAGAATGGAATAACAACCCTTATGAGTATTGAAAAGAAAATAACTCTCTTCATGAATAGAAAGAATAATACCCCTTACCTTAGAAGAAAGCTGGATCTTTGGAATAGTGAGGTAGCGGACTTCTCTTCTTCTTTCTCTCTATAATTTCTCTCTATAATAATTGCTCTAAAGCTTTAGTGAATTAGTTAGAAATGAAGGAAGAATCAGCTTCTATTTATAGGAAAATATAGTTTCGATAATTGCACGTTTTGAGGCTCGAAATATTATAGTATAATACCTTCCTCTTTTTCTTCATTTTTAATTTAGTCCAGCAGTATTATCAAACTTACCACCTCCCTAATAGTAAATAATGTGAATCAATAGTTATAATCATGTGAAAATATGAATTACTGGTATAGTACCTCCATCTATACCTCCATTTTTAACTTAGTCATGCAAGTATTATCAATATTGCACCAACTCCCCTAATAGTACAAGAATGTGAATCAATAGTACACACATGTGAACAAATAATTATAATCATGTGAATTAATAGCAATTAATTGCTCATTTATCCGATTAATTACCCGACTAGTCAGTATAACTTCCAGACATCAATTAATATCGAAATAAATGTCGATTTCCACTAACACTAATAATTCTAACATAATGGAACTATCAATTTCATCTTTAATCAACACGAATTTATTCATCATTAATATTATAACTCACAATATTTAACAACCGTGTCGTTCCAAGAAAGAGGGGCTTTTAGATAAAGATTTCTCTTATTGGCGCCATGATTAGGTGACCAAACATCTCCTTGATGTAACTTCTAGACATTGTCAATATTTCAAATAATAATATGAATAATTTTGCCGTCTCAATTATTGATTTAATAATATAACATATTATCTGAGATGATCTTTGTGACAATAATTGATCAATAATATAGAGAGATATATGGTTGTAGCAATAATTGAGTATAACTTGAGTGACTTCTTACGTAAGCATCAATAATCAATCTGGTGTGCTACTATGCAACCCATGCGTATTCTTTGTACATTTACTATCGAGTAGTTCAACAGATTTAACGGTAACAATTTCGTTGTTATTTTTATAAAAAGATAATTCTGTCGTTTTATTACTACGACAATATTTCCGTTGTGGGGTCCACCAATGATTGTTCCGTCGTACGGATATTCCCCGATAAAAAGAATATTCCCCGACCAATCGAATATTATATAACAACTTGCATACTTTACAAAATTTATAAATATTACCCACAACTATAACATTATATCAAATCCACACCATAATAATCAAAAAAAATATTTCGAGAAATTTAAATCTTTATTCATAAAATTTGGGGTCTCAGAATCTCCCCTCCTTATAAAATTTTGCCCTCGAAATTTACGTACGTACCTGGTATGCCGAAGAGGTGACGATACCTTGACTTCGTTTCATATTCCAACTCTTGAGGTATAACCTTTGAGTGTCGAATATGATCCTTCTTATCCAAGATTTTAACACGTATCTCATCATACGTTAAATCTTCTGCTATTTCGTCTAGTTCTAAGTCAATAATGTGGTTTGGGTCGTCCACATATTTACGTGACATCGATACGTAAAAAAAACGTTATGAACACGCGACATACTTGGCGGTAAAACGATTCTATAGGCCACATTTCCTACTCGATTGAGGATTTCAAATGGGCCAATTAAATCGAGGGTTGAGATAACTATCTTGAACCTTCTTCTTCATTCATTCATCGATTGGTGTGTAGCTTGAAAGCGACTTTAACTTTATCGATTAAAGTCAATTCTACTCGTATATTCGTTATCTTCACGTGGGTCCCTAGAGTCTTTAACTTTATCTTCATCATTTGTAAGTTATACGAAATGGGTTTTTGTGTTAACAACATCGTACTCGTAAACGCATACGATCTTCTACTCAACGCGTCAGCTACCACGTTCGCTCTTCCACAATGATATTGAATGGTACGATCGTAATCTTCAACAGCTTGAGCCAACGTCTTTGGCGCATGTTACGTTCATTTTAGTTGAAGAAATAGTTGAGGGTTTTAGAAATGGGTTTTGTACTGGGGTCAATACAAAATTTGATTTCACGCTCTAGGGGTAGGCTAGAAAGTCTTCAAGAATACGTCAAAAAATTTATTAACAATAGAAATATCATTCAAAACTGTGACCCTCATCAAAGGCTTGGATAACACGTCACATTGATACCTATCAACTTGCCACCGTTATTCACGATGTCCCCTAAGGATATTCTAGCTTCGGTGTATTCCAAGACTTAGAAGTCACCAACGAAAGGCTCGGGGCTCTTTACTTATGGCTTGATATGACAATGATTGACTTTAGTGGTTTGGTTACTTGAATTTGCATAACAGGTTGGTTAGAAGTATGAAAGCTAACAACCTTATGAAAAGCATGATGAGTAGTTAACCAATCGATTCTTAAAATCACATCAAATGCAAGTATTTTCAAAGAGATAAGATCGACAGGTAACGTTAAAGTGTCGATTTGAATCAACAATATTTATAAATAGTAGAGGTAACGAAGGTTTCTCCCAACGGAGTTTCAATAGATAAATCAAAGTCTAATTTCTCCGGAGTCAAATTTAAAAATTAAGCGCAAGTAGGAGAATAAAAGAGTGGGTAAAACTGGTATCAAATAAGGTATAGACTTCGCAAGAGTTTATAATTAACTTACCTGTAATAACTTCGTTCGGGTTTCTCGACAAACGCTCTCACTTAAACTACTTAATTTGACTTTGCTATAGAGTGCATTCCACCCTTAATTGCTTCGTCACATTCCTGATCCATGATTTGAATCATTACTCTCCGATCCATATCGAATTGGGGTTGACTGCTTTACACAGGGTAATTCCAAATTCGATGTTGGATTCTTCCAATTGTTGTCTAAAAAGTAAAATCCATTTCATCTATTTTGGCCTTATTGGATTGGACGTCTTTTTCTACAATATCTACGCGCTGTGCGGCTGTTACCCATGCATCATCTATTCTCCATCGTTCAGTTGTTTCTTCTTTCATCAGAACTTTGATCATAGCATTCTCAGATTCCAGCTCAAATATCTTATACTCTGCCAAAGAGTGCTTCCGTTCAAGCATCGCACATCGGGTAACACAATTTTGAATTATTACATCTCTTTGCTCCACGACCGTCTGCCGTTCTTCAGCCTGCTCTTCTAACTCATGAATACGATTTTGTAATTCTAAATTTCGATCATAAAATTCTTCTAATAAATTCTCATCAGGTTCCTCTTCTTCCTCTTCTTCCTCACTCTCAGCTGCTACCTCTGCAACTAGCTCAGGTGTAACTATTTGTTCTTCACTCACCACGTAGATATCTCTAATTTCTTCTTCGTCTGACATCACATTAACCTGGTTAGTGATTAAAGGTGTCTCAACGGTCTCATTCACTCCATTGTGAACATTTTCAGCTGCCATTTTCAAATAATACCACAAAACAAAGGTTAATTAACATTTCACATATTATCCCTATACTCTGACCGACCAATTAAATACCAAATAAACTTAGGTAGGTCATACTAGCGAAGGAATTCCTCGTCTCTCCCCTCCTAGTTCTTATCTCACATCTCAGCCAGGGATCATATCCCTAAGCTTTGATACCAACTGTGAAGCCCCCAAAATAGGTATACATCACCCATCTTGACTCGCCAGATACATGGTACATAAATTCAAAATACAACTTAATTATACAACAGTCGTGTAGAATACGACAAAACATAGCTGAGAGTTTAAACAAGATTATTATCATCTAGACAATATCCACACTCAATGGTGTTCTCATTACAATTATTATCACATTATTTCGTAGAATAGTGAGGACTACTAAAGCCATTTATCCTGGACCATCACTCAATTCCCCGACTCGTCCCATCTATATTCTCATTTCCTGAAGAGAACAATGAAAGAAAGGGTGAGCTCAACTAGCCTAGTAAGAAATATTATGACTAAGATAATGCAGAATAAATTATCCTTAGCCTTCAAACGATATAACAACCGATAGAATACAATAGACAACAAGTTTTAGATCAACAAGCTGCAGTGAAATAAGCAATCCATTAGAAGAGTCAAGTAGAGCATAAAATCTACTATCTTCTATGATTTAAAAAGTTTTTCATCAACTTTATCGCTGAGACTCAACTTAATAAATATAATCGAATCATCCTTGCACCACGACCAAGGATATTCATGTAATCATCAATGGTCATGATTATACCGAATAATCCTTGGTCATAATCATACCAACAACTGTCCATCAATGAACTACAGGCCAATGAGGACTTTTACCACATCATTCGTCACATTACGGTCATGATTATACTGAATAATCCCTAGTCATAATCATACCAAGTCCATCTATGCACGTAAGCCAAAGATGACTTTAATCACAATATAAGCATGAAGATGATGACAATGACATAATAATTCAATAAAACAAGTTCAAGGATAAATTTTAAAGATTTATAATTTAATTTATCCAAAAATCAATAACGTCCAAATTGTCAACATGATACTGCTTTGTAGAGTAAAATTCAAGAATAATATTCATGTACCAAAAATAATTTGGACAGAAAAGAAATATATTTTTTGGGTGAATAGTATCTCGTGAATAGTACCCCGACACGAAAAGTGTCTCGAATACCCGAGTGAATGATATTAGAGTAAATAGTAATCGGGTGAATAGTAAATTATGAATAATAACTCGTGAATAGTACTCCGGCACGAAAAGTACCCCGAATACCCGAGTGAATAATACCAGAGTGAATAATAACTGGGTGAATAGTAACCTGTGAATAGTAACTCGTAAAAAAAAAATCAAAGAAAATAATATTCCATGACGAGTACAAAAGAAATGATATCTCAGACGAGTATAATAGAATATACGAAACTGTAAATGGATTTTCACCCGCCATGCGGTAATCCATGTAGACATATCATTTCCACAATTTAATAAAGAATGAATACGAAGGATCATTCACTATGCATGCGGTAATCCACAGAGGCGAGGTTATTCCAATGCAGAATAATAAAGAATGGAATAACGAGAAGAATTCACGGGCATGCGATAGAACGCATCACATGACGAGGATATTCCACAGAATAATAAAGAATGGAATAACAACGAGAATTCACTGGCATGCGATAGATCGCACATTGCATACATGTTATTCTAACATAATAACAAAGAATGGAATAACTGAAAAATTTCACCATATATGCGGTACCCAGATAAAACAAAGTTATTCAACTTAATAATAAAGAATGGAATAACAACCCTTATGAGTATTGAAAGAAAATAACTCTCTTCATGAATACGAAAGAATAATACCCCTTACCTTAGAAGAAATTGGATTTGGAATAGTGAGTAGTAGAGACTTTCTTTCTTCTTTCTCTCTATAATAATTGCTCTAAAGCTTTAGTGAATTGGTGAGAAATGAAGAAAGAATGAGCTTCTATTTATAGAAAAATATAGTTTCGATAATTGCACGTTTTGGGGCTCGAAATATTACAGTATAATACCTTCCTCTTTTTCTTCATTTTTAATTTAGTCCTATAAGTATTATCAAACTTGCACCACCTCCCCTAATAGTAAATAATGTGAATCAATAGTTCAATCATGTGAATCAATAGTTATAATCATGTGAAAATACGAATTACAGTATAGTACCTCCATCTATACCTCCATTTTTAACTTAGTCATGCAAGTATTATCAATCTTGCACCAACTCCCCTAATAGTACAAGAACGTGAATCAATAGTACACACATGTGAACAAATAATTATAATCATGTGAATTAATAGCAATTAATTGCTCATTTATTTAATTAATTACCCGACTGGTCAGTATAACTTTCAGACATCAATTAATATCGAAATAAATGTCGATTTCCACTAACACTAATAATTCCAACACAATGGAACTATCAATTTCATCTTTTAATCAACACGAACTTATTCATCATTAATATTATAACTCACAATATTTAACAACCAGGTCGTTCCCAGGAAAGAGGGGGCTTTCCGATAAGGATTTCTCCTTATTGGCGCGCAATTAGGTGATCAAACCTCTCCTTGACAGAACTTCTAGACATTGTCAATATTGAAAATAATAATATGAATAATTTTACCGTCTCAATTATTGATTTAATAATATAACATATTATACAGATGATACTGTGACAATAATTGAATCAATAATATGAGAGATATGACTGTAGCAATAATTGAGTATAACTAAGTGACGTCTTACGTAAGAATCAATAATCAATATCGTGTGCTACTATGCAACCACGCATATTACTGTACTTTTACTACCGAGTAGTTCAACAGTTTTAACGGTAACACTTTCGCCGTTATTTTTATAAAAAGATAATTCTGTCATTTTCTTACTACGACAAAGCTTCCTTTGTGGGGTCCACCAATGATTATGCCGTCGTACGGATATTCCCCGACAAAAAGAATATTCCCCGACCAATCGAATATTATATAACAACTTGCATACTTTGCAAAATTTATAAATATTATCCACAACTATAACATTATATCAAATCCACACTATAATATTCAAAAAAAATATTTCGAGAAATTTAAAACTTTATTCATAAAATTTGGGGTCTCACACATTACTTGTATGGAGAGAAGGTGGAGATCTATACGGATCATAAAAGCCTCAAATATTTCTTTACCCAAATGCGACAACGACGTTGGCTTGAACTGTTGAAAGATTATGATCATACTATTCAATACCATCCTAGAAAAGCGAACGTGGTAGCTGACGTATTGAGTAGAAGATCAAATGCAGGTACGAGTGCGTTATTGTCAATGCAAAGGCCCATTTTGTATGACTTGCAAAGGATGGAGATAGAGTTAAAGACTCTAGGGACCCACGTGATGATGGAAAATATACGAGTAGAACCGACTTTAATCGATAAAGTTAAAGTTGCTCAAGTTATAGACCCGGACCTGATGCGTATGAGGAAGAAAGAGCAAGAAGGTGCTATTCCAGAAGCAAGAATCGATGAAGAAGGAATACTTCGAGTCAACTCCAGAATTTGTGTTCCTAACGATTCTGACTTGAAGTATAAAATCATGATGGAGGCGCACAACACACCGTTTGCAATCCATCCCGGGAGTATCAAAATGTATCGTGATCTTCGACATACATTTTGGTGGAGCAATTTGAAGAGAGAGATAGCGAGGTTTATCTCAAGGTGTCTAACTTGTCAATGAGTCAAGGCGGAACATCAAGTGCCAAAAGGTCCATTGCAACCGCTTGAAATTTCAAAATGGAAGTGGGAGCATATTACCATGGATTTCGTTACTGGTCTTCCCAAGGTTTCTCAAGGCATAGATGCGATTTGGGTCATTGTTGATAGATTGACCAAGTCTGCCCATTTCTTACCAATACGAGAAACTTATACACTTGAACGTCTTGCTCGTATATATATAAACGAGATTGTAAGATTGCATGGTATGCTAGTATCCATAGTTTCTGATCGAGACCTAAGATTCACTTTAAGATTTTGGATTAGTTTGCAAAAAGTTATGGGCACGAATTTACGATTTAGTTCGGCGTATCATCCTTAAACGGATGGGCGGTCGGAGAGGGCTATTCAAACTCTTAAAGATTTATTAAGACTCTGTGTCCTTGACTTTAAGGGAAGTTGGGATAAATTCTTACCATTGGTGGAGTTTTCCTACAACAACAGTTATCAAGCAAGTATTGGCATGGCTCCATTCGAGGCGTTGTTGGAAGAAAGTGTCGATCTCCAGTATGCTTGGATGAGGTGGGTGAAACAACGTTGTTGGGACCGAAATTGGTACGTATGACTACGAAAAAGATTCAAATGATCTGACAACATATAAAAGCCTCACAAGATCGACAAAAGAGTTATGCTGATCTTTATCGAAAGGACATGGAATTCAATATTGGAGATCATGTGTTACTCCATGGAAAGGAGTTACGAGATTTGGAAAGAGAGAAAAGCTTAATCCTCGATTCATTGGCCCATTCTGTGGCCTATAGACTCGCTTTACTGCCAAGTATGTCTCATGTTCATAACATTTTTCACATATCTATGTTACGTAAATATGTGAAAGACCTGAACCACATTATTGAATTAGAACCAGACGAGATAGCGAAAGATTTAACGTATGAAGAGGTACCTGTTAAAATCTTGGTTAAGAAGGAACATATTCTACGCTCCAAGGTTATACCTCAAGTCAAAGTTTTATGGAGGAACCACGATGTTGAGGAAATGACCTGGGAGTTAGAATCTAAAATGAAATCAAGGTATCCTCACCTATTCATCATACCAGGTATGTACCCTAATTTCGAGGGCAAAATTTCATAAGAAGGGGAGGTTGTAAGACCCCAACTTTTATGAATAAAGATGAATTTTTCTATAAATATCATTTTGAATAATTATTGTGTTGATTTGATATAATATTAAAGTTGTGGGTAATATTTATAATTTTTTCAAAGTAAGCAAGTTGTTATATAATATTCGAGTGGTCGGAGAATATTCGTTTTAACAGAGAATATTCGTACGACGACACAATCATTGGTGGACCCCATAACGTAATTATTATCGGAATGAGAAAACGACAGAAATATCTTTTTATAAAAATAACGGTTGAAGTTTTACCGTTAACTGTTGAAATAAAGGTGTTAAAAAAAAGCTGATGTCTGGCGTGGTTGCATAGTAGCACACGATATTGATTATTGATGCTTACGTGAGAAGTCACTCAGTTATACTCAATTATTGCTACAGTAATTGCTGCATCATATCTCTCATATTATTGATTCAATTATTGTCACAGTATCATCTACATAATATTTTATATTATTAAATCAATAATTACGACGACAATGTTATTAATATTATTATTTGTAATATTGATGATGTCTAGAATTTCTGTCAACATTAAATCAATATTAATATTGAGATGACAACGTTATTAAATCAATATTATTAAATCAACATTAATATTATTATTTGTAATATTGACGATGTCTAGAATTTCTGTCAATATTAAATTAATATTAATGTTGAGATGACAACGTTATTAAATCAATATTATTGACGATGTCTAAAATTTCTGTCAACATTAGATCAATATTAATGTTGAGACGATAACGTTATTAAATCAATATTATTAATTTCTGGTTATATTATTAAATTAATATATTATATTATTAAATCAATAATTGAGACGACAACGTTATTAATATTATTATTTATAATATTGACGATGTCTAGAATAATTGAGACGACAAATTTATTTTAAAATTTACGGGTGAGGGCCCACTTGTGGAGGAAAGTCTTGGGGTGGGATGTTATGTTTGTCACGGGTCACGGGTTTGAAGAAGGAAATTATGGTGGGAGTATATATATATATATATATATATATTATAATAAGTTTTTTTTATAAAAAAATAGAATATATTATATTTTATTGAATATAATATTATTAATTTGGAAAAAAAAAAAAGAAGCGTCAGATATGTTAGCCGTGATTTTGCAAAATAATTCGTCTGATTGTACTGTGCAGTTCGTGAGAAATTTTTCTAAATTGTATCCTTTCCATTCTCCTATAAATAGGATGCTTAGTTAGAATTGAAAATCACACCAGAATTAGAGAATTCTTCTTCTATAATCTTGAGCGTATTTCTTTAGAGTTTAAAAAAGCTTTGAGCGTAGAAAACAGTGAAAGTTTTCTTCAAGAATATCCCCGCTATACCAGTTGGAATACTTTTCTGTTCAAGGTAAGGAATGTTATTTTTGTTCAATATTCGCATGAAATAATATTTTCTTCCATACTCTATAGTATGTAAGTAATATTATTTCGTTTTAGATTTCGAATTCTATATTCATTTGGTTAAAGTTTTGGCTTCTATACTCCATGAAATTAGTAGAATATCTTTAAATTTTGCGTTTCATCCAGTATCTTTTCATGGAAATGTTATTCTCGACATTCTTGACAAGTTTTAACTTTTTCATGTCGGAGTACTATTCACGGGATACTATTCCCAAATTACTATTCACGGGGTACTATTCATGATAAAAAATTGATTCGTTTTCGGTCCAAATTATTTTTGGTACAATATTATTCTTGAATTTTACTCCACAAAGTAGTATCATGTTGACAATTTGGATATTATTGAATTCTAGATAAATTAAATTATAAATCTTTAAAAATTTATCCTTTGCTTTCTTTTAATTGAATTTTTATATCATTGTCATCATCCTCATGCTTATATTATATTGAAAGTCATCTGTGGCCGTAGTGCATAGATGGACTTGGTATGATTATGACCATGAATTATTCGGTATAATCATGACCGTAATGTTACAAATGATGTGGTAAAAGTACTCATTGGCCCATAGTGCATTGATGGACAGTTGTTGGCATGATCATGACCATCGGTGAAAACACGAATATCCTTGGCCTGTAGTGCATGGATAATTCGTGGTCGAGATACTAATGAATATCCTTGGCCGTAGTGCAGGGGTGATTCGATGATGTGGATTATTTATTAAGCTGAGTCTCAGCGATAAAAGTGATGAAAAACCTTTTAAGTCATAGAAGATAGTAGATATCATGCTCTACTTGACTCTTCTAATGGATTGCTTGTTTCGCTGCAGTTAAACTTGATGTTTGTTATATTTTATCAGTTTTAACACTGTTGAGGGCTAACGATAAATTATTCTGCATTATCTTAGTCATAATATTTCTTCTTTGGGCTAGTTGAGCTCACCCTTTTGCTTTCATTGTTCTCTTGAGAAATGAGAACGTGAAAGTGGACTAGTCGGGAATAGAGTGACCGGTCGGATGTTTGCATTAGTAGTCCTCACTATTCTATGAAATAGTGTGATAATAAATGTATTGAGGACTCCATTTGAGTTTGAATACTGTCTAGAAGACAATATTCGTATTAAAACTCTCAGTTTATGTTTTGTCATATTTTACACAACAATTGTATTATTAAGCTATATTTGAATTTTGTACCATGTATTTGGCGACTCAAGATGGGTGATGTATACCTATTTTGGGGGCGTCACATGAAATCTATATTATCTGGAAAGTCATTTATCGCTAAGGGGTGCTTACCCTTAATATAGAATAAATGTTATTTATTTATTTAAATAAGATTAGAATTGTTCTAATTGATTTATTCACAACCGATTTAATACGGAGAACCTAAAGGGTCACACCATAAAAGGAAAAATATTTATTTAAGAAGTAAATGACATAATCGTAATAATAAGTTAAGTGTATTTAATTTAATCTATGGTGATAGAATAAATTAAATAGCTTAATATTTATTATTTAATATTTTGTAAATATTAAATATAAATTAATAAAAGGAGTCTT
Organism: Panax ginseng; assembly: GCA_020205605.1. Lineage (NCBI taxonomy): Eukaryota > Viridiplantae > Streptophyta > Magnoliopsida > Apiales > Araliaceae > Panax > Panax ginseng. The sequence continues at coordinate 53,836,106 of CM035135.1, read as the reverse complement.
ATTATTATTACTATTATTATTAGTTTAATTTCTAAAAGTGTTTGGGAATTAATTAATAAAGTACTTTCATAATTCCTAATTGAATTAAGACCCTAATTAATTAAAGGAGTTTAACTAATTAAAACTAAACACTATTCCTAAATAGTTTAGGAGGGTTGTCTACATCTATAAGTAAGAAAGCTTTATTATGGATTAGGGTACACTAACAATTCCAAGAGTTGGGAGAGTATAGAGATAAAAAATTAGGGTTTTGTCAAACACCTATCTTTTTAAATATTTGTTCTTCCTTGGTGGATCATCTTCAGAGGCCAAACACTTGGGTGGCTAACGTTGATCAAAAGAAGGAATCAAACCTAGTGGATTCAAGTTGAACGTAAAAAGGAATTAGAGGAGAACTCGTACCTGAGGAAGCTAGTTTCTACAAGGGTATGAATCTGATCTCCATCTCTTTTCTATTTAATTGATAATTAAGCACAATGCATGATCATGGTAATGGTTTATATGAAAAATTTTAAATTCTGTTTTATCGCACTTCCGCACTATTTATGTGATTTTGTGATAACCTGGGATTTTGAATAACCCAAATTTTACGAATAATTTTTTTTTTATTTAATATTGACTGTTAATATTGTACTGTGTATCTGTGATATGAGTCTCGAGAATTAAATTTGTGTATTGACTGAGAAATTAGAGTAGAGTTATGCTTAACAGCTTTAGAAACCCTAACCCTAATTTCTAGATAGGGATTCGACAGAAATTGCAGTTATAATATCTGTAACTGTGAGTATGTGATTGTACTGTATAAACTTAATGATCAATGATTGACTGGATAAGGTTTAAACTTTGTAAACCCCAATAAGGGATAAGAAACCCTAATCTCAGATTTAGAAAACCTAATGTACAGTTAAAAACCCTAATTGTACGTCGAGAAACCCTAATTTCATATCTAGGATTCCCTAAACCCTAATTAGGCAACCCTAATCCTAATTGGAAAGCCTAATGTGTTTATTAAACATTAATATGATTAGGAAAACCTAATTTAATTAGGAAACCCTAATTTTAGTTTTAAACTTTTAAAATTTTTAATTAAAACCCTAATTGGAAATTTTAGAAACTAATATTTTAAAACCTAAGGGTTAGGACCTTAGGGTTAAACCCTAAGGGTTTGTGCAATTGTCAAGAATACCATTAAAATCATTTTACAAATGACAAAAATACCCTTTTTACTTTATTTATTTGGTAGCTTGTAAAATTGGCTATATCTTTAGTTGTTCACCAACTATATTGACTTTGTGAGTACAAATCTCTAGCAATATCATTCCATAACATCAGATCTAGCAACATTTCACATTATATACGAGAATTAGAGAGAGAAAGTTCATTAAACTTGGTCATTTTTCAACCTAGCTCTCACCAACTCTCTCTTTCTCTCTCTAACCCTCCGAAATTAGCAAGTGTTTCAGTCCCAAAATAAACCCTAGAAACACCAAAATCAGTAGGAAAAGGCAAGATCATTGCATCTTCAAGAGAAAGGTATAAACCCCAAACCCTTTTAATCTTGTATGCTTAGGAAAAAAATCGTGTTTAAGTGTTTATAGTTGTGTTAAAAAATGTTTTTAGTTGATCTATGTTGATCCATGATGGATCCATAGCATCAAATGGCTCTAAAATGATATTTTTCAAAAAACTGCCAAAAACATGGTTTATGGTCTGACAAGCTAATGTCAGGAGCCACAGATTCGTGCCTGTTTATGATTCTTGTTGTTCTATGTGTTAGATCTATAGTTGGATATGTTATCTTTGATCTGGGACAGGAATTATAGTCATTAGATGTCTGGATTTGAAGTTATTAACGGTCAAAACCCGTTGACCGGGCATGACCATGAGAAATTTGGGTAACCCAGAAAGTTTAAAGTAACGTCTGACAAGATTTTTGAAACTCGATTTATGTCAGGTGTTATGTTGTTTGTTGTTGTTGTTGTAATAAATGTGTAGCCTGTTGTCTGGACTATATATTGAACAGAGCAAGTGGTCAAAGTAGGCTACTCGCTCAGTTTTGACATTTCTGGAAAAACCCAGAAATTTGATGAACAGAATTTCTGACAATGTTTGACTGAGTTTTATCTTGAGAATCTGTTGTTGTTGGGCTGATCTATTGTTATATATATACTCTATGACATTCCAACCACACGATTGGACCATGAGAACACATAAATCATGATAGGAACCTATATTAAATCGAGCTACAAACTAACCACTCGGACTGCTGGGTTTCTGGGAAAACCCAGAAACGCCCTGACAAGAAGTTTGGGAGATCAGATCTTCTTGATGGATTGTTGGATGGCTTAGTTGATGATTGAAAACTGTAGTGTTACATAAACACTACACGATTAAGGTTTAAACTAGCCCAAAACATTAATATGTTGAGAATCAAAGCCGGTCAAACGTGCACACTTGTTAACTGTCTGACAGTGTTCTTGAAGGTCAAGAACACCTAAGACGACAGATAAGTGTCGCTATAGGCTTTAACGACGATTGTTATTTATTTCGAATTTCTGAATTTCCGAAAATTACTTAAAAATAGAAATAAATTATAAAATTATTAAAAATAGTTTTAAAATTATTTTAAATTATGAAAAATAATTTTTGACCAATTGGAATATTTTTATTTAAAATTTATAATTATTTAAATATTAAAGGTATTTAATTTATTTAATTAGTGTATTAAATAAATTAGAGAAAAATAATTTAATATTATGAAAAATCATTTTAAATAAGAATAAGGTATTTAAAAATATTTTGAGTTATAAAATATAACTTTTAATATTTTTAGAGAATTTTCATTAATAATTTAATATTAATGATATTAGATTTATTTAATTGTTAAATTAAATAAATAAGTTAAAAATGATTTTATTGATTTAAAAATCATTTTAAATGAGAATAAAGTGTTAGAAAATATTTAGAATTATAAAATATAATTTTCAATATTTTTGGAGAATTCTCATTAATAATTTAATATTAATGATATTAGATTTATTTAATTATTATATTGAATAAATGAATTAAAAATGATTTTATTGATTTAAAAATCATTTAAAATGAGAAAAATGAATTAAAAATATTTTATGTGATAATTAATTACTTTTAATATTTGGATGATAATTTTATTAATATTTAAATATTAATGGTAATGATTTAAAATGATTTTTAATTATTTTAAAAATCATTTAAATAGAATATTGTTAATTTAAAAATATTTTAAGTTATTAATAATAACTTTAATATTTTGACAAGTAAATATTAATGATGATAAGATTATTTGATAATTAAATCATTTTAAAATGATTAGATGTTTGAAAAATTATTATAAATAATAATAATTGTTTGATAATTATTAAAAGCTTTCGAAAAATATTATAAATGATAATTGAATTATCTAAATTAATATTGAAGCTTAGAAACCAAATTTAATTGACAATAACTGTGTTAATTGTCGGATAGGGTGATCAGAACACCGAGAATGGACCGAAGTCCAACCAGACCTAAATAGTTAGACTTGTTAAGTATTTGTATAGGTTATAAACACTGATGTGGCTATGTGATAATGTGTCTAGGAGAAGTTTAACTGTAGAATACAGTGTTGTCTGTTATGAAATATTGCGCTAATTGTAAGACCGATATTATTGGTTATAGGTCTTACGAACGCAGATAAGTTTATTGTGTAGCTGTAATCAGCGAAAGAGGCAAGTTCCCTAACTCAACCTTGAGTTATATTCATTCAATTATTATAGTGGTTAATTATTGCTAATTATACCACGTCCAGGGATTTATTGTTGATTATTCGCAGTTAGTGCATGTTTAATAATTCAAATTGAATTACTGATTCGTAAAATATATGTTCGTAGAATAACTGTTGGTTGATATTCATATCCGTAGAAGCTAGTATTGACAGTACTGATAATTCCTATTTATTGTCGAATTATGTGGAAAAATGTCTTAGCCAATTATCCTGGCTAGACGAATATTTGTTAAAACTTGATAGGTTCGAGAAGAGAATTCAATTGTTATTGACAAATCGATGCCAAATATTTTGGCTAGATCGAGAAGTACTTAGAAATTGAAATCACAGTATTTCATTGTTAAATCAAAATCTTGATTCTGAAACTGAGAAGAACAACCTTTTATATAAAGGGAACATTATATTGGTCGTATATTTGGCCTTTGCGCGCGATTAAGTATTATGCATAATATAGGGTATAATAAAGCTGATCACTTTATATACTTGCAGAGGGGTATGATTTAATCTTTATGGTTATCTGATACACCTGGGTATATCAAAGTCAATTCTTTGATAGTTACTCGAGAAGAGAAGTTCAGGATCCAATGGATCGCTCAACATAAATCTGGAAAACATTCCACTTTGCTATTTCGTAGAATTAATTCTTGATTATTCATTTTAATATCGTAGAAAACCTTGAGAGCATTGTACTCTTTCATTATCAGATTATTGTTGCGTAGAATATGAGAAGAATTGATATTGATTTCTATACCTTTATCGTATATCTTAACTTGCGGGGCAAACTTGTTTCACACCCTTGCTAAATAAAACTTTTAAGCTAGGGACGAAGTTGCAGAAGGTGCTGCAAAGAAGAACAAAGGAAAAACACCCTTTATCGTATGATGAACAATATTATTATTATGTTGTATTGTATTCTAAACCCTTTTTGTTTATCTGAAGGGTAAGGTTGTAATGTTAAGGTTAGAAAACCTGAGACTTATATGTTAACAATATATGTTAATGAGTTATGTATTCCTATTTATAATTTGAATGGGTAGTTAGATGGTATTATATTGTGGATCGTGAACACCAAACTCGGGGGTCAGGTAACCCAGATTTGGGGGCGTCACAGGTTTAATTTCATGATTGCGCTATATATAAACCTAACAGATCTTTCATGCACTTTAAAGGTGTGAGGTTATACACAAAAATAATCAATAGCCAAGTTGAGTAGGGCTTTGTGTAAAACCCATTAAACGGATTAAAGCCATTCGTAACAAGTTCAAGACTAACACTGCAAACCCCTTAAGCAAACTGTTGGGTTTGTATATAGCGCGAACATGCAATCAAATTACACAAAAGGAGCGGAAGTGCGATAAAATAGGAATTTAAAATTTCATATAAACCCATCACCATGATCGTACTATGTGCATAATTATCAATCAATAGAAAAGAGATGGAGAACACATTCATACCCTTGAAGAAACTAGTTTCCTTAGGTACGAGTTCACCTCCAATCATTTTCGCGTTCAACTTGAATCCATCGAGTTTGATTCCTTCCTTTGATCAACGTTAGCCACCCAAGTGTTTGACCTCTAAAGGTGATCCACCAAGGAAGAACAAAGATTCAAGAAGATGGGTGTTTGGCTCAAACCCTAGTTTTTCTATCTTTATAGAAAAAGGGGCGTACTCTCCAACTATTGGAATAACGTATATTGATATCTGATATAAGACTCCTCTTATAAAGATATCAGTTAACACTTCTAATCTAATTAGAAGTTAGGGTATTATTTAATTAATTAAATTCCTTTAATTAATTAAGCTCCCTAATCTTATTAGGGATAATTAATTAACCTCCTAATCTTATTAGGAATAAATGAGAGTACTAATATTAAATTAATTCCCAAACTCCTTTTGAAATTAAAATAATAATAATATTAATAAGACTCCTCTTAATAATTTATATTTAATATTTTCAAAATATTAAATAATAAATATTAAGCTATTTAATTTACTCTATCACCATAGATTAAATTAAATACACTTAACATATTATTATGATTATGCCATTAACTCCTTTTTATGGCGTGACCCTTTAGGTTCTCCATATTAAACCAGTTGTGAATAAATCAATTAGAACAATTCTAATTTTATTTAAATAAATAAATTAAATTATTAATTTATTTAAATAAATAATATTTATTCTATAATAGGGATAAGCCTCCCTAGCGATTAACAACTTTCCAGATAATATAGATTTCAACATTAATCATAAAAGAACCTTTGAGTAAATAGTTACCGTACAATTCAATCCTTCCATTATACAATGTCCTAATTAAATATAAGACATGGATTTACTGTCAAGTCTTATTTTATTTAATTATATGTATTTCGATTCTTAAATGCACAACTTCAAATAATACAAATTAGAAACTCCTTTCTAATTTCATTCTGCCTTGGCCAAGGACTACTAGGTTGTCATTTATCGAATTACATAAGGCATATCTCTTCTTTTACTAGAAGCGATAGATTCTTTATTGATCATACATTATCTCCATGTACAACTTATTATACCCAAGCATACCCTTTGATATACCCTAAGGGTCTTAAGGAATAAGTCAAAGTATAACTCATCATACACAAGATACTATGATGATCTCAAGTCTAAGGATCACTTGTACTACTATCACTACATGAATTCCTATTGACAGGCAAGTAAAACTCCATTAGGTATTCCTTAGCGAGCCACGTTCAGTGAACTTATTCTCCAACAAGCACTTACATACTTGCTTTAGTGTCTCTACACAAATGATCATGAGATCAATCATCCTCACCCAATGAGCAAGCAACGTATGTACCAATCTATCCAGATTCACTAATCCCGTTTCTAGTAATCCATCGATTGGGAACATTTTAGTTTTTAAGATATCTAAGAATTCAGATCTCATTAGCATGATCTCATCATAATTTTAAAATCATTGCTTAAAACTATAAGTTTATCGCATATTAGTAAAACAACACCATGTATATAAATTAAAGTCTTTAGTAAATGAATAATTTTATTAATAAATGAATAAGATTGTTACAAAGTATATGCTTTATCATAAATAAGATTGGATTGTGTGCATACTACTTTCACAAACGAGAGGTGCTTTCTATCAAAATTTTTGCACTCAAGCCCATCTGTCGGGTGCGTTAGTTGACCTTCGGCTATGTCTCGTGTTGAGTGCCACCTCATATACTCGGCGGTATGTGTTGGCATGAACAACCATTGAAGCCTCGGTGCAATGGGGAAGTAACATAAGATCTTTCTCAGAACGTCTTTTCTATTTTTCTTACGTTGTTCATAGTATCTACTTGTACCGCAGATATCGCAGGACCTTTTATCTTTATTGTCATCACCGTAATATAACATATAGTTATTCTCACAAGCATCAATTTTTCCATACCCTTGATTGAGCCTTTTGAACAATTTCTTCACATCATAGTACGAGTCTGGTAACTTATTGTCTACTGGTAAGAACTCCTTCAAAATGTTGAAAAGTTCATTAAAAACTCTCTCACTGCAGTCATGCCCGTTCTTTAAGTGCAAAATCTTAGTCATTGAGGATAAGAAGCTATGCTTTTCGTGTTCGTCATATAGTGGCGTTGCTGATTCATGCAATAACTGATAGAAAACCTTAGCCCTGTCATTCAGCTCTCGCTCGATGGTTTCGTCATCCCTATTTGTATTCTACTGGAAGAATGAACCAGCAGCTTCAACTATCATGTTAGTGCAATAAAAGGTTTCGTACCCTCTAAATTCCAGTTCGGATTCATGTTCATTGAACCAGGATTCCCCATGATAGATCCATGTGGTATAACCCTCTTGAACCCATACACAAATAAGTCACACATGACATCACTTCTTTCTTCCACACTTCATTCACGCACCTCTTACAAGGACATCTGATCTCATCACCGCTGACTTTCTCAAATGCAAAATGGAGAAATTGTATACGCGGAAAATCAACAGACATCTAGAATAACGAGCTTCTATATATGTGGAAAATCAAAATGAAATCAAGTCGGAGGGTTCATGTATATGCATGCATATGAGTTTCCTAACTTCATCTCCCACTCTAACGAGTCATACTTTTATCTCATTCCCAGATGTGTCGTCCCACTGATGCCAACAACTTGAACACATCTTTAAATTTTAAAAAATTTTGGCAGCACTTCCCCATGATCTTCAACTACACGAAATAAACTAACACATCGTAGTCTAAATGTGACGCCCCGAAAATAGGTATACATCACCCATTCTGAGTCACCAAATACTTGGTACAGAAATCAAATACAAGCTTCTTTTATACAATACAACAAAAATGTAGCTGAGAGTTTTTACACGAATATTGTCTTCTAGACATTATCCAAACTCAAATGGAGTCCTCATTACATTTATTATCACACTATTTCATAGAATAGTGAGAACTACTATAGCCACTATCTCGGACCATCACTCCGTTCCCCGACTAGTCCCGACTACGTTCTCATTTTCTGAAGAGAACAATGAAAGCAAAAAGGTGAGCTCAACTAGCCCAGTAAGAAATATTATGACTAAGATAATACAGAATAAATTATTATTAGCCTTCAACAGTGTTAAACTAATAAACAACAAGTTTAACTACAGCGGAACAAGCAATCCATTAGAAGAGTCAAGTAAAGCATGATATCTACTATCTTCTATGATTTAAAAAGTTTATCATCAATTTTATCGTCGAGACTCAACTTAATAAATAATCAAAATCACTGAATTATCCATGCACTACGGGTCAAGGATATTCATTAGTATCACGTCCACGAATTATCCATGCACTACGGGCCAAAGATATTCGTGTAATCACCAATGGTCATGATCATGCCAACCACTGTCCATCAATGCATTACGGGCCAATGAGGACTTTTACACATCATTTATAATATTACAAGTCATGATTATACTGAATAATCCCTGATCATAATCATACCAATCAATAGTCCACTATGAACTACGGCCAAAGATGACTTTCATCACAATATAAGCATGAAGATGATGACAATGATATAAGAATTCAATTAAATGAAAGCAAAGGATAAATTTTAAAGATTTTAAATTCAATTTATCCAGAATTCAATAATGTCAAAATTGTCAACATGATAATGCTTTGTGGAGTAAAATTCAAGAATAATATTGTATCAAAAATGATTTGGACAGAAAAGAAATTAATTTTTGTCATAAATAGTACCCCAGGTGAATAGTACCCCGTGAATAGTACTTTGAGAATAGTACTTTGTGAATAGTACTTCGTGAATAGTACCCCATGAATAGTATCCCATAAATAGTACTTTATGAATAGTACCCCGTGAACAGTACTACGACATGAAAAGATTAAAAATTATCAAGAATGTTCAGAAAAATATCCTTGTGAACGATACCAGATGAAACACAAATTTTAAGGATATTCTACTAATTTTACGGAGTATAGAAGCAATACTTTAACAAAATGAGTATAGAATTATGAATATGAAATGAAATAATATTACTTACATACTACAAAGTATGGAAGAAAATATTATTTCATACGAATATTGAACAAAAATAATATCCCTTACCTTAGTAGAAGGCTGGATACTGCAATAATGAAGTAGTAGAATAATCTTCTTCTTTCTCTCTATAGCTTCTCTCTCTATAAGTGCTCTTGTGAGTCTTAGTGAATTGGTGAGAATGAAAGAAGAATGAGCTTCTATTTATAGGAAAACATAGTTTTGATAGTTGCACGATTAGGGACTCGAAATATTACAGTATAGTACCTTCATCTATACCTCCATTTTTAATTTAGTCCTTCAAGTATTATCAATCTTGCACCACCTCCCCTAATAGTACATGCATATGAATCAATAGTTCCATACATCTGAACCAATAGTAATTTGCATGTGAACTAATAGCAATTAATTACTTATTTATCCAATTAATTGCTCGTTTGGTCAATTTAACATCTAAAAATCAATTATTATTGAAATAAATGTCGATTTCCACTAACACTAATAATCTCAACACAATGGAAATATTTTTTTTTATCAACAATTTCATCTTTAATCAACACAAACTTATTCATCATTAATATTATAACTCACAATATTTAACAACCAGAAACTCTCAATAGTTTCTCTCTATTGGCGCACAATTAGGTGACCAAACCCCTTTTCTTGATAGAACTTTCTAGACATCGTCAATAATGCAAATAATAATATGAATAACTTTGTCGTCTTAATTATTGATTTAATAAAATAAAATATTATGTAGATGATACTATGATAATAATTGAATCAATAATATGAGAGATATCATGCAGTAATTACTGTAGCTATAATTGAGTGATTTCTCACTTAGGCATCAATAATCAATAACGTGTGCTACTATGCAACCACGCGTATTACTGTACTTTTACCACCGAGTATTCCAACAGTTTAACGGTAAAACTTTCGTCGTTATTTTTATAAAAAGATATTTATGTCGTTTTCTAACTCTGACAATAATTCTGTTGTGGGGTCCTTCAATGATCATGTCGTCGTACGAATATTCTCTGTTAAAATGAATATTCCCCGACCAATCTAATATTTTATAACAACTTGCTTACTTTGCAAAATTTATAAATATTACCCACAACTATAACATTATATCAATTTCACACCATAATATTCAAAAATATATTTTGAGAAAAATTAATCTTTATTCATAAACGTTGGGGTCTTACAACCTCTCCTTCTTATGAAATTTCATCCTCGAAATTGGGGTACATGCTTGGTATGTCAAAGAGGTGAGGATACCTTGATTTCATTTCAAATTCTAGCTCCCAAGTCATTTCCTCAACATCGTGGTTTCTCCACAAAACTTTGACTTGAGGTATAGCCTTGGAGCGTAGAATATGTTCCTTCTTATCCAAGATTTTAATAGGTATCTCTTTATACGTTAAATCTTCCTCAATTTCATCTAGTAAATCAATAATGTGGTTCTTCACATAATTACGTAACATAAATATGTGAAAAACGTTATGAACATGAGACATACTTGGCAGTAAGGCTAGTCTATAGGCCACAGTTCCTACTCGATCAAGGATTTCGAATGGCCCAATGAATCTAGAATTGAGCTTTCCTCTATTTCCAAATCTCGTAACTCCTTTCCATGGAGACACACGTAACAACGCATGCTCTCCAACATTAAATTCCACGTCCTTTCAATGAAGATCAACATAACTCTTTTGTCTATCTTGTGAGGTCTTTATACGTTGCCGGATCATTTGAATATTTTTTATAGTCATGCGTACCAATTTCGGTCCTAACAATGTTGCTTCACCCACCTCATCCTAGCATATTGGAGAACGACACTTGCGTCCATACAACGCCTCGAATGGAACCATGCCAATACTTGCTTGATAATTGTTGTTGTAAGAGAATTCCACTAATGGAAAGAACTTGTCCCAACTTCTTTTAAAGTCAAGGACACAGAGTCTTAATAGATCTTCAAGAGTTTAAATAGTCATCTCTGACTACCTGTCCGTTTAAGGATGATATACCGAACTGAATTGTAAATCTGTGCCCATAGATTTTTGCAAACTAACCCAAAATCGTGAAGTGAATCTTGGGTCTCGATCAGAAACTATAGATACTGGCATACTGTAAAACCCCGAATTTTATGAAATAAAAGTATTCAATTTTCTTATAATTATTATTTTATTTCGTAAATGGTTAAATTCATAAAAGGTTAAAGTTAAGGGTGATATGTGAAATTTTTTGCAAAGTAAGCAAGTTGTTATAAAATATTCATTTTCTCGGGGAATATTCTTTTTGTCGGGGAATATTCGTACAACGGCACAATCATTGGTGGACCCCAGAATGGAAGTATTGTCGTAGCTAGAAAACGACAGAATTATCATTTTATAAAAATAACGGCGAAAGTGTTACTGTATAAACTGTTGAACTACCCGGTAGTAAAAGTACAGTAATACACGTGGTTGCATAGTAGCACACGTTATTGATTATTGATGCTTACGTAAGAAGTCACTCAGTTATACTCAATTATTGCTACAGTAATTGCTACATCATATCTCTCATATTATTGATTCAATTATTGTCACAGTATCATCTGTATAATATGTTATATTTTTAAATCAATAATTGAGATGACAAAGTTATTCATATTATTATTTACAATATTGACAATGTCTAGAAGTTCTATCAAGGAGAGGTTAGATAATCTAATTGCGCGCCAATAAGGAGAAATCCTTATCATAAAGCCCCCTCTTTACTAGGAACGACCTGGTTGTTAAATATTGTGAGTTATAATATTAATGATGAATAAGTTTGTGTTGATTAAAGATGAAATTGATAGTTCCATTGTCTTGGAATTATTAGTGTTAGTGGAAATCGACATTTATTTCGATAATAATTGATGTCTAGAGGTTATATTGACCAATCGAGTAATTAACCGGATAAATGAGTAATTAATTGCTATTAACTCACATGCTTATAAATATATGTTCACATGTGTGTACTATTGATTCACATGATTTACTATTAGGGGAGTTGGTGCAAGATTGATAATACTTGTATGACTAAATTAAAAATGGAGGTATAGATGAAGGTATTATACTGTAATTATTTTTTTCACATGTATAGAACTATTGAGTCACATGATTTACTATTGAATCACATGATTTACTATTAGGGAAGGTGGTGCAAGTTTGATAATACTTGCAGGACTAAATTAAAAATGAAGAAAAAGAGGAATGTATTATATTGTAATATTTCGAGCCCCAAAATGTGCAATTATCGAAACTATATTTTCCTATAAATAGAAGCTCACTAAGTCTCACAAGAGCAATTATTATAGAGAAATTATAAAGAGAAAGAAGAAGAGAAGTCTGCAACCTCACTACTCCAGTATTTAGTCTTTTTCTGAGGTAAGGGGTATTATTTTTTTCGTATTCATGAAGAGAGTTATTTTTTTAATACCCGTAAGAGCTATTATTCCATTCTTTATTATTCTGTTGGAATAACCTGTCTACGCGGACTACCGCATACATGGTGAATTCTTCTATTATTCCATTCTTTATTATTCTGTTAGAATAACCTGTCTACGCGGACTACCGCATGCATGGTGAATTCTTCTTTTATTCCATTCTTTATTATTCTGTTGGAATAACATGTCTACGCGGACTACCGCATGCATGGTGAATTCTTTTGTTATTCCATTCTTTATTATTCTGTTGGAATAACTCGCTCACGCTGATTACCGCATGCATGGTGAATTCTTACGTTATTCCATTCTTTATTATTCGTTGGAATAACTCCGCTCACGCGACTACCGCATGCATGGTGAATGACCCTTCGTATTCATTTCTTATTAAATTATGGAAATGATATGTCTACGTGGATTACCGCATGGCGGGTAAAAATCCATTTGCAGTTTTATATATTCTATTATACTCAGTTGGTTAAAGTTTTGGCTTCTATACTCCAGAAAATTAGTAGAATATCCTTGATATTTGCGCATCATCCAGTATCTTTTCATAGAAATATTCTTTTGAGCATTCTTGAATTTTACTCCACAAAGCAGTATCATGTTGACAATTTGGACGTTATTGATTTCTCGATAAATTTAATTATAAATCTTTAAAATTTATCCTTGAACTTGTTTTATTGAATTATTATGTCATGGTCAACATCCTCATGCTTATATTATGATGAAAGTCATCTTTGACTTACGTGCATAGATGGACTTGATATGATTATGACCAGGGATTATTCGATATAATTATGACCTTAATGTAACGAATGATGTGGTAAAAGTCCTCATTGGCCTGTAGTTCATTGATGGACAGTTGTTGGTATGATTATGACCAGGGATTATTCGGTATAATCATGACCATTGATGATTACATGAATATCCTTGGCCTGTGGTGCAGGGATGATTCGATTTTATTTATTAAGTTGAGTCTCAGCGATAAAGTTGATGAAAAACTTTTTAAATCATAGAAGATAGTAGATTTTATGCTCTACTTGACTCTTCTAAAGGATTGCTTATTCCACTGCAGTTGTTGATCTAAAACTTGTTGTCTATTGTATTCTATCAGTTTTATACTGTTGAAGGCTAAGGATAATTTATTCTGCATTATCTTAGTCATAATATTTCTTACTGGGCTAGTTGAGCTCACCCTTTTGCTTTCATTGTTCTCTTCAGGAAATGAGAACGTAGTCGGGACTAGTCGGGGAATGAAGTGATGGTCCGAGATGGTGTCATAGTAGTCCTCATTATTCTATAAAATAGTGTGAAAATAAATGTAATGAGGACTCCATTGAGTGTGGATATTGTCTAGATGACAATATTCTTATTAAAACTCTTAGATTATGTTTTGTCGTATTTTTTACATCGTTGTATAATTAAGTTGTATTTGAATTTTGTACCATGTATTTGGTGACTCAAGATGGGTGATGTATACTTGTTTTGGGGGCGTCACACGATTCGTTTTCCTCGGCTGGCTTTCCCAATCGATGGCTTTAAAGTTTCTTCTTCCGAATTCATTGAATCCCTCTGTCCATCCTCTTCAGCTTCCTTCTCCTCCCTTTAGTTCTCTCAAATCTCTTCTCCTCCCTCATGTCGATCTCTCTATTTAATCCACCAACTCACTGCAAGAGAACTTGTGTGCCGGTGTCGATCTCTCAATCCATATTCTCCTTTGCCGTGTCAAGAGAGATTTTGGTTATACGTGCAAACCCAGTTGATCTAAATCGTTGGCTTCAAACTGAGAAGCTTTTATAATCCCCAATTTTTGTAAAGGTACCCAATTTTCTTCTCATCAATTTAATCCATAGAATATACCATATAATTTGTAATTGTGTTGAGCTAATGAACTGAGAAGCTTCTGCTCAGTAAGTGCTTGATAGAAGTCCTGAATGAAGAGCTTGATATGATTTTATTACGATTTTTCCTTTATTAATTGCAATTTGTGTTGTTTAATGATTATTAACTGTTAATTTCTTTGCATACATTCCATGGCATTAATTTCTCTGCATAATGAGGTCAAATTTTTCAATAAAAATAGTTCTGATTTGAGAGAATTTTTATGTGGGTATTTGTGATATTTTCTTAAAGTTGTTTTTTTTCAAAATTGTGAGATGTGTTTCTATTTAACTTTTTTTATGATGGATTTTTTTTTATTTGGGTGTGAAAATAGGGGATTTGGAATTTTTGCAGCTTTAGATACTGCGGGATGAGAGCAACCCAAATGTTGTGAACGAAGTGGTGACCCTCTTCTTTGAAGTTCTGAGAATTTGCTCCTCCACTTGAACATTGCCCTGTTAGTGTTCTTTAGCTTCTTTATGGATTTTTTTACCAATTATGTGTTGTAGTAAGGGTTGTTATTTTTCTCATTTTGAAAGATATGAAGTTTTGTTGTTTCATTTTATTATATTTGAGAGGTTCTTCAAGATCAAAAATAGAAACAGCAGGAGTTCATTGTAGCTACCATTACTGAGCTATCCCTGAGCCTCTGTCTCTGCCTCCGAATTTGGATTCGCGGCACTCCGATTTAATCAAAATGGTTCACAACTTCACAACTTTGAGCTTCAACTATCTAAGGTTAATTTTCCTTTTTTAAACTCACTTAATTATGTATATATATATATATATATATATATATATATATATATATACACACACACACACACACACACACACACACACTTTGCTTTGAAGAGTTGCATTTAAGTTGTTTAGTGGGATTTTGTTTTTCGTAAATAGATGTTGTAGAGTTTTTGATGTTGTTTATGAGATATATTTAATAATATATTTAACAGATGTATGTGAAGTAGTAGGTCTTTGATCAATGTTTAAAAATATTTTTTACTTGGTATCTAAAACTTTGATTTGCATTGAACAATATTAAATCTTCAGAAGAACATTTGTTGCACTCTGTTTAATTGTAAAGATTCCTCCTCTTCCTCATCCTTCAATTGTGAGGAAGGGGAAAATTTTCTTTGCTTAGTTTTTTCATGCAGATTCTATATTGGTAGAGCATACCCATAACTATTTTTTCTCTTACACATTGATTGTAATGGCTAATCTATCATCAAAAAGAGTTATTTTTGGTGTTGTGCTTTAAGTTTTGACAGTCTTTGTTTGGTTGGGCATTTATTTAGCAGAAAAAATTTATGCTAATTATATTTTTGGAGATTCTTTGGTTGAAGCTGGAAATAATAACTACATCGTTTCTCTATCCTAGGCTAATTACCCTCCTAATGGTATTGATTTTGGGAAGCCAACAGGACAATACACAAATGGAAAAACAATATCCAATATTTGAGGTAAGATTTTGTTCTTCCATATGCAAATGGCAGAACAATACTTGAGTAATTAAGTTTATGTGACAAACTTTGACAAAATCTGTTATACATCTGTTTAGCAACAACAACAAAAATCTTTATATGTTTGTTTATAATTTTTTGTTACACCAGGACAACAAGCGGGTTTTAAAGATTTTGTTCCTCCATATTTGGTTCCAACCACCAGGGGACCTATAATTCTACAGGGTGTTAACTATGCTTCCGGTGTGTGGGCAAGGAAATCGCGCCTTGCTAGTTAGGATTTCGTATTGGCTGAGCAGGAGAGAAATCCACAAAGAGCACATAATTGGTTAATTGATTGAAGAGGGGAGAAGAACAGGTGGGTAATTACTCCAATGATACGTGGTAGAACTCCTAGAATCCGGGAACCGTGTTAGGTTAGCAGGGATTCCAAGTGCCTTCTTGAGTGCTTCGAGTTGAGAGAATGTCCAAACCCTTTAGTGCTTTTAGGTGGAATATCCAAGCTTTAAGTCACCAAAAGAGTCCTCCCCCTTCCTAGAATGGAAGGGGTATTTATAGAGTTTCCTAGATTTAAGTAGTCACATGTTAGGCACATATTTTCAGGGAAATTCCAGAAATACCTTTTAGTCATTAGAATAATGCCCATATCGCCCTATCCTTCTAGCCACTAATCCAATCCCTCAATCAATTCCCAAAACGAGCCGCCTCCACGAGCCTTCTGCCTCAGGACACGTGGAGACTTCTCCCGGGTCTAGCACATTTATTTCTGATTTTTTTGTCTTCATTCTATTATGTTATGCGAACCCTAATTTGCACATTTTAATGAGGTCGTGTGTGACGCCCCCAAAATAGGTATACATCACCCATCTTGAGTCGCCAAATTCATGGTACAAAATACAAATAAAAACTTAATTATACAACTGTCGTGTAAAATACGAAAAAACATATGCTGTGAGTTTTAATACAAATATTGTCATCTAGACAATATTCACACTCAATGGAGTCCTCATTACATTTATTATCACATTATTTTATAGAATAGTGAGGACTACTATGACACCATCTCGGACCATCACTCTGTTCCTCGACTAGTCCCGGCTACGTTCTCATTTCCTGAAGAGAACAATGAAAGCAAAAGGGTGAGCTCAACTAGCCCAGTAAGAAATATTATGACTAAGATAATACAGGATAAATTATCCCTAGCCTTCAACAATATTAAACTGATAAAATACAATAAACATCAAGTTTAACTGCAGCGGAATAAGCAATCCATTAGAAGAGTCAAATAGAGCATGATATCTACTATCTTCTATAATTTAAAATGTTTTCATCAATTTTTATCACTGAGACTCAGCTAAATAAATAAACCACGTCATCGAATCATCCCTGCACTACGAGCCAAGAATTTTCATTAAATCATCAATGGTCATGACTATACCGAATAATCACTGGTCATAATCATACCAAAAACTGTCCATCAATGCACTACAGGCCATTGAGGACTTTTACCACATCGTTTATAACATTACACGTCATGATTACACCGAATGATCCCTGGTTATAATCATACCAAGTCCATCTCTGCACGTAAGCCAAAGATATACAATTATAAAACCAATAATTAACAGTCCATCTTTGCACGTAAGCCAAAGATATACAATTCAATAATCAATAGTCCTTCTTTGCACGTAAGCCAAAGATAACATTCATCACCATATAAGCATGAGGATGATGACAATGATATAAGCATTAATCAAACGAAAACAAGGATAAATATTAAAGACTTTAAATTTAGCCAAATATTATCAACCACTTAATAAACTCATAATCTAATATTATTAATATTATAACAATATTTTAATCGCTTCTTAAACTTATAAACAATTTATTTCAATTGTTTACACTTTACCAAATAATGCATTTAATCATTCAAAATGCTATACTCATAAGATTTCATCACCAATGATCAAATCCTCATCAAAAATCAAGATATACCCTATATAGAATTCCCAAGCCATAAAATCCTATTTTCCAATTTTGTTACTTCACATAACATATTTAATTCATTTACTCATAACTAGTTCATTTTCATGAAAAATATCAAATCAGTTCCAAAAATATTTCTTTTCTGGGATTTAGCGGAATATAGTCCCATATTGAACATATATTTTTCTCAGAATTTTTAAAATTCATTTACTATTTTTCATATGGCCAAAACTGCCGAATATTTAGACATTTATCATAAATTGTACTTTTGTCCAAAAATTCCAAAATTTACAGGGTATAGTCCTGTTATATATATGTACTCCCAATAAAAATTTCACCAATTTTGGAGTTAACCACAAAGAGTTATAAGGGTTTACTTTTAAAATAGTCTTTTCCCATAAAATCTATAACACTTAATCTATACATCCAAAAATCGCCATTTTTGGACACAATTTAGAAAACTTATCAAATTATCATTTCAAATTTTTCCAGAATTTTTGAGGGTCAGAAAATTATGAAACCGCCTTCCATGTAAACCCTTTTTGAATAAAAATACTATTCATATGAATACAAATGATCATTCACCATGCATGCGGTAATCCATATAGACAAGTTATTCCAATGTAATAATAAAGAATGGAATAATGTAAGAATTCACCATGCATGCGATAAACCGCATGCATAAAAGTTATTCTCAACAAAATAATAAAGAATGGAACCAGTCCCGTGAAACCGCATGCATGTGATATTTCAATGTAATAATAAAGAATGGAACTGTGTCATGCGTAAAACCGCATGCATGTGATATTCCAATAGAATAATAAAGAATCGAATAACAAAAGAATTTCACCATGTATGCGATGTAATCAAGAAAGACAAAAGTTATTCCAATGTAATAATAAAGAATGGAATCAGGTCTAGCGTAATCCGCATAAATAGGATATTCCAAATGAGAATAATAAAGAATGGAATAATGTAAGAATTTCACCATGTATGCGGTACTTCACATAGACAAAGTTATTCCAACATAATAATAAAGAATGGAATAATAGTAAAGCCCTCTTCATGAATACTGTAAAGAAATAATACCCTTACCTTAGAATAAAGTGGATCTTTCGAAATAGAGGTGGCAAACTTCTCTTCTTCTTTCTTTCTATAATTTCTCTCTATAATAATTGCTCTATAACTTTAGTGAATTGGTGAGAAATAAAAAAAGAATGAGCTTCTATTTATAGGAAAATATAGTTTCGATAATTAAACCTTTTAGGGCTCAAAATATTACAGTATAATACCTTCAACTTTTCTTTCATTTTTAATTCAGTCCTGTAAGTATTATCAAACTTGCACCACCTCTCCTAATAGTAAATCATGTGAATCAATAGTTCTAGACATGTGAAAATACGAATTACAGTATAGTACCTTCATATATACCTCCATTTTTAACTTAGTCATGCAAGTATTATCAATCTTGCACCAACTCCCCTAATAGTAAATGAATGTGACTTAATAGTACACAGATGTGAACAAATAGTTATATAAGCATGTGAATTAGTAGCAATTAATTGCTCATTTATCCGATTAATTATCTGATTTATCAATATAAACCCCAGACATCAATTATCATCGGAATAGATGTCGATTTCCACTAACACTAATAATCACAACACAATGGAACTATCAATTTCATCTTTAATAAAACACGAACTTATTCATCATTAATATTATAACTCATAATATTTAACAACCAGGTCGTTCCCAGGAAAGAGGTGGCTTTCCGATAAGGATTTCTCCTTATTGGCGCACAATTAGATGACCAAACCTCTTCTTGACAGAACTTCTAGACATTATAAATATTATAATTTAATAATAAGAATAACTTTATAGTCTAAATTATTGATTTAATAATACATCATATTATGCCGATGATACTGTGACAATAATCGAATCAATAATATGAGAGATATGATGCAACAATTACTGTAGCAATAATTGAGTATAACTGAGTAACTTCTCACGTAAGCATCAACAATCAATACCGTGTGCTACTATGCAACCACGCGTATTACTATACTTTTACTACCGAGTAGTTCAACAGTTTTAACGGTAAAACTTCCGCCGTTATTTTCATAAAAATATTTACATCATTTTCTCATTCCAAACAATAATTCCGTTTGTGGGGTCCACCAATGATTGTGCCATCGTACGGATATTTTCCGACAAAAAGAATATTCCTCGACCAATCGAATATTATATAACCACTTGCATACTTTTCAAAATTTCTAAATATTACCTGCAACTATAATATTATCTCAAATCCACACCATAATTTTGAAAAAAATATTTTGAGAAAATTAAATCTTTATTCATAAAATTTGGGGTCTTACATCGTGCAACCCTAATTGTGTATTTAATTCAATTAGGTCATTCAAACCCTAATTTTGCACTTAGGCCCACATTTTCCCCCTGCGCGAGAGTCGCATTCCCAAATAGACGATCGTGCAAGAATACTGCAAGCCTTTAAACGATTTTGCGGGACTTCATTTTACAGGTCTTGAAGACAATAGTCCTAGTAGAGGGAACCCTTAGGGTGCCAAACCCTTAGGGTTAAACCCTAGGGAGGCAAAACCTAGCAGGGCTCTTCCTTGGATATATTGGGAAATCCTCCAAAAATCTTTTCAGAGCTTGCCCAATATTTGTTTCCTTATTTTTTTTCTTCTGGAAATTGAAACAGGAAATATAATCAAATATCACCAAGTAAAAAATCTATATTTTGGAACACAAAATATTTCCTTTTTATCAATCAAATATTAATTTTTTTATTTTGAAAATAAAATCAAATCTTAATTTTATTTTGGAAATAAAATCAAATTTTAATTTTATTTTGGAAATAAGATCAAATCTTAATTTTATTTTGGAAATATGATCAAATCTTAATTTTATTTTGGAAATAAAATAAAATCTTAATTTTTTTTTATAAATAAAATCAAATCTTAATTTTATTTTGGAAATAAAATCATATCTTAATTTTATTTTGGAAATAAAATAAAATCTTCTTTTTTGATCTTGACAAGATTTTTATTATTATTATTTTTTCAAATTAAATCAAATCTCATTTTTTTTTCAGGAAATAAAATAAAATATTCTAGAATCTTATTTTATTTTATTTTTTTTGAAAAATATACTTTTTACTTATCTTACTTTGTAGAAGTAAGGAGTCGATATTCATAATCCATTGCCACATATCTTGCATTGAATTCGGCAAGAGAGACCCATTGAAGCTATGCATCCGAATTGCAAGAAAGACTCATCAGATACTATTCTACTAATGACCATTAAAGTTGCTAGGTACTAATAGCCATCAAAGTCGCTTGTGTGTATGTGTCCAATAGTTTGGATTTTAAACTTCAATTAAGATTGTCACATAATCATTAGGAGCCACGAACCCATGTGTTTCTTGATGCAAGAAATGAAGTCCTCTTTTGATGTAAGAACCCATGTCCTCTTTTTTCAAGCCTCGCGTTAACTTATCCATATAAATGATTAGGCTAAGCTCCAGATGCAATTACTTTTTGTAGCAGGCCTTGATTCATGTTATGTGTTTACCACGTGTTTGGAAATTGTGTTCCAAACAAAATAAAACAAACAGACTTCTTTATCTTTGAATTCTTCTTGATTACTTCATCTATTTGTCTTTTTAGGTAATTGTAGCCTTTCTTCTATTTTTCGAGCCTCATCACCTTGATCATATCTTGGTTTTTTCCCTCGGAATTCATTAGAAAAAGGCTATAATTTTCGTGGCGAAGGATGTGAGATCCCGAATTTTATGAAATAAAAGTATTCAATTTTCTTATAATTATTCTATTTAGTAAATGGTTAAATTGATAAAAGGTTAAAGTTAAGGGTGATATTTGAAAATTTTTTAAAGTAAGCAAGTTATCATAAAATAATCGGTGATAAAAGTACAGTAATACGCGTGGTTGCATAGTAGCACACGGTATTGATTATTGATGCTTACGTAAGAAGTCACTCAGTTATACTCAATTATTGCTGCAGTAATTGCTGCATCATATCTCTCATATTATTGATTCAATTATTGTCATAGTATCATCTGCATAATATTTTATATTATTAAATCAATAATTGAGACGAAAAAGTTATTCATATTATTATTTACAATATTGACAATGTCTAGAAGTTCTGTCAAGGAGAGGTTAGATAATCTAATTGCGCGTCAATAGGGAGAAATCTTTATCGGAAAGCCCCCTCTTTCCTGAGAACGACCTGATTGTTAAATATTGTGAGTTATAATATTAATGATGAATAAGTTCGTGTTGATCAAAGATGAAATTGATAGTTCCATTGTGTGGGAATTATTAGTGTTAGTGGAAATTGACATTTATTTCGATAATAATTGATGTCTGGAGGTTATATTGACCAATCGGGTAATTAACCGGATAAATAAGCAATTAAATGCTATTAATTCATATGCTTATAACTATGTGTTCACATGTGTGTACTATTGATTCACATGATTTACTTTTAGGGGAGTTGGTGCAAGATTGATAATACTTGCATGACTAAATTAAAAATAGAGGTATAGATGAAGGTACTATACTATAATTATTTTTTTTACATGTATAAAACTATTGAGTCACATGATTTACTATTGATTCACATGATTTACTATTAAGGGAGGTAGTGCAAGTTTGATAATACTTGCAGGACTAAATTAAAAATAAAGAAAAAGAGGAAGGTATTATACTATAATATTTCGAGCCCCAAAATGTGCAATTATTAAAACTATATTTTCTTATAAATAGAAGCTCATTCTTTCGTCATTTCTCACCAATTCACTAAGTCTCACAAGAGCAAGTATTATAGAGAAATTATAGAAAGAAAGAAGAAGAAGTCTCGCTACCTCACTATTTTAGTATCCGGCTTTTCTTCTAAGGTAAGGGGTATTATTTCTTTCAGTATTCATGAAGAGAGTTATTTTCTTTCAATACTCGTAAGGGCTGTTATTCCATTCTTTATTATTCTGTTGGAATAACCTGTCTACGCGGACTACCGCATGCATGGTGAATTCTTCTGTTATTCCATTTTTTATTATTCTGTTGGAATAACCTGTCTACGCGGATTATCGCATGCATGGTGAATTCTTCTGTTATTCCATTCTTTATTATTATGTTGGAATAACCTGTCTACACGGACTACCGCATGCATGGTGAATCAATACCGTGTGCTACTATGCAACCACGCGTGTTACTATACTTTTACTACCGAGTAGTTCAACAGTTTTAACGGTAAAACTTCCGCCGTTATTTTCATAAAAATATTTTATTGTCATTTTCTCATTCCGACAATAATTTCGTTGTGGGGTCCACCAATGATTGTGCCATCGCACGGATATTTTCCACAAAAAAGAATATTCCTCGACCAATCGAATATTATATAACCACTTGCATACTTTTCAAAATTTCTAAATATTACTCGCAACTATAATATTATCTCAAATCCACACCATAATTTTGAAAAAATATTTTGAGAAAATTAAATCTTTATTCATAAAATTTGGGGTCTTACATCGTGCAACCCTAATTGTGTATTTAATTCAATTAGGTCATTCAAACCCTAATTTTGCACTTAGGCCCATATTTTCCCCCTGCGCGAGAGTCGCATTCCCAAATAGACGATCGTGCAAGAATACTGCAAGCCTTTAAACGATTTTGCGGGACTTCATTTTACAGGTCTTGAAGACAATAGTCCTAGTAGAGGGAACCCTTAGGGTGCCAAACCCTTAGGGTTAAACCCTAGGGAGGCAAAACCTAGCAGGGCTCTTCCTTGGATATATTGGGAAATCCTCCAAAAATCTTTTCAGAGCTTGCCCAATATTTGTTTCCTTATTTCTTTCTTCTGGAAATTGAAACAGGAAATATAATCAAATATCACCAAGTAAAAAATCTATATTTTGGAACACAAAATATTTCCTTTTTATCAATCAAATATTAATTTTTTATTTTGAAAATAAAATCAAATCTTAATTTTATTTTGGAAATAAAATCAAATTTTAATTTTATTTTGGAAATAAGATCAAATCTTAATTTTATTTTGGAAATATGATCAAATCTTAATTTTATTTTGGAAATAAAATAAAATCTTAATTTTTTTTTTATAAATAAAATCAAATCTTAATTTTATTTTGGAAATAAAATCATATCTTAATTTTATTTTGGAAATAAAATAAAATCTTTCTTTATTTGATCTTGACAAGATTTTTATTATTATTATTTTTTTCAAATTAAATCAAATCTCATTTTTTTCATGAAATAAAATAAAATATTCTAGAATCTTATTTTATTTTATTTTTTTTTGAAAAATATACTTTTTACTTATCTTACTTTGTAGAAGTAAGGAGTCGATATTCATAATCCATTGCCACATATCTTGCATTCGAATTGCAGTAGAGACCCATTGAAGCTATGCATCCGAATTGCAGTAAAGACTCATTGCATACTATTCTACTAACTGCCATTAAAGTTGCTAGGTACTAATAGCCATCAAAGTCGCTTGTGTGTATGTGTCCAATAGTTTGGATTTTAAACTTCAATTAAGATTGTCACATAATCATTAGGAGCCACGAACCCATGTGTTGCTGATGCAAGAAATGAAGTCCTCTTTTTGATGTAAGAACCCATGTCCTCTTTTTTCAAGCCTCGCGTTAACTTATCCATATAAATGATTAGGCTAAGCTCCTCGTGATGCAATTACTTTTTGTAGCAGCCTTGATTCATGTTATGTTTCTACCACGTGTTTGGAAATTGTGTTCCAAACAAAATAAAACAAAGCAGACTTCTTTATCTTTGAATTCTTCTTGATTACTTCATCTATTTGTCTTTTTAGGTAATTGTAGCCTTTCT
Organism: Panax ginseng; assembly: GCA_020205605.1. NCBI lineage: Eukaryota > Viridiplantae > Streptophyta > Magnoliopsida > Apiales > Araliaceae > Panax > Panax ginseng. Next base: position 53,811,038 of record CM035135.1, on the reverse strand, counting down.
TCTGTTTTTCGAGCCTCATCACCTTGATCATATCTTGGTTTTTTCCCTCGGAATTCATTAGAAAAAGGCTATAATTTTCGTGGCGAAGGATGTGAGATCCCGAATTTTATGAAATAAAAGTATTCAATTTTCTTATAATTATTCTATTTAGTAAATGGTTAAATTGATAAAAGGTTAAAGTTAAGGGTGATATTTGAAAATTTTTAAAGTAAGCAAGTTATCATAAAATAATCGGTGATAAAAGTACGATGAATATGGCGTGGTTGCATAGTAGCACACCGGTATTGATTATTGATGCTTACGTAAGAAGTCACTCGGTTATACTCAATTATTCTTTGCGAAGAATTGTCGCATCATATCTCTCATATTATTGATTCAATTATTGTCATAAGATCATCTCGCATAATATTTTATATTATTAAATCAATAATTGAGACGAAAAAGTTATTCATATTATTATTTACAATATTGACAATGTCTAGAAGTTCATCACAAGGAAAGGTTAGATAATCTAATCAAGCGTCAATAGGGAGAAATCTTTATCTAAAGCCCCCTCTTTCCTGAGAACGACCTGATTGTTAAATATTGTGAGTTATAATATTAATGATGAATAAGTTCGTGTTGATCAAAGATGAAATTGATAGTTCCATTGTGTGGGAATTATTAGTGTTAGTGGAAATTGACATTTATTTCGATAATAATTGATGTCCTGGAGGTTATATTGACCAATCGGGTAATTAACCGGATAAATAAGCAATTAAATGCTATTAATTCATATGCTTATAACTATGTGTTCACATGTGTGTACTATTGATTCAAATGATTTACTTTTAGGGGAGTTGGTGCAAGATTGATAATACTTGCATGACTAAATTAAAATAGAGGTATAGATGAAGGTACTATACTATAATTATTTTTTTACATGTATAAAACTATTGAGTCACATGATTTACTATTGATTCACATGATTTACTATTAGGAGGAGGTAGTGCAAGTTTGATAATACTTGCAGGACTAAATTAAAAATAAAGAAAAAGAGGAAGGTATTATCTTATAATATTTCGAGCCCCAAAATGTGCAATTATTAAAACTATATTTTCTTATAAATAGAAGCTCATTCTTTCGTCATTTCTCACCAATTCACTAAGTCTCACAAGAGCAAGTATTATAGAGAAATTATAGAAAGAAAGAAGAAGAGAAGTCTCGCTACCTCACTATTTTAGTATCCATTTTTCTTCTAAGTAAGTGGGTATTATTTCTTTCAGATTCATGAAGAGAGTTATTTTCTTTCAATACTGTGAAGGGTCATTATTCCATTCTTTATTATTACGTTGGAATAACATGTCTACGCTGACTCACCGCATGCATGGTGAATTCTTCGTTATTCCATTTTTATTATTCGTTGGAATAACTCGCTTACTACATGGATTATCGCATGCATGGTGAATTCTTCTATTATTCCATTCTTTATTATTATGTTGGAATAACCTGTCTACACGGACTACCGCATGCATGGTGAATCAATACCGTGTGCTACTATGCAACCACGCGTGTTACTATACTTTTACTACCGAGTAGTTCAACAGTTTTAACGGTAAAACTTCCGCCGTTATTTTCATAAAAATATTTCTGTCATTTTCTCATTCCGACAATAATTCCGTTGTGGGGTCCACCAATGATTGTGCCATCGTACGGATATTTTCCGACAAAAAGAATATTCCTCGACCAATCGAATATTATATAACCACTTGCATACTTTTCAAAATTTCTAAATATTACCTGCAACTATAATATTATCTCAAATCCACACCATAATTTTGAAAAAAATATTTTGAGAAAATTAAATCTTTATTCATAAAATTTGGGGTCTTACATCGTGCAACCCTAATTGTGTATTTAATTCAATTAGGTCATTCAAACCCTAATTTTGCACTTAGGCCCACATTTTCCCCCTGCGCGAGAGTCGCATTCCCAAATAGACGATCGTGCAAGAATCTATGCAAGCCTTTAAACGATTTTATGGGACTTCATTTTCTGTGTCTTGAAGACAATAGTCCTAGTAGAGGAACCCTTAGGTGCCAAACCCTTAGGGTTAAACCCTAGGGGAGGCAAAACCTAGCAGGCTCTTCTTTGGATATATTGGGAAATCCTCCAAAAATCTTTTCGAGCTTGCCCAATATTTGTTTCCTTATTTTTTTCTTCCGAAATTGAAACAGAAATATAATCAAATATCACCAAGTAAAAAATCTATATTTTGGAACACAAAATATTTCCTTTTATCAATCAAATATTAATTTTTTTATTTTGAAAATAAAATCAAATCTTAATTTTATTTTGGAAATAAAATCAAATTTTAATTTTATTTTGGAAATAAGATCAAATCTTAATTTTATTTTGGAAATATGATCAAATCTTAATTTTATTTTGGAAATAAAATAAAATCTTAATTTTTTTTTATAAATAAAATCAAATCTTAATTTTATTTTGGAAATAAAATCATATCTTAATTTTATTTTGGAAATAAAATAAAATCTTTCTTTATTTGATCTTGACAAGATTTTTATTATTATTATTTTTTTCAAATTAAATCAAATCTCATTTTTTTCAGGAAATAAAATAAAATATTCTAGAATCTTATTTTATTTTATTTTTTTTTGAAAAATATACTTTTTACTTATCTTACTTTGTAGAAGTAAGGAGTCGATATTCATAATCCATTGCCACATATCTTGCATTCGAATTGCAGTAGAGACCCATTGAAGCTATGCATCCGAATTCGAAGAAAGACTCATTGCATACTATTCTACTAATGTACCATTAAAGTTGCTAGTACTAATAGCCATCAAAGTCGCTTGTGTGTATGTGTCCAATAGTTTGGATTTTAAACTTCAATTAAGATTGTCACATAATCATTAGGAGCCACGAACCCATGTGTTGCTGATGCAAGAAATGAAGTCCTCTTTTTGATGTAAGAACCCATGTCCTCTTTTTTCAAGCCTCGCGTTAACTTATCCATATATAAATGATTAGGCTAAGCTCATTCTGTATGCAATTACTTTTTGTAGCAGGCCTTGATTCATGTTATGTTCTTACCACGTGTTTGGAAATTGTGTTCCAAACAAAATAAAACAAACAGACTTCTTTATCTTTGAATTCTTCTTGATTACTTCATCTATTTGTCTTTTTAGGTAATTGTAGCCTTTCTTACATTTTTTCGAGCCTCATCACCTTGATCATATCTTGGTTTTTCCCTCGAATTCATTAGAAAAAGGCTATAATTTTAAATGTATGAAGGATGTGAGATCCCGAATTTTATGAAATAAAAGTATTCAATTTTCTTATAATTATTCTATTTAGTAAATGGTTAAATTGATAAAAGGTTAAAGTTAAGGGTGATATTTGAAAATTTTTTTAAAGTAAGCAAGTTATCATAAAATAATCGGTGATAAAGAAATAAGAATGTCTGGCGTGGTTGCATAGTAGCACTACGGTATTGATTATTGATGCTTACGTAAGAAGTCACTCGCATTATTTCAATTATTCATTGCGATAATTCTTTGATCATATCTCTCATATTATTGATTCAATTATTGTCATAAGTATCATCTCGCATAATATTTTATATTATTAAATCAATAATTGAGACGAAAAAGTTATTCATATTATTATTTACAATATTGACAATGTCTAGAAGTTCGTCAAGGAGAGGTTAGATAATCTAATCAAGGTCATCGATAGGGAGAAATCTTTATCGGAAAGCCCCCTCTTTCCTGAGAACGACCTGATTGTTAAATATTGTGAGTTATAATATTAATGATGAATAAGTTCGTGTTGATCAAAGATGAAATTGATAGTTCCATTGTGTGGGAATTATTAGTGTTAGTGGAAATTGACATTTATTTCGATAATAATTGATGTCTGGAGGTTATATTGACCAATCGGGTAATTAACCGGATAAATAAGCAATTAAATGCTATTAATTCATATGCTTATAACTATGTGTTCACATGTGTGTACTATTGATTCACATGATTTACTTTTAGGGGAGTTGGTGCAAGATTGATAATACTTGCATGACTAAATTAAAAATAGAGGTATAGATGAAGGTACTATACTATAATTATTTTTTTTACATGTATAAAACTATTGAGTCACATGATTTACTATTGATTCACATGATTTACTATTAAGGGAGGTAGTGCAAGTTTGATAATACTTGCAGGACTAAATTAAAAATAAAGAAAAAGAGGAAGGTATTATACTATAATATTTCGAGCCCCAAAATGTGCAATTATTAAAACTATATTTTCTTATAAATAGAAGCTCATTCTTTCGTCATTTCTCACCAATTCACTAAGTCTCACAAGAGCAAGTATTATAGAGAAATTATAGAAAGAAAGAAGAAGAGAAGTCTGCTACCTCACTATTTTAGTATCCAGTTTTCTTCTAAGGTAAGGGGTATTATTTCTTTCGTATTCATGAAGAGAGTTATTTTCTTTCAATACTCGTAAGGGCTGTTATTCCATTCTTTATTATTATTCGTTGAATAACTTTCTCACGCTGACTCACCGCATGCATGGTGAATTCTTCTGTTATTCCATTTTTTATTATTCTGTTGGAATAACCTGTCTACGCGGATTATCGCATGCATGGTGAATTCTTCTATTATTCCATTCTTTATTATTATGTTGGAATAACTTTGCTCTACATGCATTCACCGCATGCATGGTGAATCAATACCTGTGCTACTATGCAACCACGCGTGTTACTATACTTTTACTATGAAAGTAGTTCAACAGTTTTAACGGTAAAACTTCCGCCGTTATTTTCATAAAAATATTTCTGTCATTTTCTCATTCCGACAATAATTCCGTTGTGGGGTCCACCAATGATTGTGCCATCGTACGGATATTTTCCGACAAAAAGAATATTCCTCGACCAATCGAATATTATATAACCACTTGCATACTTTTCAAAATTTCTAAATATTACCTGCAACTATAATATTATCTCAAATCCACACCATAATTTTGAAAAAAATATTTTGAGAAAATTAAATCTTTATTCATAAAATTTGGTGTCTTACATCGTGCAACCCTAATTGTGTATTTAATTCAATTAGGTCATTCAAACCCTAATTTTGCACTTAGGCCCACATTTTCCCCCTGCGCGAGAGTCGCATTCCCAAATAGACGATCGCGTGCGAGAGAATCGCAAGCCTTTAAACGATTTTATGGGACTTCATTTTTGCTGTGTCTTGAAGACAATAGTCCTAGTAGAGGGAACCCTTAGGGTGCCAAACCCTTAGGGTTAAACCCTAGGGAGGCAAAACCTAGCAGGGCTCTTCCTTGGATATATTGGAAAATCCTCCAAAAATCTTTTCAGAGCTTGCCCAATATTTGTTTCCTTATTTTTTTTTCTGGAAATTGAAACAGGAAATATAATCAAATATCACCAAGTAAAAAATCTATATTTTGGAACACAAAATATTTCCTTTTATCAATCAAATATTATTTTTTTATTTTGAAAATAAAATCAAATCTTAATTTTATTTTGGAAATAAAATCAAATTTTAATTTTATTTTGGAAATAAGATCAAATCTTAATTTTATTTTGGAAATATGATCAAATCTTAATTTTATTTTGGAAATAAAATAAAATCTTAATTTTTTTATAAATAAAATCAAATCTTAATTTTATTTTGGAAATAAAATCATATCTTAATTTTATTTTGGAAATAAAATAAAATCTTTCTTTATTTGATCTTGACAAGATTTTTATTATTATTTTTTTTTTCAAATTAAATCAAATCTCATTTTTTTCAGGAAATAAAATAAAATATTCTAGAATCTTATTTTATTTTATTTTTTTTTGAAAAATATACTTTTTACTTATCTTACTTTGTAGAAGTAAGGAGTCGATATTCATAATCCATTGCCACGTATCTTGCATTCGAATTGCAGTAGAGACCCATTGAAGCTATGCATCCGAATTGCAGTAAAGACTCATTGCATACTATTCTACTAACAGCCATTAAAGTTGCTAGGTACTAATAGCCATCAAAGCTGCTTGTGTGTATGTGTCCAATAGTTTGGATTTTAAACTTCAATTAAGATTGTCACATAATCATTAGGAGCCACGAACCCATGTGTTGCTGATGCAAGAAATGAAGTCCTCTTTTTGATGTAAGAACCCATGTCCTCTTTTTTCAAGCCTCGCGTTAACTTATCCATATAAATGATTAGGCTAAGCTCCTGCATGCAATTACTTTTTGTAGCAGGCCTTGATTCATGTTATGTTCTTACCACGTGTTTGGAAATTGTGTTCCAAACAAAATAAAACAAACAGACTTCTTTATCTTTGAATTCTTCTTGATTACTTCATCTATTTGTCTTTTTAGGTAATTGTAGCCTTTCTTCTGTTTTTCGAGCCTCATCACCTTGATCATATCTTGGTTTTTTCCCTCGGAATTCATTAGAAAAAGGCTATAATTTTCGTGGCGAAGGATGTGAGATCCCGAATTTTATGAAATAAAAGTATTCAATTTTCTTATAATTATTCTATTTAGTAAATGGTTAAGTTGATAAAAGGTTAAAGTTAAGGGTGATATTTGAAAAATTTTTAAAGTAAGCAAGTTATCATAAAATAATCGGTGATAAAAGTACAGTAATACGCGTGGTTGCATAGTAGCACACGATATTGATTATTGATGCTTACGTAAGAAGTCACTCAGTTATACTCAATTATTGCTGCAGTAATTGCTGCATCATATCTCTCATATTATTGATTCAATTATTGTCATAGTATCATATGCATAATATTTTATATTATTAAATCAATAATTGAGACGAAAAAGTTATTCATATTATTATTTACAATATTGACAATGTCTAGAAGTTCTGTCAAGGAGAGGTTAGATAATCTAATTGCGCGTCAATAGGGAGAAATCTTTATCGAAAAGCCCCCTCTTTCCTGAGAACGACCTGATTGTTAAATATTGTGAGTTATAATATTAATGATGAATAAGTTCGTGTTGATCAAAGATGAAATTGATAGTTCCATTGTGTGGGAATTATTAGTGTTAGTGGAAATTGACATTTATTTCGATAATAATTGATGTCTGGAGGTTATATTGACCAATCGGGTAATTAACCGGATAAATAAGCAATTAAATGCTATTAATTCATATGCTTATAACTATGTGTTCACATGTGTGTACTATTGATTCACATGATTTACTTTTAGGGGAGTTGGTGCAAGATTGATAATACTTTCATGACTAAATTAAAAATGGAGGTATAGATGAAGGTACTATACTATAATTATTTTTTTTACATGTATAGAACTATTGAGTCACATGATTTACTATTGATTCACATGATTTACTATTAAGGGAGGTAGTGCAAGTTTGATAATACTTGCAGGACTAAATTAAAAATAAAGAAAAAGAGGAAGGTATTATACTATAATATTTCGAGCCCCAAAATGTGGAATTATTAAAACTATATTTTCTTATAAATAGAAGCTCATTCTTTCGTCATTTCTCACCAATTCACTAAGTCTCACAAGAGCAAGTATTATAGAGAAATTATAGAAAGAAAGAAGAAGAGAAGTCTGCTACCTCACTATTTTAGTATCCAGTTTTCTTCTAAGGTAAGGGGTATTATTTCTTTCGTATTCATGAAGAGAGTTATTTTCTTTCAATACTCGTAAGGGCTGTTATTCCATTCTTTATTATTCTGTTGGAATAACCTGTCTACGCAGACTACCGCATGCATGGTGAATTCTTCTGTTATTCCATTTTTTATTATTACGTTGGAATAACTCGCTCACGCTGGATTATCGCATGCATGGTGAATTCTTCTGTTATTCCATTCTTTATTATTATGTTGGAATAACCTGTCTACACGGACTACCGCATGCATGGTGAATCAATACTGTGTGCTACTATGCAACCACGCGTGTTACTATACTTTTACTACCGAGTAGTTCAACAGTTTTAACGGTAAAACTTCCGCCGTTATTTTCATAAAAATATTTCTGTCATTTTCTCATTCCGACAATAATTCCGTTGTGGGGTCCACCAATGATTGTGCCATCGTACGGATATTTTCCGACAAAAAGAATATTCCTCGACCAATCGAATATTATATAACCACTTGCATACTTTTCAAAATTTCTAAATATTACCTGCAACTATAATATTATCTCAAATCCACACCATAATTTTGAAAAAAATATTTTGAGAAAATTAAATCTTTATTCATAAAATTTGGGGTCTTACATCGATGCAACCGTAATTGTGTATTTAATTCAATTAGGTCATTCAAACCCTAATTTTGCACTTAGGCCCACATTTTCCCCCCCGCGCTGAGAGTCGATTCCCAAATAGACGATCGTCGAGAAAGAATACTGCAAGCCTTTAAGCGATTTTTGCGGGACTTCATTTTCTGTGTCTTCAAGACAATAGTCCTAGTAGAGGAACCCTTAGGGTGCCAAACCCTTAGGGTTAAACCCTCAGGAGGCAAAACCTAGCGGGGCTCTTCCTTGGATATATTGGGAAATCCTCCAAAAATCTTTTCAGAGCTTGCCCAATATTTGTTTCCTTATTTTTTTTCTTCTGGAAATTGAAACAGGAAATATAATCAAATATCACCAAGTAAAAAATCTATATTTTGGAACACAAAATATTTCCTTTTTATCAATCAAATATTATTTTTTTTATTTTGAAAATAAAATCAAATCTTAATTTTATTTTGGAAATAAAATCAAATTTTAATTTTATTTTGGAAATAAGATCAAATCTTAATTTTATTTTGGAAATATGATCAAATCTTAATTTTATTTTGGAAATAAAATAAAATCTTAATTTTTTTTTATAAATAAAATCAAATCTTAATTTTATTTTGGAAATAAAATCATATCTTAATTTTATTTTGGAAATAAAATAAAATCTTTCTTTATTTGATCTTGACAAGATTTTTTATTATTATTTTTTTTCAAATTAAATCAAATCTCATTTTTTAGTGAAATAAAATAAAATATTCTAGAATCTTATTTTATTTTATTTTTTTTTTGAAAAATATACTTTTTACTTATCTTACTTTGTAGAAGTAAGGAGTCGATATTCATAATCCATTGCCACGTATCTTGCATTGAATTACGGCAAGAGAGACCCATTGAAGCTATGCATCCAATTGCAAGAAAGACTCATTGCATACTTATTCTACTAATGTACCATTAAAGTTGCTAGGTACTAATAGCCATCAAAGTCGCTTGTGTGTATGTGTCCAATAGTTTGGATTTTAAACTTCAATTAAGATTGTCACATAATCATTAGGAGCCCACGAACCCATGTGTTATTTGATGCAAGAAATGAAGTCCTCTTTTGATGTAAGAACCCATGTCCTCTTTTTTCAAGCCTCGCGTTAACTTATCCATATAAATGATTAGGCTAAGCTCCTGTATGCAATTACTTTTTGTAGCAGGCCTTGATTCATGTTATGTTCTTACCACGTGATTGGAAATTGTGTTCCAAACAAAATAAAACAAACAGACTTCTTTATCTTTGAATTCTTCTTGATTACTTCATCTATTTGTCTTTTTAGGTAATTGTAGCCTTTTCTTACTTTTTCGAGCCTCATCACCTTGATCATATCTTGGTTTTTTCCCTCGGAATTCATTAGAAAAAGGCTATAATTTTCGTGGCGAAGGATGTGAGATCCCGAATTTTATGAAATAAAAGTATTCAATTTTCTTATAATTATTCTATTTAGTAAATGGTTAAGTTGATAAAAGGTTAAAGTTAAGGGTGATATTTGAAAAATTTTTAAAGTAAGCAAGTTATCATAAAATAATCGGTGATAAAAGTACAAAGAATGTCTGGCATTGGTTGCATAGTAGCACACGATATTGATTATTGATGCTTACGTAAGAAGTCACTCAGTTATACTCAATTATTGCTGCAGTAATTGCTGCATCATATCTCTCATATTATTGATTCAATTATTGTCATAGTATCATATGCATAATATTTTATATTATTAAATCAATAATTGAGACGAAAAAGTTATTCATATTATTATTTACAATATTGACAATGTCTAGAAGTTACATCAAGGAGAGGTTAGATAATCTAATCCAATTGCGGCGTCAATAGGGAGAAATCTTTATCGAAAAGCCCCTCTTTCGAGAGAAGCGACACGATTGTTAAATATTGTGAGTTATAATATTAATGATGAATAAGTTCGTGTTGATCAAAGATGAAATTGATAGTTCCATTGTGTGGGAATTATTAGTGTTAGTGGAAATTGACATTTATTTCGATAATAATTGATGTCCTGGAGGTTATATTGACCAATCGGGTAATTAACCTAGGATAAATAAGCAATTAAATGCTATTAATTCATATGCTTATAACTATGTGTTCACATGTGTGTACTATTGATTCACATGATTTACTTTTAGGGGAGTTAGTGCAAGATTGATAATACTTTCATGACTAAATTAAAATGGAGGTATAGATGAAGGTACTATACTATAATTATTTTTTTTACATGTATAGAACTATTGAGTCACATGATTTACTATTGATTCACATGATTTACTATTAGGGAGGTAGTGCAAGTTTGATAATACTTGCAGGACTAAATTAAAAATAAAGAAAAGAGGAAGGTATTATACTATAATATTTCGAGCCCCAAAATGTGCAATTATTAAAACTATATTTTCTTATAAATAGAAGCTCATTCTTTCGTCATTTCTCACCAATTCACTAAGTCTCACAAGAGCAAGTATTATAGAGAAATTATAGAAAGAAAAAGAAGAAGAAGTCTCGCTACCTCACTATTTTAGTATCCGGTTTTCTTCTAAGGTAAGGGTATTATTTCTTTTCGTATTCATGAAGAGAGTTATTTTCTTTCAATACTGTAAGTGGTCATTTATTCCATTCTTTATTATTACGTTGGAATAACTCGTCTCACGCAGACTCACCGCATGCATGGTGAATTCTTACGTTATTCCATTTTTATTATTACGTTGGAATAACTTTGTCACTACGGATTATCGCATGCATGGTGAATTCTTACGTTATTCCATTCTTTATTATTATGTTGGAATAACTCGCTCTACTACGGACTCTACCGCATGCATGGTGAATCAATACTGCAGTGCTACTATGCAACCATGCGCGTGTACTTATACTTTTACTAAGAGTAGTTCAACAGATTTTAACAGTAAAACTTCCATAGTTATTTTCATAAAAATATATTATTGTCATTTTCTCATTCCGGCAATAATTTCGATTTAGGGGTCCACCAATGATTGTGCCATCGCACGGATATTTTTCCGACAAAAAGAATATTCCTCGACCAATCGAATATTATATAACCACTTGCATACTTTTCAAAATTTCTAAATATTACTCGCAACTATAATATTATCTCAAATCCACACCATAATTTTGAAAAAATATTTTGAGAAAATTAAATCTTTATTCATAAAATTTGGGGTCTTACATCGTGCAACCCTAATTGTGTATTTAATTCAATTAGGTCATTCAAACCCTAATTTTGCACTTAGGCCCACATTTTCCCCTTGCGCGAGAGTCGTATTCCCAAATAGACGATCGTGCAAGAATACTGCAAGCCTTTAAACGATTTTGCGGGACTTCATTTTACAGGTCTTGAAGACAATAGTCCTAGTAGAGGGAACCCTTAGGGTTAAACCCTAGGGAGGCAAAACCTAGCAGGGCTCTTCCTTGGATATATTGGGAAATCCTCCAAGAATCTTTTCAGAGCTTGCCCAATATTTGTTTCCTTATTTTTTTTCTTCTGGAAATTGAAACAGGAAATATAATCAAATATCACCAAATAAAAAATCTATATTTTGGAACACAAAATATTTCCTTTTTATCAATCAAATATTAATTTTTTTATTTTGAAAATAAAATTAAATCTTAATTTTATTTTGGAAATAAAATCAAATTTTAATTTTATTTTGGAAATAAGATCAAATCTTAATTTTATTTTGGAAATATGATCAAATCTTAATTTTATTTTGGAAATAAAATAAAATCTTAATTTTTTTTATAAATAAAATCAAATCTTAATTTTATTTTGGAAATAAAATCATATCTTAATTTTATTTTGGAAATAAAATAAAATATTTCTTTATTTGATCTTGACAAGATTTTTATTATTATTTTTTTTTCAAATTAAATCAAATCTCATTTTTTTAGGAAATAAAATAAAATATTCTAGAATCTTATTTTATTTTTTTTTTTGAAAAATATACTTTTTACTTATCTTACTTTGTAGAAGTAAGGAGTCGATATTCATAATCCATGGTTACATATCTTGCATTGAATTGCAAGAGAGACCCATTGTTTATGCATCCGAATTGCGATAAAGACTCATTCACATACTATTCTACTAACAACCATTAAAGTTGCTAGGTACTAATAGCCATCAAAAGTCGCTTGTGTGTATGTGTCCAATAGTTTGGATTTTAAACTTCAATTAAGATTGTCACATAATCATTAGGAGCCACGAACCCGTGTGTTCTTGATGCAAGAAATGAAGTCCTCTTTTTGATGTAAGAACCCATGTCCTCTTTTTTTCAAGCCTCGCGTTAACTTATCCATATAAATGATTAAAGCTAAGCTCCCGCATGCAATTACTTTTTTGTAGAAAGCCTTGATTCATGTTATGTTCTTACCACGTGTTTGGAAATTGTGTTCCAAACAAAATAAAACAAATGACTTCTTTATCTTTGAATTCTTCTTGATTACTTCATCTATTTGTCTTTTAGGTAATTGTAGCCTTTAAATGCATTTTTCGAGCCTCATCACCTTGATCATATCTTGGTTTTTTCCTCGGAATTCATTAGAAAAAAAGGCTATAATTTTTAAATGGCGTAAGGATATGAGATCCCTAATTTTATGAAATAAAAGTATTCAATTTTCTTATAATTATTCTATTTAGTAAATGGTTAAATTGATAAAAGGTTAAAGTTAAGGGTGATATTTGAAAAATTTTTAAAGTAAGCAAGTTATCATAAAATAATCGGTGATAAAAGTAAATGAATGTCGCGTGGGTTGCATAAGTAGTACACGATATTGATTATTGATGCTTACGTAAGAAGTCACTCAGTTATACTCAATTATTTGTCGCAGAATTGTTGCATCATATCTCTCATATTATTGATTCAATTATTGTCACAAGATTATCTCGCATAATATTTTATATTATTAAATCAATAATTGAGACGAAAAAAGTTATTCATATTATTATTTACAATATTGACAATGTCTAGAAGTTACATCAAGGAGAGGTTAGATAATCTAATTCTTGGCGTCAATAGGGGAGAAATCTTTATCTGAAAGCCCCTCTTTCCCAAGAACGAATTCGATTGTTAAATATTGTGAGTTATAATATTAATGATGAATAAGTTCGTGTTGATCAAAGATGAAATTGATAGTTCCATTGTGTGGGAATTATTAGTGTTAGTGGAAATTGACATTTATTTCGATAATAATTGATGTCCGGAGGTTATATTGACCAATCGGGTAATGCTTAGGATAAATAAGCAATTAAATGCTATTAATTCATATGCTTATAACTATGTGTTCACATGTGTGTACTATTGATTCACATGATTTACTTTTAGAGGAGTTGGTGCAAGATTGATAATACTTGCATGACTAAATTAAAAATGGAGGTATAGATGAAGGTACTATACTATAATTATTTTTTTTACATGTATAGAACTATTGAGTCACATGATTTACTATTGATTCACATGATTTACTATTAAGGGAGGTAGTGCAAGTTTGATAATACTTGCAGGACTAAATTAAAAATAAAGAAAAAGAGGAAGGTATTATACTATAATATTTCGAGCCCCAAAATGTGCAATTATTAAAACTATATTTTCTTATAAATAGAAGCTCATTCTTTCGTCATTTCTCACCAATTCACTAAGTCTCACAAGAGCAATTATTATAGAGAAATTATAGAAAGAAAAAGAAGAAGAGAAGTCTGCTACCTCACTATTTTAGTATCCGCTTTTTCTTCTAAGGTAAGGGGTATTATTTCTTTCGTATTCATGAAGAGAGTTATTTTCTTTCAATACTCGTAGTAATTGTTATTCCATTCTTTATTATTACATTGGAATAACTTTGTCTACGCGGACTACCGTGATGCATGATGAATTCTTTCATTATTCCATTTTTATTATTCTGTTGGAATAACCTGTCTACGCGGATTATCGCATGCATGGTGAATTCTTCTGTTATTCCATTCTTTATTATTATGTTGGAATAACCTGTCTACACGGACTACCGCATGCATGGTGAATCAATACCGTGTGCTACTATGCAACCACGCGTATTACTATACTTTTACTACCGAGTAGTTCAACAGTTTTAACGGTAAAACTTCCGCCGTTATTTTCATAAAAATATTTATGTCATTTTCTCATTCCGACAATAATTCCGTTGTGGGGTCCACCAATGATTGTGCCATCGTACGGATATTTTCCGACAAAAAGAATATTCCTCGACCAATCGAATATTATATAACCACTTGTATACTTTTCAAAATTTCTAAATATTACCTGCAACTATAATATTATCTCAAATCCACACCATAATTTTGAAAAAAATATTTCGAGAAAATTAAATCTTTATTCATAAAATTTGGGGTCTTACATCGTGCAACCCTAATTGTGTATTTAATTCAATTAGGTCATTCAAACCCTAATTTTGAACTTAGGCCCACATTTTCCCCCTGCGCGAGAGTCGCATTCCCAAATAGACGATCGTGCAAGAATACTGCAAGCCTTTAAACGATTTTGCGGGACTTCATTTTCTGTGTCTTCAAGACAATAGTCCTAGTAGAGGAACCCTTAGGGTGCCAAACCCTTAGGTTAAACCCTAGGGAGGCAAAACCTAAAGAGGCTCTTCCTTGGATATATTGGGAAATCCTCCAAGAATCTTTTCAGAGCTTGCCCAATATTTGTTTCCTTATTTTTTTTCTTCCGGAAATTGAAACAGAAATATAATCAAATATCACCAAATAAAAAATCTATATTTTGGAACACAAAATATTTCCTTTTATCAATCAAATATTAATTTTTTATTTTGAAAATAAAATTAAATCTTAATTTTATTTTGGAAATAAAATCAAATTTTAATTTTATTTTGGAAATAAGATCAAATCTTAATTTTATTTTGGAAATATGATCAAATCTTAATTTTATTTTGGAAATAAAATAAAATCTTAATTTTTTTATAAATAAAATCAAATCTTAATTTTATTTTGGAAATAAAATCATATCTTAATTTTATTTTGGAAATAAAATAAAATATTTCATTATTTGATCTTGACAAGATTTTTATTATTATTTTTTTTTCAAATTAAATCAAATCTCATTTTTTTCAGGAAATAAAATAAAATATTCTAGAATCTTATTTTATTTTATTTTTTTTTTGAAAAATATACTTTTTACTTATCTTACTTTGTAGAAGTAAGGAGTCGATATTCATAATCCATGGCCACATATCTTGCATTCGAATTGGCAAGAGAGACCCATCAAGTTTATGCATCCAATTGCATAAAGAAAGACTCATTGCATACTATTCTACTAACAACCATTAAAGTTGCTAGGTACTAATAGCCATCAAAGCTGCTTGTGTGTATGTGTCCAATAGTTTGGATTTTAAACTTCAATTAAGATTGTCACATAATCATTAGGAGCCACGAACCCATGTGTTGCTGATGCAAGAAATGAAGTCCTCTTTTTGATGTAAGAACCCATGTCCTCTTTTTTCAAGCCTCGCGTTAACTTATCCATATAAATGATTAGGCTAAGCTCCTGCATGCAATTACTTTTTGTAGCAGGCCTTGATTCATGTTATGTTCTTACCACGTGTTTGGAAATTGTGTTCCAAACAAAATAAAACAAACAGACTTCTTTATCTTTGAATTCTTCTTGATTACTTCATCTATTTGTCTTTTTAGGTAATTGTAGCCTTTCTCTTGTTTTTCGAGCCTCATCACCTTGATCATATCTTGGTTTTTTCCCTCGGAATTCATTAGAAAAAGGCTATAATTTTCGTGGCGAAGGATATGAGATCCCGAATTTTATGAAATAAAAGTATTCAATTTTCTTATAATTATTCTATTTAGTAAATGGTTAAATTGATAAAAGGTTAAAGTTAAGGGTGATATTTGAAAAATTTTTAAAGTAAGCAAGTTATCATAAAAAATAATCGGTGATAAAAGTATGAGAATGTCTGGCGTGGTTGCATAGTAGCACACGATATTGATTATTGATGCTTACGTAAGAAGTCACTCATTATACTCAATTATTCTTCGCAGAATTTGTGATCATATCTCTCATATTATTGATTCAATTATTGTCACAGATTATCTGCATAATATTTTATATTATTAAATCAATAATTGAGGCGAAAAAGTTATTCATATTATTATTTACAATATTGACAATGTCTAGAAGTTTCACAAGGAGAGGTTAGATAATCTAATCGCGTCAATAGGGAGAAATCTTTATCGGAAAGCCCCCTCTTTCCTAAGAACGACCTGATTGTTAAATATTGTGAGTTATAATATTAATGATGAATAAGTTCGTGTTGATCAAAGATGAAATTGATAGTTCCATTGTGTGGGAATTATTAGTGTTAGTGGAAATTGACATTTATTTCGATAATAATTGATGTCTGGAGGTTATATTGACCAATCGGGTAATTGCTTAGGATAAATAAGCAATTAAAATGCTATTAATTCATATGCTTATAACTATGTGTTCACATGTGTGTACTATTGATTCACATGATTTACTTTTAGAGGAGTTGGTGCAAGATTGATAATACTTGCATGACTAAATTAAAATGGAGGTATAGATGAAGGTACTATACTATAATTATTTTTTTTTACATGTATAGAACTATTGAGTCACATGATTTACTATTGATTCACATGATTTACTATTAAGGGAGGTAGTGCAAGTTTGATAATACTTGCAGGACTAAATTAAAAATAAAGAAAAAGAGGAAGGTATTATACTATAATATTTCGAGCCCCAAAATGTGCAATTATTAAAACTATATTTTCTTATAAATAGAAGCTCATTCTTTCGTCATTTCTCACCAATTCACTAAGTCTCACAAGAGCAATTATTATAGAGAAATTATAGAAAGAAAGAAGAAGAGAAGTCTGCTACCTCACTATTTTAGTATCCGCTTTTTTCTAAGGTAAGGGTATTATTTCTTCAGATTCATGAAGAGAGTTATTTTCTTTCAATACTACGTAAGGGTCGTTATTCCATTCTTTATTATTCATTGGAATAACTTTGTCACGCTTGGACTCACCGCATGATGATGAATTCTTCGTTATTCCATTTTTTTATTATTCGTTGGAATAACTCGTTCTACGCGGATTATCGCATGCATGGTGAATTCTTACGTTATTCCATTCTTTATTATTATGTTGGAATAACTTTGTCTACCTGACTACACCGCATGCATGGTGAATCAATACTGTGTGCTACTATGCAACCACGCCAGACATTATACTTTTTACTACCGAGTAGTTCAACAGTTTTAACGGTAAAACTTCCGCCAGTTATTTTCATAAAAATATTTATGTCATTTTCTCATTCCGGACAATAATTCCGTTGTGGGGTCCACCAATGATTGTGCCATCGCACGGATATTTTTCCGACAAAAAAGAATATTCCTCGACCAATCGAATATTATATAACCACTTGTATACTTTTCAAAATTTCTAAATATTACCTGCAACTATAATATTATCTCAAATCCACACCATAATTTTGAAAAAAATATTTCGAGAAAATTAAATCTTTATTCATAAAATTTGGGGTCTTACATCGTGCAACCCTAATTGTGTATTTAATTCAATTAGGTCATTCAAACCCTAATTTTGCACTTAGGCCCACATTTTCCCCCTGCGCGAGAGTCGCATTCCCAAATAGACGATCGTGCAAGAATACTGCAAGCCTTTAAACGATTTTGCGGGACTTCATTTTACAGGTCTTGAAGACAATAGTTCTAGTAGAGAGAACCCTTAGGGTGCCAAACCCTTAGGGTTAAACCCTAGGGAGGCAAAACCTAGCAGGGCTCTTCCTTGGATATATTGGGAATTCCTCCAAAAATCTTTTCAGAGCTTGCCCAATATTTCTTTCCTTATTTTTTTCTTCTGGAAATTGAAACAGGAAATATAATCAAATATCACCAAGTAAAAAATCTATGTTTTGGAACACAAAATATTTCCTTTTTATCAATCAAATATTAATTTTTTTATTTTGAAAATAAAATCAAATCAAATCTTAATTTTATTTTGGAAATAAAATCAAATTTTAATTTTATTTTGGAAATAAGATCAAATCTTAATTTTATTTTGGAAATATGATCAAATCTTAATTTTATTTTAAAAATAAAATAAAATCTTAATTTTTTTATAAATAAAATCAAATCTTAATTTTATTTTGGAAATAAAATCATATCTTAATTTTATTTTGGAAATAAAATAAAATCTTTCTTTATTTGATCTTGACAAGATTTTTATTATTATTATTTTTTTCAAATTAAATCAAATCTCATTTTTTTCAGGAAATAAAATAAAATATTCTAGAATCTTATTTTATTTTTTTATTTTTTGAAAAATATACTTTTTACTTATCTTACTTTGTAGAAGTAAGGAGTCGATATTCATAATCCATGGCCACATATCTTGCATTCGAATTGCAGTAGAGACCCATTGAAGCTATGCATCCGAATTGCAGTAAAGACTCATTGCATACTATTCTACTAACAACCATTAAAGTTGCTAGGTACTAATAGCCATCAATGTTGCTTGTGTGTATGTGTCCAATAGTTTGGATTTTAAACTTCAATTAAGATTGTCACATAATCATTAGGAGCCACGAACCCATGTGTTGCTGATGCAAGAAATGAAGTCCTCTTTTTGATGTAAGAACCCATGTCCTCTCTTTTTCAAGCCTCGCGTTAACTTATCCATATAAATGATTAGGCTAAGCTCCCTGCATGCAATTACTTTTTTTGTAGCAGGCCTTGATTCATGTTATGTTCTTACCACGTGTTTGGAAATTGTGTTCCAAACAAAATAAAACAAACAAACTTCTTTATCTTTGAATTCTTCTTGATTACTTCATCTATTTGTCTTTTTAGGTAATTGTAGCCTTTCTTCTGTTTTTCGAGCCTCATCACCTTGATCATATCTTGGTTTTTTCCCTCGGAATTCATTAGAAAAAGGCTATAATTTTCGTATGAAAGGATGTGAGATCCCGAATTTTATGAAATAAAAGTATTCAAACTTTCTTATAATTATTCTATTTAGTAAATGGTTAAATTGATAAAAGGTTAAAGTTAAGGGTGATATTTGAAAATTTTTAAAGTAAGCAAGTTATCATAAAATAATCGGTGATAAAGTATGCAAAGAATACTGGCATGGTTACATAGTAGCACACGGTATTGATTATTGATGCTTACGTAAGAAGTCACTCAGTTATACTCAATTATTGCTGCAATAATTGCTGCATCATATCTCTCATATTATTGATTCAATTATTGTCACAGTAT
This sequence comes from Panax ginseng, assembly GCA_020205605.1. Taxonomy (NCBI): domain Eukaryota; kingdom Viridiplantae; phylum Streptophyta; class Magnoliopsida; order Apiales; family Araliaceae; genus Panax; species Panax ginseng. Next base: position 53,791,393 of record CM035135.1, on the reverse strand, counting down.
CATCTGCATAATATTTTATATTATTAAATCAATAATTGAGACGAAAAAGTTATTCATATTATTATTTACAATATTGACAATGTCTAGAAGTTCTGTCAAGCAGAGGTTAGATAATCTAATTGCACGTCAATAGGGAGAAATCTTTATCGGAAAGCCCCCTCTTTCCTGAGAACGACCTAATTGTTAAATATTGTGAGTTATAATATTAATGATGAATAAGTTCGTGTTGATCAAAGATGAAATTGATAGTTCCATTGTGTGGGAATTATTAGTGTTAGTGGAAATTGACATTTATTTCGATAATAATTGATGTCTGGAGGTTATATTGACCAATCGGGTAATTAACCGGATAAATAAGCAATTAAATGCTATTAATTCATATGCTTATAACTATGTGTTCACATGTGTGTACTATTGATTCACATGATTTACTTTTAGGGGAGTTGGTGCAAGATTGATAATACTTGCATGACTAAATTAAAAATGGATGTATAGATGAAGGTACTATACTATAATTATTTTTTTTACATGTATAGAACTATTGAGTCACATGATTTACTATTGATTCACATGATTTACTATTAAGGGAGGTAGTGCAAGTTTGATAATACTTGCAGGACTAAATTAAAAATAAAGAAAAGAGGAAGGTATTATACTATATAATATTTCGAGCCCCCAAAATGTGCAATTATTAAAACTATATTTTCTTATAAAAGAAGCTCATTCTTTCGTCATTTCTCACCAATTCACTAAGTCTCACAAGAGCAATTATTATAGAGAAATTATAGAAAGAAAGAAGAAGAGAAGTCTGCTTACCTCACTATTTTAGTATCCGCTTTTCTTCTAAGGTAAGGGTATTATTTCTTTCGTATTCATGAAGAGAGTTATTTTCTTTCAATACTCGTAAGGGTCATTATTCCATTCTTTATTATTACGTTGGAATAACTCGCTCACGTGAGGACTATCGCATGCATGGTGAATTCTTCTATTATTCCATTCTTTATTATTATGTTGGAATAACCTGTCTACACGGACTACCGCAGATGCATGGTGAATCAATACTGGTGTGCTACTATGCAACCACGCCAGACATTACTATACTTTTACTAATGAGAGTAGTTCAACAGCTTTTAACGGTAAAACTTCCATGTTATTTTCATAAAAATATTTCATCATTTTCTCATTCCAACAATAATTCCGTTGTGGGGTCCACCAATGATTGTGCCATCGTACGGATATTTTCCGACAAAAAGAATATTCCTCGACCAATCGAATATTATATAACCACTTGTATACTTTTCAAAATTTCTAAATATTACTCTAACTATAATATTATCTCAAATCCACACCATAATTTTGAAAAAATATATTCGAGAAAATTAAATCTTTATTCATAAAATTTGGGGTCTTACATCGTGCAACCCTAATTGTGTATTTAATTCAATTAGGTCATTCAAACCCTAATTTTGCACTTAGGCCCACATTTTCCCCCTGCGCGAGAGTCGCATTCCCAAATAGACGATCGTGCAAGAATACTGCAATCCTTTAAACGATTTTGCGGGACTTCATTTTACGGGTCTTGAAGACAATAGTCCTAGTAGAGGGAACCCTTAGGGTGCCAAACCCTTAGGGTTAAACCCTAGGGAGGCAAAACCTAGCAGGGCTCTTCCTTGGATATATTGGGAAATCCTCCAAAAATCTTTTCAGAGCTTGCCCAATATTTGTTTCCTTATTTTTTTTCTTCTGGAAATTGAAACAGGAAATATAATCAAATATCACCAAGTAAAAAATCTATATTTTGGAACACAAAATATTTCCTTTTTATCAATCAAATATTAATTTTTTTATTTTGAAAATAAAATCAAATCTTAATTTTATTTTGGAAATAAAATCAAATTTTAATTTTATTTTAGAAATAAGATCAAATCTTAATTTTATTTTGGAAATAAAATAAAATCTTAATTTTTTTTTATAAATAAAATCAAATCTTAATTTTATTTTGGAAATAAAATCATATCTTAATTTTATTTTGGAAATAAAATAAAATCTTTCTTTATTTGATCTTGACAAGATTTTTATTATTTTTTTTTCAAATTAAATCAAATCTCATTTTTTCGTAGAAATAAAATAAAATATTCTAGAATCTTATTTTATTTTTTATTTTTTTGAAAAATATACTTTTTACTTATCTTACTTTGTAGAAGTAAGGAGTCGATATTCATAATCCATGGCCACATATCTTGCATTCGAATTGCAGTAGAGACCCATTCAAGCTATGCATCCAATTGCAAGTAAAGACTCATTGCATACTATTCTACTAATGACCATTAAAGTTGCTAGGTACTAATAGCCATCAAAGTCGCTTGTGTGTATGTGTCCAATAGTTTGGATTTTAAACTTCAATTAAGATTGTCACATAATCATTAGAGCCACGAACCCATGTGTTCTTTGATGCAAGAAATGAAGTCCTCTTTTGATGTAAGAACCCATGTCCTCTTTTTTCAAGCCTCGCGTTAACTTATCCATATAAATGATTAGGCTAAGCTCCCCGCATGCAATTACTTTTTGTAGCAGGCCTTGATTCATGTTATGTTCTTACCACGTGTTTGGAAATTGTGTTCCAAACAAAATAAAACAAATGACTTTCTTTATCTTTGAATTCTTCTTGATTACTTCATCTATTTGTCTTTTTAGGTAATTGTAGCCTTTCTTACGCTTTTTCGAGCCTCATCACCTTGATCATATCTTGGTTTTTTCCCTCGGAATTCATTAGAAAAAGGCTATAATTTTCGTATGAAGGATGTGAGATCCCGAATTTTATGAAATAAAAGTATTCAATTTTCTTATAATTATTCTATTTAGTAAATGGTTAAATTGATAAAAGGTTAAAGTTAAGGGTGATATTTGAAAATTTTTTAAAGTAAGCAAGTTATCATAAAATAATCGGTGATAAAAGTACAGTAATACGCGTGGTTGCATAGTAGCACACGGTATTGATTATTGATGCTTACGTAAGAAGTCACTCGATTATACTTTCAATTATTTCAGTAAAGAATTGGCCGCATCATATCTCTCATATTATTGATTCAATTATTGTCACAAGATCATCGCATAATATTTTATATTATTAAATCAATAATTGAGATTTAAAAAGTTATTCATATTATTATTTACAATATTGACAATGTCTAGAAGTTACATCAAGGAGAGGTTAGATAATCTAATCAAGGCGTCGATAGGAGAAATCTTTATCGAAAAGCCCCTTTCACGAGAACGACTCGATTGTTAAATATTGTGAGTTATAATATTAATGATGAATAAGTTCGTGTTGATCAAAGATGAAATTGATAGTTCCATTGTGTGGGAATTATTAGTGTTAGTGGAAATTGACATTTATTTCGATAATAATTGATGTATGGAGGTTATATTAATTAATCAGTAATTAACTTAGGATAAATAAGCAATTAAATGCTATTAATTCATATGCTTATAACTATATGTTCACATGTGTGTACTATTGATTCACATGATTTAATTTTAGGGGAGTTGGTGCAAGATTGATAATACTTGCATGACTAAATTAAAAATGGAGGTATAGATGAAGGTACTATACTATAATTATTATTTTTACATGTATAGAACTATTGAGTCACATGATTTACTATTGATTCACATGATTTACTATTAAGGGAGGTAGTGCAAGTTTGATAATATTTGCAGGACTAAATTAAAAATAAAGAAAAAGAGGAAGGTATTATACTATAATATTTCGAGCCCCAAAATGTGCAATTATTAAAACTATATTTTCTTATAAATAGAAGCTCATTCTTTCGTCATTTCTCACCAATTCACTAAGTCTCACAAGAGCAATTATTATAGAGAAATTATAGAAAGAAAGAAGAAGAGAAGTCTGCTACCTCACTATTTTAGTATCCAGTTTTCTTCTAAGGTAAGGGGTATTATTTCTTTCGTATTCATGAAGAGAGTTATTTTCTTTCAATACTCGTAAGGGCTGTTATTCCATTATTTATTATTCTGTTGGAATAACCTGTCTACGCGGACTACCGCATGCATGGTGAATTCTTCTGTTATTCCATTTTTATTATTACATTGGAATAACTCGCTCACGCCGGATTATCGCATGCATGGTGAATTCTTTTGTTATTCCATTCTTTATTATTATGTTGGAATAACCTGTCTACACGGACTACCGCATGCATGGTGAATCAATACCATGTGCTACTATGCAACCACGCGTATTACTATACTTTTACTACCGAATAGTTCAACAGTTTTAACGGTAAAACTTCCGCCGTTATTTTCATAAAAATATTTCTGTCATTTTCTCATTCCGACAATAATTCCGTTGTGGGGTCCACCAATGATTGTGCCATCGTACGGATATTTTCCGACAAAAAGAATATTCCTCGATCAATCGAATATTATATAACCACTTGCATACTTTTCAAAATTTCTAAATATTACCTGCAACTATAATATTATCTCAAATCCACACCATAATTTTGAAAAAAATATTTCGAGAAAATTAAATCTTTATTCATAAAATTTGGGGTCTTACATCGTGCAACCCTAATTGTGTATTTAATTCAATTAGGTCATTCAAACCCTAATTTTGCACTTAGGCCCACATTTTCCCCCTGCGCGAGAGTCGCATTCCCAAATAGACGATAAATGCAAGAGAATCCGCAATCCTTTAAACGATTTTGCGGGACTTCATTTTACAGGTCTTGAAGACAATAGTCCTAGTAGAGGGAACCCTTAGGGTGCCAAACCCTTAGGGTTAAACCCTAGGGAGGCAAAACCTAGCAGGGCTCTTCCTTGGATATATTGGGAAATCCTCCAAAAATCTTTTCAGAGCTTGCCCAATATTTGTTTCCTTATTTTTTTTCTTCTGGAAATTGAAACAGGAAATATAATCAAATATCACCAAGTAAAAAATCTATATTTTGGAACACAAAATATTTCCTTTTTATCAATCAAATATTAATTTTTTATTTTGAAAATAAAATCAAATCTTAATTTTATTTTGGAAATAAAATCAAATTTTAATTTTATTTTAGAAATAAGATCAAATCTTAATTTTATTTTGGAAATAAAATAAAATCTTAATTTTTTTATAAATAAAATCAAATCTTAATTTTATTTTGGAAATAAAATCATATCTTAATTTTATTTTGGAAATAAAATAAAATCTTTCTTTATTTGATCTTGACAAGATTTTTATTATTTTTTTTTTCAAATTAAATCAAATCTCATTTTTTTCAGGAAATAAAATAAAATATTCTAGAATCTTATTTTATTTTTTTATTTTTTGAAAAATATACTTTTTACTTATCTTACTTTGTAGAAGTAAGGAGTCGATATTCATAATCCATGGCCACATATCTTGCATTCGAATTGCAGTAGAGACCCATTGAAGCTATGCATCCGAATTGCAGTAAAGACTCATTGCATACTATTCTACTAACAGCCATTAAAGTTGCTAGGTACTAATAGCCATCAAAGCTGCTTGTGTGTATGTGTCCAATAGTTTGGATTTTAAACTTCAATTAAGATTGTCACATAATCATTAGGAGCCACGAACCCATGTGTTGCTGATGCAAGAAATGAAGTCCTCTTTTTGATGTAAGAACCCATGTCCTCTTTTTTCAAGCCTCGCGTTAACTTATCCATATAAATGATTAGGCTAAGCTCCTGCATGCAATTACTTTTTGTAGCAGGCCTTGATTCATGTTATGTTCTTACCACGTGTTTGGAAATTGTGTTCCAAACAAAATAAAACAAACAGACTTCTTTATCTTTGAATTCTTCTTGATTACTTCATCTATTTGTCTTTTTAGGTAATTGTAGCCTTTCTTCTGTTTTTCGAGCCTCATCACCTTGATCATATCTTGGTTTTTTCCCTCGGAATTCATTAGAAAAAGGCTATAATTTTCGTGGCGAAGGATGTGAGATCCCGAATTTTATGAAATAAAAGTATTCAATTTTCTTATAATTATTCTATTTAGTAAATGGTTAAATTGATAAAAGGTTAAAGTTAAGGGTGATATTTGAAAATTTTTTAAAGTAAGCAAGTTATCATAAAATAATCGGTGATAAAAGTACAGTAATACGCGTGGTTGCATAGTAGCACACGGTATTGATTATTGATGCTTACGTAAGAAGTCACTCGGTTATATTTCAATTATTCTTTAAGAATAATTCTTTGCATCATATCTCTCATATTATTGATTCAATTATTGTCACAAGATTATCATCGCATAATATTTTATATTATTAAATCAATAATTGAGACGAAAAAGTTATTCATATTATTATTTACAATATTGACAATGTCTAGAAGTTCACATCGAGAGGTTAGATAATCTAATTCAAGGCGTCAATAGGAGAAATCTTTATCTGAAAGCCCCTCTTTCCGAGAACGACTGATTGTTAAATATTGTGAGTTATAATATTAATGATGAATAAGTTCGTGTTGATCAAAGATGAAATTGATAGTTCCATTGTGTGGGAATTATTAGTGTTAGTGGAAATTGACATTTATTTCGATAATAATTGATGTCCGGAGGTTATATTGACCAATCGAGTAATTAACCTAGGATAAATAAGCAATTAAATGCTATTAATTCATATGCTTATAACTATGTGTTCACATGTGTGTACTATTGATTCACATGATTTACTTTTTAGGGAGTTGGTGCAAGATTGATAATACTTGCATGACTAAATTAAAAATAGAGGTATAGATGAAGGTACTATACTATAATTATTTTTTTTTACATGTATAGAACTATTGAGTCACATGATTTACTATTGATTCACATGATTTACTATTAGGGAGGAGGTAGTGCAAGTTTGATAATACTTGCGGGACTAAATTAAAAATAAAGAAAAGAGGAAGGTATTATACTATAATATTTCGAGCCCCAAAATGTGCAATTATTAAAACTATGTTTTCTTATAAAGAAGCTCATTCTTTCGTCATTTCTCACCAATTCACTAAGTCTCACAAGAGCAATTATTATAGAGAAATTATAGAAAGAAAGAAGAAGAAGAAGTCTGCTACCTCACTATTTTAGTATCCAGGTTTTCTTCTAAGGTAAAGGGTATTATTTCTTTTCAGTATTCATGAAGAGAGTTATTTTCTTTCAATACCGTAAGGGTCATTATTCCATTCTTTATTATTCTCATTGGAATAACTCGCTCACGTGGACTACCGCATGCATGGTGAATTCTTCTGTTATTCTATTTTTTATTATTCTGTTGGAATAACCTGTCTACGCGGATTATCGCATGCATGGTGAATTCTTTTGTTATTCCATTCTTTATTATTATGTTGGAATAACTCCTACTACACTGACTCGCATGCATGGTGAATCAATACCACAGTGCTACTATGCAACCACGCCAGTATTCTTATACTTTTACTACCGAATAGTTCAACAGTTTTAACGGTAAAACTTCCGCCGTTATTTTCATAAAAATATTTTCATCATTTTCTCATTCCGACAATAATTCCGTTGTGGGGTCCACCAATGATTGTGCCATCGCATCACGGATATTTTCCGACAAAAGAATATTCCTCGACCAATCGAATATTATATAACCACTTGTATACTTTTCAAAATTTCTAAATATTACCTGCAACTATAATATTATCTCAAATCCACACCATAATTTTGAAAAAAATATTTCGAGAAAGTTAAATCTTTATTCATAAAATTTGGGGTCTTACATCGTGCAACCCTAATTGTGTATTTAATTCAATTAGGTCATTCAAACCCTAATTTTGCACTTAGGCCCACATTTTCCCCCTGCGCGAGAGTCGCATTCCCAAATAGACGATCGTGCAAGAATACTGCAAGCCTTTAAACGATTTTGCGGGACTTCATTTTACAGGTCTTGAAGACAATAGTCCTAGTAGAGGGAACCCTTAGGGTGCCAAACCCTTAGGGTTAAACCCTAGGGAGGCAAAACCTAGCAGGGCTCTTCCTTGGATATATTGGGAAATCCTCCAAAAATCTTTTCAGAGCTTGCCCAATATTTCTTTCCTTATTTCTTTCTTCTGGAAATTGAAACAGGAAATATAATCAAATATCACCAAGTAAAAAATCTATATTTTGGAACACAAAATATTTCCTTTTTATCAATCAAATATTAATTTTTTTTATTTTGAAAATAAAATCAAATCTTAATTTTATTTTGGAAATAAAATCAAATTTTAATTTTATTTTGGAAATAAGATCAAATCTTAATTTTATTTTGGAAATATGATCAAATCTTAATTTTCTTTTGGAAATAAAATAAAATCTTAATTTTTTTATAAATAAAATCAAATCTTAATTTTATTTTGGAAATAAAATCATATCTTAATTTTATTTTGGAAATAAAATAAAATCTTTCTTTATTTGATCTTGACAAGATTTTTTATTATTTTTTTTTTCAAATTAAATCAAATCTCATTTTTTTCAGGAAATAAAATAAAATATTCTAGAATCTTATTTTATTTTATTTTATTTTGAAAAATATACTTTTTACTTATCTTACTTTGTAGAAGTAAGGAGTCGATATTCATAATCCATGGCCACATATCTTGCATTCGAATTGCAGTAGAGACCCATTGAAGCTATGCATCCGAATTGCAGTAAAGACTCATTGCATACTATTCTACTAATGTACCATTAAAGTTGCTAGTACTAATAGCCATCAAAGTCGCTTGTGTGTATGTGTCCAATAGTTTGGATTTTAAACTTCAATTAAGATTGTCACATAATCATTAGGAGCCACGAACCCATGTGTTCTTCGATGCAAGAAATGAAGTCCTCTTTTGATGTAAGAACCCATGTCCTCTTTTTTCAAGCCTCGCGTTAACTTATCCATATAAATGATTAAAGCTAAGCTCCTGTGATGCAATTACTTTTTGTAGCGAGGCCTTGATTCATGTTATGTTCTTACCACGTGATTGGAAATTGTGTTCCAAACAAAATAAAACAAGCAGACTTCTTTATCTTTGAATTCTTCTTGATTACTTCATCTATTTGTCTTTTTAGGTAATTGTAGCCTTTCTTCCGCATTTTTTCGAGCCTCATCACCTTGATCATATCTTGGTTTTTTCCTCGAATTCATTAGAAAAAAGGCTATAATTTTAAATGGCGAAGGATGTGAGATCCCGAATTTTATGAAATAAAAGTATTCAATTTTCTTATAATTATTCTATTTAGTAAATGGTTAAATTGATAAAAGGTTAAAGTTAAGGGTGATATTTGAAAAATTTTTAAAGTAAGCAAGTTATCATAAAATAATCGGTGATAAAGTAAATGCGATGTCGCGGTGGTTGCATAGTAGCATTACGGTATTGATTATTGATGCTTACGTAAGAAGTCACTCGATTATTTCAATTATTCTTTGCAGAATTCACGCATCATATCTCTCATATTATTGATTCAATTATTGTCACGAAGATCATCGCATAATATTTTATATTATTAAATCAATAATTGAGACGAAAAAGTTATTCATATTATTATTTACAATATTGACAATGTCTAGAAGTTACATCGAGGAGAGGTTAGATAATCTAATTGCTTGGCGTCGATCAGGAGAAATCTTTATCGGAAAGCCCCTCTTCCCGAGAAGCGATTCGATTGTTAAATATTGTGAGTTATAATATTAATGATGAATAACTTCGTGTTGATCAAAGATGAAATTGATAGTTTCATTGTGTGGGAATTATTAGTGTTAGTGGAAATTGACATTTATTTCGATAATAATTGATGTCCGGAGGTTATATTGACCAATGGGTAATTAACCTAGGATAAATAAGCAATTAAATGCTATTAATTCATATGCTTATAACTATGTGTTCACATGTGTGTACTATTGATTCACATGATTTACTTTTAGGGGAGTTGGTGCAAGATTGATAATACTTATTTGACTAAATTAAAATGGATGTATAGATGAAGGTACTATACTATAATTATTTTTTTTACATGTATAGAACTATTGAGTCACATGATTTACTATTGATTCACATGATTTACTATTAAGGGAGGTAGTGCAAGTTTGATAATACTTGCAGGACTAAATTAAAAATAAAGAAAAAGAGGAAGGTATTATACTATAATATTTCGAGCCCCAAAATGTGCAATTATTAAAACTATATTTTCTTATAAATAGAAGCTCATTCTTTCGTCATTTCTCACCAATTCACTAAGTCTCACAAGAGCAATTATTATAGAGAAATTATAGAAAGAAAGAAGAAGAGAAGTCTGCTACCTCACTATTTTAGTATCCAGTTTTCTTCTAAGGTAAGGGGTATTATTTCTTTCGTATTCATGAAGAGAGTTATTTTCTTTCAATACTCGTAAGGGCTGTTATTCCATTCTTTATTATTCTGTTGGAATAACCTGTCTACGCGGACTATCGCATGCATGGTGAATTCTTCTATTATTCCATTCTTTATTATTATGTTGGAATAACCTGTCTACACGGACTACCGCATGCATGGTGAATCAATACCGTGTGCTACTATGCAACCACGCCAGATTATTATACTTTTACTACTGAGAGTAGTTCAGCAGTTTTAACGGTAAAACTTCCGCCGTTATTTTCATAAAATATTTTCATCATTTTTCATTCCGATAATAATTCCGTTGTGGGGTCCACCAATGATTGTGCCATCGTATGGATATTTTCCGACAAAAGAATATTCTTGACCAATCGAATATTATATAACCACTTGCATACTTTTCAAAATTTCTAAATATTACTTAACTATAATATTATCTCAAATCCACACCATAATTTTGAAAAAATATTTGAGAAAATTAAATCTTTATTCATAAAATTTGGGGTCTTACATCGCGGCAACCCTAATTGTGTATTTAATTCAATTAGGTCATTCAAACCCTAATTTTGCACTTAGGCCCACATTTTCCCCTCACATGAGAGTCGATTCCCAAATAGACGATCGTGCAAGAATACTGCAAGCCTTTAAACGATTTTGCGGGACTTCATTTTACAGTGTCTTGAAGACAATAGTCCTAGTAGAGGGAACCCTTAGGGTGCCAAACCCTTAGGGTTAAACCCTAGGGAGGCAAAACCTAGCAGGGCTCTTCCTTGGATATATTGGGAAATCCTCCAAAAATCTTTTCAGAGCTTGCCCAATATTTGTTTCCTTATTTCTTTCTTCCGAAATTGAAACAGGAAATATAATCAAATATCACCAAGTAAAAAATCTATATTTTGGAACACAAAATATTTCCTTTTTATCAATCAAATATTAATTTTTTTATTTTGAAAATAAAATCAAATCTTAATTTTATTTTGGAAATAAAATCAAATTTTAATTTTATTTTGGAAATAAGATCAAATCTTAATTTTATTTTGGAAATATGATCAAATCTTAAATTTCTTTTGGAAATAAAATAAAATCTTAATTTTTTTATAAATAAAATCAAATCTTAATTTTATTTTGGAAATAAAATCATATCTTAATTTTATTTTGGAAATAAAATAAAATCTTTCTTTATTTGATCTTGACAAGATTTTTATTATTTTTTTTTCAAATTAAATCAAATCTCATTTTTTAGTGAAATAAAATAAAATATTCTAGAATCTTATTTTATTTTATTTTTTTTTGAAAAATATACTTTTTACTTATCTTACTTTGTAGAAGTAAGGAGTCGATATTCATAATCCATGGCCACATATCTTGCATTCGAATTGCAGTAGAGACCCATTGAAGCTATGCATCCGAATTGCAAAGAAAGACTCATTGCATACTATTCTACTAATGACCATTAAAGTTGCTAGTACTAATAGCCATCAAAGTCGCTTGTGTGTATGTGTCCAATAGTTTGGATTTTAAACTTCAATTAAGATTGTCACATAATCATTAGGAGCCACGAACCCATGTGTTCTTGATGCAAGAAATGAAGTCCTCTTTTGATGTAAGAACCCATGTCCTCTTTTTTCAAGCCTCGCGTTAACTTATCCATATAAATGATTAGGCTAAGCTCTGTATGCAATTACTTTTTGTAGCAGGGCCTTGATTCATGTTATGTTCTTACCACGTGTTTGGAAATTGTGTTCCAAACAAAATAAAACAAATGACTTCTTTATCTTTGAATTCTTCTTGATTACTTCATCTATTTGTCTTTTTAGGTAATTGTAGCCTTTCTTCTGCTTTTTTCGAGCCTCATCACCTTGATCATATCTTGTTTTTTTCCTCGAATTCATTAGAAAAAGGCTATAATTTTAAATATAAGGAGGATGTGAGATCCCGAATTTTATGAAATAAAAGTATTCAATTTTCTTATAATTATTCTATTTAGTAAATGGTTAAATTGATAAAAGGTTAAAGTTAAGGGTGATATTTGAAAAATTTTAAAGTAAGCAAGTTATCATAAAATAATCGGTGATAAAAAAGTACAAAGAATACTGGCGTGGTTGCATAGTAATATTAACACGGTATTGATTATTGATGCTTACGTAAGAAGTCACTCGCGTTATACTCAATTATTACGCAAAGATAATTCTTTGCATCATATCTCTCATATTATTGATTCAATTATTGTCACAAAGATCATCTCGCATAATATTTTATATTATTAAATCAATAATTGAGACGAAAAAGTTATTCATATTATTATTTACAATATTGACAATGTCTAGAAGTTCTGTCAAGGAGAGGTTAGATAATCTAATTGCGCGTCAATAGGGAGAAATCTTTATCGGAAAGCCCCCTCTTTCCTGAGAACGACCTGATTGTTAAATATTGTGAGTTATAATATTAATGATGAATAAGTTCGTGTTGATCAAAGATGAAATTGATAGTTCCATTGTGTGGGAATTATTAGTGTTAGTGGAAATTGACATTTATTTCGATAATAATTGATGTATGGAGGTTATATTAATTAATCGGGTAATTAACCGGATAAATAAGCAATTAAATGCTATTAATTCATATGCTTATAACTATATGTTCACATGTGTGTACTATTGATTCACATGATTTAATTTTAGGGGAGTTGGTGCAAGATTGATAATACTTGCATGACTAAATTAAAAATGGAGGTATAGATGAAGGTACTATACTATAATTATTATTTTTACATGTATAGAACTATTGAGTCACATGATTTACTATTGATTCACATGATTTACTATTAAGGGAGGTAGTGCAAGTTTGATAATATTTGCAGGACTAAATTAAAAATAAAGAAAAAGAGGAAGGTATTATACTATAATATTTCGAGCCCCAAAATGTGCAATTATTAAAACTATATTTTCTTATAAATAGAAGCTCATTCTTTCGTCATTTCTCACCAATTCACTAAGTCTCACAAGAGCAATTATTATAGAGAAATTATAGAAAGAAAGAAGAAGAAGAAAGTCTGCTACCTCACTATTTTAGTATCAGTTTTCTTCTAAGGTAAGGGTATTATTTCTTTCAGTATTCATGAAGAGAGTTATTTTTTTTTCAATACTCGTAAGGGTCATTATTCCATTCTTTATTATTCATTGGAATAACTTCGCTCTCACGCGACTATCGCATGCATGGTGAATTCTTCTGTTATTCCATTCTTTATTATTATGTTGGAATAACCTGTCTACGCGGATTATCGCATGCATGGTGAATTCTTCTGTTATTCCATTCTTTATTATTATGTTAGAATAACATGTCTACACGGACTACCGCATGCATGGTGAATTCTTCTGTTATTACATTCTTTATTATTTTTTTGGAATAACCTGTCTACGCGAACTACCGCATGCATGGTGAATTCTTCTGTTATTTCATTATTTATTATTCTGTTAGAATAACCTGTCTACGCGGACTACCGCATGCATGGTGAATGACCCTTCGTATTCATTCTTTATTAAATTGTGGAAATGATATGTCTACGTGAATTACCGCATGGCGGGTGAAAATCCATTTGCAGTTTTGTAATTTTTCTGACCCTCAAAAATTCTAGAAAAATTGAAAATGATAAATTGTTGAGTTTTCTAGATTGTGTCCAAAAATGGCGATTTTTGGATGTATAGATTAGGTGTTATGAATTTTATGGGAAAATACTATTTTAAAAGTAAACCCTTATAACTCCTTGTGGTTAACTCCAAAATTGGTAAAATTTTTATTGGGAGTACATGTATATAACAGGAGTATACCTTGTGAATTTCAGAATTTTTGGACAAAAGTACAGTTTATGATAAATGTCTAAATATTCGACAGTTTTGGCTATATGAAAAAAAGTAAATGAATTTTAAAAATTCCGATAAAAATATATGTTCAATATGGGACTATATTCTGCTAAATTCCAGAAAAAAAAAATGTTTGGGACTGATTTGGTATTTTTCATGAAAATGGTTTAGTTATGAACATATGAATTAAATATGTTATGTGAAGTTGAAAAATTGGTAAATAGGATTTTATGGCTTGGAAATCCTATATAAGGTATATGCAGATTTTTGATGAGGGATTTGATCATTGGTGACGAAATCTTATGAGTATGGCATTTTTGAGTGATTAAATGCATTATTTGGTAAAGTGTAAATAATTAAAAAAAATTGTTTATAAGTTTAAGAAGTGATTAAAATATTGTTATAATATTAATAATATTAGATTATGAGTTTATTAAGTGATTGATAATATTTAGATTAAGGTGTTATGAAATCATTGATTTAAAATATTATTTAATAGTTAATAATATTAGTAAATGAATTTAATGTTATTATATAATGAATAATATTAAATGAAGTTTATAATATAATGAATAATGTTATTATCTTCGTTAAATATTCGTTGTAATATTAATTTCTGTTCAAACCATTTTTGATACAATATTATTCTTGAATTTTACTCTACAAAGAAGTATCATGTTGACAATCTGGATATTTTTTAAAACTCTGGATAAATTTAAAGTCTTTAATATTTATCTTTATTTTCGTTTGATTAATGCTTATAGTATTGTCATCATTCTCATGCTTATATTGTGATGAAAGTCATCTGTGGCTTACGTGCATAGATGGACTTGCTATGATTATGACCAGGGATTATTCGGTATAATCATGACCGTAATGTTACAAATGATGTGGTAAAAGTTCTCATTGGCCTGTTGTGCATTGATGGACAGTTTTTGGTATGATCATGACCATGGGTTCTCTTCGACCAAGGGTGCAAAGATGAATTGTTTTATGGCATGATTATGACCGTTGATGAAAACACGATTATCCTTGGCCCGTAGTGCATGGATAATTCATGGTCGTGATACGAACGAATATCCTTGGCATGTAGTGCAAGGATGATTCGATGATGTGCTTTATTTATTAAGCTGAGTCTCAGCGATAAAGTTGATGAAAAACTTTTAATTTGTAGAAGATGGTAGATATCATGTTCTACTTTACTCTTCTAAAATACAGTTGCATGTCTTTGGCCTGGAGTGGAAAGATGAACTGTTAATGAATATCTTTGACCCGTAGTGGAAAGATAAATTTATTAGTATGATTATGGACATGAATTTTGATTAGGTATAACCATTGTCTTTGATGTTTCAGGTAAAGACAGGTGATAAAAATTATCTTCGTCATGGGTGCGAAGAGGAATTTAGAACCACAATTATGATTATGAGTTATTCACATGATTGTGGACAGGAATTGTTGATTGATGTTACAGGGATAAAACATTATTGGTGGACTTTTAACATTGAGAAGATAATAGACTTTATGGTCTATTTGACTCTTCTAATGGATTGCTCGTTCCGCTGCAACTATGGTTGAAAAGTTTTATCATCTACCATATGTTCTAAATCTCTGATTTATTATTGACGAAAGCTATTGATAATTTAATTATCTTTAGTCATGATATTTTTTACTGGGCTAGTTGTGTTTACCCTTTTGCTTCACAATTCCTTTCAAGTATTAAGAGTGTAGTTGGGTCGAGTGGGCTAACAGGGGATTAGAACAGTGGTCTATAGCTGTTGAGGTTTCCCTTAAAACAGTATGGAAATAATTTTATTGAGAATTTTAGATAAGTGTGTCGTATTTTATACGTCATTTTAACCGTTAATTTTGGTGAACCAAATAGGGTGAGGTGAACCCAACTTTGGAAGGGCGTTTTTTCCACTATCATACAAGATGTCTAATGACAGATGACTTCGTGTTATCATAAGACAGGGTTGTGCACATCCACTTGCTGAGTATATCTACGATCACTACCTATATAATCTTGGAGTTTGTTTGAAATATAATTCTTAATTAGAGACAATGGAGATAATTATATGTCAAGAGAAGACTCACCATTGGAAAGAAGATGATAGCAATCTTCATATTTTTCTTTGGGGACTATTGGGTCAACCAAGGATATTTTTGTGGACATATAATATCTATCATAACCTAGACGCATGGCCTCTCATGTATGAAGGTTTCCTTGAGTATTTTCCAAAGATTTTAATTTCTAAAACAGTTATTGGTTGTACCTTTATGTAAGGTACCATTGTAAGGTCTTGTGGTCAAGGCACCACGAGAGTTATATATATTTGTATTAAAACTCACAGTTTAACTGTGGTCATTTTCTGCACGACAGTTATATAAATGGAGTTGTCAGTAGTGTATTTTTTGGCGACTCAAGATAGGTGATGTATACCTATTTTGGGGGCGTCACAAAGGAGCATTCGTCCCAAGCAGTTGATTGGTAGAGCAACAAGACCTCGAAGGTATGAAGGAACAGCCCCTAGGTGTCCGAATTCTATAGGCATTTTTTTAAGGATGAAGGGAACAACCCCTAGGTGGCCGAAGCCTACAAGGCCGAACCCTATAATTTTTTTTAAAAGATGAAAGGAACAACCCCTAGGTGCTCGAAGCCTAAAGGGCCGAACCCTATAAAGGAATTTTTTTTTCAAGAATCCCCATTATTTCTTTTGTCTTCCGAGCCCCATTACCTTGATTACATTTTGGTTTTTTCCCTCGGATAATAAAGAAAGATTTGACGTTTTTCGACAAAAACACGAAAGGAAAAAAAATGATCTGCAAGCGATGAAACCACCCCTGTTGACCGAACCCTAGGAGACCGAACCCTGGGGGGTCAAACCCTAGGGGGCCGAACCCTAGGGGGAAATCGAATTTTAAATGAAAAAATTGAAGTTTTGGAGGAGCGGTTACTATTTTGATCATAACTTTTGACTCGTTTGGAGTTTTAGGGCCCATAATATATCAAAACAAAGCTAGCGATGAGCCCTACAAAAGTCATTGCCTATGACTATGATATATGACTTTATAAGTCCAAAAAAGGCTCTAAAGGATGCCTTTTGGCCGTCCAAAGTTTTTTCAGAAATTTTTGGGAAATTTTTTTCTTCCATAATTGTGATTCCTAACTCTTTTTAACATTGTTTATTCTTCTTTTTAGGTGTTTTGAAGCTTAACTCTCAGACTTTTCTCTTTGCCATGGTGAGCACTTCGAGCTCAAGCACTTTATTTGACATCCTTTCTTTGCTTTTTAGAATTCTTATAATGAACTTCCCTTGCTTGTAGGCTCTTTTACCCGAATGCTCTGCAGAACCAAGAACTACCCAGGAGTCCCCATTCATCACCGATTAGGGGAGAGCTCCCTCCTTTGGTCCTTCTGACACCTTCTGGGATAGAGTTAAGGACTATGATCGTACAGCTTTTCCTCCCCTAAAGAAAGAAGGCTTATTGCTGTATGCCCCAGCTTCTGGAGGTTGGGATGACTTCCCCCATGTTGATTGCATTCCCCATATATGTATAGAGAAGCAAGAATACCCTTTCAGTCCCCTTCACTTCCTGTCTGATTCATCTGGTCGCCTTCAAGGATTGCAGGATTGGACCGACAAGATTCTTGGAAACACTGATTATGTGGATATACTCAAGAGTGCGGGCATCTTTTGTTGTGTTCAACTATACAGAGACCTACGTATCTAACAGGACCATAATGCACTTACTGTATTGATCTCACGATGGTGCTCCTCTACTTGCACATTCGTCACTGCCTGAGGGGAATTCACCCCTACTCTAGAGGATGTCTATGCCCTCTATCAGTAAGTTCTCTTTAGTTTTTATATTATATTCTTCTCATTCATTCTCATTTTTTTGAAATATATATTTATTTTGAGTTACGTCTTATAGCCTTCTTGTTGTTGCTTCGAACTCTTGCGGCCCTTCTAGCATGTCTCCTAGAGATAAAGACTGTGTTACATACTCGATGGACGCCTTCAAGCAATCTTCCCACTACATCTCCTGCTTCAAGGGTGATACACTCCTTTCGGACTTCGAGACCTCCAATCGGCAGAAAAATTCTTGGGTATCCTGGGTACGCTACTTCTTCCGTGACTAAAAAACCAACCAGTGGGATAATTCTATTCACGACAAATCTGTTCTTGCCCTCTGTGAAGAGACTTGTCCCTTACCTCGGGCAGCTTATTTGGCTATGTGGCTGTCTCGTATAGACGGTCCTTCTTCCCATATGTTTAGTTTGGCAGCGTTGTTATCTCGGGGCTTGGAGATTCCCCTTGCTTCTCTCTTCCTAAGGACCTTATATCGTCGCCTAGACGAAACAGCCCTTGCCATGAAGGAATCTGTTGGGAGGTAATCACTTTCATATTTTTTATTAATTGTCTTTCAAACTGCACTTCTTTTCCTTTAACCTTTTTCTTATTATTTTTATTTATTTACCCAGGTATGATGTCAATTGCTTCATTCCATGCTCCTTCCTTCAAATTTTTCTTTTCGAACGCTTTTCGGGCTATTCCACTCTTGAGCATCTTTCTAAGAAGAAGAAGAAGAAGAAGTCTCCTCTTTTTACATCACCTAACATCATTCCTCACACGACACGTTGGATTGATCACCGATTTAGTCCCGACAGTCAGATTTATGGCCTTTCCTTGATGATTATTCATGCTTCACTGCTCGTCCCTATACCATTATTTCAGGGGGATTGCGGTCATCTACCTCATTTTTATAAGCGCAAATTTCGTGCCTACTCAAGCCTCAACAGAAACACCTTGAGTGGTTCTGCACTGTCTTGGTTTGTTTTCCTTCGGTCCACAGAGCTTCCCTATTTTTTAGAGAATAATGGCTTTGGCACTGTACTGTATTCTCCTCACAGGGTCATGAGACAATTCGGATTTGACCCCGAATTTTATGAAATAAAAGTATTCAAATTTTCTTATAAATACTATTCAGTAAATGGTTAAATTGATAAAAGGTTAAAGTTAAAGGTGATATATGTAAATATTTTTAAATAAGCAAGTGGTAATAAAATACTCATTGTTATCGGGGAATATTCGTTTGGTCGTGGAATATTCTTGCTGTTGGAGAATATTCGTACGACGGTGTAGCCATTTGTGGGTCCCATAACAGAATAATTATCGGATGAAGAAAACGACAAGTTTGAGTTTTTATAAATAACGGCGTAATTGTTACCGTTAACACTATTGGATTACCTAGTGGTTAAAATACAGTAATACGCGTGGTTGCACAGTAGCACACGGTATTGCATAGTATTTTTGAATTATTGATTCTTACTTAAGAAGGCATTACTCAATAATTGTTATAGTAATTACTGTTCAATATTTTATTTTATTGATTCAATAATTGTTGCTTTGATATTTTATATTATTGTTATTTCAATAATTGTCACTGCACAGTATTTCCCATTATCAGATCAATAATTCATATTATTTGAATAATATTATTAGATAGCATTATTGGCAATGTCTAAGGAAGTTATGTCTAAGGAGTGGTTTGGTCACCTAATTGCGCGCTAGTAAGGAGAAATCCTTATTAGAAAGCCCCCTCTTTCCTGGGAACAACCTAATTGTCATAATTGTGATTCTATAATATTATTTGTGAATAAGTAATTATTTATTTATATGATAAGGAAATATTTATTTTATTTGGATATAAATGATGGATAGGAAAATATTTATTTTATGTGATTATAAATGAAAAAATTAATGATGGGGTGTTTTATCAGTATTTTGTCGGAATGGATGTATTAAAAATCGTCCGTATATGAATTTCGGGCATTTTTCGTTTGGAATTTGGAAAAACTTAAAGCTACAAAGTTGTAGAGAATTCGATTTCCTATGGAATGAATATAAAATTCGTATTTTTCTGATAAAAGGGCTATTTATTATGAATTATTTAAGTTTCGTAAATTAAATATTTTTATTTAAAAACATGATGGACCCCACTTTTGGTTGGTGTGGATTTGCTGATTTTGGGTGGGCCCCACTATGGTGTGCTGAAATTTGATCAAAAGTGGCGTGCTTGAATGGTTTTAGAATAATATTATTTTATTAATTTAGTCTCCTTTGGCGTTCTAGCATTTTCCTATAAATAGGGTGCTTAGTTAGAATTAAAAATCATAACAGAAACTGAAGTTTTCTCTCTCTATATTATCGAGCGTATTTTTGTGAGTATTTAGATATCTTGAGTGTTGCCATACGATGCAAGTTTCCTTCAGCGTTATATTCGATATTCCAGTCAGAAGTACTGTTCTTTTGAGGTAAGAGATAGTAAGGTATGGTAAGGGATGTTATTTTCTTCATAAATGATATTATTTCTTTTGATATCATTATACCGAAATATTGATATAAATTTGATTGTGAAATTTTTATATTTTTTATATGGGGTTCTTATTCACGATATCGATACTATTCACGATACAAAGACTATTCATATATATGACACTATTTACGATATATGACATTATTTACGATACTCACGATCTATGTACTGAATATTTGAGTACTATTCATGAGTTACTATTCATGAGTTACTATTCACGAGTTACTATTTATGGGTACTATTCACGACAAAATTGGTTTCTTTTTCTGACCAAATTATCATTGATTTATGAATCTTACTCTTGAAATTAAATGCAGTTGTTAATCATATTGTTTTTATTATCATATATAACATTTTTATAATCTTGGTGATGAAATTTCTCTTTAATTTGAGTGTAAAGATGGGTAGATTATTGGTATGATTGTGACTATGAACTCTCTTTGGCCAGTAGTACAAATATGAATTGTTGACTGGTATGATCATGACCATTGAATTTATAAACGATTATCTTTAGCTTAAGCGCAAAGGTGAATTGATCAACATGGTTATAATTATTGTTTATATAAATTCTGAAATAATTATATATTTCTTTGAGATATTAATATCTTTGACCCGTAGTGCAAAGATGACCTATTGTTGAATATCTTTGGCCCGTAGTGCAAACATGACCTGTTGTTGAATATCTTTGGCCCGTAGTGCAAAGATGACCTGTTGTTGAATATCTTTGGCCCGTAGTGTAAAGATGTCCTGTTGTTGAATATCTTTGGCTTGTAGTGCAAAGATGAACTGTTGATGAATATCTTTGGCCCGTAGTGCAAAGATGAATTTATTAGTATGATTATGAACATGAACTGTGATTTGGTATAACCATGATCTTTGATATTTCAAGTAAAGACAGGTGATGAAAATTATCTTCGTCCTGGATGAGAAGAGGAATTTAGAACTACAATTATGATTATGAGTTATATACGTGATTGTGGACAAAAACTGTTGATTGATGTTATAGGGATAAAACATTGTTGGTGGACTTTAACATGGAGAAGATAATAGACCTTATGGTCTATTTGACTCTTCTAATGGATTGTTCGTTCCGCTGCAACTATGGTTGAAAAGTTTTATCATCTACCATATGTTCTAAATCTATGATTTATTACTGATGAAGGCTATTGATAATTTAATTATCTTTAGTCATGATATTCTTTACTAGGCTAGTTGTGCTCACCCTTTTATTTCACAATTCCTTTCAAGTAATAAAAGTGTAGCTGGGTCGAGTGGGGGTAACAGGGGAATAGAACGATGGTCTATACCTATTGAGATTCTCCCTAAACAGTATGGAAATAATTTTATTAAGAATTTGAGATAAGTGTGTCGTATTTTATACGTCATTTAACCGTTGATTTTTGTGAACCGAATAGGGTGAGGTGAACCCAACTTTGGAAGGGTGTTTTGGCACTATCATACAAGATGTCTAATGACCTACGACTTCATGTTATCATAAGACAGGGTTATGTATATCCACTTGCTGATTATATCTACGAGCACTACCTATATAATATTGGAGTTTGGTTGAAATATAATTCTCAATTAGAGATAATGGGGATAATTATATGTTATGAGAAGACTCGCCATTGGAAAGAACATGATAGCAATCTTCTCATTTTTCTTTGGGGTCTATTGGGTCAACCAAGGATAATTCTCGAGTCATATGATATCTATTATAACTTAGATGCATGGCCTCCCATGTACGAAGGTTTCTTTGAGTATTTTCCAAAGATTTTAATTTCTAAAACAGTTTGGTTGTATCTTTATGTAATGTATCAATGTGAGGTGTTATCCAAGTAAAGGGATGAGAGTCACAGTTGGTATCAAAACTCACAACATATGTGTTGTTGTATATTGCACGACAATTGTAATAATGAAGTTGTAGTTGTTTTCCTCACCATGTATTCGGCGACTCAAAATGGGTTGGGTGGATTGGACCTATTTTGGGGGCATCACATTGAGTCATCTACTCCTCGCGATGATTATGTTAGCTTGGATGCTAAGGATACTTTATCTGATGTAAGCTCAAGTCTTGCTGTGGGTGATACAACAATTTCTTCAAATATTCCTATTACTTCTCCACATAATGGATGTGAAGATGTTGATGAGACTCTTACTTCCTCGAAGGGGAATCATTTTGAAACTATTGGTGATGTTCATCCTCCCCAGAAGGATTCTACTGAGTTGGTGATTGCTCGAGAGGGCATTGTTGATAGTACTTTGGGTGGGTTGAATGACATTCCCCTTTCTGCGGCATCTCCCAAATCTTTTTCCATTGACTATATTGTTAGTATCTTTCTTTAGTCAACATATGATTTTTCTTGAATTTCCTTTCTTTTCCATTTTTTTTATTATAATATATTGTGCTTTGACATTTTGTTTTTAGAGCGAGAAGATGAAAGATTTGTCTTTGCCTGTTGAGGCACTCGCTTTATTTGATGCTCTTCATCCGGATGTTTACCACTAGCCATATAGCGACCTTGGTTATCCTCCCGGTGGCCAAGGCTTCGAGGAATCATCATCCATACAACCTCTTTCTGTTCCTCCATCTCTTGTCTCGACAAATTCCATGGTGGCGTCTAAAATAGCTCCTACAAGAGCTTCCTTCAATCCAAGTGGGGATCTTATTTATTGGAGAAGTTTCCAGATATCAGCTTCTAGTCGGGAAAGTCTGGAGCGTCTCCTAGTTCGGTTCCTGCATATACTTGACCGACTGATTATTAAGCCGGTTTCTTCCCAAACCTTCTTCCAAGATCAGCTCGCAGGCCTTGTTCTTGGATTGCACACTCTTTCTTTATATTCTTTGCCAGCCAAGGACTTGAAGCAGTTTAGCGATGATGTAGATGACCTTGCAGCCATGGGTGTTGACAAGTCTCCTTATCGTACCAGGCTGGATCTTCTCAAGTTAAATGTTAATCTTGTTGCATTACGTTCGGAGGTTGCTATACGTAAGTGTGAAGATGGAATCCTTTTTCAGTTCAGCTTTCTGAGCTTGACGAAGTTGCAACCAAATTGAAGATCCAATCTCAAGATTTAGAGAGCCAACTTTGAGATCTAGGGGCCAAGTTTCAGGATTTAGAGTGCTAGCGACGGGACTTAGAGTCGACTACCCGACAAGTTAGGGAGCTAAAAGCTGCAAATCTTAAGATTCGAGATGTTGTTGTTCCTGACTTGGAAGCTTTAGCTATGCCTCCACTTCAGTTTGATATGTCTTGGCCTTTAGATCATAACTTATTGTAGGTTTTTTTTTCAATTTCCTATTTCAGAAACTCATTTACATAAATTTCATTTATCAAAATGTAGTTTCTTTAACCTTGTTGATTGCTTTTAATTTGAATGATTCCTTAAAACTCAATATTTATCATTGAATCTCAATTTATTCAAATTAATACTCCAAGACAACAATAGGTATTATAAACAAGCAAACATGAATTTTGTCAAAAATATGTATATATATTTTCCACAATCCAACACTTGAATTTATACTTTTTTTAAGAAACTTTTTAAAAAAAATATTCAAGTATAAGTGAAACTTTGTCAATTCATTGATAATCAAATTGCTTTTAATGAAAAGCATAACGTTTCATATAGTAAATCTTGCTTTTGTCGAAGAAAGCATAACGTTTGCCACTTTTAGAGATAAAGTGTAACTTTCTTGTTTTTGTCGAATAAAGCATAATGTTCGCCACTTTTAAAGATAAAGTGTAACTTTCGGGGTTGAGGGCTTATACTCAGGTGCCTCAGTCACTTTTGAAGTTAAAAGTGTAATTTCCAAGGGTTGTTAGTCAGGTGCCTCGATTACTTTTGAAGTTGAAAGTATAACTTTTTGATCCGAGGGCTGATAATCAGGTGCCTCGATTACTTTTAAAGTTGAAAGAATAACTTTTTGTGATGCTCTTCTCATGTATAATATTTCTTTACCCAATTCAAGTTTAAGGGGCCTGAGACAGCATCTGATCCCACATGAGATATCTTGCAATACCCGCTTTCAGAGATCTCTCGTACCCTATACGGGACTTCCCATTTGGGGTAAAATTTGGTGGTCGGTGTTCCTATCATGACTTAAGTTGTCGTTTTGAGCACCAGGTGTGACGCCCCCAAAACAGATATACATCACCCATCTTGAGTCACCAGATACATGGTACAAAATTCAAATACAACTTAATTATACAACAGTCGTGTAAAATACGACAAAACATAATCTAAGAGTTTCAATAAGAATATTGTCATCTAGACAATAACCACACTCAATGGAGTCCTCATTACATTTATTGTCACACTATTATATAGAATAGTGAGGACTACTAAAACAACCAACTGGACCGTCAATCCGTTCCCCGACTCGTCCCAGCTATATTCTCATTTCCTGAAGAGAACAGTGAAAGAAAGGGTGAGCTCAACTAACCCAATAAGAAATATTATGACTAAGATAATGCAAAATAAATTATCCTTAGCCTTCAACAGTATAACAACTGATAGAATATAATAGACAACAAGTTTTAGATCAACAACTGCAGCGGAATAAGCAATCCATTAGAAGAGTCAAGTAGGACATAAAATCTACTATCTTCTATGATTTAAAAAAAATTTCATCAACTTTATCGTTGAGACTCAGCTTAATCAATAAACCACATCATCCCTGCACCACGGCCAAGGATATTCATTTAATCATCAATGGTCATGATTATACCGGATAATCCCTGGTCATAATCATACCAACAACTATCCATCAATGAACCACAGGCCAATGAGGACTTTTACCACATCATTCGTCACATTACGGTCATGATTATACCGAATAATCTCTGGTCATAATCATACCAAGTCCATCTATGCACGTAAGACAAAGATAACTTTAATCACAATATAAGCATGAGGATGATGATAATGACATAATAATTCAATAATACAAGTTCAAGGATAAATTTTAAAGATTTATAATTTAATTTATCCAAAAATCAATAACGTCCAAATTGTCAACATGATACTGCTTTGTGGAGTAAAATTCAAGAATAATATTCATGTACCAAAAATAATTTGGACAGAAAAGAAATATATTTTTCGGGTAAATAGTACCCCATGAATAGTACCCTGTGAATAGTACTTCAGGAATAGTACCTCGTGAATAGTACCCCGGCATGAAAAGTACCCCAAATACCCGAGTGAAAATATTTGGGTGAATAGTAACCCATGAATAGTAACTCGTGAATAGTACTCTAGCATGAAAAGTGCACCGAATACCCAAGTGAATAATACTAGAGTGAATAGTAACTGGGTGAATAGTAACTCGTGAATAGTAACTCCTAACAGAAAAATACCAAATAAAATGATATTTCACGAGTACAAAAGAAATGATATTTCATACGAGTATAATAGAATATATGAAACTGCAAGTGGATTTTCATCCGCCATGCGGTAATCCACGTAGGCAGATCATTTCCATAATTTAATAAAGAATGAATACGAAGGATCATTCACCATGCATGTGGTAATCCACATAGACAGGTTATTCAAACAGAATAATAAAAAATGGAATAACAGAAGAATTCACCATGCATGCGATAGACCGCAAAGACAGATTATTCCAATAGAATAATAAAGAATGGAATCAGGTCATGCGTAATCCGCACAGACAGGATATTCCAACAGAATAATAAAGAAGGGAACCAGGTCGTGCGTAATCCGTACAGACAGGATATTCCAACAGAACAATAAAGAATGGAACCAGGTCATTCGTAATTCGCACAGACAGGATATTCCAACAAAATAATAAAGAATGAAATAACAACAGAATTCACCAGGAATGCGATAGACCGCACAGACAGGTTATTCCAACAGAATAATAAAGAATGGAATAACAGAAGAAATTTACCATGTATGTGGTACTTTGCATAGACATGTTATTCCAACATAATAATAAAGAATGGAATAACAATAGCTCTCTTCATGAATACGAAAGAATAATACCCCTTACCTTAGAAAAAACTGGATACTGAAATAGTGAGGTAGCAGACTTCTTTTCTTCTTTCTTCTCTCTATAATAATTGCTCTATAGCTTTTGTGAATTGGTGAGAAATGAAGGAAGAATGAGCTTCTATTTATAGAAAAATATAGTTTCGATAATTGCACGTTTTGGGGCTCAAAATATTACAGTATAATACCTTCATCTTTTCTTTCATTTTTAATTTGGTCCTGCTAGTATTATTAAACTTGAACCACCTCCCCTAATAGTAAATCATGTGAATCAATAGTTTACAGACATGTGAAAATCTGAATTACAATTATAGTACCTCCATCTATACCTCCATTTTTAACTTAGTCATGTAAGTATTATCAATTTTGCACCAACTCCCCTAATAGTAAATCAATGTGAATCAATAGTACACACATGTGAACAAATAGTTATAATCATGTGAATCAATAGCAATTAATTGCTCATTTATCCCAAGCATTAACCCGATTCGTCAATATAACCTCCGGACATTAATTATTATCGAAATAAATGTCTATTTTCACTAACACTAATAATTCCAACACAATGGAACTATCAATTTTATCTTTAATCAACACGAACTTATTCATCATTAATATTATAATTCACAATATTTAACAACCAGGTCGTTCCCAAGAAAGAGGGGACTTTCCAATAAGGATTTCTCCTTATTGGCGCGCAATTAGGTGACCAAACCTCTCATTGACAGAACTTCTAGACATTGTCAATATTGCAAATAATAATATGAATAACTTTGCCATCTCAATTATTGATTTAATAATATAACATATTATACAGATAATACTGTGACAATAATTGAATCAATAATATAAGAGATATGATGCAGCAATTACTGTAGCAATAATTGAGTATAACTGAGTGACTTCTTATGTAAGCATCAATAATCAATACCTGAGTGGTGCTACTATGCAACCACGTATTCATCGTACTTTTACTACTAAGGGTAGTTCAACGGTTTTAACGGTAACACTTTCGCCAAGTTATTTTTTATAAAAGATAATTACATCGTTTTCTAAATACGACAATACTTCCTTTGTGGGGTCCACCAATGATTGTGCCATCGTACGGATATTCCCCAACAAAAAGAATATTCCCCGACGAACTTGCATACTTTGCTAAATTATAAATATTACCCACAACTATAACATTATATCAAATCTACACCATAATATTCAAAAAAAATATTTCGAGAAATTTAAATCTTTATTCATAAAATTTGGAGTCTCACAATCTCTCCTCCTTATGAAATTTCGCCCTCAAAATTTATGTACGTTCCTGGTATGCCAAAAAGGTGAGGATACCTTGACTTCATTTCAAATTCTAACTCTTAAGGTATAACCTTGAGTGTCGAATGTGATCCTTATTATCCAAGATTTTAACACGTATCTCCTCATACGTTAAATCTTCTGCTATCTCGTCTAGTTCTAATTCAATAATGTGGTTTGGGTTATACACATATTTACGTAACATCGATACGTAAAAAAATGTTATGAACACGCGATATACTTGGCTGTAAAATGAGTATATAGGACACAGTTCCTACTCGATCGAGGATTTCAAATAGACCAATAAAATCAAGGGTTCAGATTTCCCCTCTTCATCGAGTCTTGTTTCTAGAATAACGCCCTCTTGAACCTTCTTCTTCACATTCATCAGCTCCGGGTATGCAGCTTGAGCAGCTTTAACTTTATCAATTAAAGTCGATTTTACTCGTATATTCGTTATCTTCACGTGGGTCCCCAGAGTCTTTAACTCTATCTTCATCATTTGTAAGTTATACGAAATGGGTTTTTATGTTAACAACATCGCACTCGTAAACGTATACGATCTTCTACTCAACGCGTCAACTACCACGTTCTCTCTTCCACGATGATATTGAATGGTATAGTCGTAATCTTCAACAGCTCGAGCCAACGTCCTTGATGCATGATACGTTCGTTTTAGTTGAAGAAATATTTGAGGGTTTTAGAAATGGGTTTTGTATTGGGGTCAATACAAAATTCGATTTAACGCACTGGGGGTAGCCCAAGAAGTCTTCAAGAATACGTCAGGAAATTTATTAACGATAGAAATATCATTTAAAAACTGTGACTCTCATCCAAGACTTGGATAGCACATGAAATGAAGGTTTCTACTAACGAAGTTTCAACCAATAAGTCAAAGTCTAACTTCTCTGGGGTTAAATTTAAATGTTGAGCGCAAGTAAGAGAGATAAAATAATGGGTAGAACCGGTATCTAATAAGGTATAGACTTCGCAAGAATTTATAATTAAATAACCCGTGCTAACTT
Source organism: Panax ginseng (assembly GCA_020205605.1). Lineage (NCBI taxonomy): Eukaryota > Viridiplantae > Streptophyta > Magnoliopsida > Apiales > Araliaceae > Panax > Panax ginseng. The sequence goes on along the minus strand of CM035135.1, from coordinate 53,762,438 downwards.
CATTCGGGTTACTCGTTTTTTGAGAAGTCACGAAAAACACTCTTCCTGAAACCACCGACTTTGTTTTGTCCGTATCCGCCTTTGGTGCCACCGTCCCAGCTGGACTTGACTTTGGTGCACGACAAAATCGGGCTAAGTGACCTTCTTTTCCATAATTGGAACATGCTTTGGACTACATCACACAATTTGGACTGATATGTCCCTCCCCTCCGCATTTAAAACATATGACCGATGGTCGTTCTCCTTCTTTTGAAACGGGTGCTGGTGCTGCTGTCTTTCCATCATTATTGAACCTTCTCTTCTTGAAATTTCCACTTCTATTATCTTGGTCATGCTTACCACCGAAGTGGTTACCATTCTTGGCATGATAATTTCCCCCACGATGGTTATCATTATTTTCGATGGCCGTTGCACCCCGTGCACGATTATTATTGTGTTGTTGCTCGTTACCTTTTGGTTGTGCTGACTCATTATCGCGCTCCAATAACTGATCCCAATTCACAACATCAGAATATAAACAAAGTTTGTGAGAAATGAGGTATTGACGTATTTTGGGTTTCAGACCTCTTAGAAATATTCGCGACATTCACGCCTCATTATCGACCAAATGGGATGCAAACTGGGACAACTCGGCAAACTTAGCTTCGTACTGCGACACGGTCATATATTTTTGCTCCAACTTGATAAACTCCACCTCCTTCGTGTGACGAATATTTTCGGGAAGTACTTGTCGTTGAACAGCTCTTGGAACTTCTCCCAAGACATCTTGAGTGCGTTAAGTTGGTAGTGCGTTTCTGATTCCCACCGAAGAATCGCCTCTTCACGCAACATAAAGGTGGCAAAGGGAACCTTTTGCTCCTTGGAGCATCCCAAGACATCAAATATCTTGGTGATCTGCTTTAACCACATCTCTGCCTTAAGTGGTTCTGGCTTTCCCAAAAACTCCGGTGGTCCTAGCTCCTTAAACTGCTTAGCGGTGACCGACCGTGGATTGCCATTATTTCCACCTATATTTTGAATAGGAGTCTCTCTTACCTGATGTTGCATGAATTGCATAAATCCTCTGAACATCCCATCATTTATCATTTCATCGGTGTTATTGCTTACCTGAGGATTATTGTCTTCCTGTTGCACATTATCCTGGATATTGATTGTTGGTGACTCAACGGTCTCATGTGCTTCATTGCTGATCTCAACATTTTTAAATGCCATTTTCAAACACTGTCACAAAACAAGGGTTAATTGACATATCACATATTATCCCTATACTCTGACCGACCAATTAAATACCAAATAAACTTTGGTAGGTCATACTAGTGAAGAAATTTCTCGTCTCTCCTCTCCTAGTTCTTGTCTCACATCTCAGCCAAGGATCATATCCCTAAGCTTTGATACCAACTGTGACGCCCCCAAAACAGGTATACATCACCAATCTTGAGTCTCCAGATACATGGTACAAAATTCAAATACAACTTAATTATACAACAGTCGTGTAAAATACGACAAAACATAATCTAAGAGTTTCAATAAGAATATTGTCATCTAGACAATAACCATACTCAATGGAGTCCTCATTACATTTATTGTCACACTATTATATAGAATAGTGAGGACTACTAAAACAACCAACTGGACCGTCAATCCGTTCCCCGACTCGTCATAGCTATATTCTCATTTCCTGAAGAGAACAGTGAAAGAAAGGGTGAGCTCAACTAGCCCAATAAGAAATATTATGACTAAGATAATGCAGAATAAATTATCCTTAGCCTTCAACAGTATAACAACTGATAGAATATAATAGACAACAAGTTTTAGATCAACAACTGCAGCGGAATAAGCAATCCATTAGAAGAGTCAAGTAGGACATAAAATCTACTATCTTCTATGATTTAAAAAGTTTTTCATCAACTTTATCGTTGAGACTCAGCTTAATCAATAAACCACATCATCCCTGCACCACGGCCAAGGATATTCATTTAATCATCAATGGTCATGATTATACCGGATAATCCCTGGTCATAATCATACCAACAACTATCCATCAATGAACCACAGGCCAATGAGGACTTTTACCACATCATTCGTCACATTACGGTCATGATTATACCGACTAATCCCTGGTCATAATCATACCAAGTCCATCTATGCACGTAAGCCAAAGATGACTTTAATCACAATATAAGCATGAGGATGATGATAATGACATAATAATTCAATAATACAAGTTCAAGGATAAATTTAAAAGATTTATAATTTAATTTATCCAGAAATCAATAACGTCCAAATTGTCAACATGATACTGCTTTGTGGAGTAAAATTCAAGAATAGTATTCATGTACCAAAAATAATTTGGATAGAAAAGAAATATATTTTTTGGGTAAATAGTACCCTGTGAATATTACCCCGTGAATAGTACTTCAGGAATAGTACCTCGTGAATAGTACCCTGGAATAAAAAGTACCTCAAATACCCGAGTGAATAATATTCGGGTGAATAGTAATTTGGGTGAATAGTAACCCGTGAATAGTAATTCATGAATAGTACTCCGGCATGAAAAGTGCCCCGAATACCCGAGTGAATAATACTAGAGTGAATAGTAACCAGGTAAATAGTAACTTGTGAATAGTAACTCGTAACAGAAAAATATCAAATAAAATGATATTTCATGACGAGTATAAAAGAAATGATATTTCATACGAGTATAATAGAATATACGAAACTGCAAATGAATTTTCATCTGCAATGCGGTAATCCACGTAGACAGATCATTTCCACAATTTAATAAAGAATGAATACGAAGGATCATTCACCATGCATGTGGTAATCCACATAGACGAGTTATTCCAATGTAATAATAAAGAATGGAATAATGAGAAGAATTCACCATTCATGCGATAGACCGCATGCACGAGTTATTCCAATGAATAATAAAGAATGGAACTGTGTCATGCGTAATCCTTATGCAGACAGGATATTCTAACAGAATAATAAAGAAGGGAACCAGGTCGTGCGTAATCCGCACAAACAGGATATTCCAACAGAATAATAAAGAATGGAACCAGGTCATACGTAATCCGCACAGACAGGATATTCCAATAGAATAATAAAGAATGGAATAACAACAGAATTCACTAGGCATGCGATAGACGGCATAGACAAGTTATTCCAACAGAATAATAAAGAATGGAATAACAGAAGAATTTTACCATGTATGCGGTAATTCGCATAGACAGGTTATTCCAACATAATAATAAAGAATGGAATAACAATAGCTCTATTCATGAATACGAAAGAATAATACCCCTTACCTTAGAAAAAACTAGATACTAAAATAGTGAGGTAATAGACTTCTCTTCTTCTTTCTCTCTATAATTTCTCTCTATAATAATTGCTCTATAGCTTTTGTGAATTGGTGAGAAATGAAGGAAGAATGAGCTTCTATTTATAGGAAAATATAGTTTCGATAATTGCACGTTTTGGGGCTCGAAATATTATAGTATAATACCTTCCACTTTTCCTTCGTTTTTAATTTGGTCCTGCAAGTTTTATTAAACTTGCACCACCTCCCCTAATAGCAAATCATGTGAATCAATAGTAAATCATGTGAATTAATAGTTCTAGACATGTGAAAATATGAATTACAGTATAGTACCTCCATTTTTAACTTAGTCATGCAAGTATTATCAATCTTGCACCAACTCCCCTAATAATAAATGAATGTGAATCAATAGTACACACATGTGAACAAATAGTTATAATCATGTGAATCAATAGCAATTAATTGCTCATTTATCCAGTTAATTACCCGATTGGTCAATATAACCTCCAGACATCAATTATTATCGAAATATCGAAATAAATATCAATTTCCACTAACACTAATAATCCCAACACAATGGAACTATCAATTTCATCTTTAATCAACACGAACATATTCATCATTAATATTATAATTCATAATATTTAACAAACTGTGTCGTTCCTGTGAAAGAGGGGATTTCAATAAGGATTTCTCCTTATTGGTAGCGCAATTAGGTGACCAAACCTCTCCTCGATGAACTTCTAGACATTGTCAATATTGCAAATAATAATATGAATAATTTTGTCGTCTCAATTATTAATTTAATAATATAACATATTATACAAAGGATATTGTGACAATAATTGAATCAATAATATGAGAGAGATATGATGCAAAGAATTAATTCAGCAAGTAATAATTGAGTATAACTGAGTGACTTCTTACGTAAGCATCAATAATCAATACCGTATGCTACTATGCAACCACGCATATTACTGTACTTTTATTACCGGGTAGTTCAACAGTTTTAACGGTAACACTTTCGCCGTTATTTTTTATAAAAATATAATTCTGTCGTTTTCTAAATACGACAATACTTCCGTTGTGGGGTCCACCAATGATTATGCCGTCGTACGGATATTCCCCGATAAAAAGAATATTCCCCGACTAACTTGCATACTTTGCAAAATTATAAATATTACCCACAACTATAACATTATATCAAATCCACACCATAATATTCAAAAAAAATATTTCGAGAAATTTAAATCTTTATTCATAAAATTTGGGGTCTCACACCAGGTCTCCCAACAGAATCTGTCGTGGTACCACTACGGTATTGTATTGTCGTCGTTGTCTTTCGTGGTACCATTCAAGCTTTTCTTTAGCTTTGTCTCGGAAGTCAACTAAGGCCTCCAAGGAGGCTGGCCGGTTCTCTTCTTCAACTAAGCTTCGAAGTCTCATTCAAGCCAAAGGGATTTCTATTTCGGTGGGCAAGATATCTTCTTCACCATAAACCAAAGAGTATGGGGTTTCACCTGTAGGCTTTCGTTTTGAAGTTCGATGTGCCCATAATGCTATTGGTAGTTGTTCTGCCCATGTCTTCGGATGATCGTCTTGTGTTTTTGATATGATTTTTATCAAGGTTTTGTTTGTAGCCTCTACTTTTCCGTTGCCTTTCGAGTAGTAGGGTGATGATTTGTAGTGTTTCACCCTGTATCTTTCCATCAGATTTTTGATGTCCCTATTGATGAAGGGAGTTTTATTATCCGACAAAATGATCTTCAGGATTTCAAAACGGCAAATGATGTGCTCCTTGATAAAATTTTCCACTGGGGTATTGCTTGCACCCATTTTGTGTACATCTTAGTGGTAGTTAAAATCTAGATGTTACCCTTGTAATTAGGATGAACAGGACCTAGAAGATCCATTCCCCATGTATAAAAGGGTCATGGTATTGTTAAGGTTCGCAAATCCACGGTGGGAGCATGGATCATGTTTCCATGTGTTTGACAAATCTGGTTCTTTTTAACGAATTCTAGACAATCTCCTTCCACTTTGGCCAGTAGTAACCATGATCAATAAGTTGTTTGTACAACATGGCTCCCCTTTGGTGTTCATCCTTGTGCATTTGATAGACCAAATCTTTGGCTTCGCCTAGTTCCAGACACCGTAAGAGCTTGCCATTAAACCCTCTTCTAAATAATTCTCCATTTTGCAAGAAGAATCGTTGTGACTTCCCTTTTATTATAATTGTGTCCTTATTATTGCTCGGAAGATTCTCGCTTTGTAAGAACTCCATATAAGGGATTTGCCAATCCGCTATGTCATCAATGAAGGCGCATTCCTCCTCCCCAGGATATTCTTGACATGAAACACATTGGCATTGTAGGACATCTGCTTCCTTCTTCATTTTAGGCCAATAATACCCTTGGTGTTGCAGCCTACGATAGAGGCCTATATCTGCCAATCCACAGTTCTTGTCATGCACCTGATGCAAGACTTTATTTTCTTCCTACCTCCCTAGACCTGGCAAACGGGCCGGGCTGGCCCAAACGGGTCGGGCCATTGACGGGCCGGGCCAAAATGGCCTGGGTTTTGGTGTGGGTGAAATTAAAATTCGCCTGTGGTCTTGGTTAATAATTTACCGACCATGCGGCTTTTTCATTTCTTTTTTTTAAACAAAAAAATCTGTAAATGAACAATCAATTACTACAAAACAAATAGGATACCCATGAAGATTTTTGATGCCACCAGATACTGTCTCAATAGAAAAGTTTGAACCATCTAGATTTGACCAATTTTTGAAAAGATCCTTGGACAGCTCTTTGTTGAAGTCAATACATTCCATAAGAATTGTTAAAATGAAAGGAGAGAATACTAAGCCAATCATACTATATATTTAGAAGAAGAAATATATACTATATCAATATTGAACTCGGATTCTCATATATCCTCCCAAGGAACCAGAGAAGACTAGAAAACAGAAATCTAAAATCAACCGGACTTGGTACAATCAATTCTGAAACATGTAAAAGCAAATAAACAGCGGCTACACTCAAAGGTTAAACAAATTCAATAATTATTCACACTACACTATAAGAAGATTAAATAAAAAATCAAATATGCTAATTGGACAACAAAGTTTAGAGAGAGAATGAGTTCCTACATTGTTGATATCAATTTACATTCTCTTTAAAATTAGTAAAAGAACTCAAACAGAGATATAATCCTAACCAACCCTAAGCAACGTATATTCATTCAAAAACTAAGCTGCAGAAGCTTAAATCCTACCAAGTAATAAAAAGGTCATCAGAAACGAATAAACTCATTAGCGAAAGAGATGAGGAAATAATTTTAGAGAAAAATGAGAACTTACACGATGCGAGGTTTCATTTGATGAAGAGCGAGAGTGTGGTCTACGGTAAGAGAAGAATAATGAATCTCCATGTTACAGTTCTTACGAGCGTCCCCTACAACTTCCAGGCGTTCCAGATCTTTTTAGCTCTCATTCTCTCTTTCTCTCTCTAGATATATAGTGACTGATAATACATAGCCAACGGTCCTAACAATAAGGACAGTGTGAAGGGCCGAAGTCTAGATCTATCTTTGTATTTACTTTTTATGCCTTAGCAGTTAGCGGCTTAGCCAGTTAAGGAGATAAAGATTAGAATTTAGAGATCAGAAATCAGATGATTCAGATAGGGTTTTTTTAAAGGCCGGGCGGGTCGGGTGCCCACAGGCCAGGTTAAAATTGGGTCGGGCCAAAATGGTCCAGGTTTTGATGGGTTTAAAAAGTGAAGCCCACAACCCAGTTTTTAATGGGCGGGCTGGCTTGGCCCGCGGGCCTGGGCCATTTTTTCTAGGTGTGTGTCTCCCCAAGCATCATGTTAATACACCATCTGCTTCTTTGTGATACAGGACACCTTTGATGATGTTATAATTCTGTAGCTCCATGATTGGTATTATTCCTTCCTTTGTTTACAATTGATGGGAGATGTCATGTCTCCAATCATCTATCATGTCTTTGGGGAACAATTCTAGCATCGTGGTTGGGAGGGTTCTCTTCATTACCTTCATATCCAAGTCCTCTCCTTGGACATAGACTCGAGATGCTACTGTTGCTAGTGCATCAGGTTATTTATTTTGGCTTCTTGGTATATATTCAATCACAACCTTCTTGAAAGCCTCCATCACCTTTTGTGTTATAGTTCGATCTGGTGCCAAGATAGGTTCCTTCACTCCGAATTGACCTCTTATCTGCTTCACTATGAGGTTTGAATCTTCCTTTACTTTAAGATGTTTAGCTCCTAATTCTTGAGCCGCGAACAATCCTAGTATGAACGCCTCATATTCTTCTTCATTGTTTGTGCAAGGGAAATCCAATTTGTATGACAAGGCCACTTCCTTTTCTTCTTTGGGGGTAAACACCACTCCTACTTTGCCTTTACCTTCTGTAGATGATCCATCGAAAGCTAAAATCCACCATTGTAGGTCCTCATCCATCAAGTCAATTGATTCTACTTCTCCACTCGGAAGATCCTCAGAAGGGGGTTCATATTCTCCATTTGAAAATTGAGCTAATTAGTCTGCCAAGGCTTGACATCGGATCGCCTTTGGTGTTACATACTTGATGTCGTATTCTGAAAGAATCATCATCCATCTGGCAGGTCTTCCTACTAATGCTAGCCTAGTCAATAGATATCTGATCGGATCAATTTTTGTTGCAAGCTTTACTTCGTGCGCTAGAAAATAATGCCGCATTTTCTGCGCAATGAACACCAACGCTAGGCAATACCTCTCCACCTGTAAATACCTGGTTTCCAATCCTCTGACTATCCGGCTAATGTAATACACAGGTTTCTCTTCTCCATCCACCTCCTGCGTGAGCAATCCACCTATAGACTTCTTGGTATATGTGATGTACAACTGCAACAACATTTCTCTTTGTGGTACTACCATCGTTTGCGCTGAAGCCAAAATTCTTTTCACCTTCTCAAAGGCATGTTGTTGGTCTTGCCCCCAATCCCATTATGCCTTTCCTTTTAGTAATTCGCTGAAAGGTTCTGTGACTTCTGCTAATGCTAGTATGAATCTTCTCATGTACGAAACTTTCCCTAGAAAGCTCTTCAACTACTTTTGCGTCTTTAGTATCTCTGTAATTGTTTTCGCCTTGCTTGGATCCACCTCTAAACCTCTATTGTGCACCAAGAAGCCCAAGAATTTTCCAGCCGTCATTGTAAAGGCGCACTTCTTCGGATTCATCCTCAACTTGTACCTTCGGCATCGCTCAAACACTTTCTTCAGGTCCTCCACATGAGTTGTCACTTTCTTGGATTTCACTACTATGTCGTTCACATAGTCTTCCACTATATCATGAATCATGTCATGAAATATAGCGTGCATTGCCCTTTGATAAGTTGCCCCTACATTCTTCAACCCGAATGGCATTACTACATAGTAGAAATTCCCAAACGGGGTACAAAAGGCTATCAACTCTACATCTTCTACGGACATCTTTATCTGATTGTAACCCAAAAACTCGTCCATGAATGACATCATCTCGTGATTAGCCGTTGCATCTACCAAAGTGTCTATGTTGGGTAATGGGTACATGTCCTTCGGGCATGCCTTATTCAAGTCTCTGAAATCCATACATATTCGTAGCTGTCCATTTGATTTCTTTACCAGTACAATGTTGGATAGCCATATTAGACGTTGAATTAGCTTGATGAACCCTACTTCCAACAACTTCTTGATTTCTTCCTTTATTTGAGTTTCGACTTCGGGTGCATAATTGCGAGGTGTTTGCTTCATTGGCTTCATTCTCGGGCTTATGTTTAGATTATGCTCTACAATATCTTTGTTAATTCTGAGCATCTCATCATAATTCCAAGCAAAGACATCCCTATACTCTCGCAATAATTGCACAAGCTCCTCCTTCTGATTAGAATCTAGCTCCTTGTTGACATAATTTGGCCTTGGCGTTCCTCCATCTGTTGCCAAATCAACTTCTTCTAATTCATTTTGTTGAAGTTTTGGCCTATCCTCAAAGCATTCTAGAGCTAGTTCTACCTTCTGCTGCACATTCTCCTTCCTCATTATTGCTGGAGTAGGGGACACCTCCTGAGACACTTGGTTCGCACGCTTCCTTGGGCTCTTCCCCTTTGCACCGTCATAAGCGAAAAACCACCTTTTCATCGGGTTTAACAACCCTATCCCATTTTGTCTTCCGACCATCCTCAGACTGTGCTATCCGCTTGGCATTTATTATATTTCTGGCATCTTCAGGGTCTGGTGGCCTTTTCTTTTCTTCTCTTCCTTCCTTCTCCAAGTCTACTATTACTGGCTTCATATTTTTTGAACATTCTCCATGTTCTGAGGTCTTCTTCTTCTCTTTTTTTGCAGGCACAAACTTATCTTCCTGCACTTCCTCCCATCTTTCTAATCTTAGGGAATCAGGCCTTGCGATCTGGTTCTCTCCCTCTTCAACGACATCGTCGAAGAAAGTTGCTTCGGTGATGTGTGCCTCCTCTGGTCCAAAGGGATTCTGAGTTGCTGGTACCTTTACTTCTCTCCCTTTCCAGATAGCTTTCAGGCACTGATGAAAAACCGAGGGTACCACCCCGTAGTCATTTTTCCAAGACCTTCCCAGCAAGACATAATATGAAGCATCCACCTCTACAACATGGAACATTATAGGCCCTCGAATCTTCCTAACTTGCATGTCCACCTTAATGTGTCCTAGGGTTCTTGTGCTCTGGTTGGAAAATATTGTAATGTTTGTTTGTTCCTTCACAATCTTCTTCTCTGGAAGGCCTAACCCTTTAAACACGGTGTAGGGCATAATATTTACAAACTCTCCTTTCTCAATGAACGCCCTCTGCACCTCTATGCCATTGATTACTGTTGTCACAAACAGCGACCTATTGTGCGGGTATCTTATCTCTCTATCAGCTTTAGAGAAAGATATCTTGTTTTCTTCTTCTTCCATTGTCTTCATGAATCCTTTGCTTATGGCCATGCAAGTCTCCTGCGTTTCGACAGCTTTAATGATTGCCTTGGTGGCCTCTATCCTTGCTTCCTTGGCCAATCCTATTTGATTGAAAAAATTTCTGAACTTAACTCCGTTCATCAATGTCGTCACCTGCAGGCATGGATCACACTCCTCCTTTTCTTCCATTCATCTCCACTTCTGGGATTGTGCTGTGGATAACAGTGTTGCATGTTTCTTTCCCCTTGTGATTTGGCAGTGGCTTGCCATGAACACTACTTTCCTTTCCAAGTTCAATCTCCCCATTTTCCAACTTTTCATGGTATATCCTCCTTAGGCTGTAACAGTCCATAGTGGAATGTCCCGCGTATTGGTGGAATACACAGAAGTCCAGTCTTCTCTTCATATCTTCCGTCACTACAAATCTAGGCCTTGGGGGTTTAACCACCCCATGTTCAATCTATTGTTTGTATAGACCCCTGAATGCTTTCTTACTGCATGTGATAGCCTCCAGGACTGACTTTCTTGCATATTTATCTCTGGGCCTTCCTCTGCTTCGTTCAATATTTTTCTCATGCTTCTCCCTCTTACCCCCTTTTGGTTTTAACTGAGAGTCAACCACAGCCACAGTTGTTGTCCTCTTACCCTTCCATGTAACCGTCGTATGGCAAGTGGGGAATGTCATGATTCCTCTCAAGTCTTGTGTAAAAGATGAGAGGGTCACGAAGCAATCACAAGCCTTGGTAATGAGATGGGGCTTGAAGGCATCTAAGGCAACATTGTTGCAAATGCTAACCAAATTATTTTCTTCAATCGGCTCTGTGCACTTCTGTGCCTGGGCCCTGAACCTGTCAACGTAATCTGACAGCTCCTCATTCGGCTTCTGCTTGAACCGCATAAGCTCTACAATGGTTACCTATTTCTGCACATAGAAAAATTTCTTAAAAATTGTAATTTTAGGTCATCTCAATCATGGACTGACCCCTTCTCCAAATTATAGTACGAACTGAAGGCACTATCCGTCAAAGTCTTGTTGAACTCCCGCATCAACAAGTTGTGGTTGTTTACTTCATCATACCCTAGCCACGGAGACATCAACTCTACAAACCTGGCAATATGTTCCCTGGCATTTCCTTTCTCCCCATTGTATTTTGGAAATTATGGGGGATGTTCAATATACCCTGTCGGATAAGGTTTCTTCCAAATGTGTGCCGGGTAAGGTGGAATAAAGTCTAACTCCGAGGGTCGGGATGTCTGCCCATGAAGTTGATTGATCACATCGATCATATCATCCTTCGTCACGTACTGGCTCATGGCGTGAACTCTCTGGGGTGTTGTAATGTACTGTTGTATCGGCGGTGTATATGGTAAAGAGATTGGTTGATGTACACTTGCATCGTGAAAAGCTGACACTGGTGGCAGTTGTTGGCTCACTCGCTAGACATGGCTTGGGATGATTGGTATCTGCACCTATGAAAATGCTGGGAGAGCAGTTGAAATGATGTTTGTCTAAGGTTGGCTTGCTTCCAATGTAAGACCCCAACTTATTATTAAATGAAATTAAATTTCCTCTATTTATTATTTTGAAATAGTAAGGGTTGATTTGATTAATGTGGTTAGTTATGGGTAAAATGCGCAAATATTTCAAATAAGCAAGTGGTTATAAAATATTTATTGTTGTCGGGGAATATTCGTTTGGTCGTGGAATATTTAGACGATTTGCCAGCAAATTTTGTGGGCCCCATAACAAAAAGCGATTGGATGAAGAAAACGACAAGAATAAGTTGTTTATAAATAACAACGTAGTTGTTACCATTAATACTGTTAGAATACCCGGTGGTTAAAACACAGTAGCACACGGTATTGCACCAATTATTAATTCTTACGTAAGAAGGCACTACTCAATAATTGTTACGGTAATCACCGCTCAAAGATTATTTTATTTTATTGATTCAATAATTCTTTGCGTTGATATTTTATATTCTTGTTGTTTTAATAATTGTCATTGCACAATATTTTCTATTATCTGAGACAATAATTCATATTATCCGAATAATATTATTAGATAACATTATTGCCAATGTCTAGAAAGTTCATCTAAGGAGAGGTTTGGTCATCTAATTAATTGCTACCAAGAAAAAGAGATCCTTATTGGAAAGCCCCCTCTTTCCAGGAACTACACAGTTGTCAATAATGTGATTCTGTAATATTATTTGTGAATAATTAATTATTAATTTATATGATGAGAAAAATATTGATTTTATGCGGATATAGATGGAGAAATTTTTTTTAATGTGACAATTGTTGAAAATTAATAATTTATCTTTTTCTGATAAAATAATTCATTTAAATATATTATTGGTGATATTTTTACAATGAATGTGGGATATATGAGTATATGAGGAAGAGTATTTTTGTGGCATTAAATGATTAACACATGTTTTGTGTGTCGGTAGACCCCAATTCTTGACCGAAATTTGATTATAGCCTGTAAAATCGTCCGTTTGTGGATTTTAGTCAATTTCTGTTTGGAATTTGAAAAAACTTTCTTCTGCAAAGTTGTAGATAATGAAATTTCCTATGGAAAGGACATGTGGTTCGAATTTTTCTGATAAAAGAGCTATTTATTATGAATTATTGAATTTCCGTAGTTCCGAAATAATTAATTTTTAAAAGTTTTAATTATTTTTAATTACAAAAACGTTTTTTACATTATGGTGTGTTCCACATGTGTGTTGAATGGGTTGATTTCAGATTTTCTACGGTGGGCTTGAAAATTTTTATAATATATTATTATTATATTAAATTTTCTACTTTGGTATTCTAAGCATTTTCCTATAAATAGGGTGCTTAGGTTAGAATTGAAAATCACACCAGAAACTGAAATCTTCTCTCTCTTTCTCTCTCGATATATTGAGCGTATTCTTGTGAGTATTTTAATACTTTGAGTGTTGCTATCTGGTGCAAGTTCAAGTCATAGCCTATATCCTGTTTCAACTAAAAGTATTATCTTTCGAGGTAAGGGATGTTATATTCTTTTTAAATGATATTATTTTCTTCAATATCATTATCTTAGAAATATTGGTTTGAACTTTTAATCAAATTTGGAACTTTTTGTGTTGGGAGTTCTTATTCACGATACTAAGACCTTTATTCACGTATACAACACTATTCATCGAAAAATGAATTTTTTTCCTTTTCGTCCAAAATATCTATTATGGATACTAGCTTTGATTGTATCCATGTTTTGATCATTCTTGAATTTTACTCCACTATGATTATTTATGAGGTATTTTTGGACATGAAATAGTTGAAATACAAATCCTTGATATTTATTCTTTTGTTTCACTGGATTCGTTTCCTTTAAAATATTTTTCATCATCCTCAGTCCTAAATGATGATATAACTGAATATCTTTGGCCTGTAGTGTAAATATTAAAGATTTTATAATGAATATCTTTGGCCTGTAGTGCAAAGATTAAAGATTTTATAATTAATATCTTTGGCCCGTAGTGCAAAGATGTACAGGTGTTGAGATGAACATGACTAACTGATGAATATCTTTGGTCTGTAGTGCAAAGATGAATATTTGATTCAAGATGAATATTGATTGATGTTACAGGGATAAAATATTGATGATGAACTTTTAAATTCATAGATAATAGTAGATTTCATTCTCTACGTAACTCTTCTATGAATTATTATTTCCGCTGCGAATATTAATCTGAAACTTGTTGTCTATTATATTCTATCCGATTTTTCTCTGTTGAAGACTAACGATAATTTGTTCTATATTATCTTAGTCATAATATTCTTTACTGGGCTAGTTGAGCTCACCCTTTTCATTTTTGTTCCATTTTTCTTCTCAGGAGGCGAGAATGTAGCGAGTACGAGTCGGGGTATGGAATGATGGTTCTGGAAGTTGTTTTAGTAGTCCTCACCATTTTTGTAAAATAATGTATCAATAATTATGATGAGGATTTATTTGGGTATAGATATTGTCTAGAAGACAATATTTGTATTTAAACTCACAGTTTTTATGATGTATTAATAAAGTTGTAGTTGTTTCTGTACCATGTTATTGACGACCTAAAATGGGTGATGTATACCTATTTTGGGGGCGTCACATCCAACCTAGCTAGGTTGTGGCACATCACCACTGTTCTGGGGCTCCAAGTTGATGATTGAAACTGACTGATTTTTCGTCAACGGAGGTATAATCTGGTTCTCTTTGTTGTTGCTGCCATTGTTGTTGTCATCCACTCCTGCTTATTCTCCCTGCGAACTACCTGGGAACATGGCCTTGAAGGTGGGAATCTGCATCAACTGCTGGCGAAAATTCCCCATTTCTTCTTACTTCCTCTGCATCTCTAGCATCATGGCCATCATTATCCGTTGTCCTTCCCGTGCTTCCTTCAATGCCTTGAGCATCTCTAGTTGCACAGCATTCATTTGCTCTCCGCATGCATCCTCGCCTTGCCTTCATGCATTGGTTTGTTGTTGATTGGCCATGTATGGTTATGTTGAACTCCCTTCCGAAGCGTCTTCAATAATTAGTTAGTCAAAATCCAGATTTGCGCCTTGGAAAGCTTGAGTTGCTTGGCTTAAAACTGGATCTGGTGAGGTAATGCTATTTTTTGGTGAAGCAGCTCTTCCTGTAGTTCTACCACTTTGAGTTGTGGGCATACCCTTCACGAATTCTACACCTCCCCAGCAGAGTCGCCAAAGAAATATGGGCAAGAAAATCGCGCCTTGCTAGTTAGGGTTTCGTATTGGCTGAAAAGAAGAGAAATCCACGAAGAGCACGAAATTGGTTGATTGATTGAAGAAGGGGGAAGAACAGGTGGGCGATTACTCCAACGACACGTGGTAGAACTCCTAGAATTCAGGAACCGTGTTAGGGTAACAGGGATTCCAAGAGCCTTCTTGAGTGCTTCGAGTTGAGAGAATGTCCAAACCCTTTAGTGCTTTAAGGTGGAATATCCAAGCCTTAAGTCACCAAAAGAGTCCTCCCCCTTCCTAGAATGGAAGGGGTATTTATAGAGTTTCGTGGATTTAAGTAGTCACGTGTTAGACACATGTTTTTAGGGAAATTCCAGAAATACCCTTTAGTCATTAGAATAATGCTCATATCGCCCTGTCCTTCTAGCCACCAATTTAATCCCTCAATCAATTCCCAAAATGAGCTGCCTCCACGAGCCTTCTTCCTCGGGACATGTGGAGGCTTCTCTCAGGTCTAGCACATTTATTTTTGATTTTTTCGTCTTCATTCTATTATGTTATGCGAATCCTAATTTGCACATTTTAATGAGATCGTGGAACCCTAATTGTCCATTTAATTCAATTAGGTGATGTGAATCCTAATTTTGCACTTGGGCTCACACAATGTAATAGTACTTGGAATCAGTTGCAGAGACAATATATTAATTCCTTGATATCCTTGTACCCTGAGGTCAGTTTCTTCACTAAAAATAGTTTTGATTTGAGAGAATTTTTATGTGGGTATTTGTGATGTTTTCTTGAAGTTGCTTTTTTTTTAAATTGTGAGATGTGTTTCTATTTAACTTTTTTATGATGATTTTTTTTCTTTGGAGTGTGAAAATAGGGGTTTTGGATGGTAGAAACTGCGGGATGAGAGCAACCTAAATTTTGTGAACGAAGTGGTGACCCCTCTTCTTTGAAGTTCTGAGAATCTTCTCCTCCAGTTGAACTCTGTGAGGGTTCTTTAGCTTCTTTATTGATTGTTTAGCAACTCAATGTTGCAGTAATGGTTGTTATTAATGTTCTCATTTTGAATGTCGTCATGATGTTTTTTAGTTTCAGTTTATTATATTTGAAAATTGTTTAGACTATCATTTTGATTTTTATGTATTCTACATGCATATACCTTATTATAAAAAATAAAAAGAAAATTTCATCACAATTTTCTTAACAAATTATACAATCTATTACTCAAACTAGACCGTGCATTGCACGGACTATCACCTAGTATTATATATAATATACCTATATATATATATATATATATATATATATATTATATCCTAATTTGGTTTAGAAAAAATATATTCATTTCTATGTTAGTCCCACATGGAAGTCTCCCAATTCTAATGTTGCTTCGGAATTTCAATTCCTTCTTAATTTTGGAAAAACGTATTTACGAAATAAAAATATTAAATTAAGATAATTTCATAGGCTTGGACTCTACAAATCTAACGGCTAGCACGTTGTGGGAATACAAGGTCTTGCATGAGACAGAAGAGCCAGTGAAGTTAGCCAAGAATACCTGTCTATAAGCCAAACAAAGGTTTAATATAATTTATTGACAAATATAACTCAACCCCTTGAATTAAAGGAGCAAGGCAAGTCATTCTTGGCTACCAAACATGGTTCTTCTATCCATGTAAGATCTCTCTCCCTGCCGAATATCTCATTCATCCAGTGATCAACTATATTTATAGGCGCAAAAATGGAACATTTTCATATGCTTTATCGATCTTAACCGCATGCATGGCCATGCTGCATATATGAAGAATATATTCTTATCATACTCGACGCTTGACTTCGCGCCAAGAATCTCAACGTTGAAAATGCTCTTATACAATCTGGAAAATTGGATTCACAACTTGGACACTATCTATCACTTTGCCAAGGGTTTGACTTCCAATATAATATAGCTAGGACATTGTTTCATGCATGCCATGCAAACATTTTCATGAGTAATTTCATTTGTTTCACAAAAAGAGTTTTATTTATCAATTATTTTTTGTTTAATAGGAGTCATTTTTTAATAATAGTATAAAATGACACAATATGCTCAAGTTTGATATATTATAATTTTATTAGCATGTCATATTACTAACTAATAACTTATTTTAAGGGGTTCATATGAAATAAAAGCATATTCTTAAGTATTTACAAATTTTACGATATATACTTCTCCTTTCCCATTATTTTCCTTAATAGATATCATCTTTTCTAAAGAGATCTTTTCATTCCATGTGCAATAGACATGTAGGTGTGTATATAATATATTCTCTTTTATTTGAACATGATTATGGCTCTTCTTCTTTTTTGTTAGTTTTTTTTTTTTGGGAAACATTTAGAATATGGCTCTTGATGATGCCCTAGAGACATTCTTGTTAGTATGGACGGAAGGAGAGAGGTAGAGAGACTACAGACATGGTGAAAAGAAAAGAATATCAGTGAGAAGGAATATAAATGAAGGGGTTTCAAACTACTAATGTGTATATGAAACTTGTCCATCATAGTACCACAATAACCCAATATTATCTCGGTAATATGAATCTCATTTGATATTTAACTTTTACATGATAAATTCAGATTTTTTACGTACAATGTTAGACATAGAATTTTGCTGCTACTTTTTCTGTTATTAAACATATAACACCATCATGTAGGGAATGATATCAATCTTCAAAATGAAAAAAAGTTGACATAAATGTCCACGAGATTTGAAAGTTTGATTTTAATGGAGGCCAATTAGACAGAGTAGTCAGTTGGTAAATATTTAAATAAATATACCAACTGATTCGGATTTTTAGATTTTAATAATCGAGATGACTCATTATGTGACTTCGAATAATTGGTCCGCAACCGAGCTTCATAGAGTTCGGGGGCTTGTTTAAGCGAGAGGAATGTGTTAGGCACCCCCGACTTCCGTGAAGACAAATTTATCGTTTTCTAATGTTTTTTCTATAAAAAAATGAAATGCTTTGAGAAATGTGAAGAGTGTACATGTGTTGTGCCTATATAAATTGTGTCATTCGAGAAAATCTAGAGTCAAATAGTGAAATATAAGTAACCATAGGGGTTGTCTCCGAAGGTCAAGTCGTGGAATTTAGGATGTTGTCTCCTAGTTTTGAGTCGAATCGTACATAACCTAGGGGTCGACTCCTAAGATCAAGTTGTGGAATCTAGGGTGTTGTCTCCTAAAATCGTCAAAGTCGTGGTAGGTGTATTATCTTGGAAGCAACTTTGAACCTATGAACGAAAGATTTAATTTGAAGGAATACTTTGTTTTAACTTTCATTTGACAAAAATTTCTTGGTGTCGTTTTAAAGAAAATGTTTTTTTCAAGCCTATCGTCAAATAGGAATTAAGGCTCTCTGTTAATTACTTTCAATTTTAGCTTAGAATCAATCTAATGACCTAGTTTGATTCCATTTTAAAAGATATTTGCAATTTCTTTCGAAAATCATTTTCGCATGTCAAAAGATAAAATTAAGCACCAAAGATAGGGTTGGAGCTACCCATGGACATGTAAGCCATCTAAATAACTCCAAGCACCTAGCAACAATAAAATCCACTATCAAGGGGCCTTAAATCCAATTTTCGTGGGATGGAACCATCGATATCGTTTTAAGGCTCAAATTACATTTATAATGATCGAATCACAAATATTACAATCGTCAATTATGTCCATCGTGAAAATACCATCAATTCCCATTAAACACGATGTCTAAGGATCTTGACCTCATTCCTAGACACATGATTCAGAATCACATCAAATAATACATCCAGACCTATAAACAAAGTTTAGAGTTTAGAAAAGAAGTCTTGTAAACCCTAAATCTATAGATTGCCTAATGAAGCAATAATATCGCAATTATATCGCTAATTATATATTGAGGGAAACAAATATCACCAGCTATCGAAATCACAAGGGATTATTACGTATTAACGAGATCTATTAAAAGAACTTAGAATCTTGGAAACGAAATCCATAGATCTAAATTCTATATATCTAGAAAATAACGCAATCAAGATCTAATAAAAAAAACATATTGGTTATAAGAAGATTTTATTCATGAGAATTCCTTGAGGCCAAAAGGTGGGATCCCCTCACCACTATATTTGAATCTAGGATATTTGGGTGACTTAGAAATCAATAGCAAAAACTACCAATCGAGAATAATTTGTGAAAAGGAGTCGAATCAAAGTCAAAATCGATAAATTACCAAAAGGATATCATCAGCTAATCAGGAGAAAATTCCATCCGTGAGAAATCCTCTCTTATCATCCATAATCCCAAAAATAGGATACATACACATCTAGATATGATCTAGGATGCTAGGAGAGCCTCAAATGAAAAATTAGCTAGCAACAAACAAAGCACAAGCACAACAATTTATAAAATAAGCTAGATCTACTAGATATAGGCTAGATCTAGTATAAAGATGAGATCTTTAACATTGGGAGTGATACATTCTTCCTCCTTAAGCTTTGTATAGAAGGCTTGATGTGACGCCCCCAAAATAGGTATACATCACCCATTCTGAGTCGTCAAATACATGGTACAGAATATAAATACAAACTTAATTATACAACATGAACTGAGAGATTTAACACAAATATTGTCTTCTAGACAATATCTAAACTCAAATGGAGTCCTCATTACAATATTTATCACACTATTTTATAAAATAGTGAGGACTACTACAGCCACCATCTCGGACCGTCACTTCATTCCTCGACTAGTCCTGGCTACATTCTCATTTACTGAAGAGAACAATGGAAGCAAAAGGGTGAGCTCAACTAGCCCAATAAGAAATATTATAACTAAGATAATGCAGAATAAATTATCGTTAGCCTTTAATAGTTTTAAACAGATAGAATACAATAAACAACAAGTTTAACTACAGAGGAATAAGCAATCCATTAGAAGACTCAAGTAAAGCACGATATCTACTATCTTCTATGATTTAAAAAGTTTATCATCAATTTTATCGCTGAGACTCAACTCAATAAATAATCCACATCATTGAATTATCTATGCACTACGGGTCAAGGATATTCATTAGTATCATATCCACGAATTATCCATGCACTACGGGCCAAGAATATTTGTGTTATCACCAATAGTCATGATCATGCCAACAACTGTCCATCAATGCACTACGGGCCAATGAGGACTTTTACCACATCATTTGTAATATTACAGGTCATGATTATACCGAATAATTCATGTTCATAATCATAACAATTAATCAACAGTCCATTTATGCATTACAGGCCAAAGATGACTTTCATCACAATATAAGCATGAGGATGATGACAATGATATAAGAATTCAATTAAATGAAAGAAAAGGATAAATTTTAAAGATTTATAATTCAATTTATCTAGAATTCAATAATGTCCAAATTGTCAACATGATACTGTTTTGTGGAGTAAAATTCAAGAATAATATTGTATCAAAAATGATTTGGACGGAAAAGAAATCAATTTTTGTCATGAATAATACCCTGGGTGAATAGTACTCGAGTGAATAGTATCCCATGAATAGTACTTTGGGAATAGTACCCCGTGAATTGTACCCCAGCATGAAAAGTTTAAAAATTATCAAGAATATTCAAAATAATATTTTCGTGAAAAGATACTAGATGAAGCGCAAATTTCAAGGATATTCTACTAATTTCATGGAGTATAGAAGCAATATTTTAACGAAATGAGTATAGAATTCAGAATCTGAAATAAAATAATATTACTTACATACTACAGAGTATGGAAGAAAATATTATTTTATACGAATATTGAACAAAAAATAATATCCCTTACCTTAAAAGGAGAGTATTTCTGACTGGTAGGGCGGGGATATTCTTGAAGAAAACTTATACTGTTTTCTATGCTCAAAGCTTCCTTAAACTCTAAAGAAATACGCTCGATATTATAAAAAAAGAATTCTCTAATTCTGGTGTGATTTTCATTTCTAAACTAAGCATCTTATTTATAGGAGAATGAAAAGGATACTATTTGAATTTAGAAAATTATGGGTGCACAGTAAAGGATTCACGGGCGTTCAACCGGCTAAAATTTAAAAAAAAAATTGATTTTACTATGCAGTACTATACAATACTATGCAAATAAAATATAATATATTCTATTTTTCATAAAAAACAAAACTAATATATATATATATATATATATATATATATATATATATATTACCTTACCTCCACAGCATACACACACACAAATAATGTAATATATATATATATATATATATATAATAACTTATATAATTTATATATATATATATAAACAAAACTGAGATAACTTTCTCCCGATGATTTTAAAAAATGGGTAAGTGGGGGTCCATATAATAAGCCAAATTTATAACAAATACTTCATAAAATACCCCTCTATTTATCTCAATTCACTTGGTTTCTCAAAGCATATTTTTAATAACATTCATCATTAATATTATAACTCACAATATTAACAACTAGATCATTCCCAGGAAAGAGGAGGCTTTCCGATAAGGATTCTTCCCTATTGGCGCGCAATTAGGTGACCAAACCCCTTTCCTCGACAGAACTTTTTAGACATTGTCAATAATACAAATAATAAAATGAATAGTTTTGTCATCTCAATTATTGATTTAATAATATAAAATATTGTGCAGATATGATACTGTGACAATAATTGAATCAATAATATGAGATACTATGCAGCAATTATTGTAGCAATAATTGAGTATAACTGAGTGACTTCTCACGTAAGCATCAGTAATCAATACTGGTGTGCTCTTATGCAACCACGCCAGCGTATTCTTGTACTACTTTATCACTGGGTATTTCAACAGTTAACGATAAAACTTTCGCCATTATTTTTATAAAAAGTTATTTCTATCGTTTTCTAATTCCGACAGTAATTCCGTTGTGGGGTCCACCAATGATTGTGTTGTCGTACGAATATTCCCTGATAAAATGAAGATTCCCTGACCAAACGAATATTTTATAACAATTTGCTTACTTTTCAAAATTTATAAATATTACCCACAACTATAACTTTATATTAAATCCACACCATAATATTCAAAATGATATTTAGAGGGAAAAAATTCATCTTTATTCATAAAAGTTGGGGTCTTACACTTGACTTTAGATTGGTCAGAGATTTTATGATAAAAATTTAGATCTAGATTGGATTTAGAGAATTGTTTCTCTTCCTTTTTTTATTTCTCTCTTTAGATAACATATTTTCTCTCCCTAAAATGTCTTCTTCTCTAAAAAAAATGAGCAAAAATAACCTTTTATAACACCCCAGCCTATCGTAGGTCCACTTACGGCAGCCTAGGGTGGGGCACACTTGCCTTATTTTTATGTCATCATTCCGTAAATGCTTACTAGTCACTCGTCTTCCTTTAATTTGTGTAGTTTTTTGCTTAGAGGTTGTCGCTGGGGCTCGGAATACTTGTCCCGAGCCTTGTAATCTTTACTTCGACATCTTGACCTTAAGGTTAAATTACCCTTTTGCACTCTTGCCACTATTAGAGGAAAGATGCATAAATTTTGGGTGTCTATAGATGCCCTCTTTGTCATGTTTATGCAATTGAATGGAATGAGCATGACAAAGATATAGACACCTAATGCATGTCACAATATAGTGATGATTCAAGAGACTATATAATTATGCAATGATGTGAGTGTCGAACCTCTTAATTGTATCGTTGTATAAGTCACTCTACGGGGATAATCATAATCGTATCGTTGTTGGGATCATCCTAGGGGTAATCGTATCATCGTCAGGGTCGGAGTCGGGGTAATTGTATCGTTGTTGGGGTAATCATATCATCGTCAGGGTCGTTGTCGAGGTCATTTTGGGGTAATCGTATCATCGGTGGGTTGTCGTATAGTCATTGGGGTCATCGTATCGTCGTTGGGGTAATTATATCGACACAGGGGGGTAATCGTATCGTCATCGAGGTAATCATATTGTCGTTGGGGTAATCGTATCGTCACCAGGGACGTCGTCGGGGTCATCGTTGGGGTAATCGTCTCGTTGTTGGGGTCGTCATCGGTTTGTCGATGGGGTCGCCATATCGTGGCCAGGGTAATCGTATTGTCATCGTGGTCATCGTCGGGGTAATCATATCTGTAAGACCCCAACTTTTATGAATAAAGATGAATTTTTTTATAAATATCATTTTTGAATATTAAGGTTTGAATTTGTTATAATGTTATAGTTGTGGTTAATAATTATAAATTTTGCAAAGTAAGCAAGTTGTTATATAATATTCGATTGGTCGAGGATTATTCGTTTTAGCAGGGAATATTCGTACGACGGCACAATCATAGATGGACCCCAGAACGTAACTATTGTCGGAATGAGAAAACAACAGAAATATTTTTTTATAAAAACAACGGCGAAAGTTTTACCGTTAACTATTGGATTAACTGGTGTTAAAAGAACAGTAATACGTGTGGTTACATAGTAGCACACGATATTGATTATTGATGCTTACGTGAGAAGTCACTCGGTTTTATTCAATTATTGCTACAGTAATTGCTGCTCAGTATCTCACGTTATTTGATTCAATTATTGTCGATATTTTATATATTATTAAATCAATAATTGAGACGATACAGTTATTCATATTATTATTTGCAATATTGAAGATGTCTAGAAAGTTCTGTCGAGGAGAGGTTTGGTCACCTAATTGCACGCTAATAGGGAGAAATCCTTATTGGAAAGCCCACTCTTTCCCGGGAATGATCTGGTTGTTAATATTGTGAGTTATAATAATAATGAATAAATGTTGTTAAAAATATTGAAAGGATTTTCATGAAGTATTTGATGTAAATTTTGTTATTTTATGGACCCCTGTTTACCCATTTTTCAAAATAATCGGCAGAAAATTATTTAATATAATAAAAGTGGGGGCCACATGTAGGGCCCACGTGTGTGACAAATGTGACGCCCCCAAAATAGGTCCACACGACCCATTCTGAGTCGCCAGATATCACTCTATAAAAATCAAATACAAACTTCATTTATACAATTTGTTGAGCGTAAATGCAGAGTACGACAACAGATAAGCTGTGAGTTTCAATACAAAATCTATGTAACTCTCATGGTGCCTCGACCACAACACCTTACAAAGGTACTTTACATAAAAGTATAGTCAATAACTATTTTAGAGATTAAAATCTTTGGAAAATACTCAAGGAAACCTTCGTACATGGGAGGCCATGAATCTAAGTTATGATAGATATCATATGTCCAAAGAATTATCCTTGGTTGATCCAATAGACCCCAAAGAAAAACGAAAAGATTACTATCATGTTCCTTCCAATGGTGAGTCTTCTCTTGACATATAACTATCTCCACCGTCTGCAATTGAACGTTATGTTTCAACCAAACTCCGAGATCTTATAGGTAGTGCTCGTAGATATACTCAGCAAGTGGATGTGCACAACCATGTCTTATGATAACACGAGGTTGTATGTCATTAGACATCTTGTATGATAGTGACAAAACACCATTCCAACGTTGGGTTCACCTTACACTATTCGGTTCACCAAAATTAAATATCAAATGACGTATACAATACGACACACTTATCTAAAGTTCTCAATAAAATAATTTCCATACTATTTAGGGAGAACCTCAACAGCTATAGACCACCGTTCTATTCCCCTATTACCCTCACTCGACCCAGCTACACTCTTGTTACCTGAAAGGAATTGTGAAGCAAAAGGGTGAGCACAAATAGCCCAGTAAAGAATATCGTGACTAAAGATAATTAAATTATCAATAGCCTTCACGTCGGTAAAAAAATCGTAGATTTAGAACATATGGTATATATAGAACTTTTCAACCATAGTTGCGGTAGTTGAACGAAAGCAATCCATTAGAAGAGTCAAATAGACCATCAGGTCTATTATCTCCTCCATGTTAAAAGTCCACCGATAATGTTTTATCCCTGTAACATCAATCAATAATTCCTGTCCACAATCATATGAATAACTCATAGTCATAATTGTGATTCTAAATTCCTCTTCGCACCCAGGACGAAGATAACTTTCATCACCTATCTTCACCTAAAACATCAAAAATCATGGTTATACCAAATCAAAATTCCTTTTCATGATCATACTAATAAATTCATCTTTGCACTACGGCCAAATATATTTACTAAAAATTCATCTTTGCACTACAGGCCAAAGACATACAACTGTATTTTAGAAGAGACAAGTAGAGCATGATATCTACTATCTTTTACGAATTAAAAGTGTATAATCAATATTTTATCGCTGAGACTCGGCTTAATAAATAATCCACATCATCTAATCATCCTTGCACTACGGCCAAGGATATTCATGTAATCATCAATGGTCATGATTATACCGAATAATCCCTGGTTATAATCATACCAATAACATTACGGGTCATGATTATACCGAATGATCCCTGGTCATAATCATACCAATAAGCAGTTCATCTATGCACATAAGCCAAAGATACTCTCATCAATCAATAGTTCATCTTTGCAGACACGTAAGCAAAGATATACAAGTTGTAAAACCAATAATCAACGATCCATCTATGCACGTAAGCCAAAGATATACAACTGTAAAACCAATAATCAACAGTCCATCTATGCACGTAAGCCAAAAATATACAACTGTAAAACCAATTTTTCAACTATAACATATTTAACTCATATGTTCGTAACTAAACTATTTTCATGAAAAATTACCAAATTAACTAATTATTTTTCTATCCTTTTTCCAAACATATATACATATATTCATACACAACAAGTATTTTTTTATAATTTTTCAACTCCCTTAAGTATTTTTTAAAAATCAATTTCTAATTAATTCCTTAAGAAATTATCTACCTCAAGTTTAACTCCAGAAATTTCCAAATCATGGCAGGATCTTACACATGTTAACGTGAGCTTCCAGTTTAAATTTCATGGTCATCGGAGTTATAGAACTCAGGTTATAGCATTTTAAATCGAAAAAAACATAAATATTGAAATAGTCATAACTTGCTCATTTTAAGTCGGAATGAGCTCATTTTTTGGACGGGGAGGTACTTTATACCATATATTTCCATGTCCCAAAAGTCCGAATTTTTCTCACAATTTAAGTGGCCAAAATGCCCTTTTAAATTTAGGCAAAGTAGCTTTTTGGTACTTTTGCGGTTTTGACTCCTTTGCTAAAATCAGTCCACACGAAAATCTACAACACCTTTTCCAGTGATTCCACTTGGATAAGTTAGAAAACTAATATATATAACTCTAGAACTTGACCACACTCATAAATTCGAAATATAATAGGAGATATGGTCAATTGAATTTCATGTTCCATTTTCACCAAAATCTGATGTTCAACCCTTTGTGATTTCTAAGAAACTTTCATGTTTTCATATAATAACCAACATAACTCATCATAACACTTACTAATACTACATATACTCATGATTTTCATCAGTCCAATGCTTTTATTATGAATTTCATCATAATCAACAGTCCAATACTTATATTATGACTTTCATCATAATCCACGTAAACAAATCATTTCCACAATTTTATAAGGAATGAATACAAAGGATCATTCACCATGCATGTGGTAATTCATATAGACAGGTTATTCCAATGAATAATAAAGAATGGAATAATGAGAAGAATTCACCATGCATGCGATGAACCGCAAGACAAAGCGAGTTATTCTCAGCAGAATAATAAAGAATGGAATAACAACGAAATTCACCATGCATGCGATAGACCACACGACATGAGTTATTCCAATGTAATAATAAAGAATGGAACCGGTCATTCGTAAATGCACGAACAAGATATTACGACGAGAATAATAAATAATGAAATAACAATGAAATTCACCATGCATGCGATAGGCATGCGAACGGAGTTATTCCAGCAGAATAATAAATAATGGAACCGGTCGTCACGTAAGCGCTTGAGATGAGGATATTAGATAGAATAATAAAGAATTGAATAATGGAAGAATTTCACCATGTATGCAAAAGACTTTGCATAAGCGAAGTTATTCCAACATAATAATAAGGAATGGAATAATAGAAGAATTTCACCATGTATGCGGTACTTAGCATATACAAAGTTATTCCAATGAATAATAAGGAAATGGAATAATGAAGTTCTCTTCATGAATCTGAAAGAAATAATACCCCTTACGAGTACAACAAATAATATCCCTTACCTTAGAAGAAGCTGGATATAGGAGTAGTGAAGTAGCGAGAATACTTTTCTTCTTTCTCTCTCTATAGTTTCTCTCTCTCAGAGTTCGATTAATTAAGTAAG
Source organism: Panax ginseng (assembly GCA_020205605.1). NCBI lineage: Eukaryota > Viridiplantae > Streptophyta > Magnoliopsida > Apiales > Araliaceae > Panax > Panax ginseng. The sequence goes on along the minus strand of CM035135.1, from coordinate 53,735,045 downwards.
AAATAATGAAGGAATGAGCTTCATTTATAGGAGAATGGTGAATAAGAAACTAATTCATAAACAGTCTAGATTGATTTACTTTTAAGCGGATGGTCCATATTGATTTACTATGCAAATTATTAATAAAATATTCTAATAAAATAAAAATTTTAAATAAAATATAATATATTCTATTTATAATCTAATAAAACGAATAACTTTATAAAAGTATTACATTTTTATATAAAAAAGATTTTACTATGCAAACACTATGCATAATAGAATATAATATATTCTATTTATAGTCTAATAAAACAAATAACTTTATAAAAGTATTACATTTTATATAAAAATATTTTACTATGCAAACATTATGCAGCACTATGCAAACATTTTATGCATAATAGAATATTATATATTCTATTTATAGCCTAATAAAACAAATAACTTTATAAAAGTATTATGTTTTATATAAAAAGATTTTACTATATAAACACTATGCATAATAGAATATAATATATTCTATTTATAATCTAATAAAACAAATAACTTTATAAAAGTATTCTGTTTTATATAAAAAGTTTTTTGTTTTATTACATTTATAATAATAATAAAACTAAACTTATCATCTTTATTATAATTCACAATATTAATCAACCAGGTCATTCCCAGGAAAGAGGGGGATTTCCAATAAGGATTTCTCCCTATTGGCGCGCAATTAGGTGACCAAACCTGTGACGCCCCCAAAATAGGTATACATCACTCATTCTGAGTCGCCAGATATATGGTACTGAATACAAATACAAACTAATTATACAACTGTCGTGTAAAATACGACAAAACAAATGATGTGAGTTTTAATACAAATATTGTCATTTAGACAATATCCACACTCAAATTCAATCTGAATACAATTATTACCACACTATTTCATAGAATAGTGAGGACTACTATGACACCATCTCGGACCATCACACCATTCCCCGACTAGTCCCAGCTATATTCTCATTTCCTGAAGAGAACAATGAAAGAAAGGGTGAGCTTAACTAGCCCAGTAAGAAATATTATGACTAAGATAATGCAGAATAAATTATCGTTAGCCTTCAACAGTGTTAAACTGATAAAATATAACAAACATCAAGTTTAACTGCAGCGGAACAAGCAATCCATTAGAAGAGTCAAGTAGAGAATAAAGTCTACTATCTTTTATGATTTAAAAGGTTTTTTTATCATTTTTATCGCTAAGACTCAGCTCAATAAATAATCCACATCATCAAATCATCCCTGCTCTACAGGCCAAGGATATTATTTACGATCACGACCACGAATTATCCATGCACTACAGGCCAAAGATAATTGTGTTTTCATCAACGGCCCTGATCATGCCATAAAATAATTCAAGTTTGCACCCTTGGCCGAAGAGAATCCATAGCCATAATTATACCAAAAACTGTCCATCAATGCATTACGGGCCAATGATGACTTTTTTTACATCATTTGTAACATTACGGTCATGATTATACCGAATAATCCCTGGTCATAATCATACCAAGTCCATCTATGCACTACAGCCATGAGATGACTTTCAACATAATATAAACATGAGGATGATGACAATGACATAATAATTCAATAAAACAAGTTCAAGAATTAATTTATCTAGGAACCAATAACGTCCAAATTGTCAACATGATACTTCTTTGTAGAGTAAAATTCAAGAATGCTCAGAAGAATATTTCCATGAAAAGATACTGGATGAATCGCAAATATCAAGGATATTCCACTAATTTCATGGAGTATATAAGTTCAAACTTTAACCAACTGAGTATAATAAAAAATGGAATAACAAAAGAAATCACCATGCATGCGGTACTTCGCATAGACAGGGTATTCCAACAGAATAATAAATAACGGAACCGGTCGGAGGCGTATCGCGATCGACGAGGATATTCAATAGAATAATAAAGAATGGAATAACAAGCGAAATCACCATGCATGCGGTACTTCAGATAGGCGAGTTATTCCAACAGAATAATAAATAACGTAATCGTCCCGGCATAAAACGCATGACGGGATATTCTAACGAGAATAATAAAAAGGCGAGAACCGGTCCGAGGCGTAAAATGCATGAGACGGGATATTCTAACGAGAATAATAAAGAGCGGAACCAAAGTCAGGTGTATAACGCATGCATGGATGTTCCAACGAATAATAACGAATGGAATAACAACAGAAATCACCAAGTATAGGGTTGACCGCGTATACAGGTTATTCCAACAGAATAATAAAGAATGGAATAACATAAGTTCTCTTCATGAATATGAAAAAAAATACCCCTTACAAGTACAACAAATAATATCCCTTACCTTATAAAGAAGAGTACTTCGACGGGTAGGGCGGGGATATACTTGAAGAAACTTGCACTACGCTCAAAGCTTTCTTAAATGCTAAAGAAATACGCCAAGATAGAAGAATAATTTCTCTACTGGTTTTCTCTCAGAGTTTCGGTGAATTCGTAAGAAATAATGAAGGAATGAGCTTATTTATAGAAGAATGGTGAATAAGTAACCAATCCATGAACGGTCCGGATCGATTTACTTTAAGCAGACGGTCAGTTGGCTTTTACAATAAAATATAATATATTCTATTTATAATCTAATAAAGCGAATAACTTTTAAAAAGATTTTACTATGCAAACACTATGTAGGCTTTATGCAAACACTATGCATAATAAAATATAATTTATTCTAATTATTGTCTAATAAAGCAGATAACTTTATAAAAGTATTTTGTTTTATATAAAAAGATTTTACTATTAGCCTAATAAAGCGAATAACTTTATAAAAGTATTACATTTTATATAAAAAGTTTTTACATTTTATTACATTAATAATACTAATAAAACAAAACTTATATATAATATATATATATATATATAACAATCAACAATAATTGAATTATATAACGTGAGATACTATGCAAAGAACTCATTGTAGTAATAATTGAACAAAAGCGAGTGACTTCTCACGTAAACATCAATAATCAATACAGGTGTGCTTCTTACGCAACCACGCCGTAGCGTATTTTTACTTTACTAACGAGTAGTTCAACAGTTTTAATGGTAAAACATCCGTCGTTATTTTCATAAATATATTTTTGTCGTTTTCTCAATCCGATAATAATTCCGTTGTGGGGTCCACCAATGATTGTGTCGTCGTACGAATATTCCTTGTTAAAACGAATATTCCCCGACCAATCGAATATTATATAACAACTTGCATACTTTGCAAAAATTTATAAATACTACCCACAACTATAACATTATCTCAAATTCACACCATAATATTAAAAAAATATTTCAAGAAAAATAAATCTTTATTCATAAAATTTGGGATTTTACGATCTCCCCTCCTTATGAAATTTCGCCCTCAAAATTTACGTACGTACCTGGTATGCCGAACAGATGAGGACACTTCGTCAGATTCTAACTCTTGAGGTATAACCTTTGAGTGTTGAATACATTCCATGATTTTAACAGGTACATCTTCATACGTTAAATTATCCGCTATCTCGTCCGGTTCTAAATCAATAATGTGGTTCGGGTCGTCCACATATTTACGTAACATCGATACGTGAAGAACGTTATGAACACGCGACATACTTGGCGGTAAAATGAGTCTATAGGCCACAGTTTCTACTCGATCAAGGATTTGAAATGAGTCAATAAAATCGAGGGTTGAGATTTCCTCTCTTCATCGATTCTTGCTTCTAGAATAAAGCCCTCTTGATCCTTCTTCTTCACATTCATCATCTCCGGGTGTGTAGCTTGAGCGGCTTTAACTTTATCTATTAAAGTCAATTCTAATCGTATATTCGTTATCTTCACAAGGGTTTGCATATTCGCACTCGTAAACGCATACGATCTTCTACTCAACACGTCAGCTATCACGTTCGTTTTCCCACTATGGTATTGAATGGTACGATCGTAATCTTCAACAGCTCGAGTATACGTCTTTGGCGCATTATACGTTCATTTTAAGTAAAGAAATATTTGAGGGTTTAAGAAATGGGTTTTGTACTGGGGTCAATACAAAATTTGATTTCACGCTCTAGGGTTAGGCTAGGAAGTCTTCATGAATACGTTAGGAAATTTATTAACAATAGAAATATCATTCAAAACTGTGACTCTCATCCAAGACTTGGATAGTACGTCACATTGATACCTATCAACTTTCCATCTTCATTAACGATGTCGCCTACAGAAAGTCTGGCTTGGTGCATTCCACACAAGGAAGTCAACAACGAAAGGATCGGGCTCTTTACTTATGGCTTGATATGACAATGATTAACTTTAGTGGTTTGGTTACTTTGAATTTGCATAACAGGTTGGTTAGGAGTATGAAAGCTAACAACCTTACGAAAAGCATGATGAGTAGTTAACCAATCGTTTCCTAAAATCACATCAAAGGCAAGTATTTTCAAAGAGATAAGATCGACAGGTAACGTGAAAGTGTTGATTTGAACAAGATTTATAAATAGTGGAGGTAACGAAGGTTTCTCCCAACTGAGTTTAAACAGATATATCAAAGTCTAACTTCTCCGGAGTTAACTTCAAACATTGAACACAACTAGGTGAAATAAAAGAGTGAGTAGAACCGATATCTAACACGGTATAGACTTCGCAAGAGCTTATGATTAACTTACCCGTGATAATTTTATTCAGGTTCCTCGTCACGAAAAAATAAAACTCTCACTTAAACTACCAGCTTTGACTTGTCTGGGACATCCTTTGGCATCACTATCCCAGCTGGACTTGACTTCACCATACGACAAAATTGAGCTAGATGACCTTCTCTTCCGCAATTAAAACACGCTTTGGATTGCTGCGTACAGTTTGGATGGATGTGTCCCTCCTGTTCGCATTTGAAACATACGACCGGTGGTCGTTCTTCTTCCTTTGAAACGGGTTCTGGTTCTGACGTCTTTCCATCATTGTTGAATCTCCTCTTCTTGAAATGTCCATTCTTATTGTTTTGGCCATGATTACCACCGAAGTGGTTACCATTTCTGGCATGTTGATTCCCTCCATGCTTATTGTCACCGCTTTGAAGACTATTATCATCGGTATTATCATTTTGCCGGCTGCTCTCTTTTGGTTGGGTTGACTCATTATCGCGCTCCAATAACTGAGCCCTATTAACAACATCTGAATACAAACATAGTTTATGAGAGATAAGATATTGACGTACCTCAGGTTTCAAACCTCTTAGAAACATTCGCGTCATTCTCTCCTCATTATCAACCAAATGAACGTAAATCGGGACAACTCGACAAACTTGGCTTCGTACTGCGACACGGTCATGTTGTTTTGCTCCAACTTGATAAATTCCACCTCCTTCATGTCACGAATGCTTTCGGGAAAGTACTTGTCATTGAAAAGCTCTTGGAACTTCTCCCAAGACATCTTGAGTGCATCAGTTGGGTGCGTTTCTGATTCCCCACCAAGAATCGCCTCTTCACGCAACATTAAGGTGGCAAAGGGAACCTTTTGCTCTTCGAAGCATCCCAAGACATCAAATATCTTAGTCATCTGCTTTAACCACGTCTTCGTCTTAAGTGGTTCTGGCTTTCCCAAAAACTCAGGTAGTCCCAGCTCCTTGAATTGCTTAGTGGTGACCGACTGTGGGTTGCCATTATATTTACCTACATTATGAACAGAAGACGCCTTCGCCTGATGTTGCATAAATTCTAAAAAGCTTCTAAACGTACAGTCGTTCGTCAATTGATTAGTGTTGTTGTTTATAGGAGGATTATCGCCAACCTGTTGCACATTGTCCTGATTATTGATCTATGGAGACTCAACGGTCTCCTGTGCTCCATTGCTTATCTCAACATTTTCAGATGCCATTTTCAAATACTGCCACAAAACAAGGGTTAATTAACATATCACATATTATCCCTATACTCTGACCGACCAATTAAATATCAAATAAACTTAGGTAGGACTACTAGCGAAGGAATTCCCCGTCTCTCCCCTCCTAGTTCTTATCTCACATCTCAGCCAGGGATCATATCCCTAAGCTATGATACCAACTGTGACGCCCCCAAAATAGGTATATATCACCAATTCTGAGTCGCCAGATACATGGTACTGAATACAAATACAAACTAATTATACAACTGTCGTGTAAAATACGACAAAATAAATGTTATGAGTTTTAAAACAAATATTGTCATCTAGACAATATCCACACTCAAATTTAATCTTATTACAATTATTATCACACTATTTCACAGAATAGTGAGGACTACTATGACACCATCTCGGACCATCACTCCAATCCCCGACTAGTCCCAGCTATATTCTCATTTCCTGAAGAGAACAATGAAAGAAAGGGTGAGCTCAACTAGCCCAGTAAGAAATATTATGACTAAGATAATGCAGAATAAATTATCTTTAGCCTTCAACAAAGATGTTAAAAGCGATAAAATATAACAAACATCAAGTTTAACTGCAGCGGAATAAGCAATCCATTAGAAGAGTCAAGTAGAGAATAAAGTCTACTATCTTCTATGATTTAAAAGGTTTTTCATCATTTTTATCACTGAGACTTAGCTCAATAAATAATCCACATCATCAAATCATCCTTGCTCTACAGGCCAAGGATATTATTTAGTATCACGACCACGAATTATCCATGCACTACGGGCCAAAGATAATTGTGTTTTCATCAACGGTCCTGATCATGCCATAAAACAATTCATCTTTGCACCCTTGGCAGAAGAGAATCCATAGCCATAATCATACCAAAAACTTTCTATCAATGCATTACGAGCCAATGAGGACTTTTTCACATCATTTGTAACATTACGGTCATGATTATACTGAACAACCCCTGGTCATCATCATACCAAGTCCATCTATGCACTACAGGCCATAGATGACTTTCAACATAATATAAACATGAGGATGATGACAATGACATACTAATTCAATAAAACAAGTTCAAGAATTAATTTATCCAGGAACCAATAACGTCCAAATTGTCAACATGATACTTCTTTGTAGAGTAAAATTCAAGAATGCTCAGAAGAATATTTCCATAAAAAGATACTGGATGAAGCGCAAATATCAAGGATATTCCACTAATTTCACGGAGTATAGAAGTTAAAACTTTAACCAACTGAGTATAATAAAGAATGGAATAACAAAAGAAATCATCATGCATGCGGTGCTTGGCATGTATAAAAGTTATTCCAATAGAATAATAAATAACGAGAACCGTGTCGGGCATAATAAGCAAGCAAGCGGGATATTGAGCAGAATAATAAAGAATGGAATAACAACGAAATCACCATGCATGCGGTACTTAGCGATAGACAAAGTTATTCAACAGAATAATAAATAACGGAATCAGGTCCAACAGTAAACGCGCATGCACGTGATAGATATTCCAATAAAATAATAAAGAGCGGAACCAGTCCCACAGTATAACGCATGAGCATGGATGTTCCAATGTAATAATAACGAATGGAATAACAATGAAGAAATCACCAAGTATAGGGTTGACCGCGTATACAGGTTATTCCAACAGAATAATAATGAATGGAATAACAAAAGTTCTCTTCATGAATATGAAAAAAAATAATACCCCTTACGAGTACAACAAATAATATCCCTTACCTTATAAAGAAGAGTACTCTGACGGGTAGGGCGGGGATATACTTGAAGAAACTTGCACTACGCTCAAAGCTTTCTTAAACGCTCAAGATAGAAGAATAATTCTCTCTACAGTTTCTCTCTCTAGAGTTTCAGTGAATTCGTAAGAAATAATGAAGGAATGAGCTTTATTTATAGAAGAATGGGTGAATAAGAACCAATCCATGAAAGGTCCAGATCGATTTACTTTAAACGGACGGTCTAGATTGGTTTACAATAAAATATAATATATTCTATTTATAATCTAATAAAATGAATAACTTTTAAAAAGATTTTACTATGCAAACACTATGTAGGCACTATGCAAACACTATGCATAGTCAAATATAATTTATTCTAATTATTGTCTAATAAAACAGATAACTTTATAAAAGTATTTTGTTTTATATAAAAAGATTTTACTATTAGCCTAATAAAACGAATAACTTTATAAAAGTATTCTGTTTTATATAAAAAAAATTTCTGTTTTATTACATTAATAATACTAATAAAACAAAACTTATATATAATATATATATATATATAACAATCAACAATAATTGAATTATATAACGTGAGATACTATGCAGCAACTACTGTAGCAATAATTGAACAAAACTGAGTGACTTCTCACGTAAACATCAATAATCAATACCGTGTGCTACTATGCAACCACGCGTATGACTGTACTTTTACTAACGAGTAGTTCAACAGTTTTAATGGTAAAACATCCGTCGTTATTTTCATAAATATATTTTTGTCGTTTTCTCAATCCGATAATAATTCCGTTGTGGGGTCCACCAATGATTGTGTCGTCGTACGAATATTCCTTGTTAAAACGAATATTCCCCAACCAATCGAATATTATATAACAACTTGCATACTTTGCAAAAATTTATAAATACTACCCACAACTATAACATTATCTCAAATTCACACCATAATATTAAAAAAATATTTCGAGAAAATTAAATCTTTATTCGTAAAATTTGGAATTTTACAAAACCTCTCCTTGGCAGAACTTCTAGACATCGTTAATATTGTAAATAATAATATTAATAACTTCGTCGTCTCAATTATTGATTTAATAATATATAAAATATCGACAATAATTGAATCAAATAACGTGAGATACTATCGCAAAGAATTCATGTAGCTATAATTGAACAAAACTGAGTGACTTCTCACGTAAGCATCAATAATCAATACCGTGTGCTACTATGCAACCACGCGTATTACTATACTTTTACTACCGAGTAGTTCAACAGTTTTAACGGTAAAACTTTCGCCGTTATTTTCATAAAAATATTTTTGTTGTTTTCTCAATCCGACAATAATTCTGTTGTGGGGTCCACCAACGATTGTACCGTCGTACGAATATTCTCCGATAAAAAGAATATTTTATATCAACTTGCTTACTTTGCAAAATTTTCACATATTACCCTTAACTTTAAACTTTTATCAATTTAACTATTTACCAAAATAAAAAAATTGAATACTTTCATTTCATAAAATTCGGGGTCTCACAACAAAGGCATGTGGGAGGGGAGAAATTATGCAGGTTCACGGGAGGAGTATTGTTTTTGTTTTATATATATATATATATTATAATAATAATAAGTTTTCTTTTTTTATGAAAAATAGAATATATTATATTTTATTTGCATAGTATTTTACTATGTAGTGCATAGTAAAAATTATATGAATATGTCAGTACGCCCGTGAAATCAACTGCTCACCCGTGATTTTATAAAATTCAAATAGTATCCTTTCCATTCTCCTATAACTAGGATGCTTAGTTAGAATTGAAAATCACACCAGAATCAGAGAATTCTTCTTTTATAATATTGAGCGTATTTCTTTAGAGTTTTAGAAAGCTTTGAGCGTAGAAAACGGGGATGTTATTTTTGTTTAATATTCGCTTGAAATAATATTTTCTTCCATACTTTGTAGTATGTGAGTAATGTTATTTTGTTCAGATTTCGAATTCTATACTCATTTGGTTAGAATATTGGCTTCTATACGCCATGAAATTAGTAGAATATTCTTCATATTTGCGCTTCATCCAGTATCTTTTCATGAAAATATTATTCTGATCATTCTTGATAAGTTTTACCTTTTTCATGCCGGAGTACTATTCATGGGTTACTATTCTCGAATTATTATTCACGGGGTACTATTCAATTGAGTACTATTCACTCGGGGTACTATTCATGATAAAAATTAATTCGTTGTCGGTCCAAATCATTTTTGGTACAATATTATTCTTGAATTTTACTCCACAAAGAAGTATCATGTTGACAATTTGGATGTTATTGATTTCTGGATAAATTAAATTATAAATCTTTAAAAATTTATCCTTTGCTTTCATTTAATTGAATTATTATATCATTGTCATCATCCTCATATTTATATTATAATGAAAGTCATCTGTGGCCGTAGTGCATAGATGGACTTGGTATGATTATGACCAGGGATTATTCGGTATAATCATGACCGTAATGTTACAAATGATGTGTTAAAAGTCCTCATTAGCCCGTAGTGCATTGATGGACAGTTGTTGGCATGATCATGACCATTGATGAATACACGAATATCCTTGGCCCGTAGTGCATGGATAATTTATGGTCGTGATACTAAAGAATATCCTTGGCCGTAGTGCAGAGGTGATTCGATGATGTGGATTATTTATTAAGCTGAGTCTCAGCAATAAAAGTGATGAAAAACCTTTTAAATAATAAAAGATAGTAGATAGCATGCTCTACTTGACTCTTCTAATGGATTGCTTGTTCCGTTGCAGTTAAACTTGATGTTTGTTATATTTTATCAGTTTAACACTATTGAAGGCTAACGATAATTTGTTCTGCATTATCTTAGTCATAATATTTCTTACTAGGCTAGTTAAGCTCACCCTTTGCTTTCATTGTTCTCTTCAGGAAATTAGAATATAGCTGGGACTAGTCGGGGAACGGAGTGACGGTCCAGATGATAGCATTAGTAGTCCTCACTATTCTATTAAATAGTATGATAATAAATGTAATGAGGACTCCATTGAGTGTGGATATTGTCTAGATGACAATATTCATTTTAAAACTCTTAGTTTATGTTTTATCGTATATTACACGACAGTTGTATTATTAAGTTATATTTGAATTTTGTACCATGTATTTGGCGACTCAAGATGGGTGATGTATACCTATTATGGGGGGCGTCACAGTTGGTATCAAAGCTTAGGGATATGATCCCTGGCTGAGATGTGAGACAAGAACTAGGAGGGGATTGACGGGGAATTCCTTCGCTAGTATGACCTACCTAAGTTTATTTGGTATTTAATTTGTTCTAATCGAGTATAGGGATAATATGTGACATGTCAATTAACCCTTGTTTTGTGGCAGTATTTGAAAATGACATCCAAGAATGTTGAGAATAGCATTGGAGCACAGGAGACCGTTGAGTCACCACAGATCCATACCCAGGATAATGTGCAACAGGAAGACAATAATCCTCAGGTAAACAATAACACCGATCAAGTGATGAACGATGGAATGTTCAAAGTCTTTATGCAATTCATGCAACATCAGGCGAGAGCGACTCCTGTCCAAAGTGCAGGTGGAAACACTGGCAACTCTCGGACGGTCATCGCTAAGTAGTTCAAGGAGCTGGGACCACCAGAGTTTATTGGAGAGCCAAAACTAGTTAAGGCGGAGACGTGGATAAAGCAGATCACCAAGATATTTGACGTATTGGGATGCTCCGAGGAGCAAAAGATTCCCTTTGCCACCTTCATGTTGCGAGGAGAGGCAGATTACTGGTGGGAATCTGTAAAGCGTACCCAGCCTGCCGTACTCAAAATGTCTTGGGAGAAGTTCAAAGAACCATTCAACGACAAGTACTTTCCCGAAAGTAGTCGTCACATAAAAGAGGTAGAGTTCATCAAGCTGGAGTAAAATAATATGACCGTGTCGTAGTACGAAGCCAAGTTTGTCGAGTTGTCCCGGTTTGTGTCCCACTTAGTTGATAATGAGGAGAGAATGAAGCGGATGTTTCTAAGAGGTTTGAAACCCGAGATACGTCAGTACCTTATCTCTGACAAACTATGTTTGTATTCAGATGTTGTAAATAGGGCTCAGTTATTGGAGCGCGATAATGAGTCAACCCAACCAAAAGAAAGCAACCGACAAGTCGATAATACCAGTGGTAGCAGTCATCGAAGCGGTGACAATAAGCGTGGAGGGAATCAACAGGCTAGAAATGGTAACCACTTCGGTGGTAATCATGGCCAAGATAATAAGAATGGACATTTCAAGAAGAGAAAATTCAACAATGATGGATAGACGTCGGCAGATCAAGACCGTTGTTAAGGAAGCGAAGCGACCACCATCATATGCTTCAAATGCGAGGGGGGGGACATATCACCCAAGCGTAGGCAAAGAATCCAAAACGTGTTATAATTGTGGAAGAGAAGGTCACCTAGCTCAATTTTGTCATTCAAAGAAGCCAAGTCCAGCTGGGATGGAGGCACTAAAGGCCGTCCCAGAGAAGTCAAAACTAGTTGTTCAAGGGAGAGCGTTTGTCGTGAACTCTTAGAAAGAAAGGAACCCGAACGAGGTCATCACGGGTAAGCTAATCATAAACTCTAGCGAAGTCTATACCTTATTTGATACCGGTTCTACCCATTCTTTTATATCTCCTACTTGCGCTCAACGTTTAAATTTGACTCCAGAGAAATTAGACTTTGACTTATCTGTTGAAACTCCGTTGGGAGAAACCTTCATTACATCCACTGTTTATAAGTCTTGTTTGGTTCAAATCGGTACCCTCACATTACATGTCGATCTTATTTCATTGAAAATACTTGCATTTGACGTAATTCTAGGGATTGATTGGTTAACTACTCATCATGCAAAAATTAATTATTTTCATAAGGTTGTTAGCTTTCATATTCCTAACCAACCTATTATGCGAATTCAAGCAACCAACCCATTAAAATCAATCACTGTTATCTCAAGCCATAAAGCTATTCATTTATTGAAAAATGGATGTCAAGTTTTCTTAGCTCATGTCACGGATTTAAACAAAAATACGTCAGTTTTGAATGATATTTCTATTGTTAATAAATTTCTGACGTATTCTCGAAGAACTTCCGGCCTACCCCAGGCGTGAAATTAAATTTTGTATCGACCTTGAACCCAAAGACAAAACCCATTTCCAAAGCCCTATATCGAATGGCTCTATTGAACTTCAAGAGTTAAAGTCCCAACCACTGAGGAATTGTTAGACATCGGTTCATTCTTCCCACAAGACGTCTCCTTGGGGTGCTCTGTTCTATTCAGTAAAGAGAAGAAAGATGGGAGTACGCGACTTTGTATTGATTATCGGGAGTTGAATCATGTCACCATCAAAAATAGGTACCCGTTGCCACGCATTGATGACCTATGTGAGACCCCAAATTTTACGAATAAAGATTTAAATTTCTTGAAATATTTTTTTGAATATTATGGTATGGATTTGATATAATGTTATAGTTGTGGGTAGTATTTATAAATTTTAAAGTATGCAAGTTGTTGTATTATATTCGATTGGTCGGGGAATATTCTTTTTATCGGAGAATATCCGTACGACGGTACAATCATTGGTGGACCCACAACGAAATTATTGTCGGATTGAGAAAACGATAAAAATATTTTTATGAAAATAACGGCGGAAGTTTTACCGTTAAAACTGTGGAACTACCCGGTAGTAAAAGTACAGTAATACGCGTGGTTGCATAGTAGCACACGGTATATATTATTGATGCTTACATGAGAAGTCACTCAGTTTTGTTCAATTATTACTACAGTAATTGCTGCATAGTATCTCACGTTATTTGATTCAATTATTGTCGATATTTTATATATTATTAAATCAATAATTGAGATGACAAAGTTATTAATATTATTATTTGCAATATTAACGATGTCTCAGAAGTTACACAAGGAGAGGTTTGGTCACCTAATTGCGCGCATGATAGGAGAAATCCTTATTGAAAAGCCCCCTCTTTCCTCGGAACGACCTGGTCGATTAATATTGTGAATTATAATAATGATGATAAATGTTGTTAAATATATTGAGGTGTCTTTTTATGAAGTCACGGAAGTTTATATATATATATATATATATATATATATATAAATTTTGTTTTATTAGTATTATTAATGTAATAAAATAGAAAAGCTTTTTATATAAAGCAGTAATACTTTTATAAAGTCATTAGTTTCATTTGACAATAATTAGAATATATTATATTTTATTATGCATAGTGCTTGCATAGTGTTTTGCATAGTAAAATCTTTTTATATAAAATGAATACTTTTATAAAGTTATTTGTTTTATTAGACAATAATTAGAATATATTATATTTTATTATGCATAGTGTTTTCATAGTGCTTGCATAGTGTTTGCATAGTAAAATCTTTTTATATAAAACAGAATACTTTTTTAAAGTTAATTATTTTATTAGACTTTAAATTAATTATATAAATATATATATATATATATATATATATTATTGCATAGTATCCTTTTTATTTTCCTATAAATAGGATGTTTAGTTAGAATTGAAATCACACCAGAAGTTCAGAGAATTCTCGTTCTATAATCTTGAGCGTATTTCTTTAGAGTTTAAGAAAGTTTTGAGCGTAGTGCAAGTTTTCTTCAAGTATATCCTCGCCCTACCCGTCGGAGTACTCTTCTTTATAAGGTAAGGGATATTATTTGTTGTACTCGTAAGGGGTATTATTCTTTTGTATTCATGAAGAGAGTTATTTTCTTTCAATACTCGTAAGGGATATTATTTCTTTCGTATTCATAAAGAGAGCTTCTATTATTCCATTCTTTATTATTATGTTGGAATAACCTGTCTATGCGAAGTACCGCATACATGGTGAATTCTTCTGTTATTCTATTCTTTATTATTCTGTTGGAATAACCTGTCTATGTGGATTACCACATGCATGGTGAATGAACCTTCGTATTCATTTCTTATTAAATTGTGGAAATGATCTGTCTACGTGGATTACCGTATGGCGGGCAAAAATCTATTTGCAGTTTCATATATTCTATTATACACAGTTGGTTAAAGCTTTGGCTTCTATATTCCTTGAAATTAGTGGAATATTCTGGATATTTGCGCTTCATCCAGTATCTTTTCGTGAAAATATTCTTCTGAGCAATCTTGAATTTTTCTCCACAAAACAGTATCATATTGACAATTTGGACATTATTGAGTTCAAGATAAATTAACTTATAAATCTTTAAAATTTATTCTTGAACTTGTTTTGTTGAATTATTATGTCATTGTCATGATGAGTTATGTTGGTTATTATGTGAAAACATGAAAGTTTCTTAGAAATCACAAAGGGTTGAAAATCAGATTTTAGTAAAAATGGAATATGAAATTCAATTGACCATATCTCCTATTACATTTCAAATTTTTGAGTGTGGTCAAATTCTAGAGTTAGATCTATGAGTTTTCTAACTTATCCAAGTGGAATCACTAGAAAAGGTGTTGTAGATTTTCGTGTAGACTAATTTTAGCAAAGGAGTCAAAAACTGCAAAGTACCAAAAAGGCTACTGTCCAGAAATTTAAATGGGCATTTTCGGCCACTTAGTTTGTCAGAAAATTTCTGGCCTTTTGGGACATGAAAATATATGGTATAAAGTACCTCCTGTCCAAAAATGAGCTCATTCCGACTTAAAATGAGCAAGTTATGACTATTTCAATATTTAGGTTTTTTTGACGAAAAATGCTATAACCGGAGTTCTATAACTCCGATGACCATGAAATTTAAACTGGAAGCTCACGCTAACATGTGTAAGATCCTGCCAAGATTTGGGAATTTCTGGAGTTAAACTTGAGCTAGCTAATTTCTTAAGGAATTAATTAGAAATTGATTTTTGAAAAATACTTAAGGGGGTTGAAAAATTATAAAAAAATACTTGTTGTGTATGAAATATATGTATATATGTTTAGGCAAAGGATAGAAATATAACAAGTTGATTTGGTAATTTTTCATGAAAATGGTTTAGTTACGAATATATGAGTTAAATATGTTATGTGAAGTTGAAAAATTAGTAAATAGGATTGTATGGCTTGAGAATCCTATATAGGGTATATGCATATTTTTGATAAGGGATTTGATAATTGGTGATGAAATCTTATGAGTATGGCCTTTTTGAATGATTAAATGCATTATTTGGTAAAGTATAAACAATTGAAATAAATTATTTATAAGTTTAAGAAGTGATTAAAATATTTTTATAATATTAATAATATTAGATTATGAGTTTATTAAGTGATTGATAATATTTGGATAAATTTAAAGTCTTTAATATTTATCCTTGTTTTCGTTTGATTAATGCTTATATCATTGTCATAATTCTCATGTTTATATTGTGATAAAAATCATCTTCGGCTTACGTCCATAGATGGACTTGATGTGATTATGACCAGGGATTATTCGGTATAGTCATGACTGTAATGTGACGAATGATGTGGTAAAAATTCTCAGTAGCCTGTAGTGCATTGATGAACAGTTTTTGGTATGATTATGACAAGAGATTATTCGGTATAGCCATGACCATTAATGATTTAATGAATATCCTTGGCCCGTAGTGCAGGGATGATTCAATGATGCGGTTTATTTATTAAGCTGAGTCTCGGCGATAAAGTTGATGAAAAACTTTTTAAAGTATAGAAGATAGTAGATTTTATTCTCTACTTGACTCTTTTAATGGATTGTTTGTTCCGCTGCAGTTAAACTTGATGTCTCTTGTATTTTATCAGTTTAACATTGTTGAAGGTTAATGATAATTTATTCTGCATTATCTTAGTCATAATATTTCTTATTGGGATAGTTGAGCTCACCTTTTCTTTCTTTGTCTCTCTGTGAAATGAGAATATAATGGGGGACGAGTCGGAGAACGGAGTGACGGTCCAGATGATAGCATTAGTAGTCCTCACTATTCTGTTAAATAGTGTGATAATAAATATAATGAGGACTCCTTAGAGTGTGGATATTGTCTAGATGACAATATTCTTATTAAAACTCTCAGCTATGTTTTGTCGTATTTTTACACGACGTTTGTATAATTATGTTGTATTTGTATTTTGTACCATGTATCTGGCAACTCAAGATGGGTGATGTATACCTATTTTTGGGGGCATCACAGTTGGTATCAAAGTTTAGGGATATGATCCTTGGCTGAGATGTAAGATAAGAACTAGGAGAGGAGAGAAGGGGAATTCCTTCGCTAGTATGACCTACCTAAGTTTATTTGGTATTTAATTGGTCGGTCAGAGTATAGGGATAATATGTGATATGTCAATTAACCCTTGTTTTGTGACAGTGTTAAATTTGCGAAGTTATCCCGGTTTGCATCCTATTTGGTCGATAATGAGGAGCGAATGACGCGAATGTTTCTAAGAGGTTTAAAACCCGATATACGTCAATACCTCATTTCTCACAAACTTTGTTTATATTCAGATGTTGTGAATAGGGCTCAGTTATTGGAGCGTGATAATGAGTCAGCACAACCAAAAGGCAACAACCAACAACACGATAATAATCATACCGGTGGCAACGGCCATCGGAACAAGGATAACCATCGTGGGGGAAATTATTATGCCAAGAATGGTAACCACTTCGGTGGTAATCATGGCCAAGATAATAGAAGTGGAAATTTTAAAAAGAAAAGCTCATTTAGCTCGATTTTGTCGTATAGTGAAGTCAAGTCCAGCTGGGACGGTGGCACCAAAGGTGGATATGGACAAAACAAAGTCGGTGGTTTTAGGAAGAGCGTTTTTTGTGACTTCTCAAAAAGCGAGTAACCCGAACGAAGTTAGCACGGGTTAGTTAATTATAAATTTTTGCGAAGTCTATACCTTATTAGATACCGGTTCTACCCATTTTTTTATCTATCTTCCTTGCGCTCAATGTTTAAATTTGACTCCGGAGAGAATAGACTTTGACTTATCGATTAAAACTTTGTTAGGAGAAACCTTCGTTACCTCCACTGTTTATAAATCTTGTTTGATTCAAATCGACACTTTCACGTTACCTGTCGATCTTATCTCTTTGAAAATACTTGCCTTTGATGCGATTTTAGGAATCGATTGGTTAACTACTCATCATGCTTTTCGTAAGGTTGTTAGCTTTCATATTCCTAACCAACCTGTTATACGAATTCAAGCAATCAAACCACTAAAGTCAATCATTGTCATATCAAGCCATAAGTAAAGAGCCCTGAGCCTTTCGCTAGTGACTTCCTTGTGTGGAATGCACTGAAGCCAGACTTTCCGTAGGGGACGTCGTGAATAACGGTGACAAGTTGATAGGTATCAATGTGATGTGTTATCCAAGTCTTGGATGAGGGTCACAGTTTTGAATGATATTTTTATTGTTAATAAATTTCCTGACGTATTCTTGAAGACTTCTTAGCCTACCCTAGAAAGTGAAATCGAATTTTGTATTGACCCCAGTACAAAACCCATTTCTTCAACCCTTAAATATTTTTTCACCCAAAATGAACGTATAATGCGCCAAAGACATTGGCTTGAGCTGTTGAAGATTACGATCATACCATTCAATATCATCGTGGAAGAGTGAACGTGGTAGCTGACGCGTTGAGTAGAAGATCGTATGTGTTTACGAGTACGAATATAGGAACCTACGTAAAGATAGCGAATATACGAGTAGAATGACTTTAGTCGACAATGTTAAAGCTGCTAAAGCTACAGACCCGGAGCTGATGAATACGAAGAAGAAGGTTCAAGAGGGCGTTATTTAAAGGCAAGAGTTGTTGAAGAGAGGAAATCTCAACCCTCGATTTTATTGGCCCATTTGAAATCCTTGATCTAGTAGGAACTGTGGCCTATAGACTCGTTTTACCGCCAAGTATGTCGCGTGTTCATAACATTTTTCACGTATCGATGTTATGTAAATATGTGGATGACCCGAACCACGTTATTAAATTATAACTAGACAAGATAGCAGAAGATTTAACGTATGAGGAGATACGTGTTAAAATCTTGGATAAGAAGGAATATATTCTACACTCAAAGGTTATACCTCATGAGTTAGAATCTAAAATGAAGTCAAGGTATCCTCATCTCTTCGGCATACCAGGTACGTACGTAAATTTCAGGGGAAAAATTCCATAAGGAGGGGAGATTGTGAGACCCCAAATTTTACGAATAAAGATTTAAATTTCTCAAAATATTTTTTTAAATATTATGGTGTGGATTTGATATAATATTATAGTTGTGGGTAGTATTTATAAATTTTACAAAGTATGTAAGTTGTTGTATTATATTCGATTGGTCGGGGAATATTCTTTTTGTCGGGGAATATCCGTACGACGGTACAATTATTGGTGGACCCCACAACGGAATTATTATCGGATTGAGAAAACGACAAAAATATTTTTATGAAAATAACGGCGGAAGTTTTACCGTTAAACTGTTGAACTACCTAAGTAGTAAAAAAATCTGATGTCTGGCATGGTTGCATAGTAGCACACGGTATATATTATTGATGCTTACGTGAGAAGTCACTCAGATTTGT
This sequence comes from Panax ginseng, assembly GCA_020205605.1. Classification (NCBI taxonomy): domain Eukaryota; kingdom Viridiplantae; phylum Streptophyta; class Magnoliopsida; order Apiales; family Araliaceae; genus Panax; species Panax ginseng. Next base: position 53,715,763 of record CM035135.1, on the reverse strand, counting down.
TCAATTATTGCTACAGTAATTGCTGCATAGTATCTCACATTATTTGATTCAATTATTGTTGATATTTTATATATTATTAAATCAATAATTGAGATGATAAAGTTATTAATATTATTATTTACAATATTAACGATGTCTACAGAAGTTACATCGAGGAGAGGTTTGGTCACCTAATTGCGCGCATGATAGAGAGAAATCCTTATTGGAAAGCCCCTCTTTTCCAGGAGCGACACTGGTCGATTAATATTGTGAATTATAATAATGATGATAAATGTTGTTAAATATATTGAGGTGTCTTTTTATGAAGTCACGGAATTTATATATATATATATATATATATATATATATATATATATAAATTTTGTTTTATTAGTATTATTAATGTAATAAAATAGAAAAGCTTTTTATATAAAAATGTAATACTTTTATAAAGTTATTTATTTTATTAGACAATAATTAAAACATATTATATTTTATTATACATAGTGTTTGCATAGTATTTGCATAGTGTTTTGTATAGTAAAATCTTTTTATATAAAAGCAGAATACTTTTATAAAGTTATTTGTTTTATTAGACAATAATTAGAATATATTATATTTTATTATGCATAGTGTTTGCATAGTGCACATATAGTGTTTTGATAGTAAAATCTTTTTATATAAAATAGAATACTTTTATAAAGTTAATTATTTTATTAGATTTTGAATAAAATATAAATATATATATATATATATATATATATATTATTGCATAGTATCCTTTCTATTTTCCTATAAATAGGATGCTTAGTTAGAATTGAAATCACACCAGAAGTTCAGAGAATTCTCGTTCTATAATCTTGAGCGTATTTCTTTAGAGTTTAAGAAAGTTTTGAGCGTAGTGCAAGTTTTCTTCAAGTATATCCCCGCCCTACCCGTCGGAGTACTCTTCTTTATAAGGTAAGGGATATTATTTGTTGTACTCATAAGGGATATTATTCTTTCGTATTCATGAATAGAGTTATTTTCTTTCAATACTCGTAAGGGGTATTATTTCTTTCGTATGCATGAAGAGAGCTTCTGTTATTCCATTCTTTATTATTATGTTGGAATAACCTGTCTATGCGAAGAACCGCATACATGGTGAATTCTTCTGTTATTCCATTCTTTATTATTCTATTAAAATAACCTGTCTATGTGGATTACCACATGCATGGTGAATGACCCTTCGTATTCCTTTCTTATTAAATTATGGAAATGATAAGTCTACGTGGATTACCGCATGGCGAGCGAAAATCTATTTGCAGTTTCATATATTATATTATACACGGTTGGTTAAAGCTTTAGCTTCTATATCCTTGAAATTAGTGGAATATCCTGGATATTTGCGCTTCATCCAGTATCTTTTCGTGGAAATATTCTTCTGATCATTCTTGAATTTTTCTCCACAAAGAAGTATCATGTTGACAATTTGGACATTATTGAGTTTAGGATAAATTAACTTATAAATCTTTAAAATTTATTCTTGAACTTATTTTATTGAATTATTATGTCATTGTCATAATGAGATATGTTGGTTATTATGTGAAAACATGAAAGTTTATTAGAAATCACAAAGGGTTGAAAATCAGATTTTGGTGAAAATGGAATATGAAATTCAATTGACCATATCTCCTATTATATTTTGAATTTTTGAGTGTGGTCAATTTCTAGAGTTAGATCTATGAGTTTTCTAACTTATCGAAGTGGAATCACTGGAAAAGGTATTGTAGATTTTTCGTGTGGACTGATTTTAGCAAAGGAGTCAAAAACTGCAAAGTACCAAAAAGGCTACTGTCCAGAAATTTAAATGGGCATTTTCAGACACTTAGTTTGTGAGAAAAATTCCGGCCTTTTGGAACATGAAAATATATGGTATAAAGTAACTCCTGTCCAAAAATGAGCTCATTCCGACTTAAAATGAGCAAGTTATGACTATTTCAATATTTAGGTTTTTCCGATGAAAAACGCTATAACCGGAGTTCTATAACTCTGATGACCATGAAATTTAAACTGGAAGGTCACGCAAACATGTGTAAGATCCTGCCAAGATTTGAGAATTTCTGGAGTTAAACTTGAGGTAGCTAATTTCTTAATGAATTAATTAGAAATTGATTTTTGAAAAATACTTAAGGGAGTTGAAAAATTATAAAAAAAAATACTTGTTGTGTATAAAATATATGTATATATATTTGGGCAAAGGTTAGAAAAATAACAAGTTGATTTGGTAATTTTTCATGAAAATAGTTTAGTTACGAACATATGAGTTAAATATGTTATGTGAAGTTGAAAAATTAGTAAATAGGATTTTATGGCTTGGGAATCCTATATAGGGTATATGCAGATTTTGGATAAGGGATTTGATCATTAGTGATAAAATCTTATGAGTATGGCATTTTTGAATGATTAAATGCATTATTTGGTAAAGTATAAACAATTGAAATAAATTGTTTATAAGTTTAAGAAGTGATTAAAATATTGTTATAATATTAATAATATTAGATTATGAGTTTATTAAGTGATTGATAATATTTGGATAAATTTAAAGTCTTTAATATTTATCCTTGTTTTCGTTTGATTAATGCTTATATCATTGTCATCATTCTCATGTTTATATTGTGATAAAAGTCATCTTTGGCTTACGTGTATAGATGGTCTTGGTGTGATTATGACCAGGGATTATTCGGTATAGTCATGATCATAATGTGACGAATGATGTGGTAAAAATCCTCAGTGGCCTGTAGTGCATTGATGGACAATTTTTGGTATGATTATGACCAGGGATTATTCGGTATAGTCATGACCATTGATGATTTAATGAATATCCTTGGCCCGTAGTGCAGGGATGATTCGATGATGTGGTTTATTTATTAAGCTGAGTCTCAGTGATAAAGTTAATGAAAAACTTTTTAAATTATAGAAGATAGTAGATTTTATTCTCTACTTGACTCTTTTAATGGATTGCTTGTTCCGCTTTAGTTAAACTTGATGTCTTTTGTATTTTATCAGTTTAACATTGTTGAAAGCTAATGATAATTTATTCTGCATTATCTTAGTCATAATAATTCTTACTGGGCTAGTTGAGCTCACCCTTTCTTTCACTATTCTCTTCAGGAAATGAGAATATAGCTGGGACGAGTCGAGGAACGGAGTGATGGTCCAGATGATAGCATTAGTAGTCCTCACTATTCTATTAAATAGTGTGACAATAAATGTAATAAGGACTCCTTTGAGTGTGGATATTGTCTAGATGACAATATTCTTATTAAAACTCTCAGCTATGTTTTGTCGTATTTTTACACCACGTTTGTATAATTAAGTTGTATTTTTATTTTGTACCATGTATCTGGTGACTCAAGATGGGTGATGTATACCTATTTTGGGGGGCATCATAACCTATTTGAGCAGTTGCAAGGCGCCAAATTCTTTTCAACAATTGATGTTCGTTCCGGATATCACCAATTGAAGATTAAAACCGATGACATTCCAAAGACGGCCTTCAGAACTCGGTACAGGAATTATGAATTCCTAGTTATGTCTTTCGGATTGACTAATGCTCCTGCTGCCTTCAGGGATATGATGAACCGAGTATTCAAGGAATATTTAGATCATTTTGTGGTTGTCTTTATTGATGACATCCTCATATACTCCAAAAGTCGTGAGATCATGAGCAACACTTAAGGCTGATACTCTAAAAGCTTCGTGAGAACAAGTTATATGCCAAGTTGAAGAAATGTGAGTTCTAACTTGAGGAAGTAGCATTCCTTGGACACGTAGTATCAAGTCATGGAATATCTGTTGACCCAGCAAAGATTGAAGCAATTCAAAGCTGGGAGCAACCTAAATTAGTGACCGAAGTACGTAGCTTTCTCGTCTTAGCTGGTTATTATCGGAGATTCGTAGAAGGGTTTTCTCGAATAGCCACTCCATTAACTCAGCTGACTCGGAAAGATACAAAATTCGATTGGAGCGAGGAATGTGATAAGAGTTTTCAAGAACTCAAGAGGAGACTCATTTCAGCACCTGTTCTGACAATACCATCTGGCTCGGAGGGATTTGTCATCTACAGTGATGCTTTAGGCAAAGGGTTAGGATGTGTTATCATGCAACATGGGAAAGTCATAGCCTATGCCTCTCGACAACTCAAAGAATATGAGAGGAATTATCTTACTCGTGATCTAGAGTTGGAGCAGTCGTTTTTGTACTGAAGATCTGGAGGCATTACCTGTATGGAGAGAAGGTGCAAATATATACGGATCATAAAAGCCTCAAATATTTCTTCACTCAAAAGGAACTCAATATGCGGCAACAACGTTGGCTCGAGCTGTTGAAAGATTATGATCATACCATTCAATACCATCCTGAAAAAGCGAATATAGTAGCTGACGCATTGAGTAGAAGATCATATGCGGGTACGAGTGCGATATTGTCAACGCAAAGGCCCATTTTGTATGACTTACAAAGGATGGAGATAGAGTTAAAGACTCCATGGACCCATGTGATGATGGCGAATATACGAGTAGAACCGACTTTAATCGATAAAGTTAAAGTTGCTCAAGCTATAGATCTGAAGCTGATGCGTATGAGGAAGAAAGTTCAAGAAGGTGTTATTCCGGAAGCAAGAATCGATGAAGAAGGAATACTTCGAGTCAACTCCAGACTTTGGGTTCCTAACGATTCTGACTTGAAGTACAAAATCATGATGGAGGCGCACAACACACCGTTTGCAATCCATCCTGGGAGTACCAAAATGTATCATGATCTTCGACATACATTTTGGTGGAGCAATATGAAGAGAGATATAGCGGGGTTTATCTCAAGGTGTCTAACTTGTCAATGAGTCAAGGCAGAGCATCAAATGCCAAAAGGTCCATTGCAACCACTTGAAATTCCAGAATGGAAGTGGGAGCACATTACCATGGATTTCGTTACTGGTCTTCCCAAGGTTTCTCAAAGCATTGATCCAATTGGGTCATTGTTGATAGATTGACCAAGTCTGCTCATTTCATACCTATACGAGAAACTTATACACTTGAACGTCTTGCTCGTATGTACATAAACGAGATTGTAAGATTGCATGGTATGCCAGTATCCATAGTTTCTGATTGAGACCCAAGATTCACTTCACGATTTTGGGTTAGTTTGCAAAAAGCTATGGGAACGGATTTATGATTTACTTCAGCATATCATCCTCAAACGGATGGGCAGTCGGAGAGGACTATTCAAACTCTTGAAGATCTATTAAGACTTTGTGTCCTTGACTTTAAGGGAACATGGGACAAGTTCTTACCATTGGTGGAGTTTTCCTACAACAACAGTTATCAAGCATGTATAGGCATGGCTCCATTTGAAGCGTTGTATGGAAGAAAGTGTCGTTCTCCAGTTTGCTGGGATGAGGTGGGTGAAGCAACGTTGTTAGGACCGGAGTTGGTACGTATGACTACAGAAAAGATTCAAACGATCCGGCAATATATAAAAACCTCACAAGATCGACAAAAGAGTTGTGTTGATCTTCATCGAAAGAACGTGGAATTCAATATTGGAGATCATGTGTTGTTACGTGTTGCTCCATGGAAAGGAGTTACGAGATTTAGAAAGAGAGGAAAGCTCAATCCTTGATTTATTGGCCCATTTTTAATCCTCGATCGAGTAGGAACTGTGGCCTATAGACTCGCTTTACCGCCAAGTATGTCTCGTGTTCATAACGTTTTTCACATATCCATGTTACGTAAATATGTGAAAGACCCAAACTACATTATTCAGTTAGAAACAGACGAAATAGTGGAAGATTTAACGTATGAAGAGGTACCTGTTAAATCTTGGATAAGAAGGAACATATTCTACACTCCAAGGTTATACCTCAAGTCAAAGTTTATGGAGAAACCACGATGTTGAGGAAATGACCTGGGAGTTAGAATCTGAAATGAAATCAAGGTATCCTCACCTCTTCGACATACCAGGTATGTACTCTAATTTTGAGGGCAAAATTTCATAAGAAGGGGAGGTTGTAAGACCCCAAATTTTATGAATAAAGATGAATTTTTCTATAAATATCAGTTTTGAATATTAAGGTTTGAATGTGTTATAATGTTATAGTTGTGGGTAATAATTATAAATTTTGCAAAGTAAGCAAGTTGTTATATAATATTCGATTGGTCGGGGAATATTCATTTTAGCAGGGAATATTCGTACGACGGCATAATCATTGGTGGACCCCACAACGTAATTATTGTCGAAATGAGAAAATGACAGAAATATCTTTTTATAAAAATAACGGCGGAAGTTTTATCGTTAACTGTTGGATTAACCGGTGTTAAAAGTACAGTAATACGCGTGGTTGCATAGTAGCACACGGTATTGATTATTGATGCTTACGTGAGAAGTCACTCGGTTTTATTCAATTATTGCTACATAAAGAATTGCCGTCAAGATATCTCACGTTATTTGATTCAATTATTGTCGATATTTTATATATTATTAAATCAATAATTGAGACGATAAAGTTATTCATATTATTATTTGAAATATTGACGATGTCTAGAAAGTTCTGTCGATGAGAGGTTTGGTCACCTAATTGCGCGCCAATAGGGAGAAATCCTTATTGGAAAGCCTCTTCTTTCCTGGGAATGATCTTATGAAGTATTTGATGTAAATTTTGTTATTTTATGGACCCCTATTTACCTATTTTTCAAAATAATCGGTAGAAAATTATTTCATATAATAAAAGTGGGGGCCACATGTGGGGCCCACGTGTGTGACAAAGGCATGTGGGAGGGGAGAAATTATGCAGGTTCATGGGAGGAGTATTGTTTTTTTTTTATATATATATATATATATATATATATATATATATATATATATATATATATAATAAGTTTTGTTTTTTTATAAAAAATAGAATATATTATATTTTATTTGCATGGTATTTTACTATGCAGTGCACAGTAAAAATTATATGAATATGTCAGTACGCCTGTGAAATCAACTGCTCACCCGTGATTTTATAAAATTCAAATAGTATCTTTTCCATTCTCCTATAAATAGGATATTTAGTTAGAATTGAAAATCACACCAGAATCAGAGAATTCTTCTTCTATAATATTGAGCGTATTTCTTTAGAGTTTTAGAAAGTTTTGAGCGTAGGAAATAGTGAAAGTTTTCTTCAAGAATATCCACGCCCTACCAGTCGGAATACTCTTCTTTTCAAGGTAAGGGATGTTATTTTTGTTTAATATTCGCTTGAAATAATATTTTCTTCCATACTCTGTAGTATATAAGTAATATTATTTCGTTTCAGATTTTGAATTCTATACTCATTTGGTTAAAGTTTTAGCTTCTATACTCCATGAAATTAGTAGAATATTCTTCATATTTGCGCTTCATCCAGTATCTTTTTATGAAAATATTATCCTGAGCATTCTTGATAAGTTTTAACTTTTTTATGCCGGAGTAGTATTCACGGGTTACTATTCTCGAATTACTATTCACTGGGTACTATTCACTCGAGTACTATTCACCCGGGGTATTATTCATGATAAAAATTGATTCGTTGTCGGTCTAAATCATTTTTGGTACAATATTATACTTGAATTTTACTCCACAAAGCAATATCATGTTGACAATTTGGACGTTATTGATTTCTGGATAAATTAAATTATAAATCTTTAAAAAATTATCCTTTGCTTTCATTTAATTGAATTCTTATATCATTGTCATCATCCTCATGTTTATATTATGATGAAAGTCATATGTGGCCGTAGTGCATAGATGGACTTAGAATGATTATGACCAGGGATTATTCGGTATAATCATGATCGTAATGTTATAAATGATGTGGTAAAAGTCCTCATTGGCCCGTAGTGCATTGATGGACAGTTGTTGGCATGATCATGATCATTGATAAATACACGAATATCCTTGGCCCATAGTGCATGGATAATTTGTGGTCGTGATACTAAAGAATATCATCGGCCATAGTGCAGGGGTGATTCGATGATGTGGATTATTTATTAAGCTGAGTATCAGCGATAAAAGTGATAAAAAAATCCTTTTAAATCATAGAAGATAGTAGATATCATGCTCTACTTGACTCTTCTAATGGACTGCTTGTTCCGCTGCAGTTAAACTTGATGTTTGTTATATTTTATCAGTTTAACACTGTTGAAGGCTAACGATAATTTATTACGCATTATCTTAGTCATAATATTTCTTACTGGGCTAGTTGAGCTCACCCTTTACTTTCATTATTCTCTTCAGGAAATGAGAATATAGCTGGGACTAGTCGGGGAACGGAGTGACGGGTTAGATGATAGCATTAGTAGTCCACACTATTCTGTTAAATAGTGTGATAATAAATATATTTGGACTCCATTGAGTGTAGATATTGTCTAGATGACAATATTCATTTTAAAACTCTCAGTTTATGCTTTGTCGTGGACTCCATTGAGTGTGGATATTGTCTAGATGACAATATTCGTTTTAAAACTCTCAGTTTATGTTTTGTAGTATATTACACGACAGTTGTATTATTAAGTTGTATTCAAATTTTGTACCATGTGTTTGGCAACTCAAGATGGGTGATGTATACTTATTTTGGGGAGCGTCACAATATCGTCGTTGGGGTAGTCTCCGGGGGAATCGTATCATCTAAGTTTTGAAGGCAAAAAAATCATTTCTTCATTCAGTTATTCGTTTATTGACTTGTGACCTATTTTTAATTGTCGTTCTTGTTCTTATGACTCGTAATCACTCATTTCCATATTTTAGTTTTTCAAAATGTCTTCTTTAATAAAATAATTGATTCATATTTTGTGACGCCCCCAAAATATGTATACATCACCCATTCTGAGTCGCCAAATACATGGTACAGAATTCAAATACAACTTAATTATACAAATGTCGTGTAAATTACGATAAAACATAAGCTGGGAGTTTCAACACGAATAATGTCTTCTAGACAATATCCAAACTCAAATTCAATATTATTACATTTATTTTCACACTATTTCATAAAATAGTGAGGACTACTAATGCAAACATCTGGACCGTCACTCCGTTCCCCGACTAGTCCCAGCTATATTCTCATTTCCTGAAGAGAAAAATGAAATCAAAGGGTGAGCTCAACTAGCCCAGTAAGAAATATTATGACTAAGATAATGCAGAATAATTTATCATTAGCCTTCAACAGTGTTAAACTGATAAAATACAATAGACATCAAGTTTAACTGCACCGGAACAATCAATCCATAAGAAGAGTTAAGTAGAGTATGATATCTACTATCTTCTATGATTTAAAAAGTTTATCATCAATTTTATCGTTGAGACTCAACTTAATAAATAATCCACATCAACGAATCATCCTTGCACTACGGCCAAGGATATTCATTAGTATTACAACCACGAATTATCCATACACTACGGGCCATGGATATTCGTATTTTCATCAATGGTCATGATTACGCCATAAAACAATTCATCTTTTCACCATTGGCCAAAGATAACTCATGGTCATAATCATACCAAAAACTGTCCATCAATGCACTACGGGCCAATGAGGACTTTTACCACATCATTTGTAACATTATGGTCATGATTATACCGAATAATCCCTGGTCATAATCATACCAAGTCCATCTACGCACTACGGACACAGATGACTTTCATTATAATATAAGCATGAGGATGATGACAATGATATAAAAATTCAATCAAACGAGATCAAGGATAAATATTAAAGACTTTAAATTTATCCAAAGTTTAAAAACGTTCAAATGTCAACATGATACTGCTTTGTGGAGTAAAATTTAAGAATAATAATGTATCAAAAATAATTTGGACAAAAAAAAATTAATTTTTGTCATAAATAGTGTAAGACCCCAACTTTTTGAATAAAAATGAATTTTCTATAAATATCATTTTTGATTATTATGGAGTAAATTTGATATAATGTTATAGTTGTGGGTAATATTTATAAATTTTGCAAAGTGTACAAGTTGTCATATTATATTCGATTGGTCGGGAAATATTCTTTTTGTCAGGGAATATCCGTACGACGGTACAATTATTGGTGGACCCCACAACAGAATTATTGTCGGATTGAGAAAACAACAAAAATATATTATTGAAAATAACGGCGAAAGTTTTACCGTTAATACTGTTGAACTACTCGGTAGTAAAAGTACAGTAATACGCGTGGTTGCATAGTGGCACACGGTATTGATTATTAATGCTTACGTGAGAAGTCATCTCAGTTTTGTTTTATTACTTATATATATATTAGAGTTATATATATATATATATATATGTATATATATATATATATATGTATATAAGGTATGTATTTATATATATATTATATATATATATAAGTAAAGTGGTTAAGTTGTCAAGTTGACAAAATTGGGTGGGAGATTGATGTTGTCGGGTGGAGTAGTTTTTCAAAGACATGTGTCATATATATATATATATATAAATATTATATAATAGGTTTGTTTTATTTGATGGTATCAATTGAGTGCTAGGCATTTATTGATCAACAGAATCAATCGTGAATTATCAGACGTAATTGTTAAGCACCCGTGAGTTTATATATATATAATATATAATATATATTATATTTTATTTAAAAGATTTTGCTTTAAATATGGACCGTCAGATTAAAGTAAATCAATCTGGACCGTTCATGAGTTAGTTACTATGCATTCCATTTTTTCTATAAATAGAAGCTCATTCCTTCATTATTTTCTTACGAATTCACTGAACTCTAGAGAGAGAAAATTTTAGAGAGAAAGAAAAAGAGAAGTCTGCTACCTTTCTTTTCCTATATCCAGTTTCTTTTACGGTAAGGGATATTATTTGTTGTACCCGTAAGGGGTGTTATTCTTATTTATTCATGAAGAGAACTTCTGTTATTCCATTCTTTAATGTTCTGTTGGAATAACCTGTATACGCGGGCTACCCTATACTTGGTGACATTCTTCTATTATTTTGTCTTTATTATTCTGTTGGAATATCATGTCTGTGTGTTTTACACTGGACCTGGTTCCATTATTTATTATTCCGTCTTTATTATTACATTGGAATATCACATGCATGCGTTTTACTGGGGACACAGTTTCATTATTTATTATTATTCGCACTTATTATTATGTTGGAACATCCGCTTCGGTGTGAATTTCACACGACTGGTTAGATTATTATTATTCTATTGGAATAACTTTATACATGCAATACCGCATGCATGGTGATTTCTTTTGTTATTCCATTCGTTATTATACTCAGTTGGTTAAAATTTTAACTTCTATACTCCATGAAATTAGTGGGATATCTTTGATATTTGCGGTTCATCCAGTATTTTTCACGAAAATATTCTTCTGAGCATTCTTGAATTTTACTCTACAAAGCAGTATCATGTTAACAATTTAGACGTTATTAGTTCCTGAATAACTTAATTCTTGAACTTGTTTTATTGAATTCATATATCATTGTCATCATCCTCATGTTTATATTTTTTTTAAAGTCATCTATGGCCTGTAGAGCATGGATGGACTTGGTATGATTATGACCGAGGATTATTTCGGTGTAATCATGACCGTAATGTTACAAATGATGTGGTAAAAGTCCTCATTGGCTCGTAGTGCATTGATGGACAGTTGTTGGCATGATCATGACCATTGATATACACAAATATCCTTGGCCCGTAGTGCATAGAATTTGTGGTTGTGACCCTAATGAATATCCTTGGCCGTAGTGCAGGGATGATGTGGATTATTTATTAAGCTGAGTCTCAGCGTTAAAAGTGATGAAAAACTTTTTAAATCATAAAAGATAGTAGATTCTATTCTCTACTTGACTCTTTTAATGGATTGCTTGATCCGCTGCAGTTAAACTTGATGTCTATTGTATTTTATCAGTTTAACATTGTTGGAGGCTAATGATAATTTATTTTGCATAGTCATAATATTTCTTGCTGGGCTAGTTAAGCTCACCCTTTCTTTCACTATTCTCATCAGGAAATGAGAACGTAGCTAGGACTAGTCGGGGAACGGAGTGATGGTCCGAGATGGTGTCTTAGTAGTCCTCACTATTCTGTAAAATAGTGTGATAATAAATGTAACGAGGACTCTATTTGAGAATGAATATTGTCTAGAAGACAATATTTGTATTTAAACTCACAGCATGTGTTTTGTCATATTTTACACGACTGTTGTATTATTAGTTTGTATTTGAATTTTGTACCATGTATTTGACGACTCAAGATGGGTGATGTATACCGATTTTGGGGGTGTCACAAATAGTACCCTGGGTGAATAGTACCCGAGTGAATAGTACCCCATAAATAGTACTTTGGGAATAGTAACTCTGTGAATAGTACTCCGGCATGAACAAGTTAAAACTTATCAAAAATGCTCAGAATAATATTTCCATGAAAAGATACTGAATGAAGCACAAATATCAAGGATATTCTATTAATTTCATGGAGTATAGAAGCCAAAACTTTAACAAAACGAGTGTAGAATTTGAAATCTAAAACGAAATAATATTACTTACATACTACAGAGTATGGAAGAAAACATTATTTCATACAAATATTGAACAAAAATAACATCACTTACAACTGTTGAAAAAAAATAATATTCCTTACGAATATTGAACTAATATAATATTCCTTACGAATATTAAATAAAGATAATATTTTTTGCGAATATTGAACGAAATAAAATTTCTTATGAATACGAAAAATAATATCGTAAGCGAATATGAAATAAATAATACCCCTTACCTTAAAAAGAAGAGTATTCCAACTGGTATAGCGGGGATATTCTTGAAGAAAATTTTCACTGTTTTCTATGCTCAAAGCTTCTTAAAACTCTAAAGAAATACACTCAATATTATAGAAGAAGAATTCTCTGATTCTGGTGTGATTTTTAATTCTAACTAAGCATCCTATTTATAGGAGAATGGAAGGGGTACTGTTTAACAAAAAAAATCACGGACGCACAGTTGCCAAAAGTCACGAGCGCCTGAATTCGTCTAAAAATTTTTATAATTTACTATACAAATACTATGCAGATACTATGCAAACACTATGCATAATAAAATATAATATATTCTATTTTTCATAAAAAAACAAAACTAATAAAATAATAATAATAATAATAATAATAATAATCTCCTCCTGCTCGGTAACTTCCCCCATTCCATTTTAATATATATATATATATATATATATAATAAAGTAAACCTCCGTGACTCCACCAAAATTCCCCCCCTTTCGCTTTTTCTTCACGTGGGCCCCACAAATGGCCCCCCTTTATTATATGAATAACTTTCTATTGATTATTTTGAAAAATGGGTAAATATGGGTCAATAAAATAAGCAAAATTTACATCAAATACTTCATAAAAATTCCCTCAATATTTTCAACAACATTTATTCATCATTATTATAACTCGCAATATTAACAACCAGATCCTTCCCGGGAAAGAAGGGGCTTTTCGATAAGGATTTCTCCCTATTGGCGCGCAACTAGGTGACCAAACCCCTTTCCTCGACAGAACTTTTTAGACATTGTTAATTATGCAGATAATAATATGAATAACTTATCATCTCAATTATTGATTTAATAATATAAAATATTACAACAATAATTGAATCAAATAACGTGAGATACTATGCAGCAATTACTGTAGCAATAATTGAACAAAACTGAGTGACTTCTCACGTAACGTAAGCATAAATAATCAATACCGTGTGCTACTATGCAACCACGCGCATTACTGTACTTTTAACACCGGGTATTTCAACAGTTAACGGTAAAACTTTTGCCGTTATTTTTATAAAAAGATATTTCTGTCATTTTCTCATTCCGACAAAAATATTCGTTTTGGGGTCCACCAATGATTGTGTCGTCGTACGGATATTTCCTGTTAAAACAAATATTCCCCGACCAATCGAATATTTTATAACAACTTGCATCCTTTGCAAAATTTATAAATATTACCCACAACTATAATATTATATCAAATCCACACCATAATACTTAAAAAAATATTTTGAGAAAATTAATCTTTATTCACAAAATTTGGGGTCTTACAATCTCCCCTCCTTATGAAATTTCGCCCTCGAAATTTACGTATGTACATGATATGTCGAAGATGTGAGGATACCTCGTCAGATTCTAACTCTTGAGGTATAATCGTTAAGCGTAGAATATGTTTCTTCTTATCCAAGATTTTAACAGGTATCTCTTCATACGTTAAATCTTCTGCTATCTCGTCTAGTTCTAATTCAATAATGTGGTTCGAGTCGTCCATATATTTACGTAACATCGATACGTGAAAAACATTATGAACACGCGACATATTTAGTGGTAAAGCGAGTCTATAGGCCACAGTTCCTACTCGATCGAGGATTTAAAATAGACTAATAAAATCGAGGGTTGAGATTTCCTTTCTTCATCGACTCTTGCTTCTAGAATAACGCCTTCTTGAACCTTCTTCTTCACATTCATCTGCTCTGAGTGTGTAGCTTGAGCATCTTTAACTTTATCGATTAAAGTTGATTTTAATCGTATATTCGATATCTTTATGTAGGTTCTTGGAGTCTTTAACTCTATCCCCATTATTTGTAAGTCATACGAAATGGATCTTTGTGTTAACAACATCGCACTCGTAAACGCATATGATCTTCTACTCAACGCGTCAGCTACCACGTTCGCTTTTCCAGGATGGTACTAAATGGTATAATCGTAATCTTCAACAGCTCGATCCAACGTCTTTGGCGCATGTTTCGTTCATTTTGGGTGAAGAAATATTTGAGGGTTTTGTACCGGGTTCAAGGTCGATAAAAAATTCTAATTCATGCTATGGGGGTAGGCTAAGAAGTTCTTCAGGAAATACGTTAGGAAATTTATTAACAATAGAAATATCATTCAAATCTAACATATTTTTGTTTAAATCCGTGACATGGGCTAAGAGAGCTTGACATCCATTTTTTAATAAACGAATAGCTTTATGGCTTGATATAACAGTGATTGACTTTAGTGGTTTGGTCGTTTAAATTCGCATAACAGGTTGGTTAGGAATATGAAATCTAACAACCTTATGAAAACAATCAATTTTAGCATAATGAGTAGTTAACCAATCAATCCCTAGAATCACGCCAAATGCAAGTATTTTCAAAGAAATAAGATCAATAGGTAACGTGAGGGTATCGATTTGAACCAAACAAGACTTATAAACAGTGGGTGTAATGAAGGTTTCTCCCAATGGAGTTTTAACAGATAAGTCAAAGTCTAATTTCTCCGGAGTCAAATTTAAATGTTGAGCGCAAGTAGGTGAAATAAAAGAGTGGGTATAACCGGTATCGAATAAGGTATAGACTTCGCAAGAGTTCATGATTAACTTACCCGTGATAACTTCGTTCGGGTTCCTCGACAAATGCTCTCACTTAAACTACCGGCTTTGACTTGTCTGGGACATCCTTTGGCGTCACTATCCCAGCTAGACTTGACTTCACTACATAACAAAATCGAGCTAGGTGACCTTCTCTTCCACAATTGAAACACGTTTTGGGTTGCTGCGTACAGTTTGGACGGATGTGTCCCTTCTATCCGCATTTGAAATATACGACCGGTGGTCGTTCTTCTTCCTTGGCAACCGGTGTCGCTGTCTTTCCATCATTATTGAACGTTATCTTCTTGAAGTTGTTCTCACTTAGTTCACCGTTCCTATTATCTTGGCCATAATTACTACCGAAGTGGTTACCATTTCTGGCATATTGATTCCCTCCACGTTTGTTGTCACCGCTTCGATGAATGGTACCACTGGTATTATCGATTTTTTGGCTGCTTTCTCTTGGTTAGGTTGTCTCATTATCGCGTTCCAATAACTGAGGCCTATTCACAACATTTGAATACAAGTAAAGTTTGTGGAAAATGAGGTATTGACGTATTTCGGGTTTCAAACCTCGCAGAAACATTCGCGTCATTCACTCCTTATTATCAACCAAATGGGATGCAAACCAGGATAACTCCGAAAACATAGCCTCGTACTGCGACACGACCATATTGTTTTGCTCCAGCTTGATGAATTTTACCTCCTTCATGTGACGAATACTTTCGGGAAAGTACTTGTTGTTAAACAATTCTTGAAACTTCTCCCAAGACATTTTTAGTGCCACAGGTTGAGTATATTTTATAGATTTCCACCAATGATCTGCCTCTTCTCGCAACATAAAGGTGGTAAAGGGAACCTTTTTCTCCTCTAAGCATTCTAAGACATCAAATATCTTGGTGATCTTCTTTATCCACGTCTCTGCCTTAAGGTATTCTGGTTTTCCCAAAAACTCCGGTGGTCCCAGCTCCTTAAACTGCTTAGCGGTGACCATCCAAGAGTTGCTAGTGTTTCCACCTGTATTTTGAACATGAGTCTCTCTCGCCTGATGTTGCATGAACTGCACAAAGCCTCTGAACATCCCATCGTTCATCATTTGGTCGGTGTTGTTGTTCACCTGAGGATTGTTGCCTTCCTGCACATTATCCTAGTTATTGATCTTTGGTGACTCAATGGTCTCTTGTGCTCCATTGCTTATCTCAAAATTTTCATATGCCGTTTTTAAATACTGCCACAAAACAAGGGTTAATTGACATATCACATAATATCATTATCTTCTGATCGACCAATTAAATACCAAATAAACTTAGGCAGGTCATAATAGCGAAGGAATTTCCCATCTCTCCCCTCCTAGTTCGTGTCTCACATCTCAGCAAGGGATCATATCCCTAAGCTTTGATACCAACTGTGACGCCCAAAATAGGTATACATCACCCATTCTGAGTCACCAAATATATGGTACAAAATTCAAATACAACTTAATTATACAACTGTCGTGTAAAGTACGACAAAACATAAGGTGGGAGTTTCAACATGAATATTGTCTTCTAGACAATATCCAAACTCAAATTCAATATTATTACATTTATTTTCACACTATTTCACAAAATAGTAAGGACTACTAATGCAAACACCTGGACTGTCACTCCGTTCCCCGACTAGTCCCAGCTATATTCTCATTTCCTGAAGAGAATAATGAAATCAAAGGGTGAGCTCAACTAGCCCAGTAAGAAATATTATGACTAAGATAATGCAGAATAATTTATCGTTAGCCTTCAACAGTGTTAAACTGATAAAATATAATAGACATCAAGTTTAACTGCAGCGGAATAAGCAATCCATTAAAAGAGTCAAGTAAAGCATGATATCTACTGTCTTCTATGATTTAAAAAGTTTATCATCAATTTTATCGTTGAGACTCAGCTTAATAAATAATCTACATCATCGAATCCTCCCTGCACTACGGCCAAGGATATTCATTAGTATCACGACCACGAATTATCCATGCACTATGGGCCAAGGATATTCATGTTTTCATCAATGGTCATGATCACGCCATAAAATAATTCATCTTTGCACCCTTGGCCGAGGTGAACCCATGGTCATGATCATACCAAAAATTGTCCATCAATGCACTATGGGCCAATGAGGACTTTTACCACATCATTTGTAATATTACGGTCATGATTATACCGAATAATCCCTGGTCATAATCATACCAAGTTCATCTATGCACTACGGCCACAGATGACTTTAATCATAATATAAGCATGAGGATGATGACAATGATTTAAATTTATCCAAAGTTTAAAATGTTCAAATGGTCAACATGATACTGCTTTGTGGAGTAAAATTTAAGAATAATAATGTATCAAAAATGATTTAGATAGAAAAGAAATCAATTTTTGTCATAAATAGTACCCCAGGTGAATAGTACCCGAGTGAATAGTACCCCGTGAATAGTACTTCGGGAATAGTAACCCTGTGAATAGTACTCCGGCATGAACAAGTTAAAACTTATCAAAAATGCTCAGAATAATATTTCCATGAAAAGTTATTGGATGAAGCGCAAATATCAAGGATATTCTACTAATTTCATGGAGTATAGAAGCCAAAACTTTTACAAAACGAGTGTAGAATTCAAAATCTGAAACGAAATAATATTACTTACATACTACAGAGTATGGAAAAATATATTATTTCATACAAATATTGAACAAAAATAACATCTCTTACAACTGTTGAACGAAAATAATATTCCTTACGAATATTAAACGAATATAATATTCCTTACGAATATTAAACGAAGATAATATTTCTTACAAATATTGAACGAAATAAAATTTCTTACGAATACTGAAAATAATATCGTAAGCGAATATGAAATAAATAATACCCCTTACCTTAAAAAGAAGAGTATTCCAACTGGTATAGCAGGGATATTCTTAAAGAAAACTTTCACTGTTTTCTACGCTCAAAACTTCTTAAAACTCTAAAGAAATACGCTCAATATTATAGAAGAAGAATTCTCTGATTCTGGTATGATTTTCAATTCTAACTAAGCATCCTATTTATAGGAGAATGGAGAAGTCTTATTTAAGAAAAAAATCACGGATGCACAGCGATTTTAAGAGTCACTGGCGCGCTGAATTAAATCTCGAAAATTTTTATAATTTACTATACAAACACTATACAGGCACTATAAAAACAATATGCATAATAAAATATAATATATTCTATTTTTCATAAAAAAAACAAAACTAATAAAATAATAATAATAATAATAATCCCTCCCGTTTAGGTAATCCCCCCCAAATTCCATTTTAATATATATATATATATATATATATATAATATCATATATAATAAATAAAGTAAACCTCAGTGACTCCACCAAAATTTCCCCCCCCCCCCCATTTCAGTTTTCTTCACATGGGCCGCATACGGTGGCCCCCCTTTTATTATATGAATAACTTTCTACTGATTATTTTGAAAAATGGGTAAATGGGGTCCATAAAATAAGTAAAATTTACATCAAATACTTCATAAAAATTCCCTCAATATTTTCAACAACTCATCATTATTATAACTCGCAATATTAACAACCAGATCGTTTTCAGGAAAGAGAGAGTTTTCCACTAAGGATTTCTCCTTATTGGCATGCAATTAGGTGACCAAACCCCTTTCCTCGATAGAACTTTCTAGACATTGTTAATTATGCAGATAATAATATTAATAACCTGTCATCTCAATTATTGATTTAATAATATAAAATATTATAACAATAATTGAATCAAATAACGTGAGATACTATGCAGCAATTACTGTAGCAATAATTGAACAAAACTGAGTGACTTCTCACGTAAAACATCAATAATCAATACCGTGTACTACTATGCAACCACGCGTATTACTGTACTTTTAACACCGGGTATTTCAACAGTTAACTGTAAAACTTTTGTCGTTATTTTTATAAAAAGATATTTCTGTCATTTTCTCATTCCAACAATAATTCCGTTGTGGAGTCCACCAATAATTTTGTCGTCATACGGATATTTCTTGTTAAAACGAATATTCCTCGACCAATCGAATATTTTATAACAACTTGCATACTTTGCAAAATTTATAAATATTACCCACAACTATAACATTATATCAAATCTACACCATAATACTTAAAAAAAAAATTAAAAAAAATAATCTTTATTCACAAAATTTAAGCCTTACATATTTTAAAAATTCGATTTTCTTCGAAAGAACACCTATTTGGAACTAAAAGGACATGTTTATGAGTCGAACATGAAAAACGAATAAGGTGGACCCCACTTGGCATTGTCACCTGCGGTTGGGCGCAGATACCCCTGTGGCAAGCCAAGCGAACTATATCCCACGGAACCTTCTCTCTTTCCTCATTTCTTTTGGTAACTTATCATCCTTGTTTGCATTCTCCTAAAGTTTCTTCACATATTATCGCTCCGTTCACTTCCTAGAATTCAGATATGTAAAATCTACCTCCATACATTTGATCACCATACCACTGGTAACATATACATGTCTCATTTCGCTCTTTTCACTTTCATTTTGATACAATATGGTTACTAGTTAGTTTAAACATAGAATGGTCAAAATGCATGTATGCTTAAATGCTAGCGTTAACGCCAAGATCTTCTCCAACGTCCCAATCACGTAAGATGTCCTGATCCTGCACAGTAAACACAGTCAACACCAAAAGCTTGACGGCTTCGACCGTCGGGGGATAGCTCAGGCGTGAGAGTCAGTATAGGTGTTCACAAAGGTTAACAATGGAGGATAAATCTCTAGTGTATTGAGAGATAGATCGAAATCTCAGTTGAATGTGTGTACCTTTTCTTGAAGACTTCCTTGCTAGGTTATACTATCTTTCCCGGTTTATCGTGCCACCCACTACCGTCTCCGACACATTGCCACCTCGTTGATTTTCGACATTGCGTGCGAGTTGTCACCTTTTTCCTCAAGATCATTTTTTTATCTTGCACGTAGGTTATAATCCCATCCACATTAATGCATTGCAGTTAACCCAGTCAACAGCCTTCCTTTTTCATCATTACAAGTCAAAGATAGAAATATTAAAATATCTAATGGGTTGATCCACTGATCCGACCTGATCTTAAAAGGACCCAAGAGGAATAATATAATGACTAGGCCCAGTAACTTTAAAACTCAATAATGAGGACCCAATGGACTAATCAAATAGGTAGGCCCAATCTACTCGGCCCAATAGGGGAAATATCATGACCCAACATTGCCCCCTAGTTTTTTATTAAATAGGAGGTTTAATAGAAAACTATAAATGGTCTATGATATTATAGGACCTGATAGGATTGAAATGGGCCCAAAATAAAACTTATCAAGGCCCAATCGGAAATGAATTAAAATCATAAGGCGAATTGAAAACCGGAAGCCCAATTGAAAGGCCTAACCCGGACGCTACCCATTCAAATTCCCCATAATTACCAGAAATTAAATGTGCCACCTTTGAACTTTGTGCAACCGTCAGTATAAAAGATAAACTTTACCAATATTGACAGTTTTACCTGCCAATTCGAATTTCAGACCTTTGAGCTTTCTTATTCTCTCCAGAACTCTTCTTCCCTTCTCTGCAAAATCTCAACAATGGCTTCCCAAGATTCTGAACAAGGTTCGCCTCTTCTAGTGACACCAATCAATGCTGTTTTTGGGCGTTTACGTCCTAAATATATGCAATCCAAAGCCGCAGAAGAAGCTGCAAGGAGGGAAAATGCCATCTTGAAGTTTGCTTTGGCGAAGGAGAGGCATGAGCGAGATATAGCAGAATTCAATAATGGTCATCTTAGACAGGATCTGGATCAGACCAAAGAGGAGCTGAAAGCCCTCTAGGAAGAGCTGAGATCGACTAAGATCAGCCAGCAAGATATGACCAGCATGAATGCCGACCTCGTTGTCAAGAATGAAGTTTTAAGGGCTAACAACGAAGAACTTGCTATAGCCAACCAGAGTTTGGCAATTCAAATAGATGAGCTTCAGGTAAAGGCTAAGGAAGATAAAGAAAGGCATTTGGTCAGGCGTCGGAAGCTTCACGATAAGCTAAAAGCCTTGAAGGAGCTAGGTCCTCCCCTGACCAAAGAGCTTCGTAAGGAGATTCAAAAAGAGTATCGGGAGTCTGACGAGCTAAATGCAGAGATTTTGAAGGTCTACTCCGAAGGGTATGAGGTCTGCAGAGGTCGGGGTAGGGAAAAGTTAATCGCAGCCCAACTAGACCCAGCCTTGCTTGATTCTGAAGACGAAGATGCAGCCTAAACCTGATATTGCTTCATTCTAATATTAGGACTTTTTATTGTAAGAATTTTTATCTTTTTGTAATCGGACAATATTTATGAATAGTTAATGGAATATCAACTTTCTTTATCATGACTTGTGTTTAATTCATTTCTTGTCAATAATTCAGCATCAATGATCTTGAATGGACTTAACTTAGACTATGAATCAGATAAGGCATATAACAGTTAAGTTAAGAAAAGAAGTGAACTGCATTCAATGAACTGAACTGAATGAATTGAACTGAATGAACTGAACTGAACACTTGAACAAAATAAAGTAATGCATACTTATTGTTTCCGAAGTGTGAGACAGGTCCTAGGTAGGGTGAATTCGGCTGATCCTCTTTGCACCATCGGGATCTTGTTTACCACTCGGGGTGAAATAAGTATATAAGGACATTTGTCTACCATGCGGGGTAAAACAAAGAAATAAGGACCATGGAATTTACTTACCACTCGCGATAAGACAAATTCATAAGAACTCTCCTGACAATAAGGCTGCCATTGAATGGCCAGCGAGTCCGACCATACCTCCTTACTTCGGTGCATTTTGTTTACCACTCGCGGTAAAGCAAAATTAAAAAGGACTATGGAATTTGTTTACCACTCGCGGTGAAACAAACCCATGAGGACACTCCTACCAAAAAGGCTGCCATCGAATGGCCGGTAGTACCAAATCTCCTCCTTACACAGATGAAGTTTGCCTATCCGAAGGGACCTGACAAATTCATAAGGACCACCTGCCAAAAAGGCTACCATCGAATGGTCAGGGAGTCCCCCCCCCCCTGTCCTTCTTGCACCATTGTGAACTTAGGACCAATAAGAAGAAGATCAATTTGCAAAAAAGTGAATCTTTTATTGATGACGAACCACCATTTACAGACTTCTGATAAAATGACTCGATCTCTATTGGAAATATTTTCAAAGTCTGCCGGCATGCCAAGTGTTCTTGATCTCGGATCCATCCAATGCCTTTAACCGATAATCGCTTCGGGCCGGTTCAATTACTTCATATGGCCCTTCCCGATTCGGCATCAGCTTTCCCATGTTCTGAGGTGTAGACGCTTCAACTTCTCTGAGGACGAAGTCCCCCACTTCAAATCTGCGAAGCTTTACCCCCTTGTTGTAATGCTTGGCTACTCTCCGTTGATATGCTGCTAGCTTGATCAAAGCCACCTCTCTGACTTCTTCCAACAGATCTAAGTTGACCTTCAGTCCTTCTTCATCATAAATCTCTTTGAACTGACTAACCCGAAGACTTGGAGATCCAATCTCAACTGGGACTAAGGCATCAGTACCATAGGCCAATCTGAAAGGTGAATCCCCTGTTGTAGTCCTCAGGGTGGTCCAGTAAGCCCACAATACACTGAGCAGCTCCTCTGGCCATCTTCCTTTAGCTTCGTCCAGTCTGCGCTTGATCCCATTCAGCAGCGTTCTGTTTGTCACCTCCACTTGCCCATTCGACTGTGGATGAGCCACTGAAGTCTTCTTGTGCTGAACCCCCAGCTCCTTCAGAAATCCTTCAAACTTCGATCCCACGAACTGGCGTCCATTGTCCGATATCACCACCTTAGGAATTCCGAAATGGAACACTACGGACTCCTTCATGAACTTCAAGCAATCTTGCTCCATTATCAACCGAAGTGGCTTTGCTTCTACCCATTTGGTCATATAATCGATAGCAACTATGACAAAACCCGACCGACCTTTAGCTTACTGAGAATCGGACCCAAAGATATATACCCCAAGACAAAGAAAGGGTATAGGAGATAAGATCGAGTATAGCTCTTCTAATGGCTGATGTGGGATCGGAATATTGAGCTGGCACTTCTCACACTTCTTCACATACTCTGTAGCTTCCTTGAAGATCGTGAGGCGATAGTACCCTATTAGAAGTACTTTATAGGCCGATGACTGCATGACCATATGGTCACCGCAAATACCCTCGTGAACCTCCCGAAGAGCATACTCAACTTCAGATGGAACCAGACACTTCAACAATGGTGACGAAAATGCCCTTCGATAAAGGTCCCCATCAATAAGAACGAAGTTGGCACTCTTGTACTTGATCTTCTTTGCCAGCATCTGTTCCGAAGGAAGGACGCCATCTACCAGATATTCAATATAAGGAGTCATCCAACAGTTGGAACGTTCAATGCACATCAAGGCTTCATGCTGAATACTCGGCTGCTACAAAACCTCAAAATAAACCGACCCGTTAAAAACATTTGCATCCGTAGTGGCCAGCTTCGACAATGCATCGGCAATGGAATTGTCATTACGTTCTAAGACCTGAAACTCATAAGAGACGAAGTACTGAAGCCGGTCTTTCAACTCTGCCAAATACTTGATCATCCTCGTCCCACGAGCTTCATAATCTCCTGACAATTGCTTGACGACCAACTGAGAGTCACTGTAAATGATCAGCTTCTGAACTTCTAGACTCTTCGTCAGTCGAACTCCTAGCTAATCGCTTCGCCATTTCGGCCTCATTGTTCGTTGCTTTAAACCCAAATCTGATGGCCTGCTTCACTTTGAATCCCTCCGGACTTGTCAAAATAATCCCTGCCCCACTGACATTCACAGTAGAAGACCCATCTGCATACAGCGTCCATGAGTTCTCGATTGT
Source organism: Panax ginseng (assembly GCA_020205605.1). Lineage (NCBI taxonomy): Eukaryota > Viridiplantae > Streptophyta > Magnoliopsida > Apiales > Araliaceae > Panax > Panax ginseng. Next base: position 53,691,386 of record CM035135.1, on the reverse strand, counting down.
CTTTCAAGAATCGCAAGAATCGTTTTGGTCGGACGTCTCGACCAGCGACTCAACCAAAGATCTCGCCACGGAGAACGCGAGCACTCCACCATGAAATTAGCCAAGGCTTAACCTTTGATAGCGGTTCGGGGATGATATTCAATAAAGAATTGGGATAATTCCATTGTCCACGCTGCTAATCTCCCCGAAACCTCTGGTTTTCTCATCACCTTCTTCAATGGTTGATCCGTGTAGACGACCAGGAGCCGACCTTGAAAATATTGTCGAAGCTTTCGACTAGCAATTATTAAAGCAAAAGATAATTTTTCAATATTCGGGTACCTGGTTTCAGCATTCTTAGGACATGGCTGACATAATAAATCGGATGTTGCTTCCCCCTACTTCCCGAACCAAAACAGCTCCCACTGCCAACGAACTAGCTGCCAGATATAAATACAAGGTCTCCGCTGAAGCAGGTTTCACTAATAAAGGGTCCGAAGACAAATAGATCTTTATGCCTCGGAAGGAGTCTTCACACTCCGAAGTCCACTAGAACGTCTTTGCATTCTTTGGTCCCTTCAGTGTATCGAAGAATGGCAAGCATCTCTCTGCAGATTTGGACATGAACCTCCTCAAAGCTGCAATCCTAACAGTCAGACGTTGAACGTCTTTGAACAACTGAGGAGTTTTCACGTCGAGAATAGCCTGGATCTTCTCCGGATTGGCCTCAATGCCCCTTTGACTGACCAAATAACCCAGGAACTTCCCTGCACCGAGCCCGAAGGTACACTTTGCAAGATTGAGCCTCAACTTATGATGACGGATAGTCTAAAAGCATTTCTCTAGATCATTCAGGTGCTTCTGAACATTCATGCTCTTCACGATCATATCATCCACGTACACCTCCATGTTCCTCCCTAGCTGCCTCTCGAAGATGAAGTTAATCATTCTCTGGTAAGTGGCTCCAGCATTTATCAGGCCAAAGGTCATCTTCTTATAGGCATACACCGAACCGTGTGTGATGAAAGCTGTCTTCGGAATGTCCTCCTTGCACATGGAGATTTGATGATAACCTGAAAAAGCATCCATAAAGCTTAGTAAGTAACGCATACCCCGAAGTGGCATCGATGAGCTGATCAATGTGGGGCAGAGGATAGAAGTCCTTCAGACAGGCTTTGTTCAGGTCCGTGTAGTCGATGTAAACCCGCCACTTTCCATTCTGCTTTTGTACCAACACCACATTAGCCATCCACTCCGGGTAGTCGATCTCAAAGATGAAGTCGGCAGCTATCAGCTTTGCGATCTCCTCATCAATGATCCTCTGACGCTCAGGTGCAAAGATCTGCCTTTTCTGTCGAACTGGCTTCTTCGAGGGATCGACATCCAGTCGGTGTTCAGCAATCTTTCGGCTGATTCCCGGCATGTCTTGTGGCTCCCATGCAAAGATGTCCGTATAGCAGGGAAGGAGTTCCATAAGATTTATCCGGAGAGGTTTCGACAAACCCGAACCTATCTTCAATGTCTTGTCTTTCTTCCCAAGGACTAGCTCGATCTCCTCCATCTCTCCTGCAGGTATAACCAACGGCTCTGAACTGCTTTTAGTAAAGGGCTCGATCTCAATTGCCATGGTTTTCTTACATTTGTCGACCCCTACCCACGAGGAAATAATGACGATTCCGATATCAATACGGGGCGGATCCAAGTCCCCTGCCACCTCTCCAACTCCGTGTGCTGTCGGGAACTTGATCTTAAAGTGAGGGATAGAAGTCACTGCTTGGATAGCAGTCGAGGTAGGTCGTCCCTGTATGGAGTTGTAAGCCGAATATACATGCACAACATAAAATTTACAGGTTATTTCTACCTGCTGAGGAGCTGTGCCGAAGACCATTGGTAGTTCAATAGTGCCTGCAACTTTGACTGGATCATTGCTGAAGCCGTATAGGGGAGCCTCCTATCCGACCTCCATCTTTCGCCCATCAAGATGCATCCTCTGATAAGCATGGGCATACAAAATATTCACAGAAGACCCATTTGAATCGTCTGAACAGTACGGTCAACATTCTGCTGATCTTGTTGATCCCTCCCGGCCACATATTGAACTAGCAAACCGCTCTGAACCTTCCTCTCCACGAAGTCCTTCAAATTGCAACACTCATTAGTGTTGTGACCTGCGACTTGATGATAGCCACAATACTTTCGAGCATTGCCTGTCCTGTCTTATAGCTATCACGAGGCGGTTCAAAGAACGGCTGGCCCCTGATTTGATCCAAAATCACCGACCTATCCGTATTCAATTTGGTGTAAACCTTATTCACCTTCGGGGTGGGAACAGGTGGACGACTACTTCCCTATCGCCATGAGTTGTTGTACTTCTTCAAACTGCCCTCTGGCCGATCATTATACCCTCCCGCCTTCTTCTGATCGCCTTCGGCTTTAGGAGCATCTGCCTCCTTCATCCCGTCCGAAGAAGGACGTTTCAGGCTATTCATAGCCTCCTCCACTACAATATAGCCTTCTGCTTTGTCAAAAGCTTCGGCCAAGCTCTTCGGATGGTGAAACATCAACTTTTTCACCAACTTTTTGGACTTCACCAAATCTAGCCCGTTCTGAAATAGCCCTACAGCCTAAAGATCATTGAGGTCGGACACCTGGCCAACTGCTTCCCCGAACCTCTTCACAAACTGACCCAAGGACTCATTGGTGAATTGTCGGACCTGTGCCAAAGAACCTGTGGGCTTCCCTCTTCTTCGGTTGCTCCCGAAACGGGCATGGAATTTATCACACAACTCGGACCATGAAGATACTGAATCTGCTGGCAAAGTCCCCATCCACTGTCTTGCATCCTTCCTTAACGTTGTGATGAACGTATGACACTTAGCAGCATCTGTGAAATCATAATAATCCATCAGCCGGTCGAACGCCTGGCTATGGTCATAAGGGTCCCCAGACCCATCATAACTCTCCATGTGAGGCAACTTCTTGGTGGTGTCTGCCTTCTCCTTAAGAATATCCGAGGAAAAAGGGGACGCCTTCTTTCCCGGAGTGTCCTTCACCTGTTGCACCTTAGCCAACTGCTTTCGGAGCTCCTTCAATTCCTTCACCAGAAAATCCACACCTTCTGGTTGAGAGGAGACTTCTTTCTCCAGTGACTCCTTCCTTTTCAGAATGGATCGACCATCTCTAACGGAAACCACCGCCCTCGATGGGCTTCTAGATATACTTCGGCGTGTGGCCCTGTCATCACGATAAGAGTGCTCATGACGCTGCTCTCCCCTTCTACTTTCTGGCGCGACCTCCTTCGACCTACTCCTCTGTCTGCCACCATCTCAACCTGGAGAACCAACGACGACAAGTGCTCTCTTCGATGCCTCAGGAGTTCAGCTCCTTAATCTCCTTCGGTCATGGGAACGGCCTCGAGATACATGCGAGTAATGCTCCGTTCCTTCCCTCTCGCTAAGGTACCTCCTTATGCCCTTTACGCCTCTGATTTGGACATAAGTGGGACGCCTCATCCTCCGGATCGGCCATCCGAAGCATTTGCACAGCTATATCTTCCCTCTGCTTTAGAAGAACTTCCAAATCTTTATCTGCCTCTTCGGCCATCTTTGCCAACATGGCAATTCTGTTATCTCGACCACTTAGGTGGTGCGTTTTAGGTGGGGAACCCTCCACTGCCTCCGATCCTGATCACGGTCTTTGTCATCAGCAAACACCAACCTCCGCCTGGCCCCACCATGAGCTCTCGAACGAGAACCCTTGGAAACATGCTTGGAAGCAGTGCTCTCACTCTCATGAGCACTCTTGAAGGACCTGACGATCCTTAATGAGAGATATGTTGGGATGACGAGCTCACCGCCTTGTTTGTCCTTCCGTGTATATCGCTCTACTCCTCACCATCTTTTTCGACGTAGAACAAATAAAGATTTGTGAATGAAAATTTCAAGACGCTAGAACTGGCCCTCCTTCTAGCGCCAATGTTAACGCCAAGATCTTCTCCAACGTCCCAATCACGTAAGACGTCCCCGATCTGCCTTGACAAGAACACAAATAACGCCAAAAGCTTGACAGCTTCGACCGTCGGGGGATAGCTCAGGCGTGAGAGTCAGTATAGGTGTTCACAAGGGTTAACAATGGAGGATAAATCTCTAGTGTATTGAGAAATAGATCGAAATCTCAGTTGAATGTGTGTACCTTTTTTTGAAGACTTCCTTGCTAGGTTATACTATCTTGCCCGGTTTATCGTGCCACCCACTACCGTCTGACACAGCCCCCCACTCCTCAGTGATTTCTGCCGACTGCATGCAGGCTGTCACCTTTTTCCTGCACTGTTTATGCCACCGGCCGGTTATAATCCCATCCACATTAATGCATTGCAGTTACAACAGTCAACAGCCTTCCTTTTTCATCATTACAAGTCAAAGATAGAAATATTAAAATATCTAATGGGTTGATCCACTGATCTGACCCGATCTTAAAAGAACCCAACAGAAATAATATAATGACTAGGCCCAATAACTTTAAAACTCAATAATGAGGACCTAATGGACTAATCAAATAGGTAGGTCCAATCTACTCGGCCCAATAAAGAAAATATCATGACCCAACAGCTATGATAAAAATATTCTGACTAGCTCCGTACATGCATGTAATTTATTATGATAAATGTTAGTGTAGAAATTTTCAAAATCAGAGAGTTTTTTGTCGCCCTTTTTGGATCAGAAGTTGTAATTTTATTATTGAAAACTGCTTTATCTGTTTGTTTTAGCATTTTTTTAACATTTTTATGGCCATTGTATGTGCTGGGTTGATGGGTTTGAACTGAAATTTGGGTAAACTATAAATTATAAATGTGCCATCTTTTTATGATTTGGGCGTCTGAAAACAATGAAAACGCAAGATTATATGCGTGGAAAAATCCTTTTTACAAGGGAGATTATGACGAAATTGTTTTTTGGGGACTTCACTAATTAGTATATGTATGCATGTGTAACCTCTAAATTAATCCAATGACTTAAATTATAATATTACAGGACTTGACTTTAATGTTGAATTTCTTTTTACAATAAATTTCTCGTTAAACACACTGTCCTCCTCCCCTGGGGTTGGGTTTATCTGCAGTTTTTTCGTTTATTACTATATATGAGTACTTCACGCTTCTCGTTGGTAAATTTAAACCACTTCAACATTTTAATTCGATGGGACTTTTCCTTTAGGGAACCCACTTAATCTTAACGTGCTTAACATCTACTGTAGATATCCAGACAATATACCCCTTGATTTTGGTGTATCTCAATCATTTCTCACATTTATTTACATTTCTATTTAGTTAAAGAAAACACAATAATTAGTTGAATAAAATTAGAAAAAACGTATCTTACCAAAATTCTTCTCCACGGGTTAGATATGGATCCCCGCACGCCGACTAGTTCCACGATTCATAGAGCTTCCTTGGTGGTTTCTCCTCGTAGGTTGGCTTCGGCTGCCCCGTTTCCTCATTTGACGCGTCATCCTCGCCGATTAGCCGAGTCATGAATTGGTCCAATTCATGTTGATCCTAATGAGGAGGCTGATAGAGCTACTGGAATACCTGATGCTTTAGTTCCTTCCACCCAGAGCCATACATTTCCCGGGATCCGTGTCGAGATGCAAGATTTATTAGGCACGGATCTGCGCCATCACCTAGATTTCAACACACTATAAGAAAATGGTCTAACAGCGACTAATATTTTCAGCAATTGTATAATCCAGTTGCTAATGTTTTAAATAGCGACCGCTATTAGCGATCGCACGTAAATCTAATCGCTAGTTTTTATTAGCGACCGCATGTGGTCGCTATTCAATCTCTGATTTAATTTAGCTGCCAAAAATTTAGCGCAAAAGTTGACGGGCAAGCTTTTTGCGACCGCTTATTAACAACGACCGCTAAGCGGGCACCAAAAAGACAACGTAAACAAAAATCACCAACCGCGCTGATCCTTTTTAATCCCAGACAATCGAACAGAACCAAGCATAGCAGAAAAAGAAGAGAAAAAAGAAGAGAGGGAGAAGAGAGACCCCGCCCACTCCGGACCTTGCCCACGCCGCGCACTAGTTCTCTCGGTAAAAATCATTTGCTATATACTAGTTTAAGTTTTATGTGTTTAATTTCACTCAAATTATTGTATGCATTTGCAATGTTTGTTGTTGTTATTAATTGGGGAAATTTATATGTGTGTAAATGTACTATAAAGTTTGTGCATTTTTATACATATAATTGGTTTTTGTTTTGATAATTTTTATGTTTGTGCCTTGTTGTTGTTGTATTAAGTTTATGACCTCTATATTCAATTTTAAAGTAGTGATGGACTATTGTGCACTAAAAAATTTCTTCAAAAAAAATTGAACAAAGGTCACTACAAGAAAACCGGCTAATTCCGACGGAATATTTCATCGGCCATAATCCTGTTCCGTCGAACAAAAACTATTCCCGATTTAAAATATCCGTTCAAAATTTGATTCAGTAAATAATCAGCGTCGAAAATAAGATCCGCTTGAAATTTCATCGAATATTACTTATCTTCCACAAAATTATGTCCGACGGATTTGCGTCGAACATTAACTATTTTCGACAGAATATATAGGACGAAACTTTCCGTCGGATCAAATAGGCCCTATTTCCGACGGAATTGTTTCCTCGAACGTATCTTATTTCCGACTGAAAATTAAAATAACCCAATATTTATGAAAAATGACTACTTATTAAGTTCGACGGAACTTGCGTCGGACATAGTGTATTTATGACGGACACGTTACGTCGAAGATAGCGTATTTACGACTGAATTTAGAATATTTTGGTATTTATTAAAAATTGGTTATTTGTTATTTCCGAGGGACATTCCGTCGCAAATACCCTATTCCGTCGGAACTAACAATTTTTTTTTTAATACAGATTTTAAAAGTTCAGTTTCCAGGTGTTTAAACCCATTAATGTACATGTAACCTGTCACAACCCAACACACGGTAATATAAACCTGTATCTCACATTCAAATATGCAACGTAGCACTAAAACGTAATCTTCAACTCATTATCATTCACATTCACAATCAAATATCCACCAAAACGTATTATAAGCTAACCAATTACAAATATAAGCTAATGTTCCATAAATGTTAAACAATATGATTTACAATAGTTATATGAGCCTTAATTAGACAATACAATATATACAAAAGTTCTACAATATCATGAATATATACAAATGAACTATAAACTAGTAAAAGTATCATCATCATAGGAGGTGAGGTGAAGCAATGCGCCCGTGTATGGAAATCACCTCGTTCTCGCTCATCATCGCCACCGCCGCTATATCGCCACCACATTGATAGAATCAAAATATAAATCATTAGTCCAGTATATATATATATATATATATATATATGTGTGTGTGTGTGTGTGTGTGTGTGTGTGTGAGAGAGAGAATTAACAAACTAGCCTTAATTGAAAAACATAAACAATAAAAATACCTGAATAGGTGGGGGCGGACGAAAAGCCTCCTCCAAGAGGGTAATCACCATCCGGAGCATCTCGGCGCACCAAGCGTCGAACTGCTCCCGAGGTAATCCCGTACTCTCTGCAGAGGCCCCTGCTATAATATCTCGAGCAATCTGGTGAAGACGAAGGCGGAAGGCAATCACGACGCCGAAAAGACCGGATCGGTATGGAACCTATCCGACACCGGCCCCTATCGGTACCGCCGGAAGATATCGTCATCCAAGCCGGTGCTGTAGTATGAGATGGTCCGACATGTGTGCTCTCGAATGGGTGGCGGCATTTGGAGCCTATAAAGAGATACAAATTCTATTACTAATAATAATTTATATAATGTGATAAATTTGGATAATTTCGTGAAACATAAAAAAATATTACCTCCAGGAAGTGTATATGCGGGTATCCACGGCAGACCCAACACTCGATATGTGTCGGTACTGCTAGTAGAGGGATCCTGAGACGCGACCCACAATCTCAGCTCCTCATCCCGATCTAATACAATATCGGGAAGAGGGGTGGCGGAATCTAACGGCTCAGAACCCCTCCTAATAGTCTCTAGCTCAGCTATACGCTCGTCCCGAAGCTTCTGAAATCGGTCCTATAATGTATTCCGTATACATATGTTAATTATATCATTTTATTTATGATTGAATATTATTAAAAGCTAAATAGTAAGATGAGTTTTACCTGTATAGCTAAAGCTGCCTGAGACAAAGCACGTTCGTCCTTAGGCGTGTGGGCTCGATCCCAAAACTCTAGCATGGTAGGATCTCGGCCCAAGGTCCTCCTCAATGCCTAATACAAACATTCATAAAATAGGTCTTAAGTATTTGTGTGAGAACTTGACACATAAATAACTAAATACAACGTACTTACCGTCTTCGCCTCCTCGAACGATTGAGAACCAGTGGTGTGTACTATCTAGAGTCGACCACTTGTTCTTTTTTACCGCTTCGGACTTTTCTTGAAGTCATCAGTCTCCCAGTGCGCACACATAGCCTCCCAGGCTAAATCAGAGACTATCGCGGGTCGATGATCTCTCGATGGTGGTCCCGGTTTGGTCCACACCGCCGCCAGTGCGTATACGTAGCATCACATACGACCATCCGAGTAATTCGCAATGACGTGATGCTCAATCACAAAGATCGCCGGTGGACCGAGAGATGCTCGTCAAATCGATAATAAACCTATAACAAAAGATGATTTAAAATTAAGAACAATTGATTTCGTCATCCCAATACAACTATGTGGTGATAATATGCTTAACTTACGTGGAACTCCCGCAAGATGGTATGCATAAAAGTGGCATCATACCGCGCATACTGACTGAACCGCATGCACCCTCTCGGGAGATGCGTCAAACAAATCGCATGTAGGGTGTGCTTAGCCACCGGGTCTAGTATACTACAGAAAAAGTATAACAATATGTGTTAGGTGAATTGTGTTTTTCAATAACTGATAGAAATAGTACAAATATAGTAACACTTACTGCTGGGAAATGACATCCACAGAAGATCTTGTAAGTGGCAGCCTTGTACGGACGGATGACCAAAGATACGAGGTTAGTCCCTCGGTCACGATAAACGAAATGCATCTGTAATAATTGTATTTAACATAGTACTTCAATAATCATTGTAATTAATGCAGCCTGAGATATATTTAAATCCTAGTTAAGATAACTTACTCGCGCCTGAAGAAGAGCCTCCATCGTGGCTACCGTCTCCAGTACCGGATCGCCCACCACCTCGGCGACCTCCACCTCTATGTCTAACCATGAATATCCTACTGCAATAACAAAATTGGTAGATTGCGAATATGTAAGGTTTAACAATATGAGGTAAGTACTAATATAAATGCTCATTTTCAATTACGTACGCCATCAAACCCATCGAATCAACGCGTGTATATCATTCTCGGATTCGGTATCTTCCTCATCCTCGCCGAGATCGGTTTACGTCATCGTTATCATCCTCAACGACTACATAATCATTCATGTGTATGTTGGCCTCGACATCTTCATCGTTAGGTACGTCAATGACATCAGTACTCACCACATCTTCAGCATGGAACATTACGGCCAATGGGTTGCTCACATCTTCTTGCAACGCCTCATCCATACCAAACATGTTATCAGCATTAAATGAGCGTGTTTTAGTAGTGACTACTGTGTACCAGGGGCTTCGAGTATTTACGACATTAGGAGCATAATACACTTGAGTCACTTGACTTGCTAACAAGTACACATCATCAGACTTTAACACTGACTTAATATCCACGGTTGTGATTCTATTATGATCAACTTTAACCCCCTTTTCAGTATCAAACCAGCTACACTTAAATGTAACTACCTTTTTGCCGTCGTGATAATTGAGCACAACTACATCCTATAAACGACCATAGTAATTGGACTCAGAATCTTGGTAGCAGCTTCCTAACACCACAACCCCAGAATTGACTAATGTGAGTTCATGCAAGTCATCGACTCTAAATCTGTACCCATTCACGATGCAACCAGGAAAATAACTAACAACTTTGTAAGGTCCTTGGATGACATCTATAAAACGCTCAGAAATATTCTCCGCTTCAACCCTTTTCTTAAACCACTGTTGGAAATTAGCATTAGTGAATGTTTCAATTCTTTGTAGTAAAAGTTGGGTTAGAAGCATACTTCCTCTTGAATGAAGCTGCGATATTAGTAAAATGTCTTTAACATATATAGAGATGACTACACTTGTAAATTGTATTAACTAGAAGCAATTAAGCTTAGACTTATGTGATGTATGATGATACTTGGGCATATTTAGAAGCACATTATGTAGATACAATCTTCAACTCTTTTGTCGCTTAAGTAAGTAAATCTCGAGGTCAAATGGTTTAGCCAGGATATGTGAATACAAATTAACTCATCATCAAGATGAGTCATTGGACCAACAACCTCATTCCTTCCTAAACGGTTGTGCTTCGTTGAGACAACATCGTCAAAATACAATGAGCAGAAGTTGACAAGCTCTTCCTTTGTATATTGTTCAGTAATAGAACCCTCTACATGAGCTTTGTTCTTGACCTTTTGTTTTAATCGGCGCATATACCTACGATAAATAATATGCAGACAAATTGAAGTTGTAATAACCCAATATTTTTAAAAAAAAATTTGCGATTTAATTTTATATATATATATATATATATATATAAAGGTGGGAATATGTGCATGTAAAGTGTATGTATCTATGTGATAAATAAATTTATTTATTAGATGTAAATAATTTCTTATTAGACTTATTGATAGTTATAGATTATATTCTTATAATAAATTAATTTTGTAATATTTATTATTTATTTTTCATGAAAATATGATTGTGGTATATACGATATGATTATTAGGATTCTTATGATATTTATTTTATTATATTGGTTAGGTTAATTATCTTAATTAATGACAGTATGTATGAAGGTTATGTCATATATGAATTCAAAACCCTAAGTCTAGATTTTGAATAAGGAATGAGAATAATAATATAATATTATTTATTTTTTAGTGATATAGATATGCCTGATATGTGTGTAATGTTAATTTATAGATCAGTTATAGTAGAAAAGATGCAGACCTAAAGCATTCTTGATAAACTATAGTACAGAGTTAGTTATAAGCTGTAAGATTTGTTAAGTTGTGGGTTATGTAATTAATGACCCTCATTATGTTTACTGTCAGTTAGGTAAACCCTAATTGATATCTAGAAACCCTATTTACTAAATTAGAACCCTAATTGCTAAGTTATAAACCCTAAGTATTAATTTAGCAAGGTTAATAATAATTAATATATTATTAAGGCTAATTTACAAACCCTAGGTGATTAGAAAACCTAGTGTAATTAGGGAACCCTAATCAACATTTTAGAAATTAAGATTTCCATATTTTCTCTTAATACACAATTTTAGATTTAGAGCTTATAAAACCCTAGGGTCAAACCCTAAGGGTTAAAACCTAATAATTGTGAGAAGTTACCAAGTTGCCATGCACTTTATAAGTTAAATGTACAAACTAACCTTTTGATTACTTTATTAAGGTGGAGTGTAGATCTAACCCTAGTAGGGAGTGGGTGAACAACTCTAGATAGACATGTGGTCCAGTAACCCACTTTAATCATCAATCACCAGCCATCTAGCATCCTACAAATACATTGAACCTAAGATCAAAGTTAAAAAGTAAGCAAAATTCACTTACTTTACTTTTCAAGCTAGACAAACCTTCTCTCTCTCCCATCCAAAATATTAGAGTGAGAGTGAGTGATAAGTTAAGCCAAGATCATGTGTCAGCTTTCCAGGATTAAACATCAAGGATCAGATTCAAAAATTTAGCATTTATGAGGTATAAAACCCTAAATCTTGAAATCCTTAGATTTGATGTTAGATGTTATGTTTAGATGTTCAATATATTGTTTGAAGTGTCTTTTAATGATCTGGGTTGTTATAACTCAGATCCATAATACTTACATGCTCGAAATTGAAAATTTTCAAAATCTGGAAAAATATTTTTTTGTGTTCTGACATCGAATGTCAGAAGCTATAGATCTTTGGTTATTATGTATTTTTATTGTTTTAAAGTTTTAATATATAGCCTGTCATGTTGTCTTTAATATGCAAGAGGAATCAGAGTCAGATCTATTGTGGATTAATAGTTATAAGTGGTCAAACACCATTGACCAGCATTGACCAACTAGTTTCGGGCAAACCCGAAACCCGTAATGGTCGACGATCGATTTCAAGCCTTTAATCTTGATCATCGTTAATCGTTTAGCGGTTTTGTTGTTTGGGACTTGTAAACTGACATATGTGCTACAGATATATGCCATCAGATTACTTTTATCTTTCGTAGAATCTAAGAAAATGTTGGTCAAAGTGGGCTGTTTGATCACAGTTCGGGTTTTCTGGAAATTCCAGAAAACCGTGAGCTCAAGATTTCTGGCCTACTTTGACCGGTCATGATTTCTTAGATTTGATATTGTTAGACTAGTTTATTGATGTATTATGGTACCCTGATATGCTCACTACATGATTCAACTTTCATTTTACACTGATGAAGCCCAGAATTCAAACCATAGAGATCTAAGCATAGTACCATCGACTGTTCTTCATTTCTAGAAAAACCTATAAATGAAGAACAGTGTTGTCAGATTTTTCAAGGGCTAATAACTCACTAGTATGATGTTGTTTAGCCATGTTGTTTGTTTTTAAGTGTAGTACTACATGAATACTACAATACCATTGCACTAGAATGACCAGAAATCACTAAGATCAAAGATATATTATCGGTCAAACTAGACACCTTGTAAACTGTCTATGAATTTCTGGGCAGGCTCAAGAACGCGAAGAACACCTATAGCGATGGTTTTGTCGCTATAGGCAGTCTTTAGCGACAGTTACTTTATAAAATAATTATTTGTATTAAATAATTAGTATTAAATAGTTTTAAATTATTAAAAATACAAAATAAATTCCTAAAAATTATTTTAAAGTCCAAAAATGAGTTTTAAATTATTTTGAATATATTTCATTAATATTTATTATGTTTGGAATATTAATGGTATTTAATTTATTTAATTATAATATTAAATAAATTGCTTAAAAATAATTTTAATACTTGAAAAATCATTTAAAATTATATTATGTTATAAAGAAAATATTTTAAGTTATTTTTAATATTTTGTGATGAATTTTATTAATTAAATAATATTAATGATATTTAAGTTATTTAATAAATGTATTAAATAAATTATGAGAAATAGAATTAAATGATTTAAAATTATATAAATATGATTTAAAGGTTATAAAAATATTTTAAGTTATAAAATATAACTTTTGATATTTTATCATGAAAAATATTAATTATTTAAAATTATTGATATTAAATTTATTTAATTATTATATTAAATACATAGTTTAAAATGGTTTTATTGATTTAAAAATTATTTAAAAGGATATAAATTAATTAAAAATATTTTTAAGTTATACTTAATGACTTTTGATATTTTGAGGATAATAGATTAATATTTTAATATTAATGGTAATTATTTAAAAATAATTTTAATTATTTTAAAAATCATTTAAGGGTACTACTAGTACTTTAATAATATTCGAGTTATTATAACTAACTTTAATATTTTGGCGATGGTTTCATTAATAGTTTAATATTATTTAAATATTAATGATAATAGAATTATTTGATGTTTAAATCATTTTATAATGATTTCGGTGTTTGAAAATTCATGATAAATTATAATAATTATTTAAAAATTATTATAAGGCTATGAAAAATAATATGACTGATACTTAGGTTGTCCAAAATAATATTAAGGGTATTGAATAGAGTTTTAAACTCTGTATGTACCCGATACGCCGTCGGTACACCGACATGTCTTTGAAATTGATACGGACTTAGATAGTTTGATTGTATATGTGTTTATTTGTGATTTAATGACTGTGAAACATGTGTGCCAATGTGATTAGGTTATGTGCTGACTGGAATAAGCAGTACTATGTGTTATGATATGTGATTCTAATCGATAAAATGATCTTATAAATGATAGGTTGTTGAATTAAAAGATAAAACTAAGTTTTCGTATTGTAAGCAGCAGACCAGGCAAGCTTCCTATACTTACTCCAATTATTATTGAGCAAGTATCTTACCTTTGCATTTTCTTTATGCAATGGACATGAGTAAGAAGTTTCAGAATTATATTATTATTGTATCAGATTATTAACCCTATTGTGATATATTCTATATCCGATCATTGTTTATCAACATGTTAGTATATGGCAATTCAGATATATATTCTGTTTGTTAATTCCTAAATATGGTTATACAAGTGTCCCCACTTGGATAATCATTATTTTTAATCACATGTTGATATATATATATATATATATATATATATATATATACGTCTAAGCTATTTGACCCAGCTAGACACAGATTCAAAAATATCGTTGAATATGATAAAAATCTTTTTGTATCCAATCAAATTGCTTTGGTTTGGATTCCAGACTATGTATGAACATCCCGAACATGGGAAAACTTTTATGCTCCCAAGGCGGTCAGAGTGAACAATAATATTGTTCGTGCATGTTGTATTGATCAATACAGGGCACATTGGGAAGATCACCCTCGTGTCCGTAAGTTATGACGGTTTGCGGATGAAGTTCTACTAAACCTTAGCGAAAATGAAAAATAATGTTCATAGTATGTCACCTTAGCCCTATTTATAGTCAGTACGCAGTTTCAGAAATTTGATAGAGAGTTGTTATGTTATTAATATTGGTTCAGATTACTTCACAACTTTTGAATTGTTGTAGAAGGGAAGTACAAAGAAAATATTTAATCCTTTCAGCTAATATTTATAATTGTTATTACTTGTTAGGCACTCAAATGCTCATCCTTGCTTAATTTAAATGTTTTCAGTTAAGTATGATCGACCAAAGGGCTTTGCCAAGAACAAAAGGAAAGGAAAGCTACCTGAACAAGTTTGAGTTATCTTATGTAGTAGTTAAACTTAAATAAGATGATTATATTTATTATCTATCATGTAATGAAATGTTTTACGGTCGCATACCTGGGATTAGACTCTGATATGTAAATTAAGTTTGATATTTATGATAATATTATTATTTCTATGAATAGAAATGGTATCGTAATGCACTGAGTTCGGGTTTCAAGTATCTGGATTTGGGGGCGTTACAGAAGTATTATTAATATGAGCAGGATAGAGCAATTAGCAGTTTATATATTACCTCTCAAAAGGATACATCCACTGATATTGCACCGGTCCTCCAAGTTTGAGTTCATACGGCAGATGAATAGGCAGATGTTCCATTAAGTCAAAAAAACTTGGAGGAAAGATCATTTCAAGCTTGCACATGGTAAGCACAATATTCTTCTTCATCCGCTTTCGACATCAACGTACTTAATTATAGTTGAGCAAATATCTCGAAAAGAAATTTGTGATTCGGCCAATGCATCCGAACTTTTTCGGGTAACATCTCACGAAATATAATTGGAATCAACTTCTGCATGAATACATGACAATCGTGACTCTTGAATCCAGAAATTTTCAATTGCTCAACCTTATAACAACGTGTTATGTTCGACGATATCCATCCGGGAGCTTCAACCCACTAACCCACTTATGACGCGTCTTCAACTTGTTGCTTAGTAAGACAAAATGGAGCTTTAGGTTTCAGTAGTGTTAGGGTGAAGCCACACCGCCTAATGTTCAATGCCTCCAAATCTTTTCGAGCATTGACATTGTCTTTAGTTTTACCACTCGCATCTAACACTTGTAAAACAAGTTCTTGAAAACATTCTTTTTTGAGATGCATGACATCTATACAATGATTTAATTGAAAGTGTGCCCCAATACTAACTCAAACCATATAGGCAAGTGTGTCCAATTATGAGTCTTCCCGCATCTTGGTTGTTCTCAATTTTACAAAGTTGTTCCTTCCCCAAGAAAGGAAAATCAAGTTGATTCAACCACCCAAGACCTCACCGCGACACAACCGATAGACCAACAACCCCTTCTCTCTATCTTTTATTGAATGCAGACATCTTTCTATAATTGTGATCAAGTGGCAAGAATCTACGAAAGCAGTTCCAAAGAAACTATATTTTCATTTATCTTTGCGGGTTGCCTTGCACATCCCCATATACACCGGATGATGATGACTTCCCATGAGTTGACCAACCACTAACCATCCCAAGAGCCGAAAGTCGGTAATAGTCCATAATCGGGTCGCTTTCATCACAAAATTCTCGCATATCGATTTATCATACGTCTGAACCCTTGTCTCCCACAACATCTTTAGTTCATCCACTAACGGTCGAAGGTACACATTAAGGTCTTTTGTAGGACTTTTATCCCCTGGAATGAGTAAAGTTAAAAACAAATACGGATCCCTCATGCACATTGTCGGTGGAAGATTATAAGCAACCATAATGATTGGCCAAACTGAGTACGGCTGGCTAAAATTATTAAAAGGGCAAAAGCCATCAGTAGCCATGCCAAGCCTAACATTCCTAACTTCTTCAGCAAACTCAGGATAATTTACATCAAATCTCTTCCATTCATCTCCATCTGCTGGGTGAGTCAGCTGACCAGGCACGACATCCCTTGTTCGATGCCAACTCATATGTTGAGCCGTATGAGACGACATGAATAGCCGCTGAAGTCTCGGCGTAAGTGGAAAGTACCGTAAGATTTTCCTGGGAACATGTTTCTCCTTCCCCCCACGTTTTGTAACCTTATAGCGCGATAAGCTGCTTATATCACATTGTCCTTATCTCTCATCCTCCCCATAGTATAACATGCAATCCTCGCTCCTCACAAGCATCGATTTTTCGATACCCATATTTAACCCTCGACCATCTTCTTCACTTCGTAATAATTCATAGGAAGAGTATGATCCTTGGGTAAGAACTGACCAATTATAGCGACCAAATCGTTGAAACCTCTCTCACTGCAGTCGTACTCATTCTTGAAGTGTAAGAGCTTCGTCACTGCAGAAAGCTTGGTGTTCGTATCATTTCCCGGATACAACGTGACCCCACATTAAGATAGCAACTTATAAAAGGCAAAGAACAGATCATTTGGCACTTGTTTCAGATCGCTTGAAGAAGGTTCATATTCAAATTGATCAATAGTAGTAGGGCTATAAGCATTGACCAACATCTCAATTGGATCATAGTTTTCGACGTATGAATCCCGTGGAATTAGTTGTTCCATAATATTTTCAATCACTTCTGATTCCCCGTGATGAGTCCATACGAAGTACCCATCCACAAATCCACGAGAAAATAAGTCGAATTTAATCTCGTCGACTTTCTTCCAAATCAGATTTTTACACTTGACACACGGGCATCGCATCTTCCCGTGCAGATCATCCGTATGTTCTAGTGCTTTGTTCAAGAAATCTAAAACCCCAACACGATAAGCTGAGACTAATCCCCTCCCATCACTGGGTATCCTACGGTACATCCAACTCCGGTAGGCTGACATTTTTAATTACATAGAATACGCATTAAGTTAATTTGGATATTCATGCGTGAATTAGATTTACCTAGTATCTCTACAGGACAGGGGTAAGGCTTCTATCCCGTTATTGGATGCGTCTCGTCACTAGTGCAAACACGTTGAGTACGTTTCACGAGTTTCAAGAAAATTTTGGCAGCACCTCCCCATGGTCTCCAAGCACACGAAATAGACTAAGATAACTTAATCTAAGTATGCACTCGGAGAACATATAGAGATAACAGTCGATTAATCCTCAAAATAACAAAAATGTACTGTTTCAGTATTTGCACCCCTACCAAGTGAGAGACATAACATCCAATAACAGTCCCAAACTGGGGACTGTTCAACATTCACCCTTATTGAGTGTATGTCAAACGGGTTTCTAAGTTTCAAAGTATAGTACATATATAATTGAAAATGCTACTTAGTTTATTGAAAATTATGGCAAACTACACAAATGCTACTTAGTTTATGAGAATTGTTATGTGCAATCTCTACTTGAGTCGACAATAGGAAAGGGGTGGTCGTAGTTCTGTTGTGTTCTATATCGAATAATAAAGTTAATTCAATTATCGCAAACATTCCTCATTGTTCCATCATAACAGATGACAACATCCAGAAGGAGTTCCATTAAGCTATTGAACAAAGTTTGACTTAAGCAACCCTCTAGATGAACGAAGATCTTCTTCTTTAGAATGAATCATCTCCCCATATGGGTCCAATCCATGATATAGGCGACTTCTCCACTCAAGATTCCTCAAATGGATAGTTCTCATACAAGAGGTGATTGAGACGTTCGTGAGAACTACCCATCCGAGGAATTCGGAGTGGTGAGAAGTCAAGTTTATATCATGGATTGGACACATATGGGGAGATGATTCAATCCTATGAGAGAAGTGATCATTTTCATTTAGAGGGTTGCTTAACCTAGAACTTTGTTCAACAACTTCATCGGCACTCCTTCCTAGGATGTTGCCATCTATTATGATGGAACAAATGAGGAATATCTCGCAGAATTCAATTACCTTTATTATTCGAGTATATAGACACAAACAGAACTACTACACCCTTTTTTTTTAATTATTGCCGAGGAACCGGTTGAGTACTATTAATGAATCGCTATATGTCAAAACCTCGTGCATACAAGAAAGAGTACATATATGTAGGGAGAGTATTATTGCATTTATAAATTGAAAATTGTGGCAAACTAAGCAAATGTTACTTAGTTTATTTTGCCAATGATAATAAACTAAGTAAGTGGTACTTAGTTTATTAGAATTTTTATTTGGAATCTATAGAGACTACTGTTCGACATTCACTCCTACTTAGTTTATTTTGCCAATGATAAACTAAGTAAGTTGTACTTAGTTTATGAGAATTATTATTTGGAATCTATAAAGACTATTGTTCGACATTCACTCCTACTTATTTTATTTTGCCAATGATAAACTAAGTAAGTGGTACATAGTTTATGAGAATTGTTATTTGGAATCTATAAAAACTACTGTTCGACATTCACTCCTATTTAGTTTATTATTATATTTTCTTTTATTTTAATTTGTAGTATATTATATTATAGTATATAATTGGTTTATTTATTTAAATCGAATTAAATTTATTATTATTATTTATTTTATATTGTATTATATTATATAAGTTCAAATGTAATTTAATTTATTTTATTTTATTTTATTTTATTTTATTTTATTTATATTATTTTAATTAAATTAAATTAAATTTAAATTATTTGATTATATTTTATTTTATTCTTTATTGAATTGAATTCTATTTGTATTATATTATATATTTGTAAATATTTTTATTAAATTTAATTTATTTATTAAATTAAGTAAAATTTGTTTGATTTTATTTAATTTACTTCAAATTAGTTTATATTTTAATATTGGGACTAATTACTAATATTATCAAAATAATTTCGATAAAATCTTGCAAATGATACCTACCGATGTAATTTACATCACAAATTCAAAATAAAATTACAAATATATCAAAATTAAAAGCAATTCTAAAATCGATTTAAATTCAAGATTGAAAACTAATTAAATTACATAAACAATGCAAACAATATATACTGCATAATTATCCATTCTTAATCAAAATATATACCAAATTTTAGCCCCAAATTTCAGCCTCAAATCCAAATTTCAGTCAAATATATAACAAAATTTTAACCCTATACCAATTTTCAGCCTCAAATCCAATTGCCAAAGCCAAATTAATGCACATACAGTAACCAATTAAGGAATTTACCAATTTTCAGACTCAAATCAATATATACATACAATATAAAAATTATTCAATCTACTAATTTTGTACATCATCATCAAAATGAAACAACATTTGAACTCATACGTTTTGGAGCTAATAAGCTGTCCGGCATGTGGTGGTGGTGGTGGTCGGCGGCTGGAATCGGAAATGGGTGGCAGCTCGAGGTGGCTCTTGGTGGTGGTGGTGGTGGTGGTGGTCGGCGGTTGACGGAAGAAGGCAAAGAACTAATTAAGATGGTGGTGGTGGTGGTCGGCGGCTAGAGGGGCGCCTGGCGATGGGGGAGAAGGGGGCGTGCGGTTGGTCGACGGTGGAGGTGTTGGTGGCAGATGGGCGCCGGAGATGAGAGTGAGAGAGGAGAGACTGAGATGAGAGAGTGAGAGAGTGAGAGAGGAGAGATATAATTAAAACTAAGAGAATACGGGGAGACGCTGGCCTGAGTCAGTCGAATAGGTTTTATAAGATATTCCCGACGGAATTTTCATCGGACATAAGTCCCTTGGACTTAACTTATCTTCGACGCAACGTCCCTCGGAAATAACTATAATTTCGTCGAACTTAAGTTTCGCGCTGGCGGGAATTTGGCGCCATATGAGGCCTTATATTCCCAACGGACTTTCCTCAAAAATAAACTATTTTGGACGGACTTAATTTCGACCTAATATTTCGTCAAAATTATATTATGTACGACTGAATACAGACCGTCGAACTTAGTTCTGTCGGGATTAGCCGGTTTTCTTGTAGTGGGTTAAGCTCCAAATTTTTTGATGTGAGGTTTACTCTTTTGTTCTGTTGTGACTGGAAAACAATTTCTAACCTCTGAACTAATTAATGCTTTCTATACAAAGAATTTATGAGGCAATTGAATTACGTAGCCTCACTTTGCCCTTTCTTTAAATAACAAAGGATGCACTTCTTCGTTTCTTGTTTTTTCCCTTTTTGGGTTAGTCGTGGAATGTTAGTTTTCAATCTCATTTGAGTAGGTAAGGGATTATATGTTGGTAGTTTCTCAACTCTAGCGTAGTCAAGCTCGCCATGTTTTCGTTTATAGGTTAAAGACGAAGCATGGTGGTAGATTCTTGCTCACTAATATTGTTTATGTAGCTTACAATATTAACTATTGCATTAATCAATTTTGAATTACAGAATTTTGCAAAGTGACTAGAAAAATGGGACTATTTTCTGTGAAACAAAAATTTTTAATTTGTTGGTACTTTGTACTGCTTTTGCATCCATTCGTTATTGTTTTGGTCTTATTATATTGGAAATTTATATATTTCTCTTGGATTGTGTCTTGGGTGCCTACAAATGGCCATATATACATGCCCTCGTGCATGTGGATAATACATATTATAGGGGAGACTCTGACAAAATTGTTTAATTGGTCGGTCATGTAACTGAATAGAGACGTATATTTATATTATACCTACATGTTATATATGGATAGTCCATGTTATATATGTACATATACATCGATCTATATGTATTTATAAGCATCATAAACAAATGATGTAAACTTGTCCCAATGCATGTGCAGACCATGCATGATGCAATGATTCATATTCTATCCCTAGGGATCTATTGTCTTTAGACTGGTGCAGATGTTTCAGTTAAAATATGTAGGATGACATAGGAACATACTTCATTCTAATTTGAGATCCACAACAATATATCATGCCTTTGGGTAGTCGATCTCATGTTATGTAAATTTGTTTTGGTATATATGTATCCTCATTCCATTCCCGAAGCAGCATTTATAATGCACACTCGTGTTATATATGTACATATACATCTATATGTATTTATAAGCATCATAAATGGCATTGAGCTGAATTGTAAATCTCTAACAAGGGGAATACAATAATTCTTGTCTGCAGTAGGTATCGTGGTATCATGGACCTCTATTCAGACCATAGGTGATGAGTGTTACAGGCAAGATGAAAGATAATGATAAAGCACGGTTGGACATGAAAGATATTTGTAAGCATCCTGGATTAGAACTTTATGAATCTGCAATTGGTAAGTTGTTCAAATCGTATGCAACGTACACATTATCCAAAAAGTAGGTCGAAGATGTGTACACATGGATTAAGTCTCTCAAACTACCAGATGGATATTCGTCAAACACTGCAAGTTGTGTTCCGGGTGGGAAATTACAAGGGATGAAGAGTCATGACTGTGATGTGTTCATGGAGAGACTCATGCCTATAGCATTTCGGGATATGCTTGATATACCAATATGGGATGCTTTGACTGATCTTAGTTATTTTTTCAGAGACTAGTGTTCCAAAACATTAAATGAGAAGGACATGTCTGTACTTGAGAAGAACATCATTGAGATCATGTGGAAGATTGAAAAAATATTCTCGCCTAGTTTTTTTTGACTACATGGAGCATTTACAAATCCATCTTCCCTATGAAGCTCGTGTTAGGGGACCAGTTCAATATAGATAGATGTACCCTTTCGAGAGGGTGATGGGAAACCTTAAGAAGAAGGTGAAAAATATAGCTTATATCGAGGGGTCGATATGTGAGGCCTACAATTTCAATGAGATATTTATGTTTGTCTCTGATTATTTTCCCAAAAAAAAAGTCTTGACAAAGGCCAATCGAGTCCCGAGACATTATGATGGGGGTAATGTTGAACTAAATGGTCGGCTTTCTGTATTTGGTCTATCGGGCCGCTCTTATGGAAAAGGAAAGCGCATATTCCTCTCTGAGCAAGATTTACATGCTGCACATACTTACATTCTTCTCAATTGCTGGGAGATTGACGAATTTGTGAGGTACGCATGTAAATATTTAATTGCTTTAGTGATATTTATATCTTAACCTACAATGACATATTCTAATATGTTAATTTTTATAAAATTGTATAGATCATACGATGACGAGTTAAAAGCAAATCAGCCCGGCATAACTGATAAAGATGTTCAAATCAATCGTGATAAAAAATTTGCAAGGTGGCTATATAACAAAGTAAGTTAATATATTAAGCACAACATATATACTCCATTAATTTATTACTTCATTTAATGTAATAGAGTTTTTGTAGGCTCTTACTGAGGGAACGATTCTGGATAATGTACAACTCCTAGCTATGGGTAGGGATGAGCATTTAGTTATAACCAAACCGAATAAGGTATTCGGTTATAACCGAAAACCAAAATTCTCCTTTTTAAGTATCCGAACAACAACCCGAATTGTAAGGTAACCGAATAACCGAATTTGTTATTTGGTTAATAACCAAAATTAATAGTAAAGGCATGAAGCACTATAGCATCCAACACTAAGCAAAAAGCAGAAGAAATATTCACAACACTTGTGATACCAATTCAAAATTCCAAATCACCAATTCAATTCAAAGAATGTTAATCAAAATTTCTTAAGAGCTTTGAAACTATATCTGAACACTAAATCAATAGCCTCATATCAGACATAAAGCAACTAAAATTCATAAATTCTAGTTTCAGAATCACTCAAAAACTACAACACAAAGTAAGTATATGATGTGATTAAATTAGATATGGAGAAAATTAAGCATAAACAGGTCGGAGCCCAGAGGTGGAGCCGGGAGCGGAGTCGTGACTCGTGATTTGGAATTAGGGACTGGGGTTTTGAGTTAGGGCACTAGGGGGCCTGTTTTAGGAAGAAGCTCCAAAGTGCTTTTTGAGAAATTTGGCTTTGGATTTGGGTGAGTGGTGAATGGGGAGAAAGGGAGATAATTAACTAATATGCCCACACTGTGGTTGTCTTTGAAGAGATCTTTGTAGTGTAAATCAGAGGCAGCATCAAATGTTGATGATCCAAAGATCAGCAGCAGCAGGAAACAATTGAGCAGTGTCTTACCTAGTGAGAGATCTAAGGAGTGAGGGTATTGCATATCACCTAGTGAGAGATGAGAGATCTGAGAGTAAGATGATTGATGAGAGATTACAATTTGTCTATTTTAACTTCTAAGGGTTAATTTTTTTTTGGACAATTCGGTTAACTGAATTACAAAAATTTTAAAACTAAACCCGTACCCGAATACCAAATAATAAATCGGATATAACCGAATTTCAAAAAATAACCGAATAACTGAAAAAAAATCGGTTAAAAAAAATCGATTTGATTCGATTATTCGGTTTTATCCGTTTTTTACTCAGTCCTAGCTATGGGCCCAAACAGGGACTAAGTTAGCCGTAATGGTTACAAGATCAAATTTCATACAAAGGCATATGCTCGCGATAAAAGAACAACGAACACTGAAGTGTGTATCCAATGAGATTGTTACAATGAGCTTGGTCGTGCCTTTTATGGGGAGTTGGAGGAATCATAGAGTTGTCGTACAAGGCCACTTACGGGGGTCAGATTAACTTTTTTGAGTGTCGTTGGTTTAATATGGAAAAAGGGATATGTGTTGATCAACATGGAATCATCGATATTGACCTCTATAGGTCCACGTATGCCAACAAACCATTTGTGTTGCCAACTCAAATAGTACAAGTATACTACACTCCTAGTCCTATTAGGAAAAAGGGATAGACCGCTTACAGATTGGCAAGTTATAATTCATACTCCCGACAGTCGTGTACAATTAGTAGACGGTGAGTTTTACCAAGAAGAGATGTTTCATAGACCTACACCAATAAATTTGAAGGACGACAATGAAGTAATACAGTTAGAGGGTGGAGATGAACCTAATGAATTAGATCCTAAGTCAGTACTTGTGCCAGATGACATTGATACTGAGGAAGAAGAGTTACTCACTGACACTGACACTAACACTGAATCTGAAGAAGATGACGGTTATGAATCTTCAGATCGTATACAAGATGATTCTGACTAAAAATTAAAATGCATGTTTACTATTACTTGTAGTACATACAATTATACATATATACATGTTCTTTATATCATTTTCGTGTTTATGTATCTTTCATTTATTATTGTGTTGTACTCAACTATTTCATACCATTACCTGTAATTATTGTCATTTTATTTGTATATGTACTCAAATATATCACCTTATTAACATTATGAAATTTGTTTTTACAGATGACTTCTGAACCAGCTGCAAGAAAGAGCGACTTGGGTAGGGGTCCTAATCACGTGCCGAAGGCCCCGACAAATACGGATGATTGGATTCTTATAGAGATCCGTCCTCCTCCGGACAACATGTATGTTAAACATTTATATATCAACATTTTATATTTCAATTGTTGTAGATATATATTAATGTAACTTGTTTAAAATATTATAATCAAATGTCCGTATTTAATGTAAATTTTTGTATATTGTAGTGACTTTTGTGATAGAAAAATTGTGAAGTGCATTTCATAGTTATGCTTACAGAACTAGCTTATGCTAGTGATTACGTGGGTGAGCACACCTATCGCCCACAAGGATGTTGTTTGGGCTAAATTGCAGGTATACTTTTTTGTTAATGTTGATCACAATATAATTAATAAATTTTTATTGATCAGCAATGTTGGATTATATTAATATCATCGTTTTATATTATTAATTCTTGTTTTATTTAAAGAAGAGGTACATATGAGACGACACACATGCATAAGTTATTCAGATACTATTCTGGTAGAAGTGCGCCATCTGAACCAAAGACAATCTAAATAAGGAAAGACAAAAAGCCATTCATAATGCAGGGATAGACCATCCAGAACAGGGTGAGGAGTATATGCATGCGCATAGCCCCTAGTGGTGCACACAGAGCATATGGGTTGATATGTGTGCCCAGTAGAGAGCCGAGGGCTGGATCAAGAGACGGAAGACTGCCCCGCGAACAGATCCTCAAGTGTACCTACAAGAGAACAGGCAAAAGGGACCTATAAGGGCGACAGTATATCATAGGTGCAGCACATTACTGTCAGGGTACGTATTGAGTATAAAGTTTCAGTTTTAGTTTTAGTACATCACATATGTTTACTTATTAATATATGAGCATATTAATTTTGTAGGAGGCATCGTCTCAGGGTTAGCCCATCCATTGGCTGAATGTATGTGTGGCCACCCGCGATGGTTTGTATGAGGCTATCCAGATAGCGGTATACTTTGATATGTTTATAAATTTTTACACCATTCTTAATTATTTTACATTTATTGTTAACTATTTAATTTCTAACATGCTGACAGGACACTTATAAGAACCTAATGAATTAACGTTATCCTGAAGGCGCCTCAGGATCGCCGATTGATCAAGAATTGTGGGAGAGGGCGTCGGTTGTGAAGAAGAACTATGTAAAAGGCCAAGGACAATGACGACGACCGACTATCAGTGGCACAGGCAGCTCTGCTAGTCATTCTACTTAGTCCTCCTGCCATCCAACGCTGCACACTCCTGCTGACTGTATGAGAGCAATATGTCAAGATCGGACTCTTCTACTCACACTTGGCGTGCATCTGCAGTTTTTGCCTCCTGAGGAGTTAGCAGATGCAGTAGTGAGAGCAACACAACAGCAGGATGAACCCGAGGTAATCTTGTTTATTTTTAACTTTATGTACTTTAGTTTTATGTACTACTTTGCATGTTTAACTTTACATTTAATAATACATGTTTTATTCTTTTGTTACAGTCCCGTCTGGACGATATTCCTCCGTCAAGGCATTTATATTCCTTCTTTGTCTTGTTAATTGACATTTGATTACAATTTTTACCCACTGAATAATTAAATTCATGTTTATATTGTACGTTATGACATTTGTATATAAATTTTACTTGGACGGTACTTATTTATATATATGAGTACAGTATGTGTGGATGTTTATATTACTGTGTTGGTTTTATTAGATTGTGTGTGTGTGTGTGTATATATATGTATATATATATATATACACGGATATAGATGGATATATATCGATGGATTTGTATGGATGTTGGTTTATTTATATATATTGTTGTGTGTTGGGATATAAAACAGGTACAAAATAGGTTTAAAAAAATGGGAAATCAACAAAATAGTCAAATTTTTTTTAAAATTAATCATTTGCGACCGCATGCAGTCACTAATACTTTTCAACGACCGCGTATGACTCAAGGGTGTCAACGACCGCTTCGGTCGCTATCGTTGGTCGATGACACTTGGGCCACGTCACCTTTGACTCATGGTGAGTTAACTCAGCGACCACATCGGTCGCTGATATGGCGATCGCTTCTGAGATGGTTCAGCGATATCCGAACAATGACGGATTATGTCGCGACCTATATTAGCAAAGCGTTCGATCGCCGCCGATGGCTATTGGCTGCCATCAGACGTGATAAAGTGATCATAAAAGGGCCTTTTTCTTATTGTGACATTTCTAAACGCTAATGAGGTATTGGGAATTCTCGTTTGTTTGTTAGGTCGTTCTTAATGATATCATTTTTTTTCTATTTATACATCGCAGGTCTTGAGTTTACCTAGCCTAGGGGTAACTGGTTTAGTGTTTACGATCTTTATTTGTGACGCCCCTAAAATAGGTCCACACGACCCATTCTGAGTCACCAAATACATGGTACAGAATCCAAATACAAATCTTTCTAAATACGACAAAACATAAGTTGTGAGTTTGAATACAAATATTGTCATGTAGACAATATCTAAACTCAAATTAAGTCTTCATTACGGTTATTATCACACTATTTCACGACATAGTGAAGACTTCTATAGTAACTATCTTTGACCATTACTCCACTCCCCGACTAGTCCCAGTTACACTTTCATTTCCTGAGAAGAACAATGGAACAAAAAGGAAAAGGGTGAGCTCAACTAGCCCAGTAAAGAATATTATGACTAAGATAATGAAGAATAAATTATTTTTAACCTTCAATAATGATAAATAAAATAAAATATAATCGACAACAAGTTTTAGATCAACAACTGCAGTGGAAATAACAATCCATTAGAAGAGTCAAGTAGAGCATGATGTCTACTATCTTCTATGATTTAAAAGTCCATCATCAATATTTTATTCCTATAACACCAATCAATAATTGTTTCAAACCAACGAATTATCTATGCACTACGGGCCAAAGATATTCGTTTATATCACCAGTGGTCATGATCATATCAAACACCTGTCCATCTATGCACTACGGGCCAAAGAGGACTTTCACCACAAACCTTTATCTGTAACATTAAATGTCATGATTATACCAATACAAAATTCCTAGTCATAATCATACCAATCAACAATCCATATTTGCACAACGGGCCAAAGATGACTTTCACCACAATATAAGTATGAGGATGATGACAATGATATAAAGAATGAATCAAGTGAGATCAATGATAAATATTAGAGATTTATAATTTAATTTATCCAGAGTTCAAGAATGTTCAAATTGTCAACATGATCACCAATTATGGAGTAAAATTAAAGAATGATATTTAAGATTCAAATTTCAAAGATAATTTGGACAAATAAAAGAAACTAAATTCTGTCGTGAATAGTACTCCGTTGGACGAATAGTACCTCGGATGAATAGTACCCCGACATGAATAGTACCCCGGATGAATAGATTAAAATTTAATAAGAAAGTTCAGACCAATACTTTAATGAAATGATATTAGATGAAGCACAAACTATTAAGGATATTCTACTAATTTTAGAGATTTTCACCACTTAACAATAAGGTTATGGAAATAAACAATAATTTTGTACCATAAATGGAGAAAAATATGGAAAAAAACAATATCCCTTGGCGAGTACAAAAGAAATGATATCCCATACGAGTATGAAAGAATATACGAAACTGCAAATGGATTTTCACCCGTCATGCGCTAATCCGCGTAGACAGATCATTTCCATAACTTAATAAAGAATGAATACGAAGGGTTATTCACCAAGCATGCGGTAATCCGCGTAAACAGATTATTCCCACAGATTAATAAGGAATAGAATGACAACCCTTAAGAGTATGAAGAAAATAACATCATTTACCTTAATAAGTGACTAAATCTGACTGGTATAACGGAGATTATCTTGAGGAAATTTTGCACTATTTTCTACACTCAAAATATCCTCTTATACTCAAAAGAAATATGCACAATATTATAGAAGAAGAATTCTCCTATTCTGGTGTGATTTTCATTTCTTAACTAAGCAACCTATTTATAGGAGAATGACAGGACACTATTTAAATAGTAAACAATCACGGACTC
Source organism: Panax ginseng (assembly GCA_020205605.1). Taxonomy (NCBI): domain Eukaryota; kingdom Viridiplantae; phylum Streptophyta; class Magnoliopsida; order Apiales; family Araliaceae; genus Panax; species Panax ginseng. The sequence goes on along the minus strand of CM035135.1, from coordinate 53,662,386 downwards.
AATAGTGAATTTCTAAAATTTCGTCTGATTTTACTATTTATCACTATTCATCTAAATTATTCTAATAAAACAAATAACTTTATATATATTAAAAAGTTTTCTGTTTTATATAAAAAGTTTTTCTGTTTTATACAAAAAGTTTTCTATTTTATTATTATAATAACAATAAAACAAAAACTGAAAAGTAATTTCTAGCGATGGTTTGAATAATTTGGCACTTAGGGGTCCATGGAATAATACAACAACTCTTCTGTTTATATCACAATTTGAATAAATATATACCGTAAATAACTTATCTTCAATCAATATTTTTTTAATCTTTCAACAATTATTCATCATTAATATTATAACTCACAATATTGATAAACAGATCGTTTCTAGAAAAGAGGGGGCTTTCCGATAAAGATTTCTTCTTATTGGAGCACAATTAAATAACTTAACCCCTTTCCTCGATAAAATTTTCTAGACTTTGTCAATAATGCAAATAATAATATGTATAACTTTGTCATGTCAATTATTGATTTAATAATATAAAATATTGTGCAGATGATATTGTGATAATAATTGAATCAATAATAGGAGATACTATGCAGCAACTACTGTGGCAATTATTGAATAAAATACTGAGTGACTTCTTACGTAAGCATAAATAATAAAAGATATTGTGCAATATCGTGTGCTACTGTACAACAACGCGTATTACTGTACTTTTATCACCGAATATTTCAACAGTTTAACGGTAAAAGTTTTGCCGTTATTTTTTTAAAAAGGTTATTTTTATCACTTTCTATATCCGACAGTTATTCCGTTGTGGGGGTCCAACAATGATTCCGCCATCATACGAATATTTCCCGATAAAATGAATATTCCCTGCCCAAATGAATATTTCCCGACAAAACGAATATTTTATAACAATGTGCTTACTTTGTAAAATTTGCACATATCGCCCATAACTATAGTATTTATTAAATTATCACCTTACTATTTAGAATAATATTTAGAGAAAATTAAATCTTTATTCATAAAAAGTTGGGGTCTTACAACCTCCCCTCCTTATGAAATTTCATCCTCGAAATTGATGTACGTACCTAGTATCCAAGAAATATACTAGGAATTGCTCTAGCTGCAAATTTATCAGGTTCATTCTGAGACACATTAAAAAGGCATCCAAATACTCTTATGTGATTATAAGAAGACAATTTGTGGAATAACATTTCATGAGGAGTTTAATTGAAAACAAATACTGAAAACCTAAGTTGATGGACACATACGCAACTATGGTAACTGGATCTTCAAGTGGAAATAATCACAAATCAAAACCAGCAAAGTAATCAGAATTAGCATCAAAACCCTGTTAGAATTTGAGCCTAAATTAATATGAGTGTCAGTAATTAATTGTAATGATTCCACATATCAATGTGTTATGAGTAGATTAAATTAAGTATTTGGAAGCTCAAATCCATGGACTAATGAATGAGATATTTACTCCCAAAGATCACCTTTGAAAATGATAAATAATAATAAATACATGTGGGAAGCCAAGTCCCACATCAGTTAAGAACTAAAGAATTAATAGGTTTATATACATTAAAGTTGCTCTTGGGTTTGGGCCCCAAGGGGCAACCCACTTTTGTGGAAGGGAGAGAACCTAACCTCGGGCCTCGGGGTCTTTCAAATGGACGCGCCCATTCTGCGAAGGATCAAAACTACATAGTTTTGACCAAAGGATGTCATGCCATGCCTTTTCAAGTGCTAGCGTCACATCCGAAGGGTCACCAACTTCTCCTATAAATAGATAGGGGGAGCCCATTTAAATCACTCATTCACAAGCATTCAAGCATTATAAAGTCTTCATTTGTTCATTGGTTTTTATATTTATTTTGAGAGAGAGTTCTGAGCATTTATTTTGGTTCGTTAGATATACTATTTGAAGTGCTACTATAGTATATGTTGTCATTGTATACTGGGAGACAGGTATTATCAACTCTAAGCACCATACAAAGGGCATAATTGTCTTAAGGACATAATACTTAGTACTAGCCTTGACAAGTTTATTCTACAGTTTGGTAACTCAAGATAAGTTTATATATATAGTGCCCTTTCAGTTTTACTAACAAACCCAACACCAGTACACAATCAAGCTGATCAAGCCTTCTTGAATCAGGTGAATGATCTGAATTCACCACTTAATTCAATAAATCATCCATTGTATCTTTACACGAATGATCATCATAGTCTGATTTTAATTGCTAAAAAGCTATCAGGCACTGAAAATTATGCTTCATGAAAAAGATCAATTCAGACAGCCTTGTCTGCCAAAAATATGTCGATAGTTATGAATGAAAGTTATGGAAAACCTAATAATGATTCACCTCTTTTTCCACATTAGCTTATTAGAGTAAATGGCATGGTCATTTCCTAGATATTGTACAATACAGTTTCACCAGAAATAAGAGATAGTTTAAGCTTTCATTACTAGTGCATCACAAATGCGGAAAGAGTTACAGGACAGATTCTCTAGTATTAGATTTACCAACTACAGAGGGATTTACATTTTTCTTGAACACGAAAGTAAGTCTTGTAGAGTTGTATGTTCATAAGATGAAGGAATCCTGGGATAAGTTTAATGACTTGGAAAATGCTGGTGGAAAGTGTACATCAAGTGACTGAAGAAAAGGAAGGTAGAAGGAAGTTATTAGGTCTCAATAAAAAACGGGTATAACCGAATAATCGAATCAAACCGAAATAATTTAATCGAAATTTCTTAATAATTCGGGTATTTTTTACAATTCAGTTATTTCCGAAATTTTTTCTGGTTTACGATTACGGGTTTCAATTTTGCATTATTCGATCTACCCGAATAACCGAATAAGATCTTTAAAAAATTAAGCCTTATCTTACTCATCTTATGTTAACCGAACTCTTCGCTCCTTACTCTCTCGTCTTTATCTCTTTATCTCAGCTCAGATCTGATCTAGAACTCCCATGACTCATCACTCTCAGTCTCAGATCTCAATCTCTCATATTAGACCGACTCGATCTCGATCTCCCTCCTCTTCGTTTAAAGAATACATCATCTCCTTCAATCAAATGGGTGCCATCATCTGTCCCAAAATAATAGCCCTTTTGTCCCTCCATAACTATAAAATTACACCCCTCCCTGCTTCTTTTTGTATGTACAGACAGGTGAAAGAACCCCAATCAGCCTCCTTCATACCCCAATCAGGTGAGGAACCCCAATCAAATAGTGCCATCATCTGTCCCAAAATAACAGCCTCTGTTTGTTTCTTCAAGTCGAAGACCCGGACTCCGGCGGAGCTCGTCTCTTATCTCGGCGTCCTCCTCATCTACGTCGACCGAACCATCGAGACTAGCCAAACCAAGCGCCTCGAAAAGGTAGAGAGTTATGTATTGTTAATTTTAATTATGTATGAAGCCTTCTGCTGTTGTGTAATTGTGTTGACTCATGACTGAATCAGTAAATGACTCAAGTCTGTAAAGAAATATTTTCTTAATTTCGGTTATTATCCGAATAACCGAATAGTACATTCGGTACTTCGATAATTCGGTTAATGAATAATTCGGTTACTTATTCGGATACCAAAAATACACAAATTTTAATTTTCGATTCGGTTATAACCAAATACTCAGTCCTAGAAGTTATTGCACTTTCTTATGGGTCTACATGGGAGTTTTGCTGCAACAAGAAGGCAAATACTCATGATGAATTCTGTCAGATCTGAATCAGGCTTACTTTTGTTAAAACAAGATGAAACAAGGTTATATAACTGAGACAAGTCTTACTTTTGTTGGGACTAGAATCCTCTTCATTTTAAATAAATAAAGATTATCTATTTTATGGTCTAGATTTAAAATTATCTATCTCCTGTCAGCATGATATCACATTTTAAATCTAGACCATAAAATAAAGTCTCCATTTATTTGAAATGAAGAGCTGTTTGCATGGTTCTGTTAATCACACAGTAGATAAATGCTTCCAAATTGTGGGTTTTCCTCCCAATCACCCCCATAATTCTATCAATAAAACAACAAAAAGTTTGGAACTATATTTCCTTAGAGCCATCAAAAAATGGTTATTATGAACAAGTAACCATATTTTCACCCCTTGTAGCCATCAAAAAATCTTGTGTCCAATCTCTCTCTCTGTCTCTCTCTCTCGGTAATATTAAAGATTACATTCAACTAAGGGGTGTTGATTTGATCCCACACGGCCACACCCTCTAGCAAGAGTGTGATAATACCATTCTGCCCGTCTCAGATATGTTATCAGCCATTTTCGAGACTTTAATTTATTTAATTTTGGATCTCAAATCCCCATATCCTCCCTCTCGATGCATTATTCTTAATTTCCTCAATTTTCAGGAGTAAAGGCCATCAATATTTTCAAAACTTATTGGCGGGTAATACATTAGAGTTTAGATGTATAAATTACCAGGTGGAGAGAAAAAAATATAGTACCATGATATAACCAAATTCTATTTATCCTCAAAATTAAAGCTTTGTACCAGCTAGTAATATTTTCCTACCTTATTCTTAATCCCAGGAGATAAGCAGTAAGGTTACAAAGACTTGTTAATTGTAGTACAGTATTTTTTTTTATTACTCTTGTAATAGAGGGGAAAACAGAAAAAAATTAACAGTCCGGATAAGAATAATTAACAGTTTGGATTGAGCACCGCGGTAATGTTATCTAAGCCTGTAATAAGCACTCCATAATAAGTTGACGAAAAAAAAGTCTAATTTATAAAATGTGTAAAAAGATGAAATTATAATGGCATATTTGAAGATATTATTTCATTTAATACTACTATCACACAAAAAAAATGAACTTCTATTAAACCAAAAAATATTGACAAATGCAAATTTCTTTTTTGCGAGGGAGAACTATTTTTTGAAGCCATTATCCTTAAAAAGGGGTACTTTTAGCCATTGAAATAATAGTTAACCTGCAGGTACCCAACCCAAGAACCCATGCCATTATCATCATGAAAAATCTATCATCCAATTTGTAAGGTTCAAAAGCCGAACAAATTCCATTGAATTAGGCCTGCTGTTCAAAGCGACAACTCAAAACAAGAAAAAAAAATCCACAAATTTCCTTACAATCGAAACGCCATGGAGTTGAAACAACCAATGCATGAAAATGTGGATCTTCTGCAGAAACATGATAGTACGAAACTGTTCTTTCTACCATTACTATTCTGTAGCGGAAGTACAACAAATTAAAGAAGCCATCATTTTTTCTCCGAACATAAATCTCTAGGGGCATTAATACGTACCAGAAGACAAATTTCCAGATTTAATCATTCAATAAATATTTGTCAGCTAGTATCGATCATAGCACCTGCTGCAAGAGGCAAAATTGTACAAAATCAAATTTTGATAAAAAAACATATGGATGGGGGCTATGTGTGGTAACACATGAACCAACAATAAAGGACGAGAGAAACATACAAGTCAAATTATTCTAAATATCTAATATCAACCGGAATAAACTTCTTTGTTGTATCTTTGTACCTCATGAGCCTTGTGGATTTTCAAACCAAGGAAAAAACTGGAGCATATCTAAATTTATTGCGAATATCAAATATGTATAATAACATAAAAAGATCACCTGATAATGCAAACATTTCATACTATGGTTCCGGCTCATGGAAAATAGCAACAATCCCAATGATCATAAGCACCAAGTTTTTGTATGATTAAAAATTAACACTTATGACTACATCACTATTTATGTCCAAGTCCATTTCAATCAGAAAGTATTATTTCTCCCTCCCATCCTAAAAAATCTGTATCGTTTCATTTTTAGAATAGAAAAGATAATGGTACTCTTTGTTTAGAAGAGAGAGTATATTACGAAAGCAAAACAATGAAAGTTAAGAAGATTTTCAGAAAAGAGCAAGGAAAGCTTATATTTTTCGCAGGAGAGCATAATGCAAAGCATTTACACACTGCTTGTCATGGGTCAAAATTTTCTATGAAGTCAACTAATTGATGGAGCATAAAAATCTCTTAAGTGTATAAAATTGGTGATTCTACATCATATCAATTTCATTCTGTTTTCTTCCAATCTGAATGAGGATTCATTTCGGTAAATGTAAGACTAATAAGCACAAAATGAGCGTGAGCATAGGGCAGCTGATTAGGAAAAAAATGCTAAATGTTTGAATTTTATCCACTTAACTTGATTCTGCCTTGTCTGCTGGACCAGGGACAAGAAAAGATAGTATTAATTCAGAATTGGCATTTCAATAGGTCTGCTGGTTAGCCTGATTATAAAAAAAGAGATTTGCAACTCACAAACATAGAGGTGTAGACAAAAACACTACATTATGCTTTCTAGTTTCTAGTCCAACAAACACAAACAGCCCATGCACATAAAAATGATTTATAATGTAAATTTCATATGCAAGAGGTTTCATGTATTAAACAAATGCACAAGTATAAACGAGAGAACCTGTGGCGATCGTAGTCCCTAGCACGCTCCCTTGATCGTGAACGTGATCTCCGACGACTCCTTGAATCATAGCTGCGGGACTGGTCTCTCTCTTTGTCACGTTCTCGATCATACCCACGATCTAGGTCATTATGCCTGTCACGATCTCTGCTCCTGCGATCATGGTCCCTTTGCCGTTCACGGCTTCCTCCTCGATCCCTACTTCCTTCTCTATCATGATCCCTGCTTCGCTCTTTTGATCTGCACAGTAAATTGCTACAATTGGAAGCTGGACCAAGAAACCCCTGAACAAATAAACAAATCTGATTCCCCCCACCCCCAAAACCAAAAAAACAAAACAAAACAAAACTGATCTAAGCAAGTATTGAAAAGAGGAGAATTGAGATAGAAATCTTTACCTTCTCAGTTCTTCAGAGGCCTTCCTTTTATTGTCTCTCTCATCCTGACAAAATAATTACCAACAAAATACAACTGAATCCTACTTTTGACGTAATTCCACTTCTTAGCTAAGAACAGAGACAAAAACTCAATTCATAACTGAGTAAACCTTGAGAGATTATCTAAGATCAAATTTCAAACCAGACCATCAATTCCCAACAAAACAATTTTCACATGTACCATGTTCCAGATGATGAACTCAGAAGATGGCACTCTATCCGTTTCTTCTATTATGAAACAAAATTTGCTGACAGTTATTATAAGAAAGGACTAAAAAAACAATTCCTGAAAGACCAAGTTATTGTTCAATGCAACGAGAATTTAATTTATCCCTTCTACGGAATCTACCAAATGCTAAAGGACAATGGGTCCAATCCATACAAGCTACGCAACAGTTTGCCTACCTCTCTCTGCCGATCAAGTTTTAATATAAAGCTTTAGAAGGCACACATTGCCCCCAACCACCATGTGAGCATATCAAACAAACCTCAAACCAAGTTCTGGCCACTTAGTTTCATAGCCATACTTCAGTTACGGTCGAATCTCTTCATTCATGTTTAAGCTGCAGCCTTTACTTTTTCTTCTTTTTTTGGGTGGTTAATGTTTCTCTCTATCATTTTTAGAGAGGGGGCTGATCCAAATAGTAAAGATGATTCAATTATGCAAAACACTTTACCAGAATCATAAAAATTAAATATTTCCATAAATTTCCTGAATAACCTGATATTACGAAACTAAAAATATATGGAAAATTCCTGAAGTAGAGAAGTTCTTTGATGTTCAGTAAGTGTCTTGGATTTTTAAAATGGGAATTGAAGTCTTCTAGTCTTTCAAGTCCATCATAAAATGTAATCACCTGTCGATGTCAAGTTACCAAGTCTGCATTAATGGTCCAAGGCCTGAAAAAATATGTTATTGTATTCTTTTGATGGCAGAATGAAATTGATTCATCTTGAGTATTTCTGTTTGAATTCCAGCTTTAAAAGTTACATTTCCAGGATTAGATCCTGTATCAATTTCAAGGAGGTGTACTCCACCCAAATTTTGCCCATACTCTAGTTCCCTCCTTCCATTCCATCTACCTTCTCATTTCAGCTTAATCTGATGGGTATCAAACACACTCTTCTCCAAGGATAGAAAAACTCACAGATGATATATAAACTGAGAATCTCTAGAGATGAAAGTGAAACATTATACCAGCACCTGAATCAACATAATCAGAGGCTCAATTTGTAAGTATACAGATACAGACTGTGTAAAACAATCATGCTGAAGACCACTTTTCGCAACACCGTTAATTTATTTGTGTACTCTATATGCAAAATTTCTAGTATTACTTACTCCGGCCCAAAATATAAGAGTACTATAAAATTGACATAGATTCATTCGATTTATATTTAATACAATGAGGGATATTGTAAACTATGTAAAAGATACTACTAAATATAAGATTTATTGTGTTGTCATTAATTATATTAAAAATCTGGCAAATTGACTTTCCAAACTCATTAATCATCTTATAATTTGGAATGAAGGGAGTACTTGTTTCTAAGTTCAACTTCAAACTCTAAAACAGATATATACAAACCAAAATCCACAGAAAATACCAAATAAAAAAGCAAACTATACAGATTTAAAAACCCTCAACGCATTCTCATCTACTCAGTTTCTTTATACAAGTACTGCAATGTTAACAAACCCACAGATCTTGGAAAAGCGAAATCAACTGCAATAAAAATAAAGGATGACTGACATACCTTAATATCCGCTAACTTTTCACGGATTTGCATATAGCCTAGGTGAAGCTTTCCTCCAAAATGATCTGCCAATCGACGATCACTAGAAACCACAAGGAAAGGGGATGAAATAGCTCGTTTGCAAAAACTTTCAAAAAGATGAGAATTAAAAGATAAAATACAGTTCCCCAAAAATTTCGACTAAATGATAGCATGATTGACAAACATAAAACAGGAAAAAAAAAAACGCACATTCTTTAGCTGCATAAGTTTATCCTCGTAAAACTGGGCCCAAAAGCCTGCTGGTGACAAGGAGGTATAATTGCCAGGTCAAAGACTGAAGTACTTAAAACCCCTAAAACTAGTTCATTGTCGTCTTCAAAAGAAAGTAAAGAGCACATTCATCAGTTTTGCAGGAAATGAAAAATAAATTCACCTGTCATAAACGCTCAAAAATGCTCCACAAATGTCACAGACACGCAACTTCTGATCAGTCTGCGAATAGCAGAATAAAATGTCAAAATCGATGTAAAGAATTACAAGTGGACAACATGAAGAATTGACAAAAATCTTTTATTCAAAAGGAATATCACAATTTAAAGTTGGAAGTAGCTACTAGCCTGTCTCAGGGCTCCGAGCGCTGCTGCAGCCCAAACATACCGCAGCGCTCTCCAGTCCCTTCGCGAAGCAATTCGCTCTGTTAGGCATATGTAGACTTACGTGGGCTGGCTTGTATTCTTATATGAAACCTTTCCTGTGAGATCGGTCGTGACTCCAACCCTGGAGTCACTTCCCTTCCAGAGTGTTAACTCACATATGCTTTTTCCGGACCCTATGTAGTTAGGAGTTTTGTTTTTTTAAAGATAATTAATTTCATGACTATGCTTTTCATACCAACAAATACACAAGTACACCTTGTTTTGAATGCTAAACTTTATTATGACCATATCGCTTAAGTTTTTGGCAGAGACTTCCATGTCACTAGCTCGGATAATTTATCAAATCCATAACAAGGAGTGCAAATAGAATGAAATTTAACATTCCCAAAAGTAACAAATAATTGACAAGGACATGTAAAGAAGCTTTCCTCATTCTCCATATGGCACTTTGCTAGTTAGTATAAAGAGCAAAAGAGCACTTACAATGCGCACATCAGCAGCAGTGTACTTTGAGGAATCCAGAACAGGTTCTTGACGGATGCCAGGCAACTGGATCAAAAAAATAAGTAACGATTCAAGAGCACGCCAAATAGAACAACATTTTTAACCTACCCTTTTAATTAAAAAAAATGAAGAGGAAATGAAAAAATACACTTCACAAATCAAAAATGACCATTAACAACATATTAAAAGAGAAAAATTTGAATCAAGTTGAAACCTTCTTGATTTCTTCAGCTTCTTCCAATGCTTTTTGAGCCTCATCGACCATACCTTGCTCACCTGGGAAAAGGTCGAAAAACATCAAAACACGAATGAACCCTTCTCAAAAATAGGCAATCGAGGAAAAGAAGGTACCACATAGAGCACCAAACGACATTACTGCTAAACATGTCCCAACATGCAGGTGTGTACAAGAATTTATATTAAAATCACAAAGTCAACATCTCTCATTCATTTCAAGCAACCCTGAAGCTAAAAATTGTTCACATAAGACGACAACAGCAAATTAAATGTGAAAAATGTATATCACTGTTTGAACACAGATGAAATGCGTGAAGCAGTGGAAGCAAATAGAGAATGAAAAAAAGGGAGAAGATAGAGAGAATATGCCCAGAAAAAATGTTTATAGAAAGAAGAGTTGGAGTCTATATAACATGAAGCATCAAGTATTCATTCCTCAAAACTTAATCGCATAAATGAAGCCTTAAGCCTATCAATTTAATATAGACTTGTATCTTATTTATTTTAACCATATCCTCTTGCATGGTGCACATACCCCGTTCGGATCCCAATCAAATAAAAGCAAACCTCATTTTCACATTCAATCACTCTTCACCAATCCCTGATGAATCATTATCTCCTCCCCCAATAGCTTTATTGATGTCTGAAGTCGGTACCTAAGACGACATTTCTTCTAAAACTCTCATTCGATGATCAATCAATGAGATAGCAATGCTTTCTTCTGCTTCCAGTTACTTTCTTCTTTCTCTCTCCCTCTTACTCCCTCTCTTGGTTGATAAAATAAATAAATTTATTAGATGAAAATAGAGAATACAAGCTATGAAGCATCAATATGATACAACACAAATGCAATACGTGATACGGGATTTACAGAAAAAGTAGGACATGATATGTTGGATACATTGAATTTTTTAAACTCCTTGCGTCCCCAAAAGGATGACTAGAGGTACAAATTTTTTTATCCCCAAAAGAATGAAATAAAGTGAAGGGTAACTAAGTCATCTAGTGTGGTTCCGTTAGTATAAAAAATAAAAATACTCATTACTTTACATAATCTTGTGGGTCATTAAGAATAAATTTAGAATTTTTTTACTATTTACCTCTACTTTTATTTTTCTTAATATGCAAGCAAATTGTACTTTTCTCATCCTTTTGGGGACGGAAGTAAATTATATTTAATAACAATAAACAATTAGTTACCCTCGGACTTTAAGTTGACTTAAAATACTAGCAATCATTATAACATAACCGAATGGCAGGAACTCGGCATTTGCACCAAATATCATCATTTTCTCCTAGTCCCAAGACTTACTAGCATCGAATATTCATTACACAACCAAAAGATTGGAGCCAAACATCAAACCAAAAAGACCGTAATTTTCTCAAAGTCATAAGACACAAAGCAACCTGTAACTAAAAACAAGATGAAGCAAGCTAGTCCTATCATTGGACAAGTTGTAGCATAGTTGTGTAAAAGAACTATCCCTAGAGTATCCGAAGTTAAAATTATTAAAAATAATAAAGTAGAAGTACCAGAGTATTGAATATGTATCCAAAAGAGAAGATTTTGGGTCCCTAATGTCACGCTGATTACAAACAACAATTTTCAGGAAAGTGTCCCTACTAGATGGAACACATCTACACAGGTTTATAAGATTTCCATTACCCAGAGACCCGTACACTAGCAAAAGAACATGATACCTTAGAATGCTAGTTACACAGACATCATTGTTAGACCATTAAATAACTGTTGTTTACATGACACTCCATCTTAAAGTGAATGCAAGAGGATTAATACTGAAACTGAAATTATTATTTGTATGCAGAATCATTACTTACGCAAGTAATTAAGTAGACCGTCCAAATGTCATTCACAATTTTCACACCCAAACCATAAGAAACAGAGGACAAAGTCGAGATAAGGCTTTATTTTGAAAAATGATAAAGCAAGTATTCACCACAATTAACAACCTAACATGATTCGATAAAATATTATAATTTGGGATTAGTAAATGCAACTCTACTATAACAGCCTCCACTCAGATGACATCTAAACATACCAAGTTCTTCGGCTTTCTTCAGTTTCTCATTTATCATCTCCTGTGTGCGAGCATCAGGAACAACCACAGGGAATGGTGCCAATGGTGGAGGGTTCGGAAGGGGCTGGGGCAAAGAAGCCCGGTCTTTGTTGAAGGCGTCCAATAGAAGCATTGACTGCCAGTCAGAACATTTAAGAACTTAAAACATGTACATACAAGTGCATGACATTAATCTAGGAAATAAAACCATATATGTTTAATGCTAACATTTCAGTGTCACCTGTTTGTCTGCTCTTTTAGTTCTGAGTTCTTCTACCACTTCCAAAGCTCGGATCTTCATATCCGTCTTGCCTTCAAGATCTGCAAAACTTTGAATAGTTCATTATCCTCGAACTAAATTTCGAAGTTTGACCTCTGTGAATGATGTACATAAAAAATCCTCAAAATTGTTTCCACATCAGTCAAAGCACTCAAAACATTTGTTTATAGAAAAAATTCTTATGAATTGTGCACAATGTACAAAGGATGCAATTTGAAATAGCAAAGACATAAGCAACAAATAAATTGCATTATAACAAGATTATGTACTCCAGATACTTGGGAAAGTATATCATAGGAGCACAAAGCGCTATTCCATTGAGAAATTACCGTGTTGATCAGCTTCTTTGAGCTTCTCCTTTATCTCCTTTGATAACTCGAGAACCTCAGGTGTCTGCAATTTAGATTAGTCATCAAAAGCGATAAGTATACCCACACAATTAGACAGAGGGAGGATCAGGCACAATAGCAAAAATGATGGCTAAAAAAATCCATAGAGATTTAGAAATTACTGTGGTAACTTCAGAAACAGATATTGCAATAGCTGCTTTAGCATCTTCATCGGTTAGACGTTTGAGAGCTCTAGCAATTTTTCTGTCGCACTCAATTATAAGCCTGTCAATAATATCTTCCAACTCCCTTTCGTAATTGTCTTGACCTTTTGCTCTGGATTCTTTATATCTGGAACAGAGTAAAAGAAAAACTAGAAAAAGACAAAATCTAACTTTTCAATGGAATTGTACAACTCAGAACCAAGTTGGGAGGACATGATGTTGATTTCGTTAGAGGTTTACAACATAGAAAAAGTTACATTCACAACTTCCATAAAAATATCATACAAATATATAAGCCCTCTAAAACTAGAAACATATATAATTGTTCAACCTTATTCACCCTTTCCTATCATTTAAGGTGTTGCATAACATGAATCATATAGATGGAAAACAGAAGACTTTTGTTATTACAAATTAGAGTATCAAAATCTATGTTATTAGTGATACCTCTACCAGATTATCCAAATTCTAATAACCTAAGGTCCAATATTTGTTGGATATTATCAGTGTTCTAAAAATCCCCGCCTAGGCGCTAGGCCCCCCTTGGAGCCCTGCCTAGGTGCTAAGCCCCCTTGGCGCCTCGCCTAGGTGCTAGGCTCCCTTGGCGCCTCACCTAGGCCCAAGGCGGTAAAGAAATCCCTCCAGGAAATTAGACGGAGTCTAGGCAGGATCTAAGAGAAGAGGTTTTTTTTATTTTAATAACTATCTAAACCAGATCTTAATATATTTATTTTTCTGATGATTTACCGTATTCATAATAAAGATTTAAAAGATATCAAATCACAACAAGTGAACAATATCAAGTCAAAATAAATAATTTTATTATAGTTGTAATTTTTTGAACTTATACCAACTTTAAATTATATAAATGATGATACATTTATAATATTTAGTTTAATTCAATATAATTCTTAAATTTATGTTTAGTTTCTTAAGTTTTAATATTGAATTAAATTCTTGAAAATTTTAAATTTTATTATTTAATAGCAATCTTGTTTATAAATAAAACTAATACATTAAAAATATGTTTGAACTGTGAAAAATTGCATATTTGTGTTTGAACTTTGACATTAACAATATGAATATGTGTTCAAACTTTAAGCAAATGTCTTTATTATCTTAACTATAGATTATTTTGCTTTATATTATTGTTTTATTTGGAAAAATATAAGATAAAATATTAAAATTGGCTTAAAATAAAAAATTCCGCCCAAGGCCCCTTGGCGCTAGGGCCACCAGCTGCCCGCCTCCGGCATAGCGCCTTTTAGAACATTGGATATCATCAAATTAATATAGTTGTAATGAAACAGGTGTGATAACTTTCTAGGACATTCACAAGACATAAATCTACATTTTGTAATTTCTCAAACAGAATTCAAGATTAGTAAAATTTGAAGGAAAATTATCACCATTTAATCTAAACTGAATCTTCAAAAACAACAATGGAAGTTTGATCGCCTAATAAGTTTATATGATAACTTTTCTAGAAGTTTGTAATAGAAATCAAAAACAAACTACATGAATAGACATCACTACAAGGGAAAGGATACTCTTTCCTCAACTGCAGCGAGTGCACCTTTGGACAAGGTCCCATATCCATTTTCTGAAGAAAATAAGAAACAATAAACACGTCAGGTAGTCCTTTTGAATAGTCAGCAAAGTATTAAATTTCTATTATCAACCAAAATCTAGCAATAAGATTACATATTATATAATTTAAGAAAATAAAATAACAGTATTGCAGTCCCTTTCGCCAGTTGAGGGAAAAAGAGGCTCAATAAATCTGGCACAGGTTTGGTTCAGTTGTCAGTATCATGTTGATTGCAATTCAAAAAGGAGACTACAAAAGTAAACACTTTGTAGGCTATGTTAGGAGCTCAAAAGATTGATGATGGGAAAAGGAATGTAAAAGAAAGGAAAAGATAATAAAACCTAAATAGAAGGAAAAAAATGTCTCAATGAACACAAGTCCAGTTATATATACTTTTAAGAATCTAACCTACAATCAAGTGTAATGAATCAATGACAAAGCCCAAAGTGCTTTTCTAAATTTCATTCCTTTTCCTTGCCTTCCTTCATTCCAAACAAATACATGGACCCACATTACAAATCCTTTTCATTTATGTCTCATGTATGTAACACAGATTACAAACCCTTAAGCTTCAAATGGTTTGTGGAATTACACTTAGGTAAGGAATTGGGGTATAAACAGAATTAACTTTGTTCGAAAGTAGAAAAAACCCAATCAATAAAACAAAACTAGCAACCAGGGACGTTTTTATTTTCACAAAATGCTATACTAAGAAAAATTCTAATCTTTTTGGGTTTTCCCATGTTTAATTTTCATTACCACTTTCTAATTTCCAAACAATTCCCAACAAATACTTACTAAAAAAATTTGTTTTAAGGTGAAAATAACATAAAAAATAGTACAAATCTCATTATAACTTCCACTTTTTTTCCAATAAACAAATTATACAAATAAATCAAAATCTATAGATTGTTACAGTGAGTTGGAAGAGTTCGTGAGGGCAGAGGCCAACTAAGAAGTGACGACAGACATCGCGATCGTAATACTTCCGGTTCACTTCTCGAACGTCGCCGTTTCTGTTCGCTCCCATCAGAACGTCTAGCTGCTTTCGCAGTGCGTCCATTTCTCTCTCGTCTCTATGGTTTCTTCTGAATGCTGCTTTCGTTCTTTCTAGGGTTTAGGTTTTTTACGTACTAATTTTGCCTATAGCCAGTTTTTTTGGGGGAAAACAGTCGGGCTAGAAGAGTGATCCTATAACATAATATAAAATTAAATATCTGGTAAGATAAACTTTAACAGTCTCTCATTTTTCCAGTAAACGGACTATTGGTAAACTATAATATAAAAAAATTAAAATAATCTATGAATTGAAAAAAAAATTCCAATCTCTTTCCACTCTCCTATTTAAATATAATTAAAATTATAGTCTATGAACTATCAAATTCCTAGATTTACACTCTGTTTCTGAGTTTTGAACAGAAAAAAAAAAAGAATAGAAAACTTAAATTAAAAGAGAAAAGAAAATAATAGAAAACTAAAGTTTTCATTTGTGTTGTTTCTGAGTTTTTAATAAAAAAGAATAGAAAATTTAAAATTGAGGACATGAGTTGTAATTTAAAATTTATTATATTAAAAATTGAGGATAATATGGGAATTATAAAAATATTACTTATTCCAATTTCTTTTCCGTGCAAATCATGCCAATTTTGGACGGAAAACTTTGACAGAAAAAGTGGTCAAGTTTTCTATCCATTTCTTTTCTTTTCCGTTTATTAAAAAACTCAGAAACATAAGAATTGAAAAGAAAACTTAAATTTTTCGTCTATTTCTTTTCTTTTTTGTCTATTTTAAAACTCAGAAACAGAGCGTTAGTCTTGTTGGTTCTTCAAATATAGTTACAGATTATATTTAGTCTACTTGCTGGAGCTGAAAGATAAATCCTAGACTAACACTCTGTTTCTGAGTTTTGAACAGAAAAGAAAAGAATAGAAAACTTAAATTAGAACAGAAAAGAAAAGAATAGGAAAGTTAAAGTTTTCCTTTGTGTTGTTTCTGAGTTTTTAATGGAAAAGAATAAAAAATTTAAAATTGAGGACATGAGTTGTAATTTAAAATTTATTATATTAAAAGTTGAGGATAATATGGGAATTATAAAAATATTACTTATTCCAATTTCTTTTTCGTCCAAATCAGGCCAATTTTGAACGAAAAACTTTGGCAGAAAAAGTGACCAAATTTTCTATCCATTTCTTTTCTTTTCCGTTTATTAAAAAACTCAGAAACATAAGAATTGAAAAGAAAACTTAATTTTTCTGTCTATTTCTTTTTTTTCTGTTCATTTTAAAACTCAGAAACAAAGTGTAAATATAGTCTAAAGGGGGTGTATTCAATTAAAAATTTTAAAGACTTTTTTAAAGTGACATACTTTTGTAGAATTTGTGGAATTTTAATGACTTTCAAAGACTTTAAAGACTTTTTTAAAATGACTTTTATAGACTCTATGAAATAAGTAATAGACTTTTATAAACTTTTTATCAAGACTGTGATAGACTTTTGTATACTTCTAATATATCTTGCAACTTATATTAATTGTTAATTAGCCCATGTGTACAACATCTCCCTCTTTTTTCATGAACTAGAGTAAATCTCATTATATTATTGTGGCGTGAAATTTTATATATGTTGAAAGCGTTCATATTATTCTACTCATTTCATAATATATTTAGATACTTGGATACCAATAAAACTTTAGAAACTACAGACGCAATACAAAAATTAAACTCACTTTTCATTGAGCTATATATACTTTATGCATATGCGTACGCTTATTTGAAATTATTGTTTTTCATTTTGGTCTACAAAAATTGTCATCAATACTTATTTACGTAATTAGCAATTAAAAAATTAATATAAACATTTGCAATATATATCGATTTCCATTCAAATATTTGAATATTACCTCGTCTTAGTATCAAAATTTGCAAATAAAAATAATATATACTTGTGACGCCCCCAAAATAGGTATACAACACCCATTCTCGAAGTCGCCAAAATACATGGTATATAAAGCAAACTACAACTTTGATAATACAGTATGTCGTGTAGAATACTGCACAATACTGTTGTGAGTTTGAATACAAATATTGTCTTCTGCATAATATACACACCCAAATAAGTCATCATTAATTATTCATACACTATTTTACGTAAATAGTGAGGAGACAATTAAAACATCTTCCTAGAACCATCACTCCATACCCCGACTCGATCTCGCTATGTTCTCACCTCCCGAGAAGAAAAATGGAACAAAAAGGAAAAGGGTGAGCTCAACTAGCCCAAATAAAGAATATTATGACTAAGATAATATACAACAAATTATCGTTAGTCTTCAACAGGAAAAATCTAATAGAATACAATAGACAACAAGTTTTAGATCAACAAATGCAATGAAGCAAGAATCCATTAGAAGAGTCACGTAGAGAAAGAATTCTACTGTCTTCTAAGGTTTAAAAGTCCATCATCAATAGTTTATCCCTGTAATAACAATCAATATCTTTGGCCTGTAGTGCAAAGATGAATATCTTTGCACTACAGGCCAAAGATATTCATTTATATCACTATTTAGGACTGAGGATGATGAAAAATATTTTTAAAGAAACGAATCCAATTGAAACAAAATGACAAGGATTAAGGATTAAGGATTCAGTACTTTGTTTTACCCATGTCCAAAAATACTTGAAAATAATCATATTGGTGTAAAATTCAAGAATGATCAAAACATGGATACAATCAAAGCTAGTATCCGAATAGATATTTTGGACAAAAAGAAAAATTTTTATTTTTAGGTGAATAAAGTCAGATTCGTGAATAAAGGTCGTATACGTGAATAAGAACCCGACACAACAAGTTCCAAATTTGATAAAAAATTCACCAATACTTTGGCATAATGATATTGAAAAAAATATCATTTAAGAAGAAATTAATACCCCTTACCTCAAAATAACCGTATTTCGACATTTGAATTTCAAAGATATAGTCTTGTAAACCCGCATAGTATAAAGAACACTCAAAGTATACTCACAAGAATACGCTCGATAATTTAGAGAGAGAAAGAGAGAAAACTTTGTTTCTGGTGTGATTTTCAATTCTAACTTAGCCCTCTATTTATAGGAAAATGTTAGAACGCCAAAGGAGACTAAAATAATAAAATAATATTATTAATTTTTCAAATCCCACGCATGCTTTGAATATTTTGGGCAGCCATGTTGGAAGAATTCAGCAGCCCATGTGTTTTACTCACCAACCAAAAAGTGGGTCCCACCCATTAATTTAATAAAAATCATTTTATTTTCCGAAACTTCAACAATTCGTAGAAAATAGCTCGGTTATCAGAAAAATTCAAAACTCGCGATTTTTCATGGGAAATTCCATTCTCTACAACTTTACAGAAGAAAGTTTTTCCAAATTCCAAACAAAAATTGACCAAAATCCATAAACGGACGATTTTACAGTCTATAATCAATTTTCGATCAAGAATTGTGTCCACCGACACACAAAACATGTGTTAAATATTTAATGCCATAAAATACTCTACCTCCTCATATACTCATATATCCCACATTCATTATAAAAATATCACCGTTAATATATTATTAAAATAATATATTTAAATGAATTATTTTATCAGAAAAAGATAAAATATTAATTTTTAACAATTGTCACATTAAAAATTTTCTCCATCTATATCCACATAAAATAAATATTTTTTTTTATCATAATAATCAATAATTACTTATTTAAAAATAATATTACGTAATCACAAGATCGACTTGTGCGGTAGTTTCTCGGAAAGAGGGGCTTTCAATAAGGATTTCTCTTACTACTAGCCTTGCAATTAGGTGACCAAACCTCTCTTTAGATGTAACTTTCTAGACATTGTCAATAATGTTATCTCGATAATATTATTCAAATAATATGAATTATTGATTTGATAATGGAAAATATTGTGTAATGACAATTATTGAAACAACAAAGAATACAAAATATCAACGCATTCAATTATTGAATCAATAAAATATAATATTGAGCAAGAATTCATCGTAATAATTATTGAGTAGTGGGCTTCACGTAAGGATCAATAATTCAATAATCTTTATGTAATACCGTAGGTGCTACTTGTGCAACCACGCCAGACATCAGATTTTAACCACCGTGTAACCCAACAAAGGTTGTTAGCGGTAATAATTTATGTCGTTATTTATAAAACTCAATCTTTGTCATTTTCCTTCATCCAACCGTTTTTTCCGTTATGGGGCCCACCAATGATCATGCTACTGGGTAAAGACGGAGATTCCCGATAAAAAGAATATTCCACGACCAAACGAATATTCCCCGATTAATAATGAATATTTTATAACCACTTGCTTATTTTGTAAACTTTGCACATTTCACCAATAACCAAAGAATTATATCAAATTAACCCTTATTAATTTAGAATAATGAATAAAGGAAAAATCAATTTTATTTATAATAAGTTGGGGTCTTACAATACTTGTTTCATGTATATTTTAAAATAGCAAGTTATTTTTCAAATAAAAAATATTTTTTATTTATATTCTTTTAATAAATTTTTAGTTTAGTAATGTAACATATAATAAAATGATGATAAAAAGCTTGAAGAACTTATATATTTTATACAACTATATATCACTATAAAAGCACGTACTCTATATAAATTACTTTCCCTCTCTCTCTTTTTTTTTTTCTTCATTTAACTCGATTAAGTTAATTTATTTAAATTATAAAATTATAAAATATTGTGTATTTATTTTTATTTTTGAAATAATAACGTGTGTTTATTATTAAATAACAAATAAATTCAAAATTTTAAAATTTTAAATTTTGTACGTTGACTACAAAAACAAAATAAATGTTTTATTTTTGTGGGTACAGCAAAAGTATTAATTATTCTAGATTATAAAGTAATTAGAAATATTGGATTCATGTGAATTGCATTTTAAATTTATTTAGCTTATTAAGATGAGATATGAAGTATTTAGAAATCTTTAGAGATGATGTCAGACTTTGGATATCGGTTAATAGTTATAATTCTTCTTCTAAAGTCTGTCAAACTCTACCATTTAATAGAAATCTGAAAAGTCTATAACTTTTTGAATACCAAAATACTTTTATAGACTTTGTAAAAATCTTAATTCAATACCACCTAATTTTTAAAGACATTAAAAAAATTATAATTGAATACCACTAAACTTTTATAAACTCTTTAAATGTCTTGATTGAATACAATCAAACTTTTAAAATCTTTAAAAGTCTTTAAAAATCTTAATTGAATACATCCC
The DNA here is from genome assembly GCA_020205605.1 of Panax ginseng. NCBI lineage: Eukaryota > Viridiplantae > Streptophyta > Magnoliopsida > Apiales > Araliaceae > Panax > Panax ginseng. The sequence goes on along the minus strand of CM035135.1, from coordinate 53,641,530 downwards.
CTAAGACTGTGCTGCTAAAATTGACAGTTAAGGGCATGTTCGGGGATACTTATTTTAAAATAATTTATAATAATAACTTCTAAATAAAAATATTTGGTAGTATCTTATATCTAAATAAATGCTATGTTTTAGAGTTTTGGGCGTAAAAAAGATAATAGAATACTTATGTTCGGATTTTAAAAAAAAAAACTTGTAAATTCCATTTTATCTTGTTATTGAGTTTATTTTTAAAATATATATATATAGATTAATATTTTATTTTTATAAAAAATTGTATATTTAGATTATTATTTTTGTTTTTATACTAATATTGTTGTATGTTTGTATTTATGATGTAATGATATAATAGAATTTATTTAAAAATTTGTTTATTTTATTTAGTTTTATCTGAATTTGTCATACTGAAAAGTTTGAAAAGAAAAATGACAAATTGTTCCTAATTTTCTTTTTTCTCTTGTTCATACAAAAATATTATAACAAAATAATTGCACAGAAAGCATAATTTTTATATATTTTTTTTATTTTGACTCAAGTTTTGAAGTGTTTGAGAAAAATGAAATAATTAATGAGAGTGCAAAAATAAATAGATAATTATTAGTCTTGAGATTTTGCACTCACTCATGTATTTTTTTTTAAACTCTAAATTTTGGAGTGTTTGAGAAAAATACAATAATAATTGAGAGTGCAAAAATAAATAAATAATTATTAATCTTGAAATATAAATATAAAATAAAATAAATATTGTTGAACACAATTTAATTTAAAATAGTAATAACCTAACTATAACTTTTAATGGGAAAAAAATAATTGTCGACATACATTGTTTGACACAATTTTTTAACTTGAATTTTAACATTAAAAAAAATGAGGTTATAAATGTTTAAATAATATTTTAGACACATTTGACTTATAAATTTCGTGTGTAGATTTTAACATATTAATAAAATTTGAGATGCAAATATTTTTTGGGATAAGATTCAAAAATACCTTTGACTTTTATTCCGATGTTTATCGAGCACTTTATACTTTTTTTGTCCAAAAGTACACTTAATGTTACAATTTTTAGGTCATCAGTGCTCCTGTCGTTAACAGATCTGCCAACTAGACTAACGGGATTACAATCTTGATGACGTGGCTGCCACATGGATCATTTGCTGAAATTAATGATGGTCAAAAGTCAAAACATACTAAAATACTAATTACATATTTACATCAAATACTAAAAATACTAATTAAAAAAATACTAAATACTAAATAAAAAAATACTGATTAAAAAAACAAATTCAAAAAATACTAAAATTCAAATTATTTTATTAATTAATCAAAACAACAAAAATTCAAATTACATCATTAAAATACTAAAATCACAACATATTTATATCATTTACATTAGTATTTTATTTTTTTTTTAGTATTTTAAAATAACGTTACTAAAATATGTAAATGATTTAACGTTACTAAAACATTACATTAAATGATTTAACGTTACTAAAAAAATTAATTTTTAGTATTTTAAAATAACGTTACTAAAATATTAGTTTACTAAAATACTAATTTTTAAAATACTAAAAATACTAATTTATTGAACTCATAAGTAAATTTTTTTAAAATACTAAAATTTACTAAAAATTTAAAATATTGAAAAAATACTAAAAAAAATGATTTCGTTAATATGTCAATTTACTAAAATACGAATTCGTTAATATTTACTAAAATACGTTAATGTGAGACCCCAAATTTTATGAATAAATATTTATTTTTTTGAAATATTTTTTTTTATGTTATAGTGTGGATTTGAGATAATGTTATAATTGTGGGTAATATTTATAAATTTTGAAAAGTAAGCAAATGGTTATAAAATATTCGATTGGTCGGAGAATATTCTTTTTGTCGGGGAATATCCGTACGACGGCACAATCATTGGTGGACCACACAAAGAAATTATTATCGGAATGAGAAAATGACAAAAATATATTTTTATGAAAATAACGGCGAAAATTTACCGTTAACTGTTGAACTACCCGGTAATAAAAAATACGATGAATACGCATGGTTGCGTATAAGAATGGTACCAGATTGATTATTGGTGCTTACGTGAGAAGTCACTCAGTTTTACTCAATAATTGTTACAGTAATTACTGTTCAATATTTTATTTTATTGATTCAATAATTGCTGCGTTGATATTTTATATTATTGTTGTTTCAATAATTGTCAGTGCACAATATTTCCCATTATCAAATCAATAATTCATATTATTTGAATAATATTACTAGATAACATTATTGGCAATGTCTAGAAAGTTTTGTAAATGAGAGATTTGGTCACCTAATTGCACGCCAGTAAGGAGAAATCCTTATCAAAAAGCCCCCTCTTTCCTAGGAACGGTCTGGTTGTCATTATTGTGATTCTGTAATATTATTTGTGAATAATTAATTATTAATTTATATGATAATGAAATATTTATTTTATGTGGACATAAATGATGGATAGAAAAATATTTATTTTATGTGGTTATAAATGGAGGAATTAATATTGAGGTATTTTATCAGTATTTTATCGGATTGGAGGTATTAAAAAATCAAATCGATGTTCTTAAAGCTCTATTGCGTGAGTGATAATTTTGATCCGTCCGTTGGATCGTTGTGATTTTTGGATATGTTATACATATATAAGTTGAGTATATATCCATAAATTTTGAACCGTTAAAAATTAACGTATGATTTGTTATGAATTTTAAGAGGTGTTGAAAATCATCTATTTATAGATTTCAGATATTTTCTGTCTGGAATTTAAAAAAACTTAAAGCTACAAAGTTGTAGAGAAATCGATTTCGTGTGGAATGGACATAAATTTCGTATTTTTTGATAAAAGGCTATTTATTATGAATTACTGAAGTTTCAGAAAATAAAATATTTTTTATTAAAATTGGGTGGGACCCACTTTTGTTTTCAACATGTGGGCTGCAAAATTGGTTTTCAGAATTGACATGCTTGTCTTGGATGGCTGGCATGTATAGAGAAAAAGAAAACAATAATATTATTTTATTATTTTAGTCTCCTATGGAGTTCTAGCATTTTCCTATAAATAGGCGCTTAGGTTAGAATTGAAAATCACACCAGAAACAAGTTTTCTTTCTCTCTATATTATCGAGCGTATTTTTGTGAGTATTTAGATACTTTGAGAGTTGCTATTCAGTACAAGTTCCCTTCGACTTTACATCCGATATTCCGATCAGAACTACTGTTATTTTGAGGTAAGGGATGTTATTTTCTTCGTAAATGATATTATTTTCTTCAATATCATTATGCCGAAATATTGATATGAATTTATTGTGGAATTTCTACCTTTTTGGGTCGGGGTTACTATTCACGTATACGACACTATTCACGAATACGGAACTATTCACCGAAAAAATAAAATTTTCTCTTTTTCGTCCCAGATGTCTATTATGGTTACTATCTTTGATTGTATCCATGTTTTGATCTTCATTCTTGAATTTTACTCCATTATTGTTTATTATGGAATATTATTTTCATTCAATAGTAATAAGGGATGTTATTTTCTTCGTAAATGTTATTATTTTCTTCAATATTATTATGCCGAAATATTGATATGAATTTTATTGTGGAATTTTTACCTTTTTGTGTTGGAGTTACTATTCACGTATACGACACTATTCACCGAAAAATGAAATTTTCTCTTTTTCGTCCCAGATGTCTATTATTGTTACTATCATTGATTGTATCCGTGTTTTGATCTTCATTCTATACTCATTTGGTTAAAGTTTTGGTTTATATATTCCATGAAATTAGTAGAATATCCTTGATATTTGCGCTTCATCCAATATCTTTTCATGGAAATATTATTCTGAGCATTCTTGATAAAGTTTAACTTATTCATGCTGGAGTACTATTCATGGGTTACTATTCACAAAGTACTATTCACCCGGGGTACTATTCATGATAAAAATTGATTCGTTTTCGGTCTAAATCATTTTTAATACAATATTATTCTTGAATTTTACTCCACAAAGCAGTATTATGTTGACAATTTGAACGTTATTGAATTCTGGATAAATTAAATTATAAATCTTTAAAATTTATTCTTGAACTTGTTTTATTGAATTATTATGTCATTGTCATCATCCTCATGCTTATATTGTTATGAAAGTCATCTTTGGCCCGTAGTGTATAGATGGACTTGGTATGATTATGACCAGGAATTATTCGGTATAATCATGACCGTAATGTTACAAATGATGTGATAAAAGTCCTCATTGACCCGTATATAGTGCATTGATGGATAGTTTTTGGTATGATTATGGTCATGTATTCTCTTCGGCCAAGGGTGCAAAGATGAATTGTTTTATGGCATGATCATGACCATTGATGAATACACGAATATCCTTAGCCCGTATTGCATGGATAATTTGTGGTCGTGATACTAAAGAATATCCTTGGCCGTAGTGTAGGGTGATTCGATGATGTGGATTATTTATTAAGTTGAGTCTCAGCAATAAAAGTGATGAAAAACCTTTTAAATCATAGAAGATAGTAGATTTTATTATCTACTTGATTCTTCTAATGGATTATTTGTTCCGCTGCACTTAAACTTTATGTTTGTTATATTTTATCAGTTTAACACTGTTGAATGCTAACGATAAATTATTCTGCATTATCTTAGTCATAATATTTCTTACTGGGCTGGTTGAGCTCACCCTTTTGCTTTCATTGTCCTTTTCAGGAAATGAGATCGTAGCCGGGACTAATCGAGGAACGGAGTGACGGTCCAGATGATATCATTAGTAGTCCTCACTATTCTATGAAATAGTGTGATAATAAATGTATTGAGGACTCCATTTGAGTTGAATACTGTCTTGAAGACAATATTTTTATTAAAACTCTCAGTTTATGTTTTGTCGTATGTCACACGACAGTTGTATTATTAAGTTGTATTTGAATTTTATACCATGTATTTGGCGACTCAAGATGGGTGATGTATACCTATTTTGGGGGCGTCACGTTTGGTATCAAAGCTTAGGATATGATCCCTTCACGAGATGTGAGACAAGAACTAGGAGGGGAGAGGCGGGAATTCCTTTCGCTAGTATGACCTACCTAAGTTTATTTGGTATTTAATTGGTCGGTCAGAGTATAGGGATAATATGTTACATGTCAATTAACCCTTGTTTTGTGGCAGTATTTGAAAATGACATCTGAGAATGTTGAGAATAGCAATGGAGCACAGGAGACCGTTGAGTCACCACAGATCAATACCCAGGATAATGTGCAACATGAAGACAATAATCTTCAGGTAAACAACAACACCAATCAAATGATGAACGATGAGATGTTCAGAGGCTTTGTGCAGTTCATGCAACACCAAACGAGAGAGACTCCCGTTCATAATGCAGGTGGAAACAATGGCAACCCACGGTTGGTCACCGCTAAGCAATTCAAGGAGCTGGGACCACCAAAGTTTTTGGAAAAGCCAGAACCATTTAAGGCAGAGATGTGGATAAAGCAGATCACCAAGATATTTGATGTCTTGGAATGCTCAGAGGAGCAAAAGGTTCCATTCGCCACCTTTATGTTGCGTGAAGAAGCAGATCATTGGTGGGAATCTGTAAAACGTACCCAGCCTGACGCACTCAAGATGTCTTGGGAGAAGTTCCAAGAACTATTCAACGACAAGTACTTTTTCGAAAGTATTCGTCACATGAATGATGTAGAGTTCATTAAACTGGAGCAAAACAACATGACCGTGTCACAGTTCGAAGCCAAGTTTGTCGAGTTGTCCCAGTTTGCATCCCACTTAGCTGATAACGAGGAGAGAATGACGCGGATGTTTCTAAGAGGTTTGAAACCCGAGATACGTCAATACCTTATCTCTCACAAACTGTGTTTGTATTCAGATGTTGTAAATAGGGCTCAGTTATTGGAGCGCGATAATAAGTCAACCCAACCAAGAGAGAGCAACCCAAAACGTGTTTCAATTGCAGAAGAGAAGGTCACCTAGCTCGATTTTGTCGTGTAGTGAAGTCAAATCCAGCTGGGATAGTGATGCCAAAGGATGTCCCAGACAAGTCAAAGCCGGTAGTTTAAGTGAGAGCGTTTGTCGAGGAACCCGAACGAAGTTATTACGGGTAAGTTAATCAAAACTCTTGCATAGTCTATACCTTATTTGATATTGGTTCTACCCACTCTTTTATTTCTCCTATTTGCGCTCAACGTTTAAATTTAACTCCGGAGAAATTAAACTTTGACTTATCTGTTGAAACTCCGTTAGGAAAAATCTTCATTTCATGTGTTATCCAAGTCTTGGATGAGAGTCACAATTTTTAAATGATATTTCAGCGTTAATAAATTTTCTGACGTATTCCCTGAAGACTTCTTGACCTACCCCAGAGCGTGAAAGTAAATTTTGTATTGACCCCAGTACAAAACTCATTTCTAAAACCCTCAAATATTTTTTTTTCACCCAAAACGAACGTATTATGCGCTGAAGACGTTAGCTCGAGCTGTTGAAAGATTACGATGATACAATTCAATACCATCTTGAAAAAACGAACGTGGTAGCTGACGCGTTGAGTAGAAGATTGTATGTGTTTACGAGTGCGAATATACAAACCTACGTGAAAATAGCGAATATACAATTAGAACCGACTTTAAACGATAATGTTAAAGCTACAGACCCGGAGCTAATGAATACGAAGAAGAAGGTTCAAGAAGGCGTTATTCTAGAAGTAAGAGCCGATGAAGACGACCCATTTGAAATCTTCGATCGAGTAGGAACGGTGGCCTATAGACTCGCCTTAATGCCAAGTATGTCACGTGTTTTTCACGTATCGATGTTACGTAAATATGTGGACGACCCGAACCACATTATTGATTTTAAACCGGACGAGATAACGGAAGATTTAACGTATGAAGAGGTACCTGTTAAAATCTTGGATAAGAAGGAATATATTATACGCTCGAAGGCTATACCTCAAGAGTTAGAATCTGATGAAGTGTCCTCATCTGTTTCTAAGATACTGTGTCGTATGCGTATGTAAATTTCGAGGGCGAAATTTCATAAGGAGGGGAGATTGTGAGACCCCAAATTTTATGAATAAATATTTAATTTTTTTGAAATATTTTTTTTTCTGTTATGGTGTGGATTTGAGATAATGTTATAGTTGTGGGTAATATTTATAAATTTTGAAAAGTAAGGAAGTGGTTATAAAATATTCGATTGGTCGGGGAATATTCTTTTTGTCAGGGAATATCCGTACGATGACACAATCATTGGTGGACCCCATAACGAAATTATTGTCGGAATGAGAAAATGACAAAAATATCTTTTTATGAAAATAACGGCGGAAGTTTACCGTTAACTGTTGAACTACTCGGTAGTAAAAAGTACGATGAATACGCTGTGGTTGCATAAGAAACATTACCAGTATTGATTATTGGTGCTTACGTGAGAAGTCACTCGCTTTTTACTCAATAATTATTGTTACGATAATTCTTTGTTCAATATTTTATTTTATTGATTCAATAATTGCTTCGTTGATATTTTATATTATTGTTGTTTCAATAATTGTCACCTTTTGACAAGATTTCCATTATCAAATCAATAATTCATATTATTTGAATAATATTATTAGATAGCATTATTGGCAATGTCTAGAAAGTTCTGTCAAGGAGAGGTTTGGTCGCCTAATTGCGCGCCAGTAAGGAGAAATCCTTATCGAAAAGCCCCCTCTTTCCTGGGAACGGTCTGGTTGTCATTATTGTGATTTTGTAATATTATTTGTGAATAATTAATTATTAATTTATATGATAAAGAAATATTTATTTTATGTGAACATAAATGATGGATAGGAAAATATTTATTTTATGTGGTTATAAATGGAGGAATTAATGTTGAGGTGTTTTATCAGTATTTTATCGGATTGGAGGTATTAAAAAATCAAATCGATGTTCTTAAAGCTCTATTGCGTGAGTGATAATTTTGATCCGACCGTTGGATCGTTGTGATTTTTGGATATGTTATACATATATAAGTTGAGTATATATCCATAAATTTTAAACCGTTAAAAATTAACATATGATTTGTTATTAATTTTAAGAGGTGTTGAAATCATCTGTTTGTAGATTTCAGATATTTTCTGTCTGGAATTTGGAAAAACTTAAAGCTACAAAATTGTAGAGAAATCAATTTCATGTGGAATGGACATAAAATTTGTATTTTCTGATAAAAAGGCTATTTATTATGAATTACTAAAGTTTTAGAAAATAAAATATTTTTTATTAAAATTGGGTGGGACCCATTTTTATTTTCAACATGTGGGCTGCAAAATTGGTTTTCAGAATTGTCATGCTTGTCTTGGATGGCTGGCATGCGTAGAGAAAAAAAAAGAAATAATAATATTTTATTATTTTAGTCTACTATGACGTTCTAGCATTTTTCTATAAATAGGCGCTTAGGTTAGAATTGAAAATCACACCAGAAACAAGTTTTCTTTCTCTCTATATTATCGAGTGTATTTTTGTGAATATTTAGATACTTTGAGAGTTGTTATTCAGTACAAGTTCCCTTCGGCTTTATATCCGATATTCCGATCAGAACAACTGTTATTTTGAGGTAAGGGATGTTATTTTCTTAGTAAATGATATTATTTTCTTTAATATCATTATGCCAAAATATTGATATGAATTTTATTGTGAAATTTCTACCTTTTTGTGTCGGGGTTATTATTCACGTATACGACACTATTCACAAATACGACACTATTCACCGGAAAAATGAAATTTTCTCTTTTTCGTCCCAAATGTCTATTATGGTTACTATCTTTGATTGTATCCATGTTTTGATTTTTATTTCTTGAATTTTACTTCATTATTGTTTATTATAGAATATTATTTTCGTTCAACAGTAGTAAGGAATGTTATTTTCTTTGTAAATGATTTTATTTTCTTCAATATCATTATGCCGAAATATTAATATGAATTTTATTGTGGATTTTCTACCTTTTTGTGTCGGGATTACTATTCACTTATTCGATTAATTATTCATGTATACTGAGACTATTCACGAATCATTTAGACTATTCAATTAGAAAAATGAAATTTTCTCTTTTTCATTCCAGATGTCTATTATGGTTACTATCATTGATTGTATCCATGTTTTGATCTTCATTTTATACTCATTTGATTAAAGTTTTGGCTTCTATATTCCGTGAACTTAGTAGAATATCCTTGATATTTGCGCTTCATCCAGTATCTTTTCATGAAAATATTATTGTGAGCATTCTTGATAAAGTTTAACTTATTCATGCTGGAGTACTATTCACGAAGTACTATTTATGGGGTACTATTCACTCAAGTACTATTTACCCGGGGTACTATTCATGATAAAAATTGATTCGTTTTTGGTTTAAATCATTTTTTGTACAATATTATTCTTGAATTTTACTCCACAAAGCTACATGTTGACAATTTGAACGTTATTGAATTCTGGATAAATTAAATTATGAATCTTTAAAATTTTTCCTTGAACTTGTTTTATTGAATTATTATATCATTGTCATCATCCTCATGCTTATATTGTTATGAAAGTCATCTTTGGCCCGTAGTGCATAGATGGACTTGATATGATTATGACCAGTGTGACGCCCCCAAAATAGGTATACATCACCCATCTTGAGTTGCCAAATACATGGTACAAAATTCAAATACAACTGTCGTGTAAAATACGACAAAACATAAACTGAGAGTTTTAATAAGAATATTGTCAACTAGACAATATCCACACTCAAAGGAGTCCTCATTACATTTATTGTCACACTATTTAACTGAATAGTGAGGACTACTAATGCTATCATCTGGACCATCACTCCGTTCCCCGACTCCTCCCAGCTATATTCTCATTTCCTGAAGAGAACAGTGACAGAAAAGGTGAGCTCAACTAGCTCAGTAAGAAATATTATGACTAAGATAATGCAGAATAAATTATCATTAGCCTTCAACAATGTTAAACTGATAAAATACAATAGACATCAAGTTTAACTGCAGCGGAATAAGCAATCCATTAGAAGAGTCAAGTAGAACATGATATCTACTATTTTCTCTGATTTAAAACGTTTTCATCAATTTTTATCGCTGAGACTCAGCTTAATAAATAAACCATATCATTGAATCTTCCCTGCACTACGGGCCAATGATATTCATTAAATCATCAATGGTCATGACTATACCGAATAATCCCTGGTCATAATCATACCAAAAACTGTCCATCAATGCACTACAAGCCATTGAGGACTTTCACCACATCATTCGTCACATTATGGTCATAATTATACCGAATAATCCCTTATCATAATCATACCAAGTCCATCTATGCATGTAAGCCAAAGATGACTTTCATCACAATATAAGCATGGGGATGATGACAATGACATAATAATTCAATAAAACAAGTTCAAGGATAAATTTTAAAGATTTATAATTTAATTTATCCAAAAATCAATAACGTCAAATTGTCAACATGATCTTCGCTTTGTGGAGTAAAATTCAAGAATGCTCGTAAGAATATTTCCATGAAAAGATACTGGATGAAGCGTAAATATCTAGAATATTCTACTAATTTCATGGAGTATAGAAGCCAAAACTTTAACCAACTGAGTATAATAGAATATATGAAACTGCAAATGGATTTTCGCCCGCCATGCGATAATCCACATAGACAGATCATTTCTACAATTTAATAAGGAATGAATACAAAGGATCATTCACCATGCATGCGGTAATCCAATATAGACAGGTTCTTCCAACAGAATAATAAATAATGGAATAACAGAAGAATTCACCATGCATGCGATAGACCACACAGAAAGGTTATTCCCAACAGAATAATAAAGAATGGAACCATGTCATGTGTGACGCCCCCAAAATAGGTATACATCACCCATCTTGAGTCGCCAAATACATGGTACAAAATTCAAATACAACTAAATTATACAACAGTCGTGTAAAATACGACAAAACATAATCTAAGAGTTTTAATAAGAATATTATCATCTAGACAATATCCACACTCAATGGAGTCCTCATTACATTTATTGTCACACTATTTAATAGAATAGTGAGGATTACTAATGTTATCATCTGGAGTGTCACTCCGTTCCCCGACTAGTCCCGGCTACGTTCTCATTTTCTGAAGAGAACAGTGAAAGAAAGGGTGAACTCAACTAGCCCAGTAAGAAATATTATGACTAAGATAATGCAGAATAAATTATCATTAGTCTTCAACAATATTAAACTGATAAAATACAATAGACATCAAGTTTAACTGCAGCGGAATAAGAAATCCATTAGAAGAGTCAAGTAGAGCATGATATCTACTATCTTCTATGGTTTAAAATGTTTTCATCAATTTTTATTGCTGAGACTCAGCTTAATAAATAAACCACATCATCGAGTCATCCTTGCACTACGGGCCAAGGATATTCATTAAATCATCAATGGTCATGACTATACCGAATAATCCTTGGTCATAATCATACCAAAAACTGTCCACCAATGCACTACAGGCTACTGAGGACTTTTACCACATCATGAACCCTGTTGCAAAAAAATATGGAAAAATTGATGCCCACCTTCATCACAATTGAGCTTAACACTCTTGAATCGAGTATGAGAACACAAGAATTCAAGTAAAATAGTAGATGGGTGTGCACCAAATACCTCAAACCTCTCTCCATTAATGGCAATGGTACTGAAGTTGCCTGAATAAGGTGTATGCTCTGCTAGAACAACAGTTCCTTTTGCAACAAAGCTATGAGGATTCATCTCTTAATTACAATTCCAAAGTCAAGACCCACAGTCTTCTTTCTCCGCACGAGTCCCTCTAGTAAATCTGGGATAACACATGAATAAATAAAATCTTGGTCGCCAAACACTAATTATGACTAGGTATATACCTACCAATCAAGATACAGGCTTATACATCAATTGTTTTAACCGTGTATTACTTCAAATTGCTCAGTAGTAGTCGGCGTGTAACAAATAGGAAATATCCATATCTAACAAGAATGGTGGTGGCGGGGGCGATAGGGTTTGAGTTAGCGGTGACGGCCATTTTCGGTTTGTGAGAGGAGAAGGAGAGGAGAGAAATAGAGAAGAGAGAGAAAATTGGTTATGGAGGAGAGAGAAGGGAAATAAACTAGATGGGGAGAAGATAAAAAGGAAAAGACTAAAATACCCTTCCAGATCCAGATTACAGCTGTGAGACCCCAGATTTTATGAATAAAGATTTTAATTTCTCGATTTTTTTTTTTAATATTATGGTGTGGATTTGATATAATGTTATAGTTGTGGGTAATATTTACAAATTTTACAAAGTATGCAAGTTGTTATAAAATATTCGATTGGTCGGAGAATATTCTTTTGTTTGGGAATATTAAATGACAACAAAGCACAATCATTGGTGGACCCCACGATGGGAGTATTGTCGTATTTAAAAACGCACGTAATTATCTTTTATAAAATAACTGGCGGAAGTGTTACCGTTAAAACCGTTGAACTACCTAGTAAAAAAAGTCTGATGAATACGCTGTGGTTGCATAAGTAGCACCGGTATTGATTATTGATGCTTACATGATAAGTCACTCATTTATACTCAATTATTCTTTGATCATATCTCTCTATATTATTGATTCGATTATTGTCACAAAGATCATCCCGCATTATATGTTATATTATTAAATCAATAATTGAGACGACAAAGTTATTCATATTATTAAATTGTAATATTTACAATGTCTAGAAGTTCACGAGGAGAGGTTTGGTCACCTAATTGCGGCGCCAATAGGAGAAATCCTTATTGGAAAGCCCCCTCTTTCCTGGGAACAACCTGGTTGCTAAATATTATGAGTTATAATATTAATGATGAATAAGTTCGTGTTGATTAAAGATGAATTTGATAGTTTCATTGTGTTGGGATTATTTGTGTTAGTAGAAATCAACATTTATTCCGATGATAATTGATGTCTGGAGGTTATATTGTTCAATCGGGTATTCGGGGAACTTTTCGTGTTGGAGTACTATTCACGAGTTACTATTCACGAGTTACTATTTATGAGTTACTATTTACGAGTTACTATTCATGAGTTACTATTCACCCGGTTATTATTCACTCTAGTATTGTGCATTTCGTATTTGGGTACAATATTATTCCGTGAGGAGATGTGCTAATTTTTCGCATAGTTGGTTGAAGTTATATTAGTGAATCAATATGGGACCATTGGTGAAAAGTTATAATAGTGAATCAATATGGATCATTTGGTTTAAAGTTTTAATAGTAAATCAAGATGGACCGTTCTTTTAAGTTTTAATAAGTAAATCAATCTGACCGTCCGCTTAAAAGTAAATCAATCTGACCGTTCAGAATTAGTTCTTATTCAATCCATTCTTCTATAAATAAGCTCATTCCTTCATTATTTCTTACGAATTCTTTGAAACTAGAGAGAGAAATTATAGAGAGAAAGAAGAAGAGTATTCTGCTACTTCACTACTTCGATATCCAATGTCTTTTATGGTAAGGGATATTATTTGTTGTACCCGTAAGGGGTATTATTTATTTCTTATTCATGAAGAGAACTTCTGTTATTTCATTCTTTATTATTCATTGGAATAACTTGTAAACGCAGATACCCTATACATAACTCAGATACGCAGATATACCTATACATAACCTCAGATACGTGACATACCCTATACTTGGTGAAATTCTTCATTATTCCATTCTTTATTATTCGTTAGAATAACTCAGATACGTGAGATACCCTATACTTGGTGAAATCCTACGTTATTCCATTCTTTATTATTACATTGGAATAACTCAGTATACGTGCAGATATCCTATACATAACTTTTGATCTGGCAGATACCCTATACTTGGTGAAATCCTCTGTTATTCCATTCTATATTATTATGTTAGAATAATCTGTTTATGCCAAGTATCGCATACATGGTGAAATTCTTCTATTATTCCATTTTATATTATTATGTTGGAATAACCTGTTTATGTGAAGTACGACATACATGGTGAAATTCTTCTATTATTCCGTTCTTTATTATTCGCGGAATATCACATCATGCATTTTACGTGGGACCGGTTCCATCTTTATTATTCTATTGGAATAACTCAGTATACTCGGACTTTCTATACTTGGTGAAATCCTTATGTTATTCCATTCTTTATTATTCTCGTTAGAATATCCATCTCATGCTTTTTCTGTGGGACCGGTTTTAAATCTTTATTATTACATTGGAATAACTCAGATACTGTGGACTTTCTCTATACTTGGTAAAATCCTTATGTTATTCCATTCTTTATTATTTCATTGGAATATCCCGTCATGCATGCTTTTTCTTGGGACTGGTTCCGTAGATTTATTATTCTATTGGAATAACTTCGCTCGTCTTATCTATCACATGCCCGGTGATGTCTTTTGTTATTCCATTCTTTATTATACTCGGTTGGTTAAAGTTTTGACTTCTATACTCCATGAAATTAGTGGAATATCCTTGATATTTGCGCTTCATCCAGTATCTTTTCATGGAAATATTCTTCTGAGCATTCTTGAATTTTACTCTACAAAGAAGTATCATATTGACAATTTAGACGTTATTAGTTCCTGGATAAATTAATTCGTGAACTTGTTTTATTGAATCCTTATATCATTGTCATCATCCTCATGTTTATATTTTTTTGAAATTCATTTGTGGCCTGTAATGCATAGATGGACTTGGTATGATTATGACCATGAATTATTCGGTATAATCATGACCGTAATGTTACAAATGATGTGGTAAAAGTCCTCATTGGCCCGTAGTGCATTGATGGACAATTGTTGGCATGATCATGACCATTGATGAATACACGAATATCTTTGGCTTGTAGTCGCATGGATAATTTGTGGTTGTGACCTCTAATGAATATCCTTGGCAGTAGTCTTGGTGGATGATGTGGATTATTTATTGTCGAGTCTCAAATGATAAAAGTGATAAAAACTTTTTAAATCATAAAAGATAGTAGATTTTATTCTCTACTGACTCTTTTGATGGATTCATTATTCACCGCAGCTTAAACTTGATGTCTATTGTATTTTATCGGTTTAACATTATTTGAAGGCTAATGACAATTTATCCCGCATTATCTTAGTCATAATATTTCATTGGGCTAGTTGAGCTCACCCTTTCTTTCACTTTGTTTTTTTCGTGAAATGAGAATATAGCCAGATTTAGCCTGGAAAGCGGAGTGACGGTCAGGATGATAAGATTAGTAGTCCTCACTATTACGTTAAATAAGTGTGATAATAAATGTAATGAGGACTAAATTTGAGTTTGTATATCGCTCACGAGGACTCCATTGAGAGTGAATATTGTCTAGAAGGCAATATCCTTGATTAAACTCTCAGTTTATGTTTTGTCGTATTTTACACGACAATTGTATAATTAAGTTGTATTTGATTTATTTACCATGTATTTGGCGACTCAAGATGGGTGATGTATACCTATTTTGGGGGCGTCACAACAGCATTAGCCGGTCACTTTTGATCGGTTAATTGATGAAAGTGTGCTTTCTGTTACGTTTAATTGAAGTTTGGGGTATACTTAGACACCTTTTTCGGTTTGGGGTGCAAAAGTCAACAAGGGTGTAAAGTTTAGGGTGTACATTGTCTTTTAGTTTTTAGTATTTGATGTAAATATGTAATTAGTATTTTAGTATGTTTTGACTTTTGACCATCATTAATTTCGGCAAATGATCCATATAGCAGCCACGTCATCAAGATTGTAACCCGTTAGTCTAGTTGGCAGATCTATTAACGGCAGGGGCACGAGCGACCCAAAAATTATAACGTTAAGTATATTTTTGGACAAAAAAAAATATAAGGTGCTCGGTAGACATCGAGATAAAAGTTATGGTCATTTTTGAACCTTATCCCAATATTTTTTAGTTAATACTCTTTGAATTATAAGATAATTATAGATCTTTTAAAAATTAATTTAATATATTTTTAAATATAAATTGAAAAGAATTCATTTACAATTTTAAAATAATAAATTATAATTATAAGTAGTTTTTAAGTATTAACATAATTTAAATAAATTTGTGGTAATTTTTAATTTAAAAATAATTTTTTAAAATATCGATCTTATGATTGGAAAAAGAGGTGCGTATTTTGCACAGGATCATGTAAACATCAGATCGCTAGTACTAGCATACTGTATTACCACTTCAACCCAAACTCTCTCTCTCCTCACTGTTCAACAATGAAAAACCCCAAATCGTTCTTTTTGTTGATCCCAGCAATTTGTTTCTCTCTTCTAATTACAAAACCTTTAGCTTTCCAATTCGATGAGCTTCTCGCCGACGACGAAGAATTCGGTATTGAAGGGGGGAAATCCCCTGATCTCGACCTCATCCAATCTTCAATTCCTCCTCCTAAGCCCCCTGGTCCCACGCAGCCGACCCAGAAGAGGCATGTGGATCGAGATTCGGACTCCAAGGTCCAGTTCTCTCTTGAGCACGCCTTTGGCGACTCTGATTTCTCCCCCGCCGGCACGTTCTCTACTCGCCTCAAAACTTGGTCTCATGGCGGACAGGTTCTGTTTTTTCTATCTATTTGTTTGTTTGGTTGGCGAGAAAATTGAGGTGGAAAATTTTAAAAGTTTGTATTTTTTTTTGTCAATTGATGTTGTTTAAGGAAAGAAAGAAGTTGGGACAAAAGGAAAAGTGAATTTTTTTATGGAAATTTTCTTTGAACTATATAGAAAAATTGTGGGTTTTAGTTCCAGTTAGTGGTTAAAGAACATTATGTTCCGTCCTGAATTTGTCTTTTTGTGAATCTATGCAATCTAAGGAAAGAAAGAAGTTGGGAGAAAAGGAAAAGGGAAATTTTTTATGGAAATTTTCTTTGAACTATATAGAAAAATTGTGGGTTTTAGTTCCAGTTAGTGGTCACAGAACATTATGTTCAGTCCCGAATTTGTTGATGTTCCAGAACCTTTTACCTTACTCTCTATCATTGAGTTTTTGAGGTAAGGATTCCTAAGGATTTTTAACGTAGGAAATGATAGGAAAGGAAATATTAGGAAAGGTTTGTTTGTGAATTTATATTGATCTCACAAAAATGTTGTAAGTTTTAACCTAGTGTCCTCCTATATGTCAATTCAATAATGCTTTGATGACTAAAGTTTAAATTTTAAGAGCGGATACCCAATGATGTGGTTAGTTATCACCATTGGGTCTACTCAACTACGGTGGATCATCAACTAATTACAATCTGACACATTATTTTGTAAGCTGTTTTTGTAATATATTTTGGTATGTGTAGCATTACTAACGATAAATAGGCTCATGTTTTGTTGCGAGTAATCACAATGACTTGGTCTCTAAATAAGTTCAATTACTTGAGTAATTTATTGATTTTTATACTCGCAACAAAAGTTTGTTTTTGTCAAAAGATATAATATCATTTTCCTTTAACTTATGCTGCCATTGCCATTTTACTCTTATTTATAGAAAATAATTTAAAGGTGGGGTCCAATAAAGAATTACTCTCTCGTCTCACAAAAGATGGGTAAAGTACACAAAAATTTTGTTTCAGTAAAGATGTCTAAAGTACACATTTCAAATTTAAAATGTCATATAAAGTCTACTTAACTCAAAAATATTTAAATATGGTACACTACTTTTAGGAAAAAAGGAAAAAATCTTTAGTGTACTTACGTGGGGTCTATTGTGGATAAAATTGGAACTTATTTATATTCTCTTCTCTACTTTTATTTTTCTAAAATTTTGTGAAAATGTACTCGATAAGATATCTTTTAAGGGATGGAGGGAGTAGTTTGGAACTCTACTTTATATTTCACACCAACCACGTTACTTTCTCAAATGTATGAAAGTTAATTAACTAAATTGGGATGGGGAGAATGTCGCAAAATTAAGATGGAGGAAGCGCAACTTTTCCTTGAAACTATGTTTCTCAAATAATGCAGCGTGTTGCGATATTAGAATTTTTATTGGGTGATAAGTGAATTAATGTGTTTCTTTATCATTTATGTATGTGCATATCCATAAAAGTTTGGTATATACATGCTCTCTGACTTGTAAGTATTTGTGATGTTTTTGCAACTGTATTGTTTTCGCGGGATTGACATCATATATGACTCATGGTACAGACTCTCACGAAACTTCGGTTCTCAAGAAACGATTTGACTGGAGTAGACAAAGAGAACTTCAAAGTAAATCATCAACACCAGAGTGTTATTCGTCTAGTCACCTCCAACCCACCCTTGTATTTCTCCTTTAATTTTAGATTTTGTTTGCAGTTTAGTGCTGTGCATTATTAATAAGATATTCTTGCAGAAATTACTTGAAGGCGATGACTTCTATAGGATAAGAGTACCATCAATTGTGATAAGCCCTCCTGGGAGGGACTACATTATCTCTTCCGTAAAAGCAGTAAGTTTGAAATCAATTCTCTTGTGAGCAAACATTTTCTTGAAAACATATTCATTTTCCACAAGTACGGATGCATGTTGAGAACAGGTTTTAGGAATTAGTAGATATATTCTATTCCAAACTAGTTATACAGTCCATATTGACAATGTTTAATTTTTATCTTTAGTCTTGGTTCAATTTAATTTCCTTTTTTTTTTGCCTACTCCTTTTGTTGCCAACTCTTTACAATCTTTTGAGATCTTTTTCTTTTCTGAAATCTGAAACAATAACTTGACTTGCACACCAAGATTTGCTCTTTATGGTAACAAAATATTAAATCCTACACAATAAAATAAAACTTATTAATTTTATTAATAAAAATATAAAAGGACAATAATGGAGATAATATCGGCACTTTTTGAAGATTTATATTGATAATAATTCTACCCAATAACATTTAACTTTAAGAAGAATTTTAACTGAGACTGGTTAAATTAAACAACTCTTTACTTGAAGTCCAACTACTTGGGTACGTTACATGACAAGAACATAATTTAAGCAATTAATTTAAATCATAAGCATTATCAGAATCCATCCCTGGATTTAATATTTAGAAATGATAAGGTTGATAACAAATATCATTGATTAAATTTAAATGGAATCTGTTTGTTTACTTCACTGATTGCTTCTTTCGTTTACCTCCAGAGATGTCTTTCGCGGAATGGCTTGGACGAGCATTTTATTATACACATGGTACGTTAGATGTTCTACTAGTTCATATTTACTGGTAAAATTTTCTATTCCAGAAACTAACTTCGAGGAACCAACCTAGTGTTATTGTGCATATTGTACTTCCATTAGTTGGTAATTATTAAGGGTTTGTTTGGAAATGGTACTGGTCCTTTTTTTCTTTGAATTCATTTCACAAAATGACCAAGATTCCCTTCATGAATCAATGGAAAAAGGGCACGAGTCATCACCTCCCAATTTCTCCTTATAATACCTTTAGTAATAGTATGGCATAAGATAACTAATGATTTGTTTTAGGGACATTTTTTCCGCCAAAATTTTCGTCCCTGATACACGAGATGCTGATCTGCGGAGTTTCCGTGCTTCATAGCTTCTAACTGTGTTTTGAGTTCTGAATTACAGAAATACTCCTTGCGTTGTTATCATGTTGGACTGACCATAAAACTGAAAAAAGAAGTTATTTTTACTTTATTAAGTATGTCCATTTTATGGTCGATAGGGTTTTATAGAACCTATAAAGAGGCCTCTTTGGGTAAAAGTTACTAGACTTGTAAAGGTGATTGTTTCAGCAGCCTTATTAATTATAACCTACTCTTTGTGTCTGTAAATGATTATTTTAGTACTAGGTTGTTACAACTCTGATCTACTCTCTTTATAATTTTCTTGTCTATAATTTCTTTGCATTTTACTCATTTCTGCGAATTGCTGCTTCTATCATTCATCATGCATTTTGCTTATTATTTAAAACTTTTTTGCAAATGTACATGCTGAGGTGAGGTGTTTGATGCGGTTGATAATTATGGTTGATTTCATTTTCTACTCATGCAGGATGGTGTTAATATTTTGGCTGTTAATTATGGTTCTCCTGGGGCATGCCAGTATCCACGGCCATTGAAAATTGTAAGTATGGATGAAATATCTTTTTATAGTGTTTTTATAAATTGTATTTTGAGATGCAAAAGAAAATATATCTACTAATATTTTCCTGTCATGGTGCTGAAAAATTCAACTTTTTCTTGTAAATTTGATCTTTCACTCTCTCTATCACCCCCTTATTATAATGTTTTAGATGTTGATATTCTTTCCTGTAATACCTAAGAAAGAATAAGGCATCCCTCAAATGGGTCATATTATTCATGTTGAAGGAATTACAGTTCAATAATCATCACTGTCAATTGAATTATTTATCCAGAACATAGTCCTGATTATAGTTGTACTTAGTGGGCTGGCACACACAAAGTATGTGCAGAATCCCAACCTTCTTTTCTGACAAGCTTATACTAAATGACTTCAAATGTCATTTTAAACTTCCATATTCATGTAGCTTTTAGAACTCGAACAAAACTTGCAATTAAATGTGTCTGGCTGGTTGGTTCAGGTAGGGGAATTTTATTGATAATTTGAGTATGATCAGGAGCATGCAACAAAAAAAAGGCTGAATTTGAATTTTCAGATTGATCTTGTTTAAGGCTTCATATAATCAATTATAGGGTTATCTGAAGGCTGGTTTTATGTTTGCAGAAAATAAGAATGGAAAGTCAGCAAAATTTGTATGTTTGCTTCAGGATACTTTACAATCTGAATAGTTTATGTTTTTTAGGTTATAAGGGATCAACACATGGAGTGAGCTGCTTTGACTGAAAATTCTATAATGCAGTTGCATATGTAATACTTTATTCAGTTTGCAGAGTACTTGTCAGCAAAAAGCCTGAGTACTTGATTCATATTCAGAGAAACTTTACTCTGCTAATAAATACTGGATACCAGGTTCACTTGGCTCTAGGAAACACAGACGCCTCCTGGAAGCCAACAAATTCTTGTTGGATGAATTCGCTCCAACACGCCTCCGACACGCACCTGACACATGTCCGTGAGCTTTCCTTTTTTCTTTTTCTTTTTTAAAACTCGGACATGCCCGGACACGTCCCGACTTGCCTTGGACATGCCTTGGGTAAAAAAATTTGAAATTAAAAAAAAAATCCAGTACTTGAAATGCACAATAAAAATTAATTCATATGCAATTGGTACCTTTTAAACCTAATTCCTTCAATTCGGTACCATTGAATGGACAATATGATGTACGTTGCATATGTTATAAATTTGTATATGGACTATGTGGGCTGCCTAATATGGGTATGTTATAAATTTGTTTAAGTTTTTATCATGCTCTAGTAACAATTTAATTTATTTATTGTAAAAAAATACATTTATTTTATTAAAAATATATATATAAAAATTGAATGTGTCCCCCAAGTATTGTGTCCTGTTTTTTTGGAAAATATCGCATCCCGTGTTGCGTATCGTGTCCGTGTCCCGTGTCCGAGTCAATGCTTCATAGACTTGGTCGCAAAGAAACTTTAGTCTGCTAATAAATCATCGACACCAAGTTCACTTGGTGTGGAAAATACTCTGTTTTTGTTTGGAATACTGTGTTTGAGAGTTGAGGAATAGGCCTAATTATTATCTGTGCTGCCTAGGAAATTTGCCCAATCTTATCCTTGCAATGTTACACCTAAATCAGTCCTCTTTTTACTATGTATTAACTTTCCCATTATTTCTACTATTATGTAGTGATGAACTCCCAAGGACCATATTCTTCTTCTGATCACCAATTTTCGTATTTTAAGGTAGACAAAAGCTTTCTCCTGCACGTGTCCCATTCTAGTTTGATTCATTGTTGAAGAATCATACTTTGAATTTTTCGTTTTGAACAATCATGTGGTATGTATTCTTTCAGAATTAAAGCAATAATACTTTAAGATGGAGTACCTATAAGTTTGATATAATTTTTTCATCCCATGGGAAGTATTAAAAAATACTAGACAACTGTGCACGAGCTTTAGATCTCTTGTATGATTTATTACAGATACATTGCTGGTGTTAAAAAAACTAATAACCGAGGTTCCTTTGTTGAGTATGAAAAAAGTAAGCACAGATCCATGCAGCATCTTCTGTTCCTCTCTCTTTTTACGATCAACGTAAGTAATTTTTTACAGTCAACATAAGGAATAGATGAGCTTCGGTTCCATTTCTTCCTTTCTTTTCACTTGTAGTTATCAATTCAACGTTTTTCTTTAATAGAATCAATTAAACTGTTAACAAAACTCTCCTACTTGACAAATAATTCTACTTTCCTTGTGATTTCTCAAATAAGACTTTTATTCCCTCATAGATATGGACTAAGCAGATCCTTAAGCAAAGAAGCAATGTTCGAAAAAGCTAAAAGCGGTACGACGCGTTTTTCTCCGGACGAGGTGAGGCGTATGCCTCGATTTGAAAACCTAAATGTACCCAAAAAATTATTAAAAAATGCTAATAAAATCATAAAATAATCCATCATTATAATCAAGGTCATAAAAGACATAAATAACCAACGTCAGGTTAATGTATCATTACAAAATATCAAAACAACATAATATCAACAACTACTTATATAGTGATCATCCGTCACTATATAAATAGTGTATTATTCGTATTCAGCGGCTTGAAAAATGGATCAAATCCTAGATCATCCTCCTCACCATCATCCCTATCATTACCAAGAGGATCCTCCATGGAATCATCATCGTATCTAATAGATTTGTCATCCTCCTCATAGTTAGTGCTAAGATCCTCAAACTTCGGTTCTTCATCTACTAATTGCAATCCCTACCCTTTATCTATAAATAAACAAGTGAATCCCTTCAAATCCCTCCTAGATCTTTAGGCTTTGGCAGTAGTCGCAGTGTTAATGAAAAGAGAAGCCAATCAATCCAATCAGTCTTTATATACTCAATCTCAAGAAGAAACGTACTGAGTAAGGAAGTCCCATATTAATTATAATGAGTATGTTTTTTTAAAGAACACCTTAAAGACAACTTAAGTAATGACGCTAACCTTTTGTTTTAGTTTTTGACTGCAAAGTTTTTCTCTTTTTCTTTGACTTGTTTACTTCTTGTTCTCCGAGTCCCTTTCCTTCTAAGTGTAATCTCCCTCACATTAGTCTCTTCTCCTCCAACTGTCCTTTCATTCGCATGAGTTCCTTCACCCTCCTCCATATCATTATTCTCATAAGTCACTCCTGAGATATTTTCATTATTTTCCCCCGCAACCCACTCATTATCAGATGGCACACTATCAACAATCAATGAATCCTGTTCTTCCGTTAGTGCCTTTTTCTTGATGTGCCGATCTTTTAATTTTTTATTGTACATAATGTAAGCCAATGAGTTAAGCCTGGATGCAGACAGTCGATTCCTTTTCTTTGTATGTATCTATATTACAAGTAATTGAGCATTAGTGAGATCTCATAAAATCTTAATAAATAAATTTGAGAATATAAATGATTTATATCTAATAAATACCTGACTGAAAGAACTCCAATTACGCTTATACGCCGAAGATGAGCAAGTTAAACTCAAAATATTCACTGCAAAGTTTCTTATTTCTGGAGCTTCATCTCCAAATGCGATCCACCAATCAGTTGGATCAATATTAAAACATATATCAATCTTACTGGTACAACGGTACTTACCAAGAGCACGTTTAATCATAATGAAAGCATAACCATACATTAATCAACGGTACTTACCAGGAGCACGTTTCTTACACGTGTTTTTGACATTTGTGTAGCTAAATAACCCTTGCCTCAATCAGAATGCATCAAATTGCAAATCAACTTTCTCTCTTTCCTCGGAGTTAGGAATAAGCTTGTCCATACAAGCGTACAATCCCACCTTAACTTCCACATTGGCACAAAAATTTTCATCATATTGAAAATAAGGATTCAAAAAATATGCAGCAGCGTGCAAATGCCGATGCAACTGATTGGCCCACTTGGCAGATGCTCCATATCTCTTTAGAGGCCCCCTCATTATCCAAATTTTTTGCAATTTCTTCTTTTGCATTTGCCATGACACAATATAAAAATTCCATTCCCGGCACCTTCTCTGAATCTGCCATCCTCAATACACGTACTAGAGGTTTTGTGGTCTTAATCCCACACTATTCCAAAAATTCCTATCACTTAGAATGATTTTTATCGCCTCTATACTTTCAGTTTTTTTTTGTCAAAGTACAATTTGCCCACTCCCTAGATGTAAACATAGCCTCCAAAGGCTGTCTCAAACTATGCATACTCTGCAAAGTTAAATAAGCAGTGACAAATCTAGTGGCGGCTACCGAACAAGGTCTTTATTAGTGTTGGCTCTCATCCATTGACCCATCCATGATTATATATGAAGTTGTTTACCTACAATTACATAATGACATTCATAAAATAATAATAATAATTCAAGTATTCATTAAATATAAAAAAATATAACCAAATAATAATAATAATAATAATAATAATTACTTTCTTTGCCTTTGTCAAAGCATTTTTATGTTGAGACAACTCTCCAAGCTTCTCAAGCATCAAATCGATGCAATGCGTGGCACACCACATACGTGGCCTCTTCTCCATTAACATTCTCCCCGCCGCCTTATAATTAGATGCATTGTCAGTGACTACTTGAATGACAAGGTGTTCTTCCACTTACTCAACAACCTCATCAAGTAGTTTAAATATCAAATTAGCATTTTAACTGCATCAACAGATTTCAAAAATACAGTGCCATGGGGGTGGTTTACAAGAAATTTTATTAGGTGTCTTCTCTTCCTCCTTCAATATCCAAGAGCTAAGCTCGTATGAAGTAGGGGGTTTCAAACCACGACCATAATTTCCAATTGATCGGCACATATTTATAAATGAAGGACTATCTGCAACATTAAAGGGAATCCCGTTTTCAAAAAAGAATCTACTAATATTAAGACAGACTGCATTATGAGCCTCCTTTGAAAATACAGTACACTTTGTAGTAACATCAACATCAACATCTACAACAGATTTGTCCATGGGTTCCCGAACTCCCCTCGCAGAGGCACTACCCACACTTGAACCTCCCAAGGATGGATGACCACCATAATAAGACCCACTTTGTATTTTTTCAGCTTCATTTCTTTGTCTTTCCTCCTTTGAGTTGATATTTTTTTTTCATATATGAAGCAAGCTCTTCCTTCATTTCACTTGGTACTTTTTTGCAAGCCTCAACATTACTATGATTACCCACATGATGATTTTTCAGCCTTGTATTCTCTCCTTTACAAATTTTCTTACAAAAATTGCATTCCACATATAAATGAGATTTATTAACTCCAAGAGTTTCGGTGCCATATTTCCAAGCTGGATCTTTCTTACCCATAATAACAATTCACTGAAATAATTTTTTTTTTCCTAAGATCGTTAATTGAAATTTAAAAGCATATGATTGTTAATTCACAGTAATGTTATTACTGTATATATATACATATGATTGTTATTTATATATAATTGTAATAAAAAAAAAATTGCCTATTAATTTCAACAATGCCAAGTGACTAATAAAAAAAGTAATTGCCTTGTATATGATATGGAGTATACTGTATATATACATATGATTGTTTTTAATAATTAAGTACATAAGATCATTACCCAGTTCGATTAATGTGGCTGGTGAAGCCGTCAAGAAGAAGAAAAAGAAGAACGAGAGAGAGAGAACCTGTCGATCGAAGAAGAAGAAGAACTGAAGAAGAAGAGAGAGAGAGAACTGAGCATACCTGTTAAATTGTCGAAGTCGCACGACCTGGTGGGTGGTCGAACTGAAGTCGCAAGAAGAAGAGAAAGACTTGGATCTGTCAAATTGAAGTCGCAAGTTGAAGAACCGAGCATACTTAGGTTTTTTTTAATTCAAACCAAGGCGTAGGCCTTGATACACCTTGAGGCGCAACGCCTTGAGGCATAAGCCTCAACCAAACAAGGCGCAAGCTTTTGAATTTTCATTTGAGGCGTTAGCCTCGCCATAGCCAACTCCCGCCTCGCTTTGAGGCACGCCTCGAACGCAATTTCGAACTATGTAAAGAAGTAATATATTGAACGTTAACCTACAAATAAACAAATTAAGAATCTATTCAAACGTTAACTCTTAAAGCCAACAGTACCTAGTTCAAACTAAATTTAGTTATTTTCTATCCCAATTTATTTTTCCCCTTTTCTCTGATGTCTTTCTTAGGAATATTTTTCAGCTGTCTTTGTTATTTTTTCGGGGCTGAGAGTTTGGGATTAATCATAGTTGTCACGGCCTTGGACGCCGAGCAGCCAAGGCTCATGCCTTGGTAGCTGACCCAACCCAAGTTAGGTGATCAAGTTATGTTTCACTCATGACTCATCATACTTGTTATGTAGTGTAATTTTATTATTTATTAATATATGATGGATGATGACTTGGTTGATTCTTTATTTTCTACGTGGTGTTTGTTGACTTGTTCTAGTAGTTTTTAATGCAAGTGTTTTACTTTTGAATTTTGATTATTAAGTATTCATATTATTGTGTTTTTAATTGTATTCCATAGTGTTAGTTATTATGTTTTGGGTTTTAATGCATATAAAATTTTATTGCTCAATATACTTTTAAAGTAAAATTTATAACATATAAATTACACACTATTAATGACTTGTCGCCATATGGACACCATGGCGGGCGTTTAGGCATCCTGACAGTCAACTACCGCCACATCTAGCCGTGGCGCCATGACAACTATGGGATTAATGAAGTTATGACTGCTGAGAAGTTTAGTTGGGTTGGTTCTATTGACATGTTGTAAATCCATAAAACTTGGTGCATTTAATTGACCTACTCTATGAAGGATCTTCAGTTTGTACTTACGACGAAAAGGACCCGCAATTTGTACCATGAGAATATCATATTCAGAGACTGGCTAATATAGTTGTTCTCCCATTGTTGGTGGTCTCTTTGCACCTTGAATAGGAGTTTTCACTTATGCTTAAAATCTAGTGTCCAGTCTTAAAGTCAATTCTAGCTTGAGCCCTTACTGGGCCATAATATTTGGTTATGACTTCACCACTGTCTTCTTTTTAGTTCATCTGTTCTATTACCTCTTTATTACAAGTGCATAGATGTTAATCCGGGATTTGGTGGTGTTCCCCTAAATGAGAAGGTTATGCATAGGCAGTAAGCACGGCGATAATGTGCATAATTTGGCTTTAAATAAATAAGAGAATCATTTTATCAAATAATAAGATTATTATTTATATGTATTTTCTTATTCCTATTGCAGCCTGCAAAGTGGGCCTTTACGTCACATACAGTCTTAAAGAACAGTGAGCAGGCACCAAGGTAAGTGCTCTTGTTTTGTTTTATTTGTTTCTTTTTAAATTTTCTAGACACTAGCCACATCTATGAAGAATATGAAGAATTTCATTGCATGATCATTCCACTTTTAGAAGAATTATGCTTAAAGTTGATTTTTTGTTTTGAGTTTTCTTTTGAATAAGTTACTAGCTGATACTGAGCTAAAAGTGTGAAGAATGTTCTAGTTTTACATTTGTATAGCTATTTTTTTTAATAAAACTTGTTATCCCTGAAGTATTAGTACAATATACTCCCTCCGTTGAAAATTATTGGATCAAAAGTCAATTTGAGACATTTTTAAATTCAAAATTAAGATGACTCGCTATAAATTATAAAACAATAAAGCTTACATTGAGTAATACTGTTTAGATAACTTATAATATTCATCATTGACTAAAAGAATTTATGTCAATTTTGAGTTTAAAATTATCTTAATTGAGTCAACAATGATCAAATAATATGGATAGGAGGGAGTATTTAATTAGATGTCTATTTTATATACACAATAATATGTTTGTTTTTATGTTTATAATTAATATAGTAAGTGGTTTATCCAATAATTTATTAATTATGAAGTATGTGAATATATTGCATATAACGTGTGATATATATATTTGTTTATATATTTTTAAATGAGCTCTAGCTATAATAGTAACCCTCTCATACCCACCCTAATGGGATAACAACCTAACAGGGAGGTGTAGAGTTCAAATCCTGTCAGGGCCTAAGAACCTTCTTTCATAATCCCATAAGGGTTCTAGTTCTTGTAGGGTCAAGGTTAGGTTCTCTGTCTCCCTCACCCACCATGGTTATAAATAATTTAAAATTTTATATATATGGGAAAAGGTAATATAAGGCAGGTTTGGCTATGATTGTAACTTCTATGGCGACGGTCCGAACCGGTTCGTAACTGGTCCGTTGGAGAGACGGATTATATATATATATATATATATATATATATATATATATATATATATATATATATTCAAAATCCTCTTTGTTCTCTTTCTCCGTGTCCCTTTCACCATTGCTAGTGACATGCCAACCAAAACCTATTCATGGATTGATGATTGTAACCTAATATGTATGTTTAATATACAATCCAGCTAAAGAATTAATATGCCGGGTTTTTGTGTTACCATATGCATATTAATCTTGTATGTTACATTTTTTGTTACTCTATATCATTAATGAAACAGAACCCCTGCTTTCTCGGAAGATATTGGTGGTGTAGAGATTGGTGGAGAGGATGAAGGTGTGAAGCCGCTAGAAAGGTCTTTATGGGCTAAATACGTGAGTAGTCAAAGACTTGTTCCTTTTAATACGAATTTCCCCTTTATCTTTTTGGCAGTCTTATTACATGCAGAAACTTTGCTTTTCTGCTCCTTTTGTCTATGTTTCAGTGGATGTATTTGATCCCTCTTGGACTTATTGTAATGAATGCCGTAACTCAAACCATGAACATGCCCGAGGAACAGGCAGGTGGCCAACCTGCCTCTCAAACTCAGCAGCCTATTGGTGCAACCCCGCATGGGCCAAGTACTACTGTGCGAAGACGATGATGGTTAGTTTACTATTTGCTGAAATTTGTGAAGAATGCATTTTTTACGTGTTGATCTAGTTTAACATTGATGATGTATATATAATTCTGCCTTTGTATTTCTTCTCTAGTTTTGGAAAGACATTCAGGCTCTATTACAGTGAGAAAAAATATAGGAAGATTTCATGCCACATGCTATTTAATCTAAAACCAAAGATGGGAAAGACCAAAAAAAATGAATTTTTCTTTTTATATACTTATATAGATTAGATTATTATTTATTTATTTATAATTTTTTTACCTATACAGAGCGATGCGTCTTAGATTTTTAGATATTTCTCCAAAAAATAGATATTCCACATGCTATTTCTGTTAAAAATATCTGTTCACTTCGTGTATTTGCTTTAGAGATTTTTGAAAATGACATATTTCTTCTCTATTCGGGTTCAGTTAAAGCTTCCGAGTAGAATTTGAAAACCAGAACTGTAGCTACATTAGGATACAGTTTTACATCCAAGTTACCAATATTTCTCCCAACTCGGACTGTAAATGGGACAAGAGTAGGGTCCCCAAAATTGATGTATGAATGTCTTTTTGTTAAGATGCTTGTAACAACAATTAAATTCTAAATATCTTTCTTTATGATTCCAGGAACAAAATCGGGCAAGTTCTTAGTCAAATGTCTGTGCACTTTTAACGGGAAAAAGACCGCATCTGACGTTCCACTAGGTGAGAGTAGATGCCATTCTACTGTGAGGAGGCTTTAGGTTGTGATGAACTTATTTTCCTAAACTTCATTAGGTGCAGAATGCTCTATTTGAGATGGCTTTTGGAATTTTGCTTTCTACATGTAACATAACTCTGGATAATTTAGCACACTTCACATCTATATTTTTCTGTAGTTTCCATATAAACTTACCAAAGGCCACAATAGAGAACGTAGATCAATTCAAATGGTCACTAGAACTCTATATTATAAAGTGACCATAGCTGCTGATATCAAACTCGGCGTCCTGTGTCACAATTTTTTTTTTGTCCCTACAAAGTCTTATATTATTATTTTGTACTATTTAATTTAAAATTTTTACATCTTACATAATCTTTTTAAATTTTATAACTTTCATTCGTTATCCCCGTCTTAATTACACGCCGCGTGATTACATGTGAAAATATCTTCTTTTTTTTTTAAAATTAAATCCTTCCATTTACTTATATGCATAAATGTGCGTGTAAGTGTGTTAATGAATCGAGTCAAGTCGAGTATTGAATTGTTCAGATTTGATTAACAAAATTTATCGAGTATTAAAATAAAGTTTGATTGAAGGTCGTTTATTCACTAGCAGGATCTCGAATTGAGCCGAGTAGTTTGAACTTTAATATAATTCGAGTCTTAATAGAAAATTGTAATTTGAGAAGGTTCGAGTAATTTATTGAATTTTAAAATTTATTTATATTTGAATCATTTATATTTTCAGTCCAATTCGAGTTTGAATTTTTAGTCGAATTGAATCAGAATTGTTTACTTATTTTACAGTCTTATGAGCGTGCGAGAGAGATTTAGAGGGGAAAATATGCATAAACTTTTTATTAACATAACAACTTGCCTAATTAACGCCAATCATATTGTTTGATCAATGAACTAGTGTTGAAGTTGTAGTAAAAGAATCCGTCGGACCTAACTATCCACTTGCACTGCATAATATATCCAAAGAAACACTTGTCTCCCATCGGCTTATTAAAAACGTCGAAAACTTGTTGCTTCGATTTCCAGTAGAAATGGCAGAAGAAGAGCGTTGTTCGGAAGAAATTCTGACAGAATTTCCACTGGAAATAAGCGTTATAAGGAAGGGTACGATCTCCTAAATCATTATTTTTTGATTTGCAATGAAAGCGGATACTGTCATTACGAATATCATTATCCACACGAACGGAGTACTCTGTGGGTAATGGACAAGCAGCATATGCTGTATCCAAAAGGTAAAGTACTAAGATGAGAAGGGACAAATTTCTTTTCATGAGATAACTCATTTGATTGAACAAAAAAAAAAACAACAACTGGAAATGGCATCCAAGTTGTTTCAATTTTCTCTTTATAAATAATTTTTAAGACCAAGTCGCATTTATGAACACACACACAATCACAATTTATTATTTCTATTACATTAATTTGTGTTTGGTTGGTTGGGTGGGTGGGTGGATAGGTGGGGGAGGGTATTTAATTATCATTAAAGTAAATTTAAAAATAATTTACCTTTCTTTGTATAAAAAATCAATTATATTGATTATTATGAAATAAACTTAAAGTTCAGGGTATTAATCTATATTTAGGCCTTAATTTTTTATATCAAAAATATTAAAATTGTCATTATATTGATTATTGATGATTATGAAATAACAATATTTTAATTAGTAGTACATTTATACATTTTAAAATATTTATCATTATATTGATTTTGATGATTTTTTTTTAAGTTGAGTTTGTAATGTATTAAATTTACTTTAAAAAATTAATAATGATCTTATATTTAACCTTTTTGGTATACAAAATTAATGGAATTAATGTTCAAATGAGACTTAATATTACACAAGTTTTTTTTAACCACATGTCGTCATGTCATCAATTTCTGACGTGATACTATCAATTAGACGTAATCAGAAAAAAATAAAATAAAAGTTGAATTTCCTAATTAAAATTTTTGAGAAGATAATTCCTAAAGTAAAAATAAATAAATTAAGAGTTTAATCCCTTAAGAGCCTTTTAACATGTAATTAATGAGTCTTCATAAAGCCATTGCAGATCTCTATAGTAGTCGCAAGAAGTGTAATGCTCAGACTACGCCACCAAGCCATGTCCGTCGTCACATAATCACAAAAGTAGATTATCCAAATCCACAATTTATTATTTTTGGGTACATTAATTATGGTGAGTGTTGTTATCAAATAAATGAATAATCACAAAAGTTAGATTATTAAAATCCACCATTTATTGTTTCAATTATATTGGGGTGGGGGGTGGGGGGTGGGTGGGTGGTGGGGGTAGTCGAAACTTTTGTAAATACTCGAGAAGGCTTATTATTCATAATCCATATCATTAAGAGTTTAATCTCTTAAGAGTTTAATATTAAGAGTGAAAAAATATGAAGAGTTTAATCTCTTAAGAAATAATAATTCATAATCCATATCATTAATATATCAATCAAAACACAATAAACTCACGATTTATGGGTAAAAATATCACAAGAACAAGTCTTGAATAAGTAGAAAGAAAATGTCAATTTTAATAGAGAAAGCTATAACTTAATTAGATGAGAATTGAACTAATAATATAGGGTAATGTTTGTTTGTAGAAGTTATAAATTTGGGACTATATTATATGGATTATAATTCTAATATTAGTAATCATAGAATTAATAATTCTGGTCACGTTAACTTATAATAATCACATGTTATATTTTATTGTGTCAAGTATAATTTAAAAGAATGGATAAAAATTTATCGTTTGACTATTATACTTTTATAACTAATAACAAAGAAATTAAATTCAATTTGAGTACAAATGGATAACTTTATCGGTTTTTTG
The DNA here is from genome assembly GCA_020205605.1 of Panax ginseng. Taxonomy (NCBI): domain Eukaryota; kingdom Viridiplantae; phylum Streptophyta; class Magnoliopsida; order Apiales; family Araliaceae; genus Panax; species Panax ginseng. Next base: position 53,608,954 of record CM035135.1, on the reverse strand, counting down.
AATTGATATCAACAATGCAGTTCATCTAAGGATAAATTACACCCACCATGACATCAAAAAATATTATTCTAATACCATATGCAATTACCAAATTTTGAAATTACACATAATAGAGAAAAATATGCACAAATTTTTCTCAATATATATTGTTCTTTCAAATATGATAGCATGATATATCACATTCGGATCTCAAACTCCTTTATTAATCACATGTTATGTTTTGTTGTGTCAAGTATTATTTAAAAAAATAGATAAAAATTTACCATTTAAACTTTTATACTTTTATCACTAATAACAAAAAGATCATATTCAGTTTAAGCAGTGGCGGAACCAGAACATTCTTAGAGGGAGGTCAAAATACATCAGTAAAAAAAATTTATTTATTGACGCTTGGAGTACTTCTTTTAAATTCATTTTGCCCAATTATAATATTTCACAACATCATATTCCAATTATATATATATATATATATATATATATATATATATATATATATTAATTTCCTCCGAACTATGAGACTATTAATTAGACTTTGATGTTTTTAGTCAACTGATTAGCTATTTTTATGGATAAATTATAATATTATATATTCAAAACCTTATATTGTGATTCTGGTCATCTTCCTTGGAGACAATTTAGAGGAGACAATCAAAGCAAGAAAATGAATTAAGTTATTTTCATTTACAAAAAATTAATACCAAGGTATGATTAAAGTTATTTAATATTAATCAATTAATTATCAAACTTATTTAATATTATTTTATCTTATAATAATATTGTTAATTTATTATAGGTGGAAGGACATGAAGAAGCAAATGAATTAATACAATCTCATAACAAAGATCAAATTTAATTAATATTAATATACTTCAGATTTTTGGGTGGGTGGGTGGGTGGGGGGGGTCACAATGAGTTTAAGTATAGATGGATAAAATATGATACTCGACAAAAAAAGTTATAAAAACTAGTTTATAAAATGATGTAACAAAGTGTAATTAGTGGATAATTTATCATACATGAGTAGGCCTAGTGATAGCAACCAGTCACATAATGTTATAAGTAATTTTTTTTGTAAAAATTCTTTTATCATCAAAGTACTATTGATTTGAGACCCATCTGAAAATTATATATTAGTTTATTTACTAAATTATAATCTCTATCTCGACTCAAAAATAAAGCTCACAATCTCCCCAACTCAATTATTAATGAGTATTGCTATACTTATAAAGAAATCTTACAAAGAATAGTTTACAAAATGATATGTCAAATTGTGATTAGTGGATCCAGTTGGTGCAAAAGACACTGTACCACGAAAATAAAAGACAAATAAGGGAGTTCCAGAAGTAATACTCGCTCCAAAAGTAGCATTTATTCCAAAAGTGGGAATACCCCTAGAAGAGGTATAAAATCTCACCGAAGGGATAAGAGATGAATACCAAGAGATCTAAGTAAATGATGTACATGATGAGAAAATATGGGATCGAAACAAAGTCATGATTGATGATATATTTGCTTTCTCTATATCATCAGATATTACTAAGATTTCTGACATGGATCCTGAACCACAAAACGTGGAAGAATGTCAAAAAAGAAAAGATTGGCCACAATAAAAAGATGTTATTCAAACTGAGCTATAATCATTATTGAAAAGAGAAGTATTTGGACCAGTAGTCCAAACACAATTGGGAGTAATCCCGGTTGGAAATAAATGGGTATTTGTACGAAAGCAAAATGAGAAAAATAAAATTGTGATGATATACAAAGCCCGACTTGTTGCTCAAGGTTTTTCACAAAGACCTGATATTGATTATCATGATACATACTCTCCAGTAATGGATGAAGTAACTTTTCGCTTTTTACTAGGTATGACAACCATGGAAGGTTTGGAAACACGTCTGATGGATGTTATAACAACATACTTATATGGCTCACTTGATAGTGAGATCTACATGAGAATTCCTGAAGGATTAAAAATGGCTGAATCACAAAAGCCCCGCCATATATATTCAATCAAGTTGCAACGTTCAATATATGGGTTGAAACAGCCTGGTCGTATGTGGTATAATCGACTTAGTGATTATTTAATGAGAGATGGGTATACAAATAATCAAGTATGTCCATGCGTTTTTATTAAAAATACACAAAGTGGATTTACCATCATTGTTGTATATGTGGATGATTTAAATCTTGTAGGTACTCTTGAATAACTCACATGAACTGATACTTATTTAAAGGACGAATTTGAAATGAAAGATCTTGGAAAGACAAAGTTCGTTTTAGGAATACAAGTTGTAAGACCCCAACTTATTATAAATAAAATTGAATTTTTCTATTCATTATCTTGAAATAATAATGAGTTAATTTGATATAATACTTTGGTTATGGGTGAAATGTGCAAATTTTGCAAAATTAGCAAGTGGTTATAAAATATTCATTGTTGTCGGGGAATATTCGTTTGGTCGTGGAATATTCTTATTGTCGGGTAATATTCATACGACGACGCAGCCATTTGTGAGCCCCATAACGGAATAACTGTTGGATGAAGAAAAAGACAAGTTTGAGTTTTTATAATTAACGACGTAATTGTTACCGTTAACACTGTTGGATTACCTAGTGGTTAAAATACAGTAATACGCTTGGTTACACAGTAGCACACGGTATTGCACAATATTTTTGAATTATTGATTCTTACGTAAGAAGACACTACTCAATAATTGTTACCGTAATTACTGTTAAATATTTTATTTTATTGATTCAATAATTATTGCGTTGATATTTTATATTATTGTTGTTTTAATAATTGTCACTGCACAGTATTTCCCATTATTAGATCAATAATTCATATTATTTGAATAATTATTAGATAGCATTATTGACAATGTCTAAAAAAGTTTACAAGGAGAGGTTTGGTCACCTAATCAATGCGTCTGTAAGGAGAAATCCTTATCGGAAAGCCCCCTCTTTCCTGGGAACGGCCTGGTTGTCATTATTGTGATTCTGTAATATTATTTGTGAATAATTAATTATTGATTTATATGATAAGAAAATATTTATTTTATGTGAATATAAATGAAGGAATTTTTGCATGAAATAATAGTTGAAAGTTTGGCATATTTTTGTGGAATTACAATTATTTTTCTAATAAAATATTCATTTAAATATATTATAATTGTTTCAAATAATATATATATATATATATACACCAAAGTGTATTTGCATACTTTGTGTAGCATTATTTTGGGTTGGTGAGAATTTGTCAGCAAATGTGGTATTGCCTAACTTTTATGGGCCCTCAAGGATGAAAAAATAAGAGTTTGGCAGGAATAAAGAAGTTGTTAGGCTATTTGGTTGGTGAAATGTGTTGCCTGCAAGATTGTTTCAAAGAGTGGCCCCCACCCATATTGAAATTAAGATGTTAGGCATTGAAAAGTTTGGCTGATAAGAAAAAAAAGTTAGGCTGCAGTTGATTTTTCTCCTTCCGATTTTCACTATAAAAGGAGGGCAACCCTTCATTCGAAATCACATAAAAGAAAAAAAATCTCAAGTATTTTTATTATAGTATTGTGAGTATTTCTTTTGAGCATAAGAATACTTTGAGCGTAGTTTTTCTGCAAGATTTTCTTAGAATAATATCCGATATTCCAGTCAAATCTAGTTTCTACTAAAGGTAAAGGATATTATTATATTGCAATACTCGTGAGAAATATTATTTTCATTCATACTCCATATTACGTAAGCAATATTATTTCATCTCGTATTCCTAAATTTGAACTTACTATGGTAAGTATTGCTTCTATAATTCCTGAAATGATTAGAAATTTTGCTTCATCTAATATCATTTCATAGGAATATTGGTCTGAACTTTTTAATCAAATTTAGAAATTTTCATGACGGGTACTGTTCACGAGTACTGTTCATGGGTATTGTTCACGGGTACTGTTCACAAAAGAAAAAAAAAATATTCCTTTCCCTTCCAAAGTTATCTGTTGTGACCCTTATTCTTGAAATTGAATTCATGTTTTGATCTTCATTCTTGAATTTTACTCCATTATAGTTTATTATGGAGTATTTTTAAACTTGAATTATCCAAAGTACAAATCTCTAATCTTTGTCATTTTGTCTCACTGGATTCGTTCTCTAAAATGTTTTTCATCATCCTCAGTCTTTAATGGTGATACTTGATGAATATCTTTGGTCTTTAGTGCAAAGATGAATGATTACCTGATGAATATCTTTGGCCCGTAGTGCAAAGATGAACATGTGTTGAAGATGAACATGACCAACTGGTGATACAAATGAATATCTTTGGCCCAGTAGAAAAAAAGATGAATATTTGATGCAAGATGTATATTGATTGATGTTACAGGGATAAAATATTGATGATAGACTTTTAAATTCATAGATGATAGTAGATTTCATTCTCTACTTAACTCTTCTAATGAATTGTTATTTCTGCTGCGAATATTGATCTAAAACTGGTTGTCCATTATATATTATCTGATTTGTTGAAGGCTAACGATAAATTGTTGTTCTTTATCTTAGTCTTCTTTACTGGGCTAGTTGAGCTCACCCTGTTCCTTTTTGTTCCATTTTTCTTCTCAAGAGGTGAGAATATAGCAGGAACCAGTCGGGGTAAAGAGTGATGGTCCTAGACAGTTGTTTTAGCAGTCCTCACTATTTTTATAAAATAGTGTATCAATAAATGTAATGAGGACTTATTTGAGTGTGGATATTGTCTAGAGGACAATATTTGTATTTAAACTTACAGTATTTGTGTTGTCGTATTTCGTACGACAATTGTACTAATGATGTTGTAGTTGTTTCTGTACCATGTATTTTGGCGACTTAGAATGGGTGATGTATACCTATTTTGGGGGCGTCACAGTTGGTATCGAGCTTAGGGATATGGTCTCATGAGATTGGGGAATAGAACTCAGGAGGGAGAGATGAGTAAATCCTTCTTAGTGTGTCCTACCTAAGCTTATTTATTGGTCAGTCATAATATAGGGATATTATATGACATGTTAATTTGTTTAATTAACCCTTGTTTTATGGCAGTTTTTAAGAATGGCAGCTGAGAATGTTAACAATGGAGTGTATAAGACTGTGGAACAACCTTCAATCACCAAACCAAGAGAACGCAAGCAATGGAAGGCAATATTCCTCCCGTAAACAACACTACCGAGCAAACGATGAATGATGGAATGTTTAGGAGCTTTTTGCAGTTTATGCAAAATCAGACGAGGGAGACTCGTGTACAAAATACGGGTGGAAATGATAGCAACGCGCGGTTTGTCACAGCCAATCAGTTCAAGAAGTTGGGACCACCAGATTTCTGGGGAAAGCCGGATCCGATTAAAGCAGAAACGTGGGTCAAGCAAATTACCAAGATATTTGATGTCTTGGGCTGCACGGAAGAACATAAGGTTCCATTCGCCACCTTTATGTTCCGTGGAGAAGCAGATTACTGGTGGGAATCTGTGAAGCGTACCCATCCAGCCGCACTCAACATGTCTTGGGAAAGATTTCAAAAACTATTCAATGACAAGTACTTTCCTGAAAGTATTCGTCATATGAAGGAGGTAGAGTTTATTAGACTGGAACAAAACAACATGACGGTGTCCCAGTACGAGGCAAAGTTCGCAGAGTTATCCAGGTTTGCACCTCATTTGGTAGAGAATGAGGAATGAATGACGCGAATATTTATGAGAGGTTTATAACCCGAGATTCGACAATATCTTATCTCTTATAAATTTTCTTTATATTCAGATGTTGTAAACAGGGCTCAACTATTAGAGCGAGATAATGAGTATGTTCAACCAAGGGACCACAACCAGGGTTATACCGGTGACAACAGTCATCGGAGCGATGATAACCAGCGAGGAGGGAAAAATACGGGCAAAGGCGGCAACCACTCAGGTGGTAATCGTGGCCATGATAATAGGAGAGGTGAGTTAAGTGGAAATTTCAAAAAGAGGAGATTCAACAATGACGGAAAGACATCAGCACCAACACCAACAACAAATTCTAGGAGAGAAGAACGACCGCCAGTTAGATACCATAGATGCGGAGAGGAGGGACACATAAGTCCAAACTGTTCACAGCCTTCCAAGGTGTGTTTCAATTATGGAAAAGACGGTCATATAGCCCGATTTTGTCCTGTAGCAAAGTCAAGTCCAACTGGGACGGCGACACCAAAGGCGATTACGGACAAAACAAAGCCGGTGGTTCAAGGGAGGGCGTTTGTTGTGACTGGCCAAAATGCAAGAAACCCGAACGAGGTGATCACGGGTAAGCTAATCTTGAACTCATGTGAAGTTTATACCTTACTAGATACCGGTTCTACCCATTCTTTTATCTCTCCTGCTTGTGCTCAACGTTTAAACTTGACTCCGGAGAAATTGGACTTTAACTTATCTGTTAAAACTCTGTTGGGTGAAACCTTCGTTACATCTACAGTTTATAAATCTTGCTTGATCCAAGTTGGCACAATCACATTACCTGTTGATCTTATCTCTTTAAAGATACTTGCATTTGATGTGATTTTAGGGATTGATTGGTTAACCACTCATCATGCCAAAATTGATTGTTTTCGTAAGGTTGTTAGTTTTCATATTCTTAACCAACCTGTTATACAAATTCAAGCAACTAAACCACTAAAATCAGTCACTGTCATATCAAGCCATAAAGCTATTCGTTTATTAAAAAATGGATGTCAAGCTTTCTTAGCTTATATTATGGACTTGAACAAAAACACGTCAGATTTGAATAATATTTCTGTTGTTAGTGAATTTCCTGACGTATTTCCTGAAGAACTTCCTGGTGTACCCCTAGAACGTGAAGTTAAATTCTTTATTGATCTTGAACCGGGTACAAAGCCCATTTCTAAAACCCCATATCGAATGGCTCCTATTGAACTTCAGGAGTTAAAAGTCCAACTACAGGAATTGTTAGACATCAGTTTCATTCGTCCTAGTACATCTCCTTGGGGTGCTCCTGTTCTATTTGTAAAGAAGAAAGATGGGAGTATGCGACTCTATATTGACTACCGAGAATTGAACCATGTCACCATCAAGAATAGGTATCAACTACCTCGCATTGATGACCTGTTTGACCAGTTACAAGGAGCACAATTCTTTTCAAAGATCGATCTTCGTTCTGGATATCATCAGCTGAAGATTAAAACTGAGGATATTCCGAAGACTGCCTTCAGAACTCGGTACGGGCATTATGAATTCTTTGTCATATATTTTGGATTGACTAATGCTCCTACTGCTTTCATGGATATGATGAACCGTGTATTCAAGGAATATTTGGATCAGTTCGTTGTTGTCTTTATTGATGACATCCTCATCTATTCCAAAAGCCGTGAAGATCATGAGCACCATTTGAATCTGGTACTTCAAAGACTTCGTGACAACAAGCTATATTCCAAGCTGAAGAAATGTGAGTTCTGGCTTGAGGAAGTAGCATTCCTTGGGCACGTGGTGTCAAAACATGGAGTATCTGTTGACCAGCGAAGATTGAAGCAATACAAAGTTGGGAGCAACAAAGTCGATGATGACAGAAGTGCGTAGCTTTTGGGCTTAAATTTGGTTATTATCGGAGATTCATGGAAAGATTTCCCGAATCGCTACTCTGTTAACTCAGCTGACTCGGAAAGATACAAAATTTGTATGGAGCGAGGAATGCAAAATGAGTTTCCAAGAGCTCAAGAGGATACTCATTTTGGCACCTGTTCTAACAATACCATCTGGTTCAGATGGATTTGTTATTTACAGCGATGCTTCAGGCAAAGGGTTAGGATGTGTTCTCATGCAACATGGGAAAGTCATAGCCTATGCCTCGCGACAACTTAAAGAATATGAGAGGAATTATCCTACTCATGATCTGGAGTTGGTAGTAGTCGTTTTTGCGTTGAGAATCTGGAGTCACTACCTGTATGTGGAAAAAGTGGAGATTTATACGGATCATAAAAGCCTCAAATATTTCTTCACCCAAAAGGAACTCAACATGAGGCAACGATGTTGGCTCGAGCTGTTTAAAGATTACGACCATAGCATTCAATATCATCCCGAAAAGTAAACGTCAGAATGACGATTGAGTAGAAGATCATATGTGGGTACGAGTGGAATGTTGTTAACACAAAGGCCCATTTTGTATGACTTGCAAAGGATGGAGATAAAGGTAAAGGCTCCATTTACCAACGTGATGATATCAAACATATGAGTAGAACCGACTTTAATCGATAAAGTTAAAGCTGCTCAAACTACAGACATGGAGCTGATGCATATGAAGAAGAAAGTGCAAGAAGGTGCTATTCCGGAAGCAAGAATTGATGAAGAAGACGATCTCTTTAACATATAACTTTGCCAGCTGATCAAGATTGAATCTAATCTTTATTGGCAAAAAGTGTGTAGATTTTATCAATCTGTCCACTATCACCCAAATCGCATCTTATCCTTTTTGAGTTGTTGGAAGACCTACCACAAAATCCATTGTGATATGTTCCCATTTCCATTCCGGTATCTCTAACGGTTGAAGTAACCTGCTTGGTCTTTGATGCTCGGCCTTGACTCTCTGACATGTCAAGCATTTTGCAACGCATTCTGCAACGTCTCTTTTCATATTTGGCCACCAAAAATGTCGTCGCAAATCTTGATACATCTTTGTACTTCCTGGATGAATTGAATATCTCGAGTTATGAGCTTCATCAAGATTTCTTCTTTAATCTTTTAATACTTATTTGGTACCCAGATTCGTCCCCCGAATCTCAAAGATTCCATCGAGATCAACCTTGTATTTTACCTCTTTCCCTCGACCACTCTTTCTCCTATTTTTTGCATTCCTCATCCCTGCAGGTTGAGCGTTCTTCACTTTGTCCACCAAAGTTGTCTTGTCTTCCATCTGGTAACATCTTTCATCGGATTCTCTTGGAAATTTGATTTCCAACTCTAACCTTGACATTGCCGTAATAAGCTTCTCCTTATCAGTTAACAACATCAACTTTTCCCTGCCTTTCCTACTCAAGGCATCTACAACCACGTTTGCTTTGCCTGGATGATAAAAGATATCACAATCATAATCTTTTATCAGTTCCATCCATCTTCTTTGACGCATGTTCAGGTCCTTCTGTGTGAAAATATACTTCAGACTTTTATGGTCCGTGTAAATATCACATTTCTCTCCGTAGAGATAGTGTCTCCATATCTTCAGAGCAAACACAATCGCCGCCAACTCTAAATCATGAGTCGGATACCCTTTTTCGTAATCTTTCAATTGCCTTGATGCATACGCGATGACTTTTCCATTTTGCATAAGGACACATCCTAATCCCTTGTGTGAAGCATCACTGTATACCACAAAATTTCTTGTATTATCTGGTAATGACAACATAGGTGCCATACTTAGCTTCTTTTTCAATTCTTGGAAACTTTCTTCACACTTCTCCGTCCAAACAAATTTTACAGATTTCCTCGTTAAATTTGTTAACGGAGTGGCAATCTTGGAGAAATCCTGGATAAACCGTCTGTAATACCCTGCTAATCCCAAGAAACTTCTCACTTCTGATGGGGTTCTCGGTTGTTCCCAATTTATCACAGCTTCGACCTTTGATGGATCCACCAAAATTCCATCTTTGTCAATTACGTGCCCAAGAAATTGCACACGTTCCAGCCAAAATTCACATTTAGAGAATTTCGCATACAACTTTTCTTTTCTTAGCGTCTCCAGCGTTAGACGTAAGTGTTCCACATGTTCCTCTTGAGTTTTAGAGTACACCAGAATATCGTCGATAAACACCACCACAAACTTGTTCAAAAATGGTTTAAACACCCTGTTCATCAAATCCATGAATGCTGCAGGGGCGTTTGTCAAACCAAAAGACATCACCAAAAATTCGTAATGTCCATACCGAGTTCGGAATGTCGTCTTCGGTACATCCTCCTTTCTTACCTTCAGTTGATGATACCCACTTCTCAAATCTATCTTCGAGAAATATCTAGCACTCTTTAATTGATCAAACAAGTCATCTATTCTCGGTAATGGATACTTATTCTTAATAGTGACTTTGTTTAACTCCCTATAATCAATGCAAAGACGCATTTACCCATCCTTCTTCTTTACGAATAACACCGGTGCTCCCCACGGTGACACACTCGGCTGAATGTATTTCTTGTCCAACAGCTCCTGTAGTTGTACCATCAGTTCTTTAATCTCCACTGGAGCCATTCTGTACGGGGCTTTCAATATCGGAGCGGTTCCTGGCGCTAAGTCGATCACAAACTCGATTTCTCTGTCAGGAGGAAGTCCTAGCAAATCCTCTGGAAACACGTCCACAAATTCCCTAACCACTGGTATTTCTTCCAATTTCGCACCCTTCTTCTGAGTATCGTCAGACATCTCATTTGTCTAGGCGATTTGCTACCATTAAATACTACCTTTGACGGAGTCATAAGGTTTACACATTTCTTTTGGCAGTCAATTATCGCTCCATAATTGAACAACCAATCCATTCCCAAAATAACATTAAATTCTCCTAGATTGATTGGAATCAAATCCACCATCAAAATATTTTCCTTAATGTTCACCCTACAGTTCTTGTATATGAACCTAACAGGAACTACTTCCTTATTTGCAATTTCTATGTTTAAAGGGAAATTCAATTCTTCACTAGGCAATCCTAATCTCATAGCAAATTCATCAGATATAAATGAGCAAAGTAGCACCCGAATTAAATAATACATAAGCATCAATATCATTGATCGGGATAATACCTGACACCACATCCTTTGATTGCACAAAGATCTTGCATGCTTATGTTGAAGGTTACGGGCGTGGGCTTATTTGTTGTTGTTGGTCCATGATAATAGCCAACGCACCTCCACTAAGCATTTCCTTGCTCCTATTTGTCTCACCAGATCTCTTCTTAGGGCATTCACGAGCAAAGTGATCCTTAGATCCGCACGTGAAGCACACATTCTTCTTAGCTTGAGTGCAATTTGGGGTGATGTGACCCTCCTGGCCACAATTGAAGCATACACGTTTCCCCAGCAAACACACTCCCTTATGAAACTTTTCGCACGTAGCACATGGTTCGAACTTCTTATTTTGCTGGTTTCTTTGCTGATTTCCAGCTCCTCCATTTCCATTCCACTTCCTCTTTAGGTTGTTGCCATTACTACCATTACCACTACTCTTAGCTTCACCTTCACTTTTCTTCTTTCTCTGCTCTTGATTATGCTTTGTTACTGCCTCGCCTCCACTTTCAGCTAAAATCGCCTTCTCCATCACTGCTGCAAATGTCTTCAATTGGAACAGGGAGACCCTACTATACAACCAGGGTTTCAGTCCCTGCTCAAACTTCTTTGCCTTGCGCTCGTCTGTGCTGACCTGATATGGCGTAAACCTCACCAACTCGTTGAACTTTGCGACATACTCTGACACCGACATTGTTCCTTGCTTCAACTCCAAAAACTGGACCTCTAGTCGACTCTTTGAACTCTCTCGGGAAATAAGTCTCAAGAATGCAGCTCCTTAAACCTATCCTGTGTCATTACTCCCGGTCCTTCCCGAAGTTTTGTTGGTTCGCCACCAATAGCTAGCCTCCTCTTTCAACATAAACGCTATGAAAGTAGTCTTCGATTCTCTCTACCCTAGCCACATCAAAACCTTCTCGATTTCCATAATCCAAGTCCGTGGCTTCAACTGGATTCATGGATCCTGAATCGTGGTCCAACCGCCTTTGAAATCCTTAAACGTAGCACCTTGGTTTACGAGGTTGATTCCAGCGGTTGATTTTGCAAAGGCAATTGTTAGTAACGTCACCAATCACGAACGGAGTTAGTTTCAAAGATTATCGTTGTTGGTTCCTTCAAATGGGTTCTCGATTTGAGTGGTTGACGTCTTGGAGGCATTTTTTCGTTAAAAAATTACATTCATTAGATTATTACTCAACTCTTTTCAAGTAATTTCTACTTAGCTTGCCTCCATGAAAGTAATCATTCCATAACACATAACACTTTGGATAAAGAAAATAATATCTTTTATTCAAAACTTCTTTGAAAACATCATATCAACAAAGATCATTTGCTTATTTACATTATTTTTTCCGAACTACTAAAGTTTTGAGGACATCATCATCATATCCCATAGGTTGCATAACACTTGGGATTTACATAATACTTATCATAACATAAATCATAAATTAAGTTCACTTCCTAAGTTGTCCTATTAAGATACTGCAAAGCCTTACGATGCTCTTCTTCCATAACTCAGAACATGGTTCGACGGTCCAGTATGAACGAGGGTAGCGTCTCGAACTGAATTGGATAACCCATGACCCGGTATTGAGCTCGATTGATCGCAGTGTTGAACACGTTATCCATTTCTTCCATCTTCTTTTTCTTTGCTTGTGCGTCTCCCTTTACTATTTCGGCTTGTTGATAAGCTTCATCAGACGCTGCGTCTTGGCTCTTGCCCTTTTGCGCATTCTTCTCTCAACTTGCTCTTCAACTCGCAACCTCTGCTCTCATTTGATCATTCTCTTCTTCAGTGTGAACCAGCTTCTCTTCAACATTGTTCAGTCGTTCTTCTTGATCTTGAATCTCGTCGTCCTTCTGTGCCAACGAAGTCTCATTGTTCAAATTTACTATCTCTTGCAATTCCTCAATAGTATCTTGAAGTTCCACGTTGCGGTCATGCACCTCATCGTATATACGGCCAGCTATCGAGTTAAGTGGAATCCTTTCCTCCTCGTCCTCTTCATCCGTCTGTGGCTGTTCCACGGGATCTTCCTCATCTGTTTCTACATCATCATTATCATCATCCTCGACCACTGCGAGTAATGGAGTCGACTCGTGGAAGCGCTTGTTCCCAAACCACTTGAATATCACGAGATTCCTCCTCTCAGGCATCCGAGTTCCTTCCTCCCTAGCTTTGTTGGATTCTCTGACATTAGTCATCCTGACAATAAGATTTTTAAGTTTTAGTTACTAATCATTACTACTCGACTCTCACGAGCACATTAGTTGTAAAAACACATAAGCACATAAGTGTTTTATTACTTTCTCCTTGAAACTCGATAATAGTTTATCATCACTATCCTCTCAAGGTTACTTCCAAGGCTTTTCCCCACCTAAGGTTCATAACCTAAGGCTTTGATACCAACTCAGTGACACCCCCAAATCCGTGTACTTCATTCCCACGAGATTTGGTGTTCACTTAATCAAACATTCATATCTAACTACCCAATCACAATAAAACCGGATAAATAAAACCTTTCCCATTAAAGGGTTACATAATAAAATCTCCCAGGTTATCTAACCTTTAATTACAATCATTCAAATGCAGAAATTAAATAAACTTCATTAAAACCAAGTCTAAGATTATAATAATAAAAATCTAACATCTCAATCAAAGTAAAATTACAAGTCTTCATCACTTGCACATTTTTCCCTTTCCTTTGCTAGACGAAGGTTCATCCACCTTCTCTTCTTTAACTGCAATGAGTTTTAAAATATGCAAGAGTGAGCAAAACAATTGCTCACCGGATACAATATAAAATCAACAAGAGTATAGTAATAATAACTGCCAATACTAGGCTCATCAATAATGAATAGTACTTTATCATCAATAATTAGAAATTGAAATCCAAAATGTGGAATAACTATAACTGAGGGTCATAAGACCATGAACTATGTCCACAGTTGCGAGTAATCTTTCAACTCCAACTTTAACAGTTATAAGACTATAAGGACTCCTCGTACTTAGGGGGATCATCCCTTCGTTCCATGTATTGTGCACAAACATTTAACGCTACGCGTAAGTTATCCCCTAATAATAATAGGGGTTGTTCATCTCAGTATTTGGAGTACAAGTCCGCACCAAAGAAAGTTTGGTTTGGATAAGCTTTCAAGGGTAATTTGAAGTTCAACGATCATCAACTTGAGGACTAGTTGAATTAAAAACATTATATTACAAAATAATTGTAATTGAATCAACATGGTAAACCAAAATCATGCTTTAGGAATAATCTAATAGCATATACTTTGAATAACTATAACATGCCTTGCTTGAACAATATTAAGTCAAGGTTAATTAGAATTGAGTACTAAGCATGCATAACAGTTTGAACGATGAAATTGCTCAACATTAGTATAAATAGTTGTGCATGCTAAACAACAAGTTAAATACAATAATAACTTGTCAACATTAAACCAAAGTTTAGAAAGATTGCATCATTCATAAGGAAATCGAATTGAAACAATAAATAGTTCAACAAGATAAAGAATTAGAAATCTTGCATTATTATATTGGGAACAATAATTGATTCCAATTACAAAAGTGGAGTTAGAGAACTTGCCTTGCTCGTAGGCTAAACCAAATCAATACGAATCACAATATCCTATAAACATATGTCATCATGACATAATTAGTCATTACCATCTTACAAACATAACTAAGTACGTTCATCATTTAAAATTGGATTTTTAATCACATAATCGAGTTATAACACAAGTTAATTGTTAATAACATACTTATTCATAGTATAGAAATACTAAAATTAACATTTTACAGTCCTACTATCATCACATAACAATTCCTTAAAATTTCAAGTACAAAATCAACCTTTGTCAGACCATTCATTCTGCTTAACTCATGGCCACTACGCCACGCTTTACACTGGGGTCGCACATATGACAGGGCATGAAAGCATGGCAAGGCAGAGATCATAGGCTAAGGTTGCCACATGGAGTGAGATGCATGAAAATATGGGCGCCACAAAGGTATTTATAAGTCCATACATATGGCATTAATTGCGTGAACCTCGCAGACAAACCTCAAGAAGCGATGACAGAAAAAGCCAATTTTGGCCCACAAGCTCGTTTCTAACAGACTAATTAGCACATAAATCATATAGAGACTTCATATAAACATATTTTAAAAACTCTAAACATGATTCTACCCATACAACAACATAAACAACAAAATTAACACACCCAAATTCACTGTTTTTGGCTAAAACATATTTTTTTAATATATTTCAA
The DNA here is from genome assembly GCA_020205605.1 of Panax ginseng. NCBI lineage: Eukaryota > Viridiplantae > Streptophyta > Magnoliopsida > Apiales > Araliaceae > Panax > Panax ginseng. The sequence continues at coordinate 53,593,907 of CM035135.1, read as the reverse complement.
TGAAAATAAACACTGTAATTTTGTTTCTCAACCAAAATCACTAATTCAAAGCATTTTTATCAACAATTATACATGCTCTATCAAATTAAATGGTCAATTTATCAACTAAACAACTAATTAGCCCTCAATTTCTATTTTAACTTAACAATATATACTCACCAAAAACTCTCTGTAAAAAGGTTTTCTTCATAAACTTCATACATAACAACAATACATTGATTATAATCATATATAACCTATGAAAATAACTTTACAACACTAGTTTATGATATGAACACACATAAAATTAATAATTATTCTATCACAAGAATTTGACAGAGAAATAGGAGAAGAGAAACTAAAACTTTTAAAACTTGAAAAGAATAGGGTACCTTGAAGAAGAAGATGATGACTATCCTTTCTATTCTCAAGCCCCTTCTTTCCACTCTCTAGCCTTTCTTCTCTCTCTCTTCTTCTCTTCTTCTTCCCTTCTTCCTCTATGTTTTCTTTTTCTTCTCTCTATCTAACGCATTTCTTAACAAATAACGTATATAGAATATAATATATATTGATTATATAATATAAATACAAAACATATAACTGATATCAATTATATGAGTTTTAAAAATCAAAAGCCATAAGGCTTGTTTTGTTAACCACTAACAAAATAACCCATTAATCCTAACACCTTGTTTGGTAAAACTCAAATAAATTAAAGACTTAATAGGCCTTAAGCCTTGTTGCAAAAGCCAATTAAAACTCCTTTAAGTTATTTTAATAATTCCTTTATAACAAGGTTATTTGTCACACATTAATTTAATTAAATTAATCATAATAACAATTTATTAAATCACTTCATCACTTTATTTAATCAACTAACACATCCTTTTAAATTTACAAATTCCAATAAAAAGAATAGTAATTCAATTAATCAAAATTCTCTAACTTAATAATTAAATAAAATTAGCAAAATAATTAATTTTCCTTAATTATTTATTTAACAAATAGTTAACCAAATTGAATTTATTCAACAATAAACACATCCATTAAATACTTAAATAATTTAATAAATATTTAATATAATAATTAAAATTCTGGAATATTACATCATTCCCTCCTTACAAGGATTCTGTCCCCAGAATCACAATTCAAACAATTCATTCGTCACAACCTCCCCTACTTACAAAGATTCTGTCCCCAGAATCGAAGACATAGATTAAACAAATAACTCAGGGTAATTCTTCATCATTTCAGCTTCGAGTTCCCACGTAGCCTCTTCGACATTATGATTCCTCCAAATTACCTTCACAGAAGGTATCACCTTATTCCTGAGCACTTGTTCTTTCCTGTCGACTATCTGGATATAAACCTCTTCATAGGACAAGTCTTTCTCAACTTGTAATGGTTCATACTCAATCACGTGCTTGTAATCAGGTTTGTATGGTCGTAACACCGAAACGTGAAAAACATTATAAATGTTTTGCAATTCTGGAGGTAGAGCTACCTCGTAAGCCACCTCTCCAACCTTTCACAACACTTCAAAGGGTCCAATAAATCTCAGACTTAGTTTCCCCTTTTTACCAAACCGAATTTTTCCATTCCAAGGAGAAACTTTTAGAAATACGTAATTTCCTACTTCAAATGCACGATCTTGTCTGTGTTGATCAACATATTTCTTTTGTCTGTCTTGAGCAGCTATCAATCTTGTTCGGATGAGTTTGACAACCTCAGCAGTTTGTTGTACCAGTTCTGGTCCTAATAGTTGACGTTCTCCGACTTCATCCCAAAGACAAGTGGAGTTTCGCACTTCCGCCAGATAATGTTTTCGTGGCGGCATGCCGATGCTAGCGTGGTAGCTGTTATTGTAGCAAATTCCACCAATGGTAATTGTTCATCCCAGCTCCCTTTGAAATCCATGACACATGCTCTCAGCATATCTTCCAATGTCTGAATCGTTCGTTCGCTTTGGCCATCTGTTTGCGGGTGATATGCCGTACTCATTCGCAACTGTGTTCCCATACATTCTTGTAGTCTCTTCCAGAAGTTTGATATGGACCTCGGATCTCTATCTAACACAATTGACACTGGAACTCCATGTCTCGACACGATCTCTTTAACATATAACTTTGCCAGCTGATCAAGATTAAATCTAATCTTTATTGGCAAAAAGTGTGCAGATTTTGTCAATCTGTCCACTATCACCCAAATCGCATCTTATCCTTTCTAAGTTGTTGGAAGACCTACCACAAAATCCATTGTGATATGTTCCCATTTCCATTCCGGTATCTCTAACGATTGAAGTAACCCGCTTGGTCTTTGATGCTCGGCCTTGACTCTCTGACATGTCAAGCATTTTGCAACGCATTCTACAACGTCTCTTTTCATATTTGGCCACCAAAAATGTCGTCGCAAATCTTGATACATCTTCATACTTCCTGGATGAATCGAATATCTCGAGTTATGAGCTTCGATCAAGATTTCTTCTTTAATCTTTGGTACGGCTGGTACCCAGATTCATCCCCCGAATCTCAGCATTCCATCAGTATCAACCTTGTATTTTACCTCTTTTCCCTCGACCACTCTTTTTCCTATTTTTTTGCATTCCTCATCCTGCAGTTGAGCGTTCTTCACTTTGTCCACCAAAGTTGTACTGGCTTCCATCTGGTAACATCTTTCATCGGATTCTCTTGGAAATTTGATTTCCAACTCTAACCTTGACATTGCCGTAATAAGCTCCTCCTTATCAGTTAACAACATCAACTTTTCCCTGCCTTTCCTACTCAAGGCATCTGCAACCACGTTTGTTTTTGCTCGGATGATAAAAAGATATCACAATCATAATCTTTTATCGGTTCCATCCATCTTCTTTGACGCATGTTCGGGTCCTTACGTATGAAAATATACTTGGACTTTTTATGGTCCGTGTAAATATCACATTTCTCTCCGTAGAGATAGTGTCTCCATATCTTCGTGAGCAAACACAACCGCCGCCAACTCTAAATCATGAGTCGGATACCCTTTTTCGTAATCTTTCAATTGTTTTGATGCATACGCGATGACTTTTCCATTCTCGCATAAGGACACATCCTAATCCCTTGTGTGAAGCATCACTATACACCACAAAATTTCCTGTATTATCCGGTAATGACAACACAGGTGCCATACTTAGCTTCTTTTTCAATTCTTGGAAACTTTCTTCACACTTCTCCGTCCAAACAAATTTTACAGATTTCTCGTTAAATTTGTTAACGAAATGGAAATCTTGGAGAAATCCGGATAAACCGTCTGTAATACCTCGCTAATCCCAAGAAACTTCTCACTTCCGATGGGGTTCTCGGTTGTTCCCAATTTATCACAACCGACCTTTGATGGATCCACAAAATTCCATCCTTGTCAATTACGTGCCCAAGAAATTGCATTGACACGCCAAACCCAAAATTCACATTTAGAGAATTTTGCATACAACTTTTCTTTTCTTAGCGTCTCCGGTGTTAGGACGTAATGTTCCACATGTTCCTCTTGAGTTTTAGAGTACACCATAATATCGCCGATAAACACCACCACAAACTTGTTCAAAATGGTTTAAAACACCTGCTCATCAAATCCATGAATCTTTGTAGGGCGTTTGTCAAACCAAAAGACATCACCAAAAATTTGTAATGTCCATACCGAGCAAGATGTCCATCCATGGTAATGTGCTACCACTTCCATTCTGGAATTTCAAATAGTTGCAATGGACCTTTTGGTACTTGATGCTCCGCCTTGACTCGTTGATAAGTTAAACACCTTGAGATAAAAGTATATCTCTCTCTTCATATTATTTCCACCAAAATGTATGTCAAGATCACGATACATTTTGGTACTCTCAAGATGGATTGCAAATGGTGTGTTGTGCGCCTCCATCATGATTTTATACTTTAAATTAGGGTCGTTAGGAACACAAAGTCTAGAGTTGACTCGAAGTATTCCTTCTTCATCGATTCTTGCTTCCGGCATATCACCTTTTTGCACTTTCTTCTTCATACGATCATTTCCTGTGGTTTCAGCTTGAGCGCCTTTAACTTTATCGATTAAAGTCGGTTCTACTCATATATTCGCCATCATCACGTGGGTCCCTGAGTCTTTATCTCTATCTCCATCCTTTTGCAAGTCATACAAAATGGGCCTTTCGTTGACAATATCGCACTTTCAGACCAAGATATGATCTTCTACTCAATACGTCAGCGACCACGTTCGCTTTTCTAGGATGGTATTGGATGGTATGATCATAATCTTTCAACAGTTCAAGCCAACGTCGCTGTTGCATGTTGAGTTCCTTTTGAGTGAGGAAATATTTGAGGCTTTTATAATCCGTAAAGATCTCCACTTTCTCCCCATACAAGTAATGCCTCCAAATTTTAAATGCGAAGACAACAACTGCCAACTCTAGATCATGAGTAGGATAATTCCTCTCATATTCTTTGAGTTGTCGAGAGGCATAGGCTATAACTTTCCCATGTTGCATGAGATCACATCCTAACCCTTTGCCCGAAGCATCACTGTAGATGACAAATCCCTCCGAGCCTGATGGTATTGTCAGAACAGGTGCTGAAATGAGTCTTCTCTTGAGTTCTTGAAAACTCTTGTCACATTCCTCGTTCCAACCGAATTTTGTATCTTTCCGAGTCAGCTGAGTTAATGGAGTAGCAATTCGAGAAAACCCTTCTACGAATCTCCGATAATAACAAATTTACGCCGAGAAAGCTACGTCTTCGATCATCGATTTAGGTTGCTTCGACTTTGAATAGCTTCAATCTTTGTTGGATCAACAGATATTCCATGACTTGATACCACGTGCCCAAGGAATGCTATTTCCTCAAGCCAGAACTCGCATTTCTTCAACTTGGTATAAAGCTTATATTCACGAAGCTTTCGGAGTATCAGCCTCAAGTGCTGCTCATGATCTTCACGGCTTTTGAAATAAATTAGGATGTCATCAATAAAGACGACCACAAAGTGATCCAAATATTCCTTGAATACTCGGTTTATCATATCCATGAAGGCAGCAGGAGCATTAGTCAATCCAAAAGACATGACTAGGAATTCATAATGTCCGTACCGAGTTCTAAAAGCCATCTTTGGAATGTCATCGGTTCTAATCTTCAATTGGTGATATCTGGAACAAAGATCAATCTTTGAAAAGAATTTGGCACCTTGCAACTGGTCAAACATGTCGTCAATACGTGGCAATGGGTACCTATTTTTGATGGTGACATAATTCAACTCCCGATAATCAATACAAAGTCGCATACTCTCATCTTTCTTCTTTACGAATAGAACAGGAGCACCCCAAGGAGACGTACTAGGACGAATGAAACCGATGTCTAACAATTCCTGCAGTTGGGTCTTTAACTCCTGAAGTTCAATAGGATCCATTCGATATGGGGCTTTGGAAATGGGTTTTGTACCGGGTTCAAGGTCGATACAAAATTCAATTTCACGCTTTGGGGGTAGGCCAGGAAGTTCTTCAGGGAATACGTCAGGAAATTCATTAACAATAGAAATATCATTCAAAACTGACGTATTTTTGTTTAGATCCGTGACATGAGCTAAAAAAGCCTGACATCCGTTTTTCAATAAACGAATAGATTTATGGCTTAAGATGACAATGCTTGATTTTAATGGTTTGGTTGCTTGAATTCGCATAATAGGTTGGTTAGGAATATGAAAGCTAACAAACTTACGAAAATAATCAATTTTTTCATGATGAGTAGTTAACCAATCAATCCCTAGAATTACGTCAAATGCAAGTATTTTCAATGAAATAAGATCGACAGGTAATGTGAGGGTACAGATTTGAACCAAACAAGACTTATAAACAGTGGATGTAATGAAGGTTTCTCCCAACGGAGTTTCAACAGATAAGTCAAAGTCTAATTTCTCCGGAGTCAAATTTAAACATTGAGTGCAAGTAGGAGAAATAAAAGAATGGGTAGAACCGGTATCAAATAAGGTATAGACTTTGCTAGAGTTTATGATAAGCTTACCCGTGATGACCTCATTTGGGTTCCTTGCTTTTTGGGAGGTCACGACAAACGCTCTCCCTTGCACTACTGGCTTTGACTTTTCTAGGACGTCCTTTGGTGTCTCTATCCTAGCTGAACTTATCTTCGGTGAACGACAAAATCGGGCTAGGTGACCTTCTCTTCCACAATTATAACATTCTTTGGACGACATTATTGCAGATTTGACCGATGTGTCCCTCCCTCCGCATTTGAAGCATATGATAGGTGGTCGTTCCCCTTCCTTAACAACGAGTGCTGGTGCTGACGTCTTTCCATCATTGTTGAATCTCCTCTTCTTGAAATGTCCATTCTTATTATTTGGCCATGATTACCACCGAAGTGGTTACCATTTCTGGCATGTTGATTCCCTCCACACTTATTGTCACCACTTCGATGACTGCTATCACTATTATTATTATCATTTTGCCGGCTGCTCTTTTTTGGTTGGGTTGACTCATTATCACGCTCTAATAATTGAGCCCTATTAACAACATCTGAATACAAACACAGTTTATGAGAGATAAGATATTAACATATCTTGGGTTTCAAACCTCTTAGAAACATTCACGTCATTCTCTCCTCATTATCAACCAAATGGGACGCAAACCGGGACAACTCAAAAAACTTGGCTTCGTATTGCGACACGGTCATGTTGTTTTGCTCCAACTTGATGAAATCTACCTCTTTCATGTGACGAATACTTTCGAAAAAGTACTTGTCATTGAAAAATTCTTGGAACTTCTCCCAAGTCATCTTCAGTGCGGCAGGTTGAGTACGTTTTACAGATTCCCACCAGTAATCTGCCTCTGCACATAATATGAAGGTGGCAAAGGGAACCTTTTGTTCCTCGGAGCATCCCAAGACATCAAATATCTTGCAGATCTGCTTTATCCACGTCTCCACCTTAAGTGGTTTTGGCTCTCCAAAAAACTCCGGTGGTCCCAGTTCCTTGAACTGCTTAGCGGTGACCGTCCGAGAGTTGCCAGTGTTTCCACCTACATTTTGGACAGGAGCCGCTCTTGCCTGATGTTGAATGAATTGCATAAAGCCTCTGAACATTCCATCGTTCATCATCTGGTCAGTGTTGTTGTTTGCCTAAGGATTGTAGCCTTCCTGATGCACATTATCCTGATTATTGATCTGTGGAGACTCAACGGTCTCTTGTGCTCCATTGATGTTCTCAACATTCTCGGATGCCATTTTCAAACACTGCCACAAAACAAGGGTTAATTAACATATCACATATTATCCCTATATTCTGACCGACCAATTAAATACCAAATAAACTTAGGTAGGTCATACTAGCGAAGGAATTTCTGCCTCTCCCTCCTAGTTCTTATCTCACATCTCAGCCAGGATCATATCCCTAAGCTTTGATACCAACTGTGACGTCCCCAAAATAGGTATACATCACCTATTCTGAGTCGCCAAATACATGGTACAGAATACGAATACAATCTTTAATATACAACAAGAGAGCTATGAGTTTTAATACAATTATTGTCTTCTAGACAATATCCACTCTCAGAATAAGTCCTCATTACATTTATTGCCAAATTATTTAATGTAATAGTGAGGACTACTAATACTATCATCTGACCGCCACCCGCTCCCCGACTAGTCCCGCCACGCGTTCTCATTTCCTAAAGAGAACAAGTGAAAGAAAAGGTGAGCTCAACTAGCCCAAGAAGAAATATTATGACTAAGATAATGTAGAATAAATTATCATTAGTCTTCAACAGTGTTAAACTGATAAAATACAATAGACATCAAGTTTAACTGCAGCGGAATAAGAAATCCATTAGAAGAGTCAAGTAGAGCATGATATCTACTATCTTCTATGGTTTAAAATGTTTTCATCAATTTTTATTGCTGAGACTCAGCAATATTTCCATGAAAAGATCTTTGGATGAAGCTTAAATATCAATGATATTCCAAAGAATTTCATGGAGTATAGAAGTCAAAACTTTAACCAACCTGAGTATAATAAAGAATGGAATAAAAAAAATCACTAGGCTGCGATAGGTCGCGACAAAAAAGTTATTCTAATAGAATAATAAATAACGGAACAGTCATGCGTAAACATACGTACATGATCTTCCAATGTAATAATAAGGATGGAACCAGTCCGGCGTAAACGCATATAAGATAAGATATTCCAATAGAATAATAAAGAATGGAATAACAACATAAATCACCATGCATGCGCAGATTGCGCATGTATAAAAGTTATTCAGCGAATAATAAGTAATGGAACCAGGTCAGGCGTAATACGTACCGACATGATATTCCAATAGAATAATAAAGAATGGAATAACAATAGAAATTACCATGCATGTGGTACTTCGCATAGACAGGTTATTCCAACAGAATAATAAATAATGGAACCAGGTCAGGCGTAATATGCACCGACAGGATATTCCAACAAAATAATAAGGAATGGAATAACAGAAGAATTTCATCAAGTATAGGGAAGTCCGCGTATATAGTTTATTCCAACAGAATAATAAAGAATGGAATAACAGAAGTTCTCTTCATGAATACGAAAGAAATAATACCCCTTACCTTATAAAGAAGAAACTGGATATAGAAGTAGTGAAGTAGCAGAATACTTTTCTTCTTTCTCTCTATAGTTTCTTTCTCTAGAGTTTCAGTGAATTCGTAAGAAATAATGAAGGAATGAGCTTTATTTATAGAAGAATGGGTGAATAGTAACCAATCCATGAACGGTCCAGATTGATTTACTTTAAGCAGACTATTCAGTTGGTTTACAATAAAATATAATATATTCTATTTATAATCTAATAAAACGAATAACTTTATAAAAGTATTATGTTTTATATAAAAGATTTTACTATGCAAACACTATGCAGCACTTATGCAAATACTATGCATAATAAAATATAATATATTCTAATTATTGTCTAATAAAATAGATAACTTTATAAAAGTATTACATTTTTATATAATTTTTTTTACTATTAGCCTAATAAAATGAATAACTTTATAAAAGTATTACATTTTATATAAAAAGCTTTTCTATTTTATTACATTAATAATACTAATAAAACAAAACTTCATCATCATTATTATTATTCACACTATTAATCGACCTGTGTCGTTCCTGTGAAAAGAGGGCTTTCAATAAGGATTTCTCTCTATTGGCGCAATTAGGTGACCAAACCTCTCCTTTAGCGTAACTTCTAGACATCGTTAATATTGCAAATAATAATATTAATAACTTCGTCATCTCAATTATTGATTTAATAATATATAAAATATCGACAATAATTGAATCAATTAACGTGAGATACTTTGCAACAATTACTGAAGCAATAATTGAACAAAACTAAGTGACTTCTCACGTAAGCATCAATAATCAATATCGTGTGTTACTATGCAACCACACATATTCCTGTGCTTTTAGCACTGGGTGTTTTCACAGTTAACGGTAAAACTTCTGCCGTTATATTTATAAATTTTTTTTTTCATTTTCTCAATCCAATGATTGTGCCATCGTACGAATATTCTCTGACCAATCGAATATTATATAACAACTTGCGTACTTTGCAAAATTTATAAATATTACCCACAACTATAACATTATATCAAATTTATTTCATAATATTCAAAAATGATATTTATAGAAAATTTATTTTTATTCATAAAAGTTGGGGTCTTACAAAATCTCTCTTTGACAGAACTTCTAGACATCATCAATATTGCAAATAATAATATGAATAATTTGTCATCTCAATTATTGATTTAATAATATATAAAATATCAAAAATAATTGAATCAAATAACGTGACATACTATGCAGCAATTATTGTAGCAATAATTGAACAAAACTGAGTGACTTCTCACGTAAGCATCAATAATAATTATTGTGTGCTACTATGAAACCACGCGTATTATTATACTTTCACTATTGGGTAGTTCAACAGTTTTAACGGTAAAACTTCCGCTGTTATTTTCATAAAAAGATATTTATGTCATTTTCTCATTATGACAATAATTCCGTTGTGGGGTCCACCAATGATTGTGCCGCCGTACGATTATTCCATGTTAAAACGAATATTCCCCGACCAATCGAATATTTTATGACAACTTGCATACTTTGAAAAATTTATAAATATTACCCACAACTATAACATTATATCAAATCCACACCACAATATTCAAAAAAAAAAATCGAGAAAATTAAATCTTTATTCACAAAATTTGGGGTCTTACAATCTCCCCTCCTTATGAAATTTCGCCCTTGAAATTTACGTATGTACCTGGTATGCCGAACAGATGAGGATACCTCGTCAGATTCTAACTCTTAAGGTATAACCTTTGAGCGTATAATGTGTTCATGTATCTCCTCATACGTTAAATCTTCCGCAATCTCGTTCGGTTCTAAATCAATAATATAGTTCGGGTCGTCGTAACATTGATACGTGAAAAACGTTATGAACACGAGACATACTTAGCGGTAAAACGAGTCTATAGGCCACAGTTCCTACTCGATCGAGGATTTCAAATGGGCCAATTAAATCGAGGGTTGAGATTTCCTCTCTTCATCGACTTTTGCTTCTAGAATAACGCCCTCTTGAACCTTCATTTTCGTGTTCATCAGCTCCGGGTCTGTAGCTTGAGCGGTTTTAACATTATCGATTTACGTCGGTTCTAATCATATATTCGCTATCTTTACGTAGGTTAGTATATTCGCACTCGCATACGATCTTCTACTCAACGCGTCAGTTACCACGTTCGCTTTTCTAGGATGGTATTGAATTGTATGGTCGTAATCTTCAATAGCTCGAGCCAACGTCTTCAACGCATAATACGTTTATTTTGGGTGAAGAAATAGTTGAGTGTTTTAGAAATGAGTTTTGTACTAAGATCAATACAAAATTTGATTTCACGCTCTGGGGTAGGCCATGAAGTCTTCAGGGAAAAACGTCAAGAAATTTATTAACGATAGAAATATCATTTAAAAACTGTGACTCTCATCCAAGACTTGGATAACACATGAAATGAAGATTTCTCCTAATGGAGTTTCAACAGATAAGTTAAAGTCTAATTTCTCCGAAGTTAAATTTAAACGTTGAGCGCAAGTAGGAGAAATAAAAGAATGGGTAGAACCGGTATCAAATAAGGTATAGATTTCACAAGATTTTATGATTAACTTACCTGTGACAACTTCGTTCGGGTTCCTCGACAAACACTCTCACTTAAACTACCATCTTTGACTTGTCTGGGATAGCCTTTGGTGCCTCTATCCCAGCTGGACTTGTCTTCGCTGCATGATAAAATTGGGCTAGGTGACCTTCTCTTCCGCAATTGAAACACGCTTTGGGTTGCTGCGTACAGTTTGGACGGATGTGTCCCTCCTGTCCGCATTTGAAACATACGACCGGTGGTCGTTCTTCTTCCTTCGAAATAGGTCCTGGTGTTGCTGTCTTTCCATCATTATTGAACCTTCTCTTCTTGAAATTTCCACTTCTATTATCTTGGCTATGATTACCACCGAAGTGGTTACCATTCTTGGCATGATAATTTTCCCCATGATGATTATCGTTGTTCCAATGGTCGTTGCCACCGATATGATTATTATCGTGTTGTTGGTCGTTGCTTTTTGGTTGTGCTGACTCATTATTGCACTCCATTAACTGAGCCCTATTCATAATATCTGAATATAAACAAAGTTTGTGAGAAATGAGGTATTGACGTATTTCGAGTTTCAAACCTCGCAAAAACATTCGTGTCATTCGCTCCTTATTATCAACCAAATGGGATGCAAACCAGGACAACTCCGCAAACTTAGCCTCGTACTGCGACACGGTCATATTGTTTTGCTCCAACTTTATGAATTCCACCTCCTTCACGTGACAAATACTTTCAGGAAAGTACTTGTCGTTGAAAAATTCTTGGAACTTCTTCCAAGACATCTTGAGTGCGTCAGGCTGGGTACGTTTTACAGATTCCCACCAATGATCTACTTCTTCAAGCAACATAAAGGTGGCATAGGGAACCTTTTGCTCTTCTGAGCATTCTAAGACATCAAATATCTTGGTGATCTGATTTATCCATGTCTCCGCCTTAAGTGGTTTTGGCTCTCCCAAAAACTCCGGCGGTCCCAGCTCCTTGAACTGCTTTGCGGTGACCAGCCATGGGTTGCCATTATTTCCACATGCATTATGAACAGGAGTCTCTCTCGTTTGATGTTGCATGAATTTCATAAAGCCTCTGAACATCCCATCGTTCATCATTTGATCGGTTTTGTTGTTTACCTGAGGTAAATAACAATTTATATAAAGGATATCTTATATATATATATATATACACACACACACACACACACACACACACACACACACCATCCATTCCCGTGAAGCATTTCGTCCATTCCTCCACCCATTTCATTTTTCCTCCAGTGGGCCCCACGTGTTCCCCTCCCACCAACATCTCATAATCACAGGTAGGTCCCATTATATTTATATTAAACAATTTTCTACCGATTATTTTTTTTAAATGGTTAAATGGGGATCCAAATAATAAGCAAAATTAACAACAACAACTTCATAAAAAAAATCCTCTCAATATTTTTAACAACATTTATCATCATTATTATAATTCGCAATATTTAACAACCAGGTCGTTCCCAGGAAAGAGGTGGCTTTCTGATAAGGATTTCTCCCTATTGGCGCGCAATTAGGTGACCAAACCTCTCATTGACAGAACTTCTAGACATCGTTAATATTGCAAATAATAATATGAATAACTTGTCATCTCAATTATTGATTTAATAATATATAAATATCGACAATAATTGAATCAAATAATGTGAGATACTATGCAGCAATAATTGAACAAAACTGAGTGACTTCTCACGTAAGCATCAATAATCAATACCGTGTGCTACTATGCAACCACGCAGCGTATTCTTTGTACTTTTACTCTTTGGGTAGTTCAGCAGGTTTTAACGGTAAAACTTCCGCCATTATTTTCATAAAAATATATTTCTGTCGTTTTCTCATTCCGACAATAATTCCATTGTGGGGTCCATCAATGATTGTGTCATCGTACGAATATTCCTTGTAAAAACAAATATTCCCTGACCAATCGAATATTTTATGACAACTTGCATACTTTGAAAAATTTATAAATATTACCCACAACTATAACATTATATCAAATCCACACCACAATATTCAAAAAAAAATATTTCGAGAAAATTAAATCTTTATTCACAAAATTTGGGGTCTTACATACTTGGCGGTAAAACGAGTCTATAGGCCACAGTTCCTACTCGATCGAGGATTTTGAATGGCCCAATTAAATCGAGGGTTGAGATTTACTCTCTTCGTCGATTCTTGCTTCTAGAATAACGCCCTCTTGAACCTTCTTCTTCACATTCATCAGCTCTGGGTGTGTAGCTTGAGCAGTTTTAACTTCATCAATTAACATCGATTCTACTCGTATTAGTTGACATCATTACGTGGGTCCTTAGAGTCTTTAACTCTATCTTTATCATTTGTAAATCGTACAAATGGGTCTTTGTGTTAACAACGTCGCAGTCGTAACCGCATATGATCTTCTACTCAACGCGTCAGCTACCACGTTCGCTCTTCCATGATGTTATTGAATGGTATGGTTGTAATCTTCAACAGCTCGAACCAATGTCTTTGGTGCATGTTACGTTCGTTTTGATTGAAGAAATTTTTAAGGGTTTTAGAAATGGGTTTTATACTGGGGTCAATACAAAATTTGATTTCACGCTCTGGGGTAGGCCAGGAAGTCTTTAGAGAATACGTCAGGAAATTTATTAACGATAAAAATATCATTTAAAAACTGTGACTCTCATCCAAGAGTTGGATAACACATGTAATGAAGGTTTCTCCTAACGGAGTTTCAACAGATAAGTCAAACCCTAATTTCTTCGAAGTTAAATTTAAACGTTGAGCGTAAATAGGAGAAATAAAATAATGGGTAGAACCGATATCTAACAAGGTATAGACTTCGCAAGAGTTTATGATTAACTAACCCGTGATAACTTCGTTCAGGTTACTCACTTTTTGAGAAGTCACGAAAAACGCTTTTCTTGAAACCACCGATTTTGTTTTGTCCGTATCCGCCTTTGGTGCCACCGTTCCAGCTGGATTTGATTTCACTACAGGACAAAATCGTGCTATGTGACCATCTTTTCCACAACTAAAACATACCTTGGAAGGCTGTGAACAGTAAGTCCCTCTTCTCCGCATCTCTAGCATCTAACTGGCGGTTGTTCTCTTCCCCTAGAATTTGTTACTAGTGCTGATGCTGCTGCCGACGTCTTTCCATCATCGTTAAATCTTCTCTTCTTGAATTTTCCACTTGAATCATTTTTTCTATTATCTTGGCCATGATTACCACCGAAGTGGTTACCATTTCTTGCCTGATAATTTCCTTCACGATGGTTATCATTGTTCCGATGGCCGTTGCCACCGGTACGATTATTATCATGTTGTTGGTCATTATCTTTTGGTTGGGCTGGCCCATTATCGCGCTCCAATAACTGAGCCCTATTCATAACATCTGAATATAAAATAAATTTGTGAGAAATAAGGTATTGACGTATCTTAGGTTTTAAACCTCTTAGAAACATCCGCGTCATTCTCTCCTTATTATCAATCAAGTGGGACGTAAATCGGGACAACACGGCAAACTTAGCTTCGTACTGCGACATAGTCATATTATTTTTTTCCAGTTTGATGAACTTTACCTCCTTCACGTGACGAATACTTTCGGGAAAGTACTTGTCGTTGAACAGTTCTTGGAACTTCTCCCAAGACATCTTCGGTCGGCGAAAGTCGAGTACGTCTTCTCGATTCCCACCGATGAATCGCCTCTCCTCGCAACATAAAGGTGGCAAAGGAAACCTTTTGCTCCTCGAAGCATCCCAAGACATCAAATATCTTGGTGATCTGTTTTATCCACATCTTCGCCTTAAGTGGTTTTGGCTCTCCCAAAAACTCTGGTGGTCCCAGCTCCTTGAACTGCTTAGCGGTGACCATTCAAGAATTGCCAGTGTTTTCACCTGTATTTTAAACCAGAGTCTCTCTCGCCTGATATTGCATAAATTGCATAAAGCCTCTGAACATCCCATCGTTCATCATCTGATTGGTGTTGTTGTTTACCTGAGGATTATTGTCTTCCTGATGCACATTATCCTGGTTATTGATCGTTGGCGACTCAACGGTCTCATGTGCTTCATTGCTTATCTCGACATTTTTAGATGCCATTTTCAAACACTGCCACAAAACAAGGGTTAATTGACATGCCACATATTATCCCTATATTCTGACCGACCAATTTAATAACAAATAAACTTAGGTAGGTCATATTAGCGAAGGAATTCCCCGTCTCTTCCCTCTTAGTTCTTGTCTCACATCTCAGCCAGGGATCATATCTCTAAGCTTTGATACCAACTGTAACGCCCCCAAAATAGGTATGCATCACTCATCTTGAGTCGCCAGATACATGGTACATAAATTAAATACAAACTTAATTGTACAACTGTCGTGTACAATACGACAAAACATAAGCTGAGAGTTTTAACACGAATATTGTCTTCTAGATAATTTCCACACTCAATGGAGTCCTCATTACAATTATTATCACACTATTTCATAGAATAGTGAGGACTACTATAGCCACTTATCCTGGACCATAACTCCATTCTTTGACTCGTTCCAGCTATATTTTCATTTCCTGAAGAGAACAGTGAAAGAAAAGGGTGAGCTCAACTAGCCCAGTAAAAATATTATGACTAAGATAATGCAGAATAAATTATCCTTAGCCTTCAACAGTATAACAATTGATAGAATACAATAGACAACAAGTTTAACTACAGCAGAATAAGCAATCCATTAGAAGAGTCAAGTAGAGCATTATATCTACTATCTTCTATGATTTAAAAAGTTTTTCATCAACTTTATCACTGAGACTCAACTTAATAAATAAACCACATCATCGAATCATCCCAGCACTACGGGCCAAGGATATTCATGTAATAATCCATGGTCATAATTATACTGAATAATCCTGGTCATAATCATACCAATAATTGTCCATCAATGAACTACGGGCCAAAGAGGACTTTTACCACATCATTTGTAACATTACGGGTCATGATTATACCGAATGATCCCTGGTCATAATCATACCAATCAACAGTCCATATATGTACGTAAGCCAAAGATGACTTTCATCACAATATAAGTATGAGGATGATGACAATGATATAAGCATTAATCAAACGAAATCAAGGATAAATATTAAAGACTTTAAATTTATCCGGAGTTTAAAAATATTCAAATTGTCAACATGAAACTGCTTTGTGGAGTAAAATTCAAGAATTATATTGTATCAAAAATGATTTGGACCGAAAAGAAATCAATTTTTGTCATGAATAGTACTCCGGGTGAATAGTACTTGGGTGAATAGTACCCTGTGAATAGTACTTTGGGAATAGTACTCATAAAAGGAAAATACAAAAGAAAACGATATTCCATGATGAGTACCAAAAGAAAGGATATCTCATACGCGTATAATAGAAAATATAAAACTGCAAATGGGTCATTCGCCATGCATGCGATAGTCCGCGTAGATAGATCATTTCCAACAAAATAATAAATAATGGAATAACAGATGAATTTCACCATGCATGCGGTAGTCCGCGTAGACAGGTTATTCCAACAGAATAATAAAGAATGGAATAACAGAAGAATTTCACCATGCATACGGTAGTCTGCGTAGACAAGTTATTCCAACAGAATAATAAAGAATGGAATAACAGAAGAATTTCACCATGCATGCGGTGAGTCGCGTGAGCGAGTTATTCCAATAGAATAATAAAGAATGAAGTAACAACCCTTACGAGTATTGAAAGAAAATAACTCTCTTCATGAATACGAAAGAAATATTACCCCTTACGTCTGTTGAACGAAAATAATATTCCTACGAATATTGAACGAAGATGATATTCCTTACGAATATTGAACGAAAATAATATACATACGAATACAAAAAATAATATCTCTTTAGAATATGAAATAAATAATACCCCTTACCTTAGTAGAAGAATGGATATTGCAATAGTGAAGTAACAGAATACTCATCTTCTTTTTCTCTATAGCTTCTCTCTCTATAATTGCTCTTGTGAGTCTTAGTGAATTGGTGAGAATGAAGGAAGAATGAGCTTCTATTTATAGGAAAACATAGTTTCGATAATTGCACGTTTTGGGGCTCAAAATATTATAGTATAATACCTTCATCGTTTCCTTCATTATTAATTTAGTCCTGTAAGTATTATCAAACTTGCACCACCTCCCCTAATAGTACATCATGTGAATCAATAGTACAATTATGTGACTCAATAGTTCTATACATGTGAAAAAAATAATTACAGTATAGTACCTTCATCTATACCTCCATTTTTAATTTAGTCATGCAAGTATTATCAATCTTGCACCACCCCCCTAATAGTACATGCATGTGAATTAATAGTACACACATGTGAACAAATAGTTATAAACATATGAATTAATAGCAATTAATTGCTCATTTATCCGATTAATTACCCGATTGGTCAATATAACCTCCATACATCAATTATTATCGGAATAGATGTCGATTTCCACTAACACTAATAATCCCAACACAATGGAACTATCAATTTCATCTTTAATCAACACGAACTTATTCATTATTAATATTATAACTCACAATATTTAATAACCAGATCATTCCCTAGAAAGAGGGGTCTTTCTGATAAGGATTTCTACCTTTTGGCGTGTAATTAGGTGACCAAACCTCTCCTCGACAGAACTTTCTAGACATCGTCAATATCACAAATAATAATATGAATAACTTTGTCGTCTCAATTATTGATTTAATAATAACAAATATTATACAGATGATATTGTGACAATAATTGAATAAATAATATGAGAGATATAATGCAACAATTATTATAGCGATAATTGAGTATAACTGAGTGACTTCTCACGTAAGCATCAATAATCAATATCGTGTGTTACTATGTAACCACATGTATTTTGTCGTTTTCTAACTACGACAATACTTCCGTTGTGGGGTCCACCAATGATTATGTCGTCGTACGAATATTCCCTGTTAAAACGAATATTCCCCGACCAATTGAATATTCCCCGACACAACGAATATTTTATATCAACTTGCTTACTTTGCAAAATTTTCACATATCACCCTTAACTTTAACCCTTTCTCAATTTAACCATTTACTAAATAAAATAATAATTATAAGAAAATTGAATACTTTTATTTCATAAAATTCAGGATCTCACAATTGTTTTCAGCTCTTTCTGTCCCTGAGCTGGTACTACGTTGAATTAATCGTAGAACTTTTGAATTGTTGACTAACTTGTTCATTATATTATCAAGATTGTCAAATAATAAAAAAAAAATTCTCCCTTTGATTCAAAATTCATTTCTAAAATAAAGACTTTTATAAATAATTATATAATTTTATATGTAGTATTAATTAAGAATTTAGCCGTGGGGGTACAATTTTAGATATTATAGTAAATTATATTTCATCCATAACATTCTGCTTTATAAACGAGTCAAATTCGAATAACATATTAGGACTCGTTTAAAAGTTTGACTCAACTTAAGCTCATTTAACTTTTAGGGGAGCTCGAATTCGATAAACCAAAACTTAACTCAACTTGTTCACAAATTTACTCCACATATAAAAAGTTATCCCTATGTCCCACAAAAGATTCACATTTATTATTTATTTTTATTCTACAAAAAGTACTCTTTTTATAAATAATAATATAAAATAATATAATATAATATATTAAGTTTATCATTATATTTTAAGAGTACGCTGTATATGATGATGTGCATACAAGAGATAGATTGAAATTAAAAATGAGTACACTTAAAAATATTTTATCTTATTATATAAAGTTTCACGTTAATTATAATTCAACTTCGTTATAAATTATTCTATCCTATTACATAAAATTTTACGTTATTTATAATTCAATTTCATCATAAATTTGTCAAACGTATAAATATCATGTTATCACTACCAACCAGTAACTAACCAATTTTTAGGAATTAACATATAATGTAATACATATATGTTCTTAAAAATTATAGATTTTACAAATTATATTCTTTTTATAAAATAAATAAAACAAGTTTTTCCTAAAATAAGTTGTTTGCGAAAATGTCCCCCCATTATTTTTACGCCCATTCTCTCCTTCAATTTTAACTCTCTCAATTTAGAAAATACATTCAGTCGAGCCCTATCTCCCTCAATCGCCCTATCTCCTTCAATCGTCGTCTTCGACATATCAGTAAGCAACAAAAGGAAAAGAATTAACAAATCAAACATCTCCCTCTTCGGTAAACCCCTCCTCCCTATAGAAAGCCACAACTCATCGCTCTGTTGTCTGCATGTCCTCACATTTCTCCCACTGCAAACTCCATACATATCTCTCTCATCTCACTCCATCCATCCGTCCCTCTCACATTGGAACCCTTGACAGCAATTCTGCATATTGAAACTATTTGAGCAGGTAATTTCAGTCTTTAGGTTTTCAATTTATATTTACATTAATCAAATATAAAAACAAAATGTATTTATCTCATCTACCCCTAATTTTGTTTTGATTTCCTCTATTTCTCTCCTCCCTCTAACAAGCCCTAAATTTTAACTTGTCGATAAGTGGTTTGTGTTGGCGGCAGTGTGTTGCCTCCTCCTCCTCCATTGGTGTCCCTAAAGTAAAGGTTAGTTTTTAATTTTGTGTATTTACTGTTAAGAAACCTAATATTATTAGTACCTACCTGTGTGTAATTTATTATATATCTTGTTTGGTAGCAATTAGGGAAGCTCACAACGTGTTTGATAAAATGTCTACTCAAACTAGATCTCTCTTACCCCCTTGCTTTTATTGCTAATTTAATACAGGTTGGCATTTTACATTGTTTTATTGTCAGAACCATGTAAATTTTCATTTTCCCATCATTTTATTTTGATTTTATTCCTTCTCAATTAGTAGATAGCTTCTAGTTTTAATTATTCTGATAAGCTTGTTATGATAAGTTTTAATTAGGCGACGTGTCATTGGTTCAACGACTCCCTAGCTCATCCCTTTTCAAAATCGTCGAACTTGTTATTATTAAGAATTTTGGTACAAAACTGATTTCTCAAATTATTATTATTTTAAAAAATAAATTTTTACTGAATTTTTGGAGTTATTGAATGATTTTCAGTTTGTTCCCTGTTTTAATGTATCATTATATCAAGCATTTGATTTTTATTTATTATTTGGTAATCTGCATTTGTGAATTGTGAATGTAATTGAATATGTGAATCATACTGCCACCCTTAAAAAGTGAGTTTTTTTTCATAAATTCTTTACATTGATTTTGATAATGGACTCTTATTTTAGGACTATTATGTATTCTCAACTTTCTCCAAATTTTGAAGGTCTGCTTGTTTCTAAGAAATGATTTTCAGGGAAAATGACTTGTGTAGTTGAAGAGTACACATCATTTTTTCGGAAAACTAACTTGTGCATTGACCTGCAAAACAATTACCAATTTTTACAGTTATTCCAATTGTCTGAAATGCAGAAAACATTTTCCTTGAAACAAACGCGCTCTAAGAGTATTTTCTGTTTGGATGACACATACTAAGAATCACTCTTTAAAATTGATTGTAATTTCTCAGAGATACGAAACTCAAGAGGGTTTTATACTTTAGTCGTAAGTTATTGTTACTCTTTTTTTTTTTGCTAAACCAATCCTAGTTTAACATGATAAATGGGAAATGCTTATACCTTAGTGTTAATTATAGACTTTCTATGGGCTGCATATTGGTTGTTTTTTTATCAATTATTTTGTTATTCAGGATTTATGTAATTGAGTTTTATCATGTTGCTGGGAGGGGGCATAAGTGGGAAGATAAATTGATCATGTTTGAGCATTTATTAGAATCAACACTGGAAGAGCATTTAAGAAACAGTCTTTTAAGAGTCGGGTCAACATACACTGAGTAGAGGCCTTTGATGATGAATACCCATGAAGCTTATTGCCATTTTATAATCTACAAGATAACCTGCATTTATAAGTAATATCCATGAAGCTTACTGCCACTTTATAATCTACTTGAGAATATCTTAATGAAAAGCAGATATGTAGAAGCTTGGAAAGTATCTTCTTTTTATCATTGCTTAAAATGTTATCAGTTTGTAATCAGGCGGGCATCACTTTCTTATTTTCTATTTTCCTCTGTAACAAAATAATTCTAAAATAGGAGGTAGAGCGAGATTTCAACAATTTCATTAACATTCAAGATCTCAATCAAAGTTTTGGTCAAAATTCTTTATTTTATTTAATATTTCTTTTTTAAAAGCATGTATTATAAAATTCATAAATCCGATAAGAGAAGAAAGCAAAAACATTGAAAGGGCAACTCACTCTAGTCACACATGTGGTGGGAGATTTGAAACTAAAGAAAGAGGAGAGAATAAACCAATTTGCAGACATGAAGGCTCAAATTGATAAGATCAGTGTGGAGATTTCTGGATATAGTCATCTTGTCAGTGTTAGGAGTTCAATTGATCTGGAGGAACATTATTTATCGCTTAGAAAGCTTACGGAATACTAGACACATCTTGGAGCTCTTCAAAAGGAAAAAGTATATATACAAAGTCACAATATTCTTGAAAATGTCATTGCTAATCTGCTTCCCGACCACATTTATTTGAAAGAATGCATGAGCTACGTCTAGTTGTTGGCAAATGTCACATTAGTTTACTGCCTTCCAAGTGAATGATGAATTATGATATGTTTTTACTAAATGGATGTATTGTATTGGAACAACTGTTAGCGTCAAGGCAAAGTAGTTAGTGAGTGAGTGAGGGACAACTACAACTTTCCTCCTGTATGATGATATGCTTTGTTATGTTATGCTATGTTATGCTTTTGCCCTGCTGCGTTTACACGTAAATGCATATCTCTTTCCTTAATTGTCATTTACTTTTACAAATGCCATTTGCTAGCTAGCTAGCTATACATAACATGTACTACTTCACCCTCCTCTCTTCCATCGCATTGCCTATACTCTCTCTCTTTCCAGCCCTGTATATATATATATATATATATATATATATATATATCAAACATTGATCTCTCTCGATCCTAATCGAATTATATACAAAATGACATTCTTTATTTTGTCTCGCTTCTTGCTTATGATCTCCTCTGCAACTGTTGTTGCTGCTTCTTCCAATTCTTGTGATCGATGTGTACATCAAACAAAGGTTGCTTTCTTTTCCAGTGCTTGCGTGCTCTCATGTAATATATTCATATTAATTATTGGTTAACCCCCTTCCCTATTTGTTGCCCTTCTGATTAATAAATAACAAAACTAATTTTAAATAATTATGTTAAAATTATAACAATGTTATCTTAATTTTAATTAAAGATATATTCTTACCTGTTATATTCTGCAATGGAATATAGATATAGTTTGTTGCTGTTGTTCAATGTTACCTATTTTTGATTTAGTACAACTCCTTGTCCTCGTTTTGATTTTTAAAATTTTTAATTACAATTTAGCTCCTCCATTAAAATTGGTTGAAACCTTGGTGATTTATTAGCTTTGGTGGAGACCCTTGTTCAGCAGATTTGTAATCGTATGAAAGTCAGGCTACCAAATCTCCTATCGGGGTATATTTGCTTCCCTAACTACTGCTTTACTTAATTTTTTTATATTTTCTAATTTTATTTTGTGTGGCTTCTTTGTTTGCCGTGTACTGCCTCAACTCAACGCCTTTTGTTTCAAAGCAGTTGGGATAGAATCAAAATGAATCCCTATGTAATTGTAGAAGTAAAATGGGGAAGGAGAAAAGTAAAAA
This sequence comes from Panax ginseng, assembly GCA_020205605.1. Classification (NCBI taxonomy): domain Eukaryota; kingdom Viridiplantae; phylum Streptophyta; class Magnoliopsida; order Apiales; family Araliaceae; genus Panax; species Panax ginseng. The sequence continues at coordinate 53,570,932 of CM035135.1, read as the reverse complement.
CATAACACCAATAAAAAGAAATGAACTCAATAAATAAAATTAAATAAAAGAATTGAAACATATGAAAATATACAAAACAAAGCACAACCACATAAAGCAAACATAGTTCAAAATGCACATGTTGAAGTTTATGCTATCTCTGCCGTTTTGGCTGTAGGGGTTTAGGTTCTCTCGCTTGAGAGGTTCACCTACTTGAAGTGAATGCTAAATTATAGTAAAATTCAATTTATAATTATATTAATATTTGCTAATGGTCCAACGATCGAAAAATTATTGCAAATGACCTATGACAACGAAATTTCGCACTTTTAGCAACGAAAACTGTTTATTGCAAAATCACCACTTTTTTGTAGTGAAACTTTTTAAATTATAAGTGACTTGGGATTTAAGCCTATGTATGTTGGAAAAGGGCAAGCAACGGTGGAAGCATGATGTTGATGATTTTTATAGGAATGAATTGTTACTGGCCAACCAATATTGATTATGAAACTGATACTTTTATACTATAGTGCAACGTGTACTAGAAAACTCAATTTTTGTAATGGGTGATAATCACAACAACGGCTATGATTCGCATGTATGGTATGTAGTCTTAATCTTCAGCTCATAAATGCTTTTCACAAGATATCATTTTTTAAGTATTTTTGCATGCTTTTTAAAGATAACCCATCCTCTTATTAAATTGAATGCAATGATGGGAAATATTTTTGGCAATGAAAAGTGGAGTACTTGTTCTAACTTGTGCTATAACCAGGTTAGAGAGTGATTATGCATTGATGTGTCAACCATATTTATTGTTTAGTCACTCAAATTGAACAAGAAATTGGTGGTCTTCAGGAAAGGTAGACAAGTTTCAGACTTCAGTCCTCTACTCTTCCTGTGGTCCTCCCTTCCCTCCATTAATCAATGCATCCTATTAATACATTATGCTTCAGTGAATGGTATATTGTGTTTTACTAGCTTCGTGGAAAGTAAGGAGTACTTATTAATAATATAATAGCAATCAATACGAATTCATGTGTAAATTGCAAGAAGATTTTATAGTGAGCATGTTGGAGAAGTGCAAACATTCTCTCCCTGTAGTTCAGAGAATTGCAGAGAGCACGAATGATGATGAGGTTAATTAAAATATTTGCAGCAGTTTGAGAGCATAGTTTTATTGTTGATTTACTTTTGTGGGAAAAAGATGGATTTAAAACATGAAAATTTATTCTTTTGATTTCCTCTTTATGCAAGCTAGTTGTTAAAATACTATAAGATTGGTTAATAGAAACAAATTTTCAGACTAATTTTTGGCATCGAAATAGATGTCTCATTTTTGTAAAGTCAGTTTCATTTTCATTTTACAATAGTTAAAGTTTTTCATATATTTGCTAATATTTTACTTAAAATATCACAACTGGATGTTGCAAGTAATATACTATAATTTTGGTAGTTTTTAATTTTTCTGTGTGATTTAACATATGAAGTATATGCAAAATAACATATATTCTATTTATGTGTTTCATCTGTTTTTCAATATAGTTGAGGTGAAGAGCAGTTCTGATGGTTTCATGATCAAAATGAGAAATGGTTGACATTTAAGATGTGACCATACCAACCCTCAGGGACTATTCTTTATCAGGGACTATTCTTGTAGGACCCAATTATGAAGGGGATGAACTTATCTCGCTGACCTGAGTATGTTCTGCCCTTACCACTTAAAAATTCCCAAGTTATTAATAAATGTGTCTTTCCAATGTCTGCTGCAACATGTTGAATTCTTGGTAAATAAATATATGATGTCTGTGATTATAGCTAGCATCTTTGGGGCATATACTGTATAGAAATTTGTCGTCTAAAGAAAAGTTTTTTCACATTGACTAATAGCCTCAACTTTTCTATAATTATTGTCCTTTCTATATAGAAATCTAAACATTGTTATTTAAGATTGTGTAATGGTATTTAAGATTGTGCGATGCTTGTGGTTGTTGAATGTGACTGAATTCTGACTTGAGGTCAACATATAATAATAATCTACAAGTCTTGTAACAGAAAATATGTTTACCACTATGCTTACTGAAATTAATTCATGAAATGGCCGATTAATATTCCAATTTTTTCTTGTAACAAAGCAATCATATAGTCACACTGAAGGTTTTTTTTCTATTTGGATTTGTAGCAAATGATATTGTGATTGTCTATTTGTCTTTAGTACCACGTAGCAACTCTATTGTCTTTGTGTATTGATTTTGGCACTAAGTGCCTCTGGTGATCTATTTGCTTCATTTTTTTGATTTGTTATTATTTTTAAATATGTGCAGGAAGACTGCTTCTACGACTTGCTTTACAATATTGGGTATCAAATTTCTGTGCTACATTTACAGAAGACAAGGGACGAAATTATGAAGTGTACTCTCTATATTTGTAGATATATACTTTGATTGAAGAACTGTGGTAGCTTTAGATGGTTAATTGTAAAGATAATGAATAATTATGTAGTAGATATTTTAGTTTTTTGTATTTTAGCCATTATTTGTTATGGGGACATTGAGCCAGTCAGGTACACAAAAAGAATGTCAAATTTTGATTTGGCAACAATATAATTCGTTACCAAAGTATTGAACAAGTTTTAATATAGCTACAATTTTTTTATACATTTAGCAACAAATTTTCATTGCTAATGGCATTAAAAATATAATATATGGCAACGAAAAATTAACCTAATAACAACGGAGATGATATTGTTGGTAATACTAAAATAAAAGGCAACATTTTTTATCGTTGCAAATAATATCAACTTTTGTTCCACATATAAAGAAACGGAAACATATAATGTCATTGCTAATCGACGACTTTCGTTGCTATTGAAAAATAACCAGCAATAAACATTTTCGTTGCTGATTCAGCATAATGTCGTTGCCAAATAATATAATCAGCAACGAAAATCATTGCTAAAAAGTTTACTTTCACAACGAAAGCAAGCTTAGGCAACAATTTTCATAATTTACTGCAACGAAAAATGTCGTTGCAAAATGGTATCAATTACAACGAAAATGCATGGCCGCTGTAAAAAAAAAAAAGAGTTCATTTCATTGCCAATTAGCAGGCTTTTACAACGAAAAGGGGGGTTTTTAGCAACAGAATTTTAATTATTCTGCAACAATACATTTTGTTGCTAAAGGATCGATGTCTCTGAACGAAAGCTAAATTTCGTTGCAAAATGTATTACTTTTGGCAACGAAAAAAATACGTTCATTGCGGAACAATTAGCAACGCTTATTGCGCAACGAAAGACACAACGATAGTACAGTAGTCGCCAAAACCCTTTTACAATGAAATTTGGCACATTTAGCAAAAAAAATCGGTTGTTGCTGAAGCCCCATTTTTTTGTAGTGAATGAACGGTTAAAACCGCTATCCAGACATAACATAGATCTAAAGAGATCTTACAACCTTGCACGAGATGGGCTATCAAACGGTTTTTGGCGCCCTTAAACTCTATTTCCACCTGTTAAAACTTGATATGTTGTAATATATATGTATATGAGGATTTACAAATGAGATTTACAGGTTTAGAAGCAAGATTTGATCTAGTTTACACTATAAGGATCAGATTTCTCTCTCATGAGCCCTTCTCTCTCTTAAAAACTCTTGACAATGAGCAGATGGAGCTGATATGTATAGACCCAGGCTTTCATAGGTAGACCTACTGAAATGCCCAGTGGGTCCCACTGCCTCGAATTTCTTGCACCTCGATCGATGCGTAGTCTGTTGAAACGTTCGTAACTTGCGATCTAGGAATCCTATGGAGATATGCCATACTATTTCGAAAAGCTCTTTTCGAGGGCTACACAATGACATAGGGCTTACCCTTTTTCGAATTTGGGAAGATGGGTCCATGACCAAACTGACATCTTCGGTTGTTCGTAGGTAGTCCGTTGAGCTATTTTGCATAGTTTACGCTCGAAAGTGTTGCAATGGCTCTTTTTGACCCTATCTTAGTTAAATGAAAGGGTTCAGGACTTACGTTTGTGATTATACGGCTAAGTCTGATCGCTCAGGAGCTCGACGTCCCATTACTTCATTAGAAGTTTTTTGATGGTTTTCACCAACTCTTCAAGTCGGGTCCGAGATAACTCTCTGATGGCTATGTTTGGTAGGGAGACTTCGGTCCAATCAGTAATTTGGTAGGTATCAGGGCCTCAGATGAAAAACCACTGCGAATGCCATCCCTTATTGCTCGAAGGGGTCTTCATCAGGGAACGTTTCTCAATCACTATGCTTTGTTATTTGTTTATATGCCAAAATCTTGACTCCCTGGTATGGCTCATGGAGAATAAGGAGAAGAAGAAGTCGTTACTGGATGGGATTCTGAGTTGGTGACAGAGGGCAATGAAGGAGACAGTGTAGATGTAGGAGTTCAGCACCAGTTTTGTTAGGCCGACTCTGATGAACCCTAGAAAGGTGATGATGATGGCGTGGAGGGGTAGGCGAACCCCATATTTGAGGGTGGTAAGGGAAATGGGGGTCCACCCATTGTGACGGTGGTACATTTGTTCGATGGGGAGAGCGGCATGGAATTCGTAAGTCGTCGGGATACGATATTGCTCTCTTATTTCGGCAAGGTCATCGGCCTCGATTGTGGATTCAATGTTGATATGGGCAAAAGCTTCTTGGATGGAATATTCTCTCATCATTTTTTATGCATCAAGCTCAGCCTGGGAGGGGACTAAAGCTTAGGGGGCAGTGGGTGACTGCGGTGGAATTTGTGGTAATGGCGATGTTGGTGGTGGAGGAGGTTATTACAGTGGTGGGGATAGAAGCAGCAATAGGAACGGTGGAGCTTGGAGCAGAGCTAAGGATGATGTTTTCAATGGAATCGATTGGGGCATTTTAAGATGGAGTGTTTGTAGCAGCCATTGGAAGGCAAGGGGGAAAGATAATCAGAGCTAGAAAATGTTTACCAGAAGTAGAGAATTGCAGAGAGAAGAAAAAGATTGTAGAGAACTCTTAGTTGATTTTGAAAAATTAAATTTGAAAAGTGGCGATTACTTTTGGGGGAAAGCTTTTGAAGTGACTGACCCTTCAACTTCTCTTGGTTTCCTAAATACGGCGCATTAATTGGGCCAAAATGATGGTGAATGTGGGGTCGGGTGATGTAGGGTCTCATTAATGAGTGTTGGGTACGTTACCGAAGTGGTTAATCTCGTGCTAGGTGTATTCACATTTATTATGTAATTATTGGGTTTTTTAATGAGAAAATCTTCCATTAAAAGTCTCATTGTAATGGAAGACTGAGGAAAATGTTGGACATGACTATTTGAGCCATGGTCCATGTGGAGGAATACTCCCCATGTGGGAGATTGGGTCCGGTGGAATTAGTGGGCCATAGTCTACGTGGGGAAAGTCTTCCTACGCAAGAATCTGTTTGGGCTCCAGGTGGAGAACTTAAAGGAATCTAAGATTCCTAATTATATTTGATCTTTAACACCTAAGGAAAGTGTCAAGATAGAGTTCGACTTCCTTTCTTTAAGGAGCTTTAGTTCAATCCCAATAAAGAATCTGAATTAATGAGTAATCCTATTTTCATACGAGGAAGGACATATAGAGGAGGTGTGATCACTATAAATACAAGGTTATACCCTAGTTCTCAGATACACACAAATCATTGTTATTTTCCAGTAATAAATACCTCCATTGTTAAACCTTGTTCAACCTGTACTTATTCTCACACCAAGGTATCCCCCGACGGCCCAAGCCGTCAAGCTTCTTCGTGTGATTTCGTTTCTGTACAGGATTGCACGTGCTTTTGGTGGTTGAGGTGAAGTCGATGAATCTTGACGTTAGCTATCAAAATGTTTACACATGACGATATTTGAGTTGTATTCATATAGTGTATAAATATTTTTACCTAGTCAAACTTTATAATCTACAATCAAACTATATATATATATATAAGGGAATGATCCATAACATATATTTGCTATAGATCTTTATAAGGTATAGACCATCTACCATTGAAAAGAAAAAAGAAACGGTTAGGATTAGAAACTGAAAATTGATGTCCCGCTACTAAAATTATTATAAGCGGACGGTAACAAAACACTTAAAATTTGGTTTAACTAATAAATGTTTAGGCTTTAGCTAACCAGAATAAAGGTTTGGGATGACTAGTAAATGTTTAGTGTGACGCCCCCAAAAATAGGTATACATCACCCATCTTGAGTTGCCAAATACATGGTACAAAATTCAAATATAACTTAGTTATACAACAATCGTGTAAAATATGACAAAATGGATGCTGTGAGTTTTAATACAAATATTGTCATCTAGACAATATCCACACTTAATTTAGTCCTCATTACATTTATTATCACACTATTTAACAGAATAATGAGGACTACTAATGCTATAATCTGGAACGTCACTCCGTTCCTCGACTAGTCCCAGCTACATTCTCATTTCCTGAAGAGAACAGTGAAAGAAAGGGTGAGCTCAACTAGCCTAGTAAGAAATATTATGACTAAGATAATGCAGAATAAATTATCATTAGTCCTCAACAGTGTTAAACTGATAAAATACAATAGACATCAAGTTTAACTGTAGCGGAACATGCAATCCATTAAAAGAGTCAAGTAGAGAATAAAATCTACTATCTTTTATGATTTAAAAGGTTTTTCATCACTTTTATCATTTGGGACTCGCTTTCATAAATAAACCACACCATCCCCACTTACTACTGACCAAGAGTATTCATTAGTATCGAGAACCACAAATTATCCATGCACTACGGGCCAAGGATATTCGTGTATTCATCAATGGTCATGATCATGCCAACAATCGTCCATCAATGCACTACGGGCCAATGAGGACTTTTACCACATCATTTGTAACATTACGGTCATGATTACAAGAATAATCCTCGTCATAATCATACCAAGTCCATCTATGCACTTCTGTGCCATGAGATGACTTTCAAAAAAAATATAAACATGAGGATGATGACAATGATATAAGAATTCAATAAAACAAGTTCAAGAATTAATTTATTCAGGAACTAATAACGTCTAAATTGTCAACATGATACTTCTTTGTAAAGTAAAATTCAAGAATGCTCAGAAGAATATTTCCATGAAACAATACTGGATGAAGCGCAAATATCAAGGATATTTCACTAATTTCATGGAGTATAGAAGTCAAAACTTTAACCAACTGAGTATAATAAAGAATGGAATAACAAAAGAAATCACCATGCATGCGGTACTGCCGCATAGGCGAGTTATTCAACGAGAATAATAAGTAACTGAACAAGGTAAAGGCGTAAACATTACAGAGCATGGATATTCAGCGAGAATATTAAAGAATGGAATAATAATAGAATTTCACCATGTATGCGGTACTTCACATAGACAGGTTATTCCAGCAGAATAATAAATAATGGAATAACAGAAGAATTTTACCAAGTATAGGGTAGACCGTGTATACAAGTTATTCCAACAGAATAATAAAGAATGGAATAACAGAAGTTCTCTTCATGAATATAAAAGAAATAATACCCCTTACCTTATAAAGAAGAGTGCGTACCTGTAGAGGCTGGAGGATATACTTGAAGAAACTTGCACAACTCTCAAAACTTTCTTAAACTCTAAAGAAATACGCTCAAGATTATAGAAGAAGAGTTCTCTCTACAGTTTCTTTCTCTAGAGTTTAAGTGAATTCGTAAAAAATAATGAAGGAATGAGCTTCTATTTATAGAAGAATTAAAAGTGGCTCTTGGTCTTAACGAATGGTTAAAATGACTCTTGGTAATATTGAAGAGACAACTACTATTTGCGAAAGGGCAATTAACTCTTGGAACACCGAAGAGACAAGTGACTCTTGGAAAACTGAAGGGACAAGTAACTCTTTGAAAACCGAAAGGACAAGTTACTATTAAAACTTTAAATCAACGATCCATATTGATTTACTATTATAATTTCAACCAACGGTCTGAAAAATTAGCACATCTCTTCATGGAGTAATATTGTACCCAAAAATGATTTGGACCGAAAAGAAAAATATTTTGTTCGGGTAAATAGTATCCCATGAATAGTAACTCGTGAATAGTAACTCATGAATAGTAACTCATGAATAGTAACTTGTGAATAGTATTCCGACACAAAAAGTGCACTGAATACCCGATTGAACAATATAACCTTCAGACATCAATTATTATCGAAATAAATGTCAATTTCTATTAACACAAATAATCCCAACACAATAAAACTATCAAATTCATCTTTAATCAACACGAACTTATTCATCATTAATATTATAACTCATAATATTTAACAACCAGGTTGTTCCCAGGAAAGAGGGGGCTTTCCAATAAGGATTTCTCCCTATTGGCCGCAATTAGGTGACCAAACCTCTCTTTGACAGAACTTCTAGACATTGTAAATATTACAATTTAATAATGTGAATAACTTTGTCGTCTCAATTATTGATTTAATAATATAACATATTGTGCAGATGATACTGTGACAATAATCGAATCAATAATATGAGAGATATGATGCGACAATTCTTGTAGCAATAATTGAGTATAAGCGAGTGACTTATCACGTAAGCATCAATAACTAATACCGTGTGCTCTTATACAACCCGCAGCATTCTTGTACTTTTACTACTAGGGTAGTTCAACAGGTTTTTAACGGTAACACTTCATAGTTATTTTCATAAAATAATTATGTTGCTTTATTACTACGACAATACTTGGTTTGTGGGGTCCACCTAATGATTGTGCCGTCATCACGAATATTCCCTCGTTAAAATGAATATTCCAGACCAATCGAATATTATATAACCACTTGCTTACTTTGCAAAATTTGTAAATATCACCCACAACTATAACATTATATCAAATCCACACCATAATATTAAAAAAAATATTTTGAGAAATTTAAATCTTTATTCATAAAATCTGGGGTCTCACAATCTCCCCTCCTTATGAAATTTTGCCCTCAAAATTTACGTACGTACCTGGTATGTCGAACAGATGAGGATACCTTGACTTCATTTCAGATTCTAACTCTTGAGGTATAACCTTTGAGTGTCGAATATGATCCTTCTTATCCAAGATTTTAACATTTATCTCCTCATACATTAAATCTTTTGTTATCTCATCTAGTTCCAATTCAATAATGTGGTTCGGGTCGTCCATATATTTACGTAACATCAATACGTGAAAAACGTTATGAACACACGACATACTTGGCGGTAAAACGAGTCTATAGGCCACAGTTCCTACTCGATCGAGGATTTCAAATGGGCCAATTAAATCGAGTGTTGAGATTTCCTCTCTTCAGCAACTCTTGCTGTTTAAAATAACGCCCTCTTAAACCTTCTTCTTCGTATTCATCAGCTCCGGGTCTATAGCTTGAGCGACTTTAACTTTATCAATTAAAGTCGATTCTACTCGTATATTCGTTATCTTCACGTGGGTCTCTAGAGTCTTTAACTCTATCTTCATCATTTGTAAGTTATACAAAATGGGTTTTTGTGTTAACAACGTCACACTTGTAACCGCATACGATCTTCTACTTAACGAGTCAGCTACCACATTCTCTCTTCCACAATGATATTGAATGGTATGATCGTAATCTTCAACAGCTCGAGCCAACGTCTTTAGCACATTATACGTTCGTTTTAGTTGAAGAAATATTTGAGGGTTTTAGAAATGGGTTTTGTACTGGGGTCAATACAAAGTTCGATTTCACACTCTGGGAGTAGGCCAGGAAGTCTTCAAGAATACGTCAGGAAATTTATTAACAATAGAAATATCATTCAAAACTGTGACTCTCATCCAAGACTTGGATAGCACATGTAATGAAGGTTTCTCCTAATGGAGTTTCAACCAATAGTCAAAGTCAAACTTCTCTGGGGTCAAATTTAAACGTTGAGCGCAAGCAAGAGAGATAAAAGAATGGGTAGAACCGGAATCTAATAAGGTATAGACTTTGCAAGAATTTATAATTAACTAACCCGTGCTAATTTCGTTTGGGTTACTCACTTATTGAGAAGTCACGAAAAACACTCTTCCTGAAACCACCGACTTTGTTTTGTCCGTATCCGCCTTTGGTGCCACCATCCCAGCTGGACTTGACTTCACTATACGACAAAATCGAGCTAAATGACCTTCTCTTCTTGAAATTTCCACTTCTATTATCTTGTCCATGATTACCACCAAAGTGGTTACCATTCTTGGCATGATAATTTCTGATTGATCATCATTGTTAGATGGTCGTTGCTTGCCGATACGATTATTATCGTGTTGTTGGTCGTTACCTTTTGGTTGTGCTAACTCATTATCGCACTCCAATAACTAAGCCCTATTCACAACATCTGAATATAAACAAAGTTTATGAGAAATGAGGTATTGACGTATATCGGGTTTCAAACCTCTTAGAAACATTCGCGTCATTCGCTCCTCATTATCGATCAAATGGGATGCAAACCGGGATAACTCCGTAAATTTAGCCTTGTATTGCGACACGGTCATATTGTTTTGCTTTAACTTGATGAATTCCACCTCCTTCATGTGACGAATACTTTCGGGAAAGTACTTGTCGTTGAACAACTCTTGAAACTTCTCCCAAGATATTTTCAGATGCCACTTTCAAACACTGTCACAAAACAAGGGTTAATTAACATATCACATATTATCCCTATACTCTGACCGACCAATTAAATACCAAATAAACTTAGGTAGGTCATACTAGCGAAGGAATTTCCCGTCTCTCCCCTCCTAGTTCTTATCTCACATCTCAGCTAGGGATCATATCCCTAAGCTTTGATACCAACTTTGACGCCCCAAAATAGGTATACATCACCCATTCTGAGTCGCCAAATACATGGTACAAAATTCAAATACAACTTAGTTATACAACAGTCGTGTAAAATATGACAAAATACATGCTGTGAGTTTTAATACAAATATTGTCATCTAGACAATATCCACACTCAATTTAGTCCTCATTACATTTGTTATCACACTATTTAACGAATAATGAGGACTACTAATCTTATAATACGGGACCGTCACTCTGGTTCCCTCGACTAGTCCGAACTACGTTCTCATTTCAAGAGAATAAAGTGAAAGAAAGGGTGAGCTCAACTAGCCCAAGAAGAAATATTATGACTAAGATAATGCAGAATAAATTATCATTAGTCCTCAACAGTGTTAAACTGATAAAATACAATAGACATAAAGTTTAACTGTAGCGGAATATGCAATCCATTAAAAGAGTCAAGTAGAGAATCAAATCTACTATCTTTTATGATTTAAAAGGTTTTTCATCACTTTTATCATTTGGGACTCATTTCGATAAATAAACCACACCATCCACGCAAGACTACTACGAGGGTATTCATTAGTATCACAACCACAAATTATCCATGCACTACAGGCCAAGGATATTTGTGTATTCATCAATGGTCATGATCATGCCAACAACTGTCCATCAAAGCACTACGGGCCAGTGAAGACTTTTACCACATCATTTGTAACATTACGGTCATGATTACACCGAATAATCCCTGGTCATAATCATACCAAGTCCATCTATGCACTACAGGCCACAGATGACTTTCAAAAAAAAATATAAACATGAGGATGATGACAATGATATAAGAATTCAATAAAACAAGTTCAAGAATTAATTTATTCAGGAACTAATAACGTCCAAATTGTCAACATGATACTTTTTGTAAAGTAAAATTCAAGAATGCTCAGAAGAATATTTTCATAAAAAGATACTGGATGAAGCGCAAATATCAAGGATATTCCACTAATTTCATGGAGTATAGAAGTCAAAACTTTAACTAACTGAGTATAATAAAGAATGGAATAACAAAAGAAATCACCATGCATGCGGTACTTCGCATAGACAGGTTATTCCAAAAGAATAATAAATAACGGAACTAGGTCCGGCGTAAACACACAGACAGGATATTCCAACAGAATATTAAAGAATGGAATAACAATAGAATTTCACCATGTATGCGGTACTTAGCATGGGCAGAGTTATTCAATGAGAATAATAAATAATAGAATAATGAAGAATTTCACCAAGTATAGGGTAGGCACAGCGTTATACTGAGTTATTCCAATGAGAATAATAAAGAATGGAATAATAGAAGTTCTCTTCATGAATACAAAGAAATAATACCCTTACCTTATAAAGAAGAGTACTTGACGGTAGAGGCGGGGATATACTTGAAGAAACTTGCACTACTCTCAAAGCTTTCTTAAACTCTAAAGAAATACGCTCAAGATTATAGAAGAAGAGTTCTCTCTACAGTTTCTCTCTCTAGAGTTTCAGTGAATTTGTAAGAAATAATGAAGGAATGAGCTTCTATTTATAGAAGAATTGAAAGTGGCTCTTGGTCTTAACGAAGGGTCAAAATGACTCTTGGTAATATTGAAGAGACAACTACTATTTGCGAAAGGGCAATTAACTCTTGGAACACCGAAGAGACAAGTGACTCTTGGAAAACTGAAGGAACAAGTAACTTTTGCAAAACTGAAGGGACAAGTAACTCTTGGAAAACTGAAAAGACAAGTTACTATTAAAACTTTAAATCAACGATCCATATTGATTTACTATTATAATTTCAACCAACGGTCTGAAAAATTAGCACATCTCCTCATGGAATAATATTGTACCCAAAAATAATTTGGACCGAAAAGAAAAATATTTTGTTTGGGTGAATAGTATCCCGTGAATAATAACTTGTGAATAGTAACTCATGAATAGTAACTCGTGAATAGTAACTCGTGAATAGTACTCCGACACGAAAAATTCCCTGAATACCCGATTGAACAATATAACCTTCAGACATCAATTATTATAGAAATAAATGTCGATGTTCACTTAACACAAATAATCAACACAATGAAACTATCAAATTCATCTTTAATCAACACCAACTTATTCATCATTAATATAATAACTCACAATATTTAACAACGAGTTATTCCCGGAAAGAGGGGCTTTCGATAAGAGATTTCTCCTATTGGCGCCTGATTAGGTGAACAAACCTCTCCTTGTGAACTTCAGACATTGTAAATATTATAATTTAATAATATGAATAACTTTTGTCGTCTCAATTATTGATTTAATAATATAACATATTTTTGCGGATGATCTTATGACAATAATCGAATCAATAATATGAGAGATATGATCACGACAATTCTTTGTAGCAATAATTGAGTATAAGCTGGTGACTTATCACGTAAGCATCAATAACAATCTGGTGTGCTTCTTTATGCAACCACAGCGTATTCTTTGTACTTTACTAAGGGTAGTTCAGCGGTTTTAACGGTAACATACCTAGTTATTGTCATAAAATAATTATGTAAGCTTTATTACTACAACAATACTTAGTTGTGGGGTCCACCGATGATTGTCTTGGTAAATACGAATATTCCTATTAAAAGAATATTCCACAGACCAATGAATATTATATAACCACTTGCTTACTTTGCAAAATTTGTAAATATCACCCTGACTATAACATTATATCAAATCCACACCATAATATTAAAAAAATATTTCGAGAAATTTAAATCTTTATTCATAAAATCTGGGGTCTCACATTTAGGGTTTACTATGGTATAGGATTTATTAATTAACCAAAGTTTTGAGTTTATTAACCAAAGTCTAAGGTTTATTAACATTGTTAACCTCTTATTAATAAACCCTAAACCATGGTTAATAAACCCTTAATCATAGTTAATAAACACTAAACCATAGTTAATAAATACAAAGCCATAGTTAATAAACACTAACATTTATTGGTCAAGCCAAACCCTTATTCTAATTAATTAAACCCTAAATATTTATTTGTCAAGCCAAACTCTTATTTTGATTACTTAAACTATAAGACCCAAACTTTTATGAATGAAGAATATTTTTTTCTCGAAATATATTTTTGAATATTATGGTGTGGATATGATACAATGTTATAGTTGTGGGTAATATTTACAAATTTTGAAAAGTAAGCAAATTATTATAAAATATTCGATTGGCCTGAGAATATTCATTTTAACGAGGAATATTCGTAACGATTTACACAATCATTGGTGGACCCCTAACGGAAGTTTTGTCATAGATTAGAAAAACAGATGTAAATATCTTTTATAAAAATAACTACGAAAGTTTTACTGGAAAACATTTTGAACTACTCAAGAGTAAAAAGACAAAGAATACGTGTGGTTACATAGTAGAAATACACGATATTGATTATCGATGCTTACGTGAGAAGTCACTTAGTTATACTCAATTATTATTACAAAGAATTGCCGCGATAAATATCTCTCATATTATCGATTCAATTATTGTCACAAGATCATCTCGATAATATTTTATATTATTACATTAATAATTGATAATGCACGGGTTATTCATATTATTATTTGCAATATTGATGATATCTAGAAAGTTCTGTTGAGGAGAGGTTTAGTCACCTAATTGCGCGCCAATAGGGAGAAATTCTTATCGGAAAGCCCCCTCTTTCCTGGGAATGATCTGGTTGTTAAATATTGTGAGTTATAATATTAATGATGAATAAGTTCGTGTTGATTAAAGATGAAATTGATATTTCCATTGTGTTGAGATTATTAGTGTTAGTGGAAATCAACATTTATTTCGATAAGGTTATATTGCCCAATCGGGTAATTAATCGAATAAATGAGCAATTGATTGCTATTAATTCACATGCTTATAACTATTTGTTCACATGTATGTACTATTAATTCACATGCATGTACTATTAGGGGAGGTGGTGCAAGATTGATAATACTTGCATGACTAAATTAAAAATGGAGGTATAAATGAAGGTACTATACTGTAACTATTTTTTTTCACATGTATAGAACTATTGATTCACATGACTGAACTACTGATTCACATGATGTACTATTAGGGGAGGTGGTGCAAGTTTGATTAATACTTGTAGGACTAAATTAAAAATAAAGAAAAAGATGAAGGTATTATACTTTAATATTTTGAGCCCCAAAACGTGCAATTATCGAAACTATATTTTCCTATAAATAGAAGCTCATTCTTCTTTCATTCTCACCAATTCACTAAGACTCACAAGAGCAATTATAGAGAGAGAATCTATAGAGAGAAAGAAGAAGAAGTACCGCTACTTACTATTCCGATATCCGATCTTCTTACGAGGTAAGTGATATTATTTTTGTTCAGTATTCATAAGGAATAATATTTTCTTCCATACTCTGTAACGCCCCGGAAAATCGAACCTTTGTAAATACTTTTAATAATGAATAAAATAATATTATTTATTATTATTACGTGTTGATAAGATGAATGTCGTTTTATACCCTAGAAACGTCGTAACGTCGTAGTATTTTAACTACGTGAATGAATTAAAGTGTTTGAATTTCTAAGACGAAAATAAAAGCTTTTTGAGAAATTTTTTGAAAAATACTATTCATCAATTTCTGCTCGGGAATTATTTTTGAACTTTCGAGAAATACGTAACGTTATAATATCGAGGTGATATTGATTATGTAATAATAATCTAAGTATGGAAAACGTAATATTTTGCATGTGGACCTAATTTGGGAACGTTAGATTTATTAAGTGTAAAGGAAAGAAAGTTGTGATCGTATGATGAGTATTCATTGTATGAAGTAATGAACGTAAGTATAATACGATTATGTGTGAAGAATGAAATAACGTATATTACGATTAATGTACGAGCTAGCATACGAAGAATTATACGTGGGGTATAATGTTAAGTAATTTAATTTAAGATAATGGACATGTAGGATTATTAGCCTAATGGGAGAAGTCCAGTGGAATGTGACAATCAAGCCCAAGTGTTTGATAAATCATGAGTCCAAACTATGATAGTACAAGCCCAACAACGAATTAGCTAGATTTAATTAGCAAGCCCAATGAGAAGCCATGATCCATGGGGCAATCCAAGTGTAAAGTGGGTAAGTTTGATGGGCAAACAAAATGTGTGATGACCAAGTGTTGTGTTGAGTAAGGAATGAATAGTAAGGAGGTGAAGAATGAGGAGGTTAGTTAAGGAGGTTAATTAAGGAGGTGGGATGGTTTAAAGACCATTCTACCCTAGCTTTGGATTGCCTATAAATACAAGCCTCATTTATTTATTGGTTGTTATTTCATCCAACACTTTTCTCTCATAGATAAGCAAGTTATTTGGTAGAGAGAATAAGCCACTTAAGCACTTATAAGCCACTTCAACCTTTGTTAGATTTTCCAAAGTGAAGTGAAGTAATAGTCTTCAAGGGTAAGACTCATATCTTTTATCTTCATCTCTTCTATGATAGGATTGATAGAGAAGGTGTTTTGATTGTTAAGAACATGTAATAAGTTATTAAGGAATGAACTTAAGCCGAAAAAGTTGAATAAGCAACTTGAACTTTAATAAGTTGCTAGAATCATGAAGGACTTATCATATGTTTGTCATATGATGTTAGTATGTTGAATATAGTATGAGAACATTGATTGATGGACGTAAGTTCATATTAGGTATAAGTATGAGGAATTGTAATTCATAAGTTAAATAAGTCATTGACTTATGAGAATAAGTCAAAACCTACTTTGATTATAAGTTGGTTTAATAAGTAACTTGTAATGATCATATGTTGGTTAAAATCCATTTAGGATCATTAGGAATAAAGTTTTGCCGGAATTCACACAATTAGACGATAATCGTCGAATTCGTGAAATTCTCGGAATGGAAGTCGTATTTTGTGTTTGAAGTCAGAAATGTTGGTTTTCGATGGAGACAATTCATATTTGGCATTATAGAGTTGTGGACTCAAAAATGACCGAATTCTGACTTAGAACAAAGAAACGAGCGTTGAACGTTCACGGACGTTTATCGTTTTTGTTAAAAATGAACTAATAGGTGAAATTTTAGCAAATGAAGTCAATTAGATAAAATTCTTGCATGAACGCATAGAGTATGTAATTTGTGAACCGTAGGCTTTTGAACGAGCCAATTCGAACTTATAACGAAGAAGTTATGCATCTGAGAGTTTCGTAAAATTTTCAAAGTTGTCAAATTTTTTGAGGCACAGAGTTGGCTCCGCGGCGCCAACCCAAGGCCAAAAGGGTGGTATTGCAGTCTTGACTGATGTTGTTGTTGCTCATTGTAGAAAGTCGCTGCGCGTGTGAGGCTTATAGAGTAAAGAGTGGCATGGCATATTTCATGTCCGTGTGCCAGACATTGCTAACTTCATGGCTGCGGATGCGAGATGAAGAGTAATGGGTGGTAAATACCAACCCTAGGCAATGGGCGATGAAAGAATAATTACAAGTACAGAATAAAAGGAAACTTGATAGTAATGAACTAAGGTATAAGCATATCATTGTAAGGTACTTATAAGACACTTATGTATGTTGATTAAGAGTTAATAATCAATCGAAAGTAAACGTAATGTGAATGACGTAATGAAAAGCCGAAACCCATAATAGTAGATCTAAGTCAGGATTTACATTGAGATGAAGGGTAAGATATAATAGTATACATACTTGATTATATATGACCTAATGTGGTACGTTATATGATCATGTATTGTAGAAACTTAGTGACTTAAAGTGTACGTGTGATAATCAGTAAGCAGACGCTAAAGGAAAGTATTCTAACCCTTGTTCCAGTTCAGTCTAGACAAGCTTTTTAATTCATGTATTCTTTCACATGAAGTCTTGAATGATGAAGTCTTAAGACAATTCTTTCGGCTAGACTTATATTATGATTCTGTCAAGCATGAGTAATGTTTATCGAGTTATATTAGTATGGTTTTCAATCGAAGACCAAGTATACTAAAAATGTTTTTATCGTTTAACGACAGGCACGTGAGGTTACCACAACTTAAACGTATACACGTTTAATGAATGTAGTATTGATCAACATAGAGTACTTGTAAATTTGATCACCCAGACGCGTTTCGTAATATACGCGGACTTCTGAGACTTAGTCTTGGGTTGTCCTTTTCAAAAGAACTTATGAATTGCTCATAGTCTTAAGCCATAGTTGATATTCTACTGAATATCGTTGTTGTAAAACGTTTTGAATGAAAAGAAGTGCTATTTTAAATTATCAATAGTACTTCGTAACTATTGTTCAGTTACTGAAGATATATGAGTTCTATGTTTCAAGCATGTTGTTTATTAGAATTGTAGTACTTGCTAAGCTAGTCATGCTCACTCTTGCTTGAACCATATGAACACAGCCAAGATCGAGCGGACTGAAGGCTCAGGCAAAGATAAGGGCAAGTGAAGACGAACCCTTAACTTATTATGTAATAGAATAGTTCAATGATTGTAATATATTGAATATTATGACAAGAACAAACGAATGGGTTACAAAGAACCTGGGAAATGTAATATTATTTTGAATATATAGAAGTTATATTGGTCCTTTTGAGACTATTTCATGGAATGAATGAATGAATGGTAGTACCGTGTAGCACCATCTGTCGGGTTGGAAGATACCCAGATTTGGGGGCGTCACAGGTTGGTATCAAAGCATTAGGTTATAAAAATTAAGGGGGGAATTAAAAACCTTAAGTCATAACCTTAAGAGAAGTTAAAGAAGTACAAGAAGAAAATAACCTTATAAAAATGCATTATGATTATGTTATGTATTTTTATTATTCTACTGACGTGTACTAATCAACTTAATTGTTTTGTGTATATGTCAGGAGTAAACAGGATGTTTGTAAATGATCAAACCATTAGCGAATAATCGGTGAACCAAGTAGAGGTTATACCGAACCCTATAGCAGAAGAGCCAGATGTAGTGATTATTGAGTTTGGAGACTCAGCTGAAGCTGACTACATGTCAGTATTCGACGGGATGATAGAGGAGGAAGTAGAGATAATGTCATTTAATCCGGTGGCTATAGCAGTGGAGATAGCTCCTGGGGGGTCAATGATGTCTCTTTTCATATCAGTGTTGGATAGAAATATCCATTCTCATCACGAGGTCAAGGAGTGAAGGCGAGCTCCAAATGGTTATAGAGGACAAGGCGATGTCGAGTCCATGTGGGAATAGGAACATGTGAGAGGATTTTGGCAAGGACAAAGTCCATGATTTAAAACACGAGGTCTTTGAGCTCGAGGAGGAGCTAAAGACCAAGTGCGAGAGATAGGGAGGATGTCCTATATCTATAGGAGTTTCATCTGATTTCAGCCAGCAGTGGCGGATATCTTGTGGAAGCAGGCAAACACGGCATATTATTAGTCGTGATATCATTGCCGGTCTTGCCAAGGCAGATTTCGACAATGCCTTGATGCAGATGTATTTTAGTGGTAGTTAGAGTAGTTTGTAAATATTTTGTAAGTAGTAGTGATGTAAAGCCCTTTTTGTATATTAAAGGGTAGTCTTTTGTAAATCCCAATTTTTGGAAAGCGATAGCGGGAAAGTAATGTAATCAGCTTAGGTTGTGTATGTAACCGATGTAATATTATACTACGAAGAATGAATATAAGTCCTTTTTATGGAAAGTAATGAGTTATGGATGTTGGAGTTATTATTTAATATAATGATAACTAATAAAGAAAGGAATAATAACACAATGTGTTTATTGTATCAGCAAAATGCCGCCAAGAAGAGTGCAACGTAATCAAGGTGCAAACGTGAATCAATCGGAGGGAGGTCTGGTTAACCCGATGCAGGAGTTTGTTAACTTATTAACAGTTGCTTTTAATAAAATAGGGGCTAATATCCCCGTAAATCCAGGAGTAGCATGAGCTACTACCTTTAAGGATTTCAAGAGTGTAGGTCCACCGGAGTTCAAAGGAACTACGAACCCTATCGAAGCCCAAACGTGGGTTAAGGAGATAGAGAAGGCATTTGTGATAGCAAATGTCGACGAGGCCTAGAAGGTTGCCTTTGCGACCTATATGATGAAGGGAGAGGCCAACTTTTGGTGGGAAGCCAATCAGGCTAGGGTTGGGGTAGCGAATTTGACGTAGGATAGGTTCAAGGAGAAATTCTTCTAGAACTACTTTCCCACGAGTATGCAGGGAAGGATGAAGATGCGGTTTTTGGAGTTAAAACAAGGGGATATGACGGTTCCTCAATCACACGCCAAGTTCAATGAAGCTGGCGAGGTTCGGCTCCACACCAAGTTGATCTTGAGGTGAGAAAAGCGATTTGCCAGTTCGAGCAGGCTTGAAACCACGGCTCTATAACAAGTATTTCAAAGTGTTTTGAGTACTTCTTTTGGAATCATTTTTAGAAGGCGATAATCATAGAAGGTGGTAGTGAGGCGTTGAGCCAATACCACAAAGAAAAGAAAAATAAGGGAAAAGTAGATGGGGGAGTAAAGCTTGAGGGAGCCAGCGGTAGTGGAGAGGGTCAGAAAAGGAAGATATTTAGCTCTGGGAATATCGGAGTGAAGCAAGGAGACTCGAAGAAAAGAATGGAGGCCTGCAAGACCTGTGGAAGACTCACTTAGGAGTCTGTCTCAAGGGGAAGGCCGTCTGTTACAATTGTGGACAGGAGGGGCATATTGCGCCTAATTGTCTGAGTCCGAAGAAGAACCACAAATGCTTTGTGTGTGGATCAACTGACCACATGACAAAGAACTGCTCGAAGAAGGGGACGGACGGGAATCGGGGCTCTAATAGCGGTAAGTTTGCTATTAGTGGGCTAGCACAGTCGGGTAGGCCGATGGGCCGTACCTTTAACATGACAGTCCAAGATGCAGTAGCATCAGGGGACGTCGTCGCAGGTATTATTCTGATCAACAATATCAATGCGTACGTGCTATTTGATTCGGGTGCTACTTGTTCGTTTATAGCATGCGATTTTGCTAGACGATTAGGATTACTTCCCAAAAAGTTGCCTATACCTTTAAATATTAAGGTAGCAAACGAAGAAATAATTCCTGTTGAAGATGTTCATATGAGTTGTTGCGTAGATATACGGGGTTATAAATTATCGGTAGATTTGTTACTGATAAAGTTAGGAGAATTCGATGTAATTCTCGGAATGGATTGGTTAGTGAACCATGGGATAATTATAGATTGTCAAAAGAAATGTTTGAACATTAAGACGTTAGAACAACCTCGAGTAGTATTTTACGGGAATAGATCATCAGGACGTTCATGTTGTCTAACCATGACACAAACTAGGAAATTGTTGAGGAAGGGATGCATATGCTATCTGTGTCATGTTGTTGATACCTAGAGAGTGGTAGCAACCATGGAACAAATATCTATAGTGAGAGAATTCGCCGATGTATTTCCGAGCGAATTGCCGGCTCTTTTGCCGGATAGGGAGATAGAGTTTGTGATAGATATCGTGCCAGGAGCGACACCAGTTTCCAGGGCACCGTATCGTAGGGCGCCAGTGGAGATGAAGGAGTTGATGGTGCAGTTGCAAGAACTGTTGGACCGAAAGTACATTCAGCCGAGTGTGTCGCCGTGGGGAGCATCGGTACTATTTTTCAAGAAGAAGAACGGATTGTTAAGACTTTGTATCGACTACCGAGAGTTGAACAAGTTAACAATAAAGAATAAATACCCATGGCCCAGGATCGATGATCTCTTTGATTAGTTAAAAGGGGCTAAGTATTTTTCTAAAATAGATTTAAGAACGGGGTATCATCAGTTGAAGGTTAGGAAGGAGGATGTACCAAAGACAACGTTTAGGACTCGTTATGGTCATTACGAGTTCCTGGTGATGTCGTTTGGGTTGACAAATGCACCAGCTGCATTTATGGATATGATGAACAAAGTGTTAAAATAATATTTGGACAAGTTCGTTGTGGTGTTTATAGATGATATTCTAGTCTATTCTAAGACGCCAGAAGATCATGTTGAACACCTAAGGTTAGTGTTGGAGACACTAAGATAGGAGAAGTTATATGCAAAATTCACTAAGTGTGAATTTTAGTTGGAGAAGGTACAGTTTTTAGGTCTTGTCATTGACCATGAGGGAAATTTAGTAGATCCAACGAAGGTAGAAGCCATGATGAATTGGGAACAACCAAAAACGCCGACTGAGGTGCAAAGTTTCCTAGGGTTAGTGGGTTACTATAGGAGATTCATCCAGGATTTTTCGAAGATAGCTACTCCGTTGACTAACTTGACAAGGAAGACGGTGAAATACGCTTGGACTGACAAGTGTGAGGACAATTTTCAAGAACTGAAGAAGAGGTTGAGTGAAGCACCTATTTTATCATTACCCGATGACACAGGAAATTTTGTAGTTTATAGTGATGCTTCGCATAAAGGACTTGGTTGCGTGCTCATGCAGCATGGCAAGGTCATTGCGTATGCATCTAGGCAGTTGAAAGATTATGAGAAAGTTTACCCTACTCACGATTTGGAATTGGCCGCTGTAGTTTTTGCTTTAAAGATATGGAGACATTATCTTTATGGAGAAAAATGTGAGATATACACGGACCACAAAAGTCTAAAATATATCTTCACACAGAAGGAGTTAAATATGAGGCAGAGGAGATGGCTGGAGTTGATAAAGGATTACGATTGTGAAATCCTGTATCACCCGAGAAAAGCCAATATAGTTGTCGACGCCTTAAGTAGGAAGGGTCGGGAAAGGTTGTCTTTGTGACACCCCCAAATCCGGTACTTCCATTTCAACAGGATTTGGTGTTCACTGTACAAGCATCATCTATCTATCTACCCATAAATAAATTTCAAACTATGCAATAGATAGAATAAATAATAAAATCTCTCACCTTATGGGGTTACATCAACTGAATAATAAATAAATCCCAGGTTACTCTAACCTTAAATCATCTGTGCGGAAAATATAAACAAATAAGTCTTAAGTAACATCAAGTCTAACTATCATTACATAATCACATAAATAAATAGTCTTCATTACTTGCTAAGCTTGCCCTTGCCCTTACTAGTGGAAGGTTTGTCTGCTCTTTCGTTCTTAACTGCAATGTTATTATTACGCAAGAATGAGCACGATTGCCCATAAGTATAATAATATAACAATGAATAATAACATGCGAGAGAAATAATAACTTCTGATATAAAGCTCAACTTTTGAATCGAGAATGGATAACAAGAATCAAAAGAAATTACGAGGTCATAAGACCTTGAACTATGTCTAGGTTGTCAAGTGTTTTACTTGAAACCTCTAATGATCATAAGACTATGGACTCTCTTCTCTCGCACTTAGGGGGATCACCCTTAGTACCATCATCATGCACAATATCTTAACGCTAAAGCGTAAATAATCCCCTATACAGGGTTGTTCATCTCAGTTTTGACATTCGAGTCCGCACCAAAGGAAGTTTGGTTTGGATAATTCATCAAGGGGTTCTGAAATTTAGAACGCTCATCAACTATAGACTAGTCGAATCAATAAGGGTTCGCTAATCTAACAAGGTTTAATAGTGAATGAATATTTAACTTGAATAACATCTAAAAAGGTATACAATAGAATAATTATTGTATAACAACATCATGCTTGAAGATTAATAAGCTTTAATATATAAGACAGGCTTGATCAATAATAATGAGAACTTGCTCAATATCGAAAGATAAATTAATCAACTTATATAACAATAACAAGTAGGATTAGGAAACTTGCTCAACGAAAATTTAGGGTAAGAAACTTGCTCAACGTTAATGTAGAGTTGGAAAACTTGCTCAATGTAACAAGATAAGGTTTAGAAACTTGCCTCGTGTGTAGATTACACTTAAACAAACTCGTTCTTTGAATTAAATCCTACATACCAATTACGTTCACAATACTAGTCAATAACAACGTAGTAACATCATAACATTACTCTTTGTTTAACTCAAATTCATGACTATACTTAGTCAATTATTACACTTAGTGTAAAATTAAGACTTCACGAAAAAATAAACTAATTATGCATTTGATCATTCAATCCACACGTAATTGTGTTATGGACATGTTAAGAATTTATTTTAACATCTCATTATAGGTCTAACAAGTCTTTATAATCATTAGACTAAGTTGCTATCACATTTCCATACTTGTACACTTTTAAAAACTCATTTCGATTATTTCGCTAAGTGGAAATGCATTTTATTTCACTTTTATCTATGTCTCTTGGCACAGCTGTATGCTATGACTTGACTCGGTATATATAACGCTTGTGGCTTGGGCATCGATCTTTGGGGTTGGCGTTATGGTAGCGGGACATCGATTGAGTCGGCATTGCACGACACTCCATAATTTGATTCCCAGTTCGCGAAGAACACAAAGTTCAGCGAATTAAACACTACATGATCATTAATTCCCCAAATTAAACATACCCACATGTTAGAATTCATATATAATCAATACCCAACGTTTATAGAGTGATTTTAACCCATTAAAACACATAATCACAGAATTAAAGTATGCAAATTGTACTGTTCTTGATGTTCTTGAAGTTTTGAACATAAATCCTAAAATTCAACGCCATAGATTCGTTATAAGACCAAATCCACCCATTCAACTTTCATTTAGTTCGTTTTAGCATGCATAATCACATATTAGTGGAAATTTTGTAAAACCCATTATGTTTGGCATATTAAAAAAATACGTATAAGGCCATATGGCCATATTACTCTTCTACGAAATCTTTTTCTTGTATAATTTCATGGGCTGAAGATATGAAAACCCATATAATATACAATAAACATGTTATGCTACTCGAATTACTACATATATTCCTACAACAACACCATTTTCCAATTACAGAGACTTACAGAATGAATGAAAGTCATATTCATGAAAACTTTAAAAGACGTAAAATAAAAATTTGGGTTGAAGAGGATTACCCAAGCGTAGATGAACAAGGATGACAATTCTCTCTACTACAATCACAATACTCACAATCTTTCTCAAAAATTTCTCAAACTCTCTGTATTTCTCTCTGTTAAGCTCTCTAGACTTAGGCAAATAATGAAGAAAAGAGAAGACGTCTGATAAAAAGAGAACATAAAGGGTTACCCCGTCATGGGTCAACTGCCTCCAACTTTCCTTAGTGCAATGTTTGGCTAACATAAAGAGTTTTAAAACCATTTAATTTAATAAACCTTATCATATAGTTTAATTAATGTCACATCGATTATAAAATAAATCAATATCTTATATAATTTATTTTAAATAAAATATAATAATTTCTCAATAATGCACATAGTCACATAATTAAATTTTCTCATTTAATACTAATATCAATTATTACATCTCTAATTAATAATTAAATTAATTAAAATAACGAAGGCTTATTAAATATTTCTTTTAATTCAATAAGCTCACATAAATCATTACATCGAATAATAAAATTCTCCACATCAATTTAATAAATATAACACATATAATTAAATTAATCTATCACAACTTCATCAATTAATTATTTAATCTAGTAATTAATTCATCGAAAAATATTTATTCAATCAAATAAATATTAAAATTAAATTACAAAATTACGGTTGTCACAGTCTTTGTTCACGGCTCAAACTGAGTTAATAACAGAGATGGCTAGGATGGAGTTGGAAGTGAAGCTACCAAGTGAAGGAGGACAAATCTTTGTTTTGCATGAGATGCAATCTACCACCATCATAGAGAGTAAAGGAGGTACAACTCAAAATTAATGAATGAGTGTGACAGGATGAAGGAGCGGTGACTAAAAAGAAAAGATACTAAGTATGAGTCTTGATAATGAGGATTATTGAGATTTGAAGGAAGAATTTGGGTTAGAATGAATGAGATGAGAATTAAAGGAGCAGGTATTGCAAGAGGCTCATAGTTTGAGGTTTTTGATTCATCCTGGTAGCACTAAGATGTATCAAGACCTTCGATAGAATTTTTGGTGGCCAAACATGAAGAAGGAGATAGCAGAGTACGTAAGTAAGTGCTTAACTTGCCAGAAAGTTAAGGCTGAACATCAACGACCAAGTGGCTTGTTACAGTCATTGGAAATTCCGGAGTGGAAATGGGAAAATATCACAATGGATTTTGTGGTAGGACTTCCGACCACAACAAAGGGGTATGATGTGATCTGGGTAATAGTAGACCGATTGACGAAGTCGGCTCACTTTTTACCAATTAGAGTTAAGTATAACTTAGACCAGTTAGTTAGACTCTATATTAAGGAAATAATCTCCAGACATGGAGTACCAGTATCGATTGTGTCAGATCATGATCCATGATTCACGTCAAACTTTTGGAGGAGTCTACAAGAGCAGTTGGGAACGCAGTTGAAGCTGAGTACGGCGTATCATCCACAGACGGATGGACAAAGCGAGAGAACAATTCAGACGTTAGAAGATATGCTAAGATCTTGCGTCATGGATTTCAAGTGTAGTTGGGATGATCATCTACCATTAGTGGAGTTTGCGTATAACAATAGTTATGATGCAAGCATAGGTATGCCGCCTTACGAAGCTTTGTACGGGAGAAAATGAAGAACGCCATTGTATTGGGATGAGGAAGGAGAACGCCGAATGTTGGGACCAGAATTGGTGCAACAGACATCGGATATTGTCAAGAAGATATAGATGCGTCTTCTAGCAGCTCAAGACAGACAGAAAAGTTTACGGATCTGCATAGAGAGAATCGAGAGTTTGAAGTGGGTTTGTACGTATTCCTAAAAGTATCTCCCTGGAAAGGAAAGATACGTTTTGGGAAGAAGGAAAAGTTAAGTCCAAGGTTCATAGGACCTTTTGAGGTATTAAAATGGGTGGGTGAGGTAGCTTACATGATAGCCTTACCTCCAGACCTAGAATGAATACATAATGTATTTCACGTATCCATGTTATGTCCTTATAAGCCAGATTATAAACACGTGATAGAATATGAGCCTATTCAGATCGAGAAGGATTTAACGTACGAGGAAACGCCGATTCAAATTGTCGATAGAAAAGAACAAGTTCTGCGGAATAAAGTTATACCTTCGGTAAAGGTGATATGGAAGAACCACGATGCAGAAGAAGCAACGTGGGAGTTAGAAGAAATGATAAAAAAGAATTACCTTCATTTATTTTTGTAATTTTTTTTAGCGAGATTCTGGGGACAGAATCCTTATAAGGGGGAGTGAGTGTAACGCCCCGAAAAATCGAACCTTTGTAAATACTTTTAATAATGAATAAAATAATATTATTTATTATTATTACGTGTTGATAAGATGAATGTCGTTACATAACCTAAAGCGTCAAATAGCGTCGTAGTATTTTAACTACGTGAATGAATTAAAGTGTTTGAATTTCTAAGACGAAAAGAAAAGCTTTCCGAGAAATTTTTTGAAAAACACTATTCATCGATTTCTGCTCGGGAATTATTTTTGAACTTCCGAGAAATACGTAACGTTATAATATCGAGGTGATATTAATTATGTAATAATAATCTAAGTATGAAAAACGTAATATTTTGCATGTGGACCTAATTTGGGAACGTTAGGTTTATTAAGTGTAAAGGAAAGAAAGTTGTGATCGTATGATGAGTATTCATTGTATGAAGTAATGAACGTAAGTATAATACGATTATGTGTGAAGAATGAAATAACGTATATTACGATTAATGTACGAGCTAACATACGAAGAATTATACGTGGGGTATAATGTTAAGTTATTTAATTTAAGATAATGGACTTGTAGGATTATTAGCCTAATGGGAGAAGTCCAATGGAATGTGACAATCAAGCCCAAGTGTTTGATAAATCATGAGTCCAAACTATGATAGTACAAACCCAACAAGGAATTAGCTAGATTTAATTAGCAAGCCCAATAAGAAGCCATGATCCATGCACTACAAAAAAATGGGCCTTTAGCAACGATTTTTCGGGCAATGACTTTATAAGTCGTTGCTAAAAGTATATGTTTAGCAACAAAATTTGTCCTTCATTGCAGATTGTGTTAGGCTTTCACTTTTTGCAACGAAATTCATAAGTCGTTGCAACATTTCGTTGCTAATTCATTGGCGGGAAAAAAATTCGTTAGAAATTCGTTGCAAAATTTTCGGCCACTTGATTTCCCGTCATCGTGGGCAACAAAAGTTTTTTTGTTGCTAAAAATGGGGTTTAGCAATGATTTTCCATGCAACGACTTTATAAGTTGTTGCTAAAAGTGTATGTTTAGCAACGAAACTTGTCCTTCATTGCAGATTGTGTCAGACTTTCTCTTTTTGCAACGAAATTCATAAGTAGTCGCAAAATTTGGAAACAAAATTCGTTAGAAATTTGTTGCAAAATTTCTAACCACTTGATTTATCCTCATCGTAAGCAACAAAAGTCTTTTTGTTGCTATATTTCATTGCCTAATATAAACCACATTCATTGGCAACAATTTTTATTTTCGTTGCATATTTTATACAACTTTTTGCAACGACTATTAACATGTTGCCTTAAATTAAGATAATAATAATAATAATAATAGTAATAGTAATAATAATAATAATAATAATAATAAAAGTAATAATAATAATAATAGTACTAATAATAATAATAATAATAATAATGATATAATAATAATAATAGTACTAATTATAATAA